>CM040244.1:164804916-165436711 GCA_022545495.1 Chrysanthemum lavandulifolium
AGAGTTTAAAGCGGTTGTTTACAAACATGGTGAATCGATGAATGACTATTGAAAAGTTTACCTTAAAACCCAATCCAAATGGATATGGAAAAATCTAGGCGATTACAAACCTAAGCTTTCACAAAAACATTCAAACCAACTCACGAAGTTTCCGATGCACAATACAAAATTGATAATCTTGTCATGAGTGTTGTTGAATACCATCGTCAAGAGGAATTAGATGCGAAGACGAGAGTCGATCTAAATTAAAAACGTTGTTTACAACAAACCTTTTAATTACAAAAGCGGTCACTTTCGTCACACCAACGGATTCTTCAAACACACCCAAGGTTATCATCAAAACACCCGAGTCTCTTGTTAATCCCAAAGCAGGTCTTTGCACAAACTTATGGTCCTTTACCTTCCATTAGCGAAGTAAACTCACAACTGAAAATCGAAAAATTCTTGATATTTTGACATTTTCATGGTGACCTCAAAATTTTACAACATGAGATAGAATATCGATCCGAAATCAAAGTTGAACATTTTCAATCGCCTCGGCGCGAGAACAAAGAGACATTTTTCGGAAAAATCTTTTACCTAATGTTAAAAACTTGAAAAGTTGTGCAATTGCACAGGAAAGGATTTTCATAAGGAACTTGGGGTAATGAAAACGTTTTCGAAAAGCGAAACATCTATTACTAACACAAAGCGCAAAAAGCGTGTTAAGAAAAGATGTTGATCGACTCTTGGAAGATGTTATCGTCTTGATATCCATAATGTTGTGCTATTATATTCGTTGCCATATGCATCGATCATATCTCTGCGATATTGTTGAAACTGTTGTAATGCTGTTGAGAACACCGATAATGTGCTTCGGATCGAGTCTTTAAAAGCTGAAAATAAACGATTACACGGAAATTTACAATGCAAACGTCGTCTTCATTGGTGTGAAAAGATATTCACAACCATCAACTTAGTTTTCAAAAGAAAATCGCTCAATTGAGTGCAACATCTTCGATCCTAAAATTGCGCTCTTTGGATGATCAAAGCGTGTCTTTGAAAAGTCAAATCTCAAAATATGAACAAGAACTTTTAAAAGTTAAGCAGAATATGGTGTCATATTTGATTTACTCAAAAGACTCGAGATGAAGCATCTAATGAACTTGATCACTATCTAGCTCACACTAGAGAAGTCATGAATTTTCTTTGGTAATATTAGTTACGAAAATCAAGATCGATTCACACCATCTCTAAGTTACGGAAATGTTAGGAAAGTATGAACTTCTCCCGCCTCTCGTGATTAAGAGATTAGCACCAGTCACACTCGATGTCGTGAACCTAGAATTCCCACTTGCCAAATCACAAGTTGCTAATGTGTTTCCCTCTCTTGAAGCAGAATAGTTGCATCTTTTCCAAGCGTCCGCACTTCACGACCTAGGAGCACTCAAGCGAAGAATAGGAAGTTGCGACCTAAGAAAAGATCCATAAGGAATGCTAAAGTAGAAGAACACCCTAGGAATCTGAATAAAACTCATGTTACTTCCACTATAGATGTTGCGTCTGGCAAATGTAATAGAAATAGTGATGTACCGAATGCTAAACCGCTAAGTACCTTTGATATTCAGTCTGATACACCTTGTGATATTTGTCGAAAGAGTATGAATTCTGATTGTCATGACAAATGTGTTGCTAAAGCTATAATCTCTAGATTACGGAATCCTAAGAATCGGAATACCTCTAGGCCTACAAATCATTCTAAGTCTGTGCTTGGTAAACCACCATCTTTAGATTCTAAAGCAACCATTGCTATCACAGTAGCTCCCGCTTCACCTCCTAAGAATGTAGTACCACCTAGTGCTTTCACTAAGACTAAAGCAAAGAGTAGTTATAGATGGAAAAAATGGATATATAACACACTAGGATTTAAATGGATTCCTAAACTTATGAATGTGTGTATATCGATGTACACCTTTGGAACCCTCTAACATTTCGGGTTCCACATCTACTTCTATTCCATCGTGCCAAATGCGTGTAATGCGGTGTCTGAGATCATTCTCTGATTGTTGATAGCGGATGTTCCCGACATATGACAGCAACCTTAAACTGTTATCAAACTTTATTGCAAAGTTCATTGGCACCGTCGATTCGAACGATCACTTCGCGACCATCATGGGCTACGGAGATTATGTTAATGGGAACATCGAAATCGGAGGGGTTTACTATGTGGAAGGCCTCGGTCACAACTGTTTTCGATGGGTCAATTTTGTGATGGAGATTTGGAGGTTGCTTTCGGGAGAAAACTTGTTTCATTCGTGATCTACAAGGAAGCGACCTTATGTCGGCTCGCGTAATTCTAGTCTCTACACTATCTCTATGCAAGACATGGTTGCTTCCTCTCCCATCCGCTTACTTTCTAAAGCAACATCAACAAAATCTTGGCTATGGCACCATCGTCTCTCACATCTAAACTTTCAAACCATCACCAACCTTGCTCGACACAAACTAGTTGAAGGACTCCCACGATTCCGGTATTCAAAGATCACCTTTGCTCGACTGTGAACAAGGGAAAAGCACTCGTGCTCATTTTCCTTCAAAGGTGGAACACGACTCTCGACATGTGCTTCATCTTCTTCACATGGATTTGTGTGGCCCGATCGCGTGCAAGCGATCAATGGCAAACGCTACATCTTAGTAATTGTTGATGACTACTCACGATGGACTTGGGTCTACTTTCTTCGTAGCAAAGACCAAGCTCCACAAATGATCATCACCTTTCTCACAAAGATACTGAGTTCGACTCCATAACACCGTCGTAATCATCGAGCGACAAAGGAACCGAATTTGTTAACAAAACCCTTCGTGAATTTTATGAGAAAGTGGAATTGACATCAAACATCTATTGCACGGACACACGAACAAAGCGGAGTTGTTGAAAGACGAAACCGAGCGTTAGTGGAAGCGCAGAACAATGTTAATCAATGCTAAACTTCCAGATTACTTATGGGCGTCGTATCTCGCATGCTATACTCAAAACCGTTCTATGATTACAAAGCCACAACAAAACACCTTTTGAGCTTGTCCACAACTATAAACCAAACCTCAAACACTTTCATGTATTTGGATCCCTTTGCTATTCAAATAATGATCGTGATGATTTTGGAAAGCTCAAAGCAAAAGGCGATATTGGGTCTTTATTGGATCTTGTGACAATTCTAAAGGTTTCCGAATGCGGAATCGTCGGACTAAGGAGGTAATGGAAGCGATTCATGCTCATTTCGATGAACTCACGGAAATGGCTTACGAGTATAACAACTTAGAACCCGGTCACAACCGTTTAAACTTCCTCAACCCCATCATCGGTGAAGAAAGCCCTCATTAACTCGTCAACAAATGGAAAGGTTATTTGCTCCTACGTTCTATGACGACATTGATGAGCGTGCTCTGGTGTATCCATTGTTTCATTGCACAACCCGATAATATTCCTATACGATACACTGCTACAACAACTCTTGTTGAAGATGCACCTACACCAATTGACTCCAACACAGCAGTTGAACACACCGCTTCCAACAATGATGAACCGGTGATGATATTCGAATGAAGTACTCCCACTGCGATTTTGATCCGTCGTTTTTCAACCCGTTTGCAAATGAGGCTGCGCACGGATGTTGCGGAATCTTCAACAAACCATTTGAATCCTCGAATCGCACAATGTATACCAACATCAACCTCTACACATAGATGGACAAAAGACCATCCTCGGCTAACATTATTGGCAACCCAAATCAACCGATCGTTACGAGACAACGTCTTCACTCGGATGGTGAACACTTGCATTTATGCACTCACCGTCCCGCCAATCGAGCCTAAAAACATTAAAGACGCAATGACAAAAGACAAGCTGGATTGAATCCATGCGGGAAGAACTCAACCAATTCAAACATCTTGAAGTATGGGAGCGGTTGAAAGACCAACGAGGTCTCGTCATTGGTCTCAAATGGATTTGGAAAAACAAATTGGATCTTTGAAGGAATGTCATCCGAAACAAGTCACGTCTAGTTGCTAAGGGTTATCGTCGGGAAGAAGGAATAGACTTTGAAGAATCTTTTGCTCCGGTTGCTCGTCTTGAGGTCGTTCGGATATTTCTCGCGTTCGCGGCTCACATGAACATGACGGTCTATCGGATGGATGTCAAAGCGGCGTTTCTCAATGGGCAACTTAAAGCGGTTTATGTCGACCAACCGGATGGATTCGTTGATCACGAGTTCCCGAACCATGTCTACAAACCGAACAAAGCTCTTTATGGTCTCAAACAAGCCCCTCGGGCATGGTGCGATAAGCTATCATCTTTCCTCATTGCCAATAATTTCACCAAAGGCTCGGTTGACCCAACTCTTTTCATACAATATCACGGGCACACATCTTAATTGTTCAAATTTACGTGGATGACATCATTTTGGGTCAACACATAAAAGTTTTCAATCGCTTTGCAAAACTCATGAAGAAAAATTTTGAAATGTCCATGATGGGTGAACTTACGTTCTTTCTAGGACTGCAAGTTCATCAATCACCCGTGGTATTTTCTTGAGTCGGTCCAAATATGCCCTTGAATTGTTAAACAAATTTGGAATGAAAACACATGATACTTATGCCACACCAATGACTCATACCAAGAAGCTAGATCTTTGATTTACATGGGAAATTAGTTGACCCCACCAAATACCAAGTATTATTGGGTCCCTCATGTATCTAACGACTAGCAGACTGATATTGTCTTTGCCGTTTATCTATGCTCCCGTTATCGATCGCGACCAAGCGAAACCCACCTCTCGAGGCTAAAAGAATCCTCCGATACATCAAGGGAACCATTAACTTGGGGATCGGTATCCGAAGGATTACGGTTTTGAACTAATCGCTTTTAGACGCGATCACGCAGGATGCTTAGACTCAAGGAAAAGTACTTGAGAGCTCTACAATTTCTCGGTGATAAAGCGGTGTCTTGGCAATCTAAGAAGCGAGGATTGTACATCGTGTCATCAACGAAGCGAATATGTAGCCATGTCCGCGTGTTGTGCTCAAGTCATTTGGATGAGAACACAACTCAAAGACTATGGTTACGTGTTTGATGAATCCGATGTCTTTGCGACAATCGGTGCCATTGCAATCTCGTGCAACTCGATTCGACACTTTCGAAATCAAAGCACATCGATCTACGCTATCATTTCATCAAGGACCATGTGGAGCAGTGCAGTTGAATTATACTTTGTGGTCTTGAATACCAATTGGCGGATCGCTCACCAAAGCCTTGCCTCCCGCTAGGTTTAATGAGTTGATCCACCGAATTGGTATGAGGTGTTGACTCAAGAGGAATTGGATGACCTCTTAAAAGCAGTCTTAAAAACACATCAAACACCAAAACATCTTTTGTAAATAAATTTTTCAAAAACAAAATACAAAAATATAAAATCCTATAAAACAACAAAAATATTCTCCTAATCTATCTTTCTTTCAACATGGCAAGTACATTTCTTCCGTCAACACTTTAATCTTTCAAAATTCAGTATTTTTCCGATCAAGTGTTGAGGGGGAGAAAATAATCCTTTAACTGTTTCAAAACATCTGTGTACTTGCATGTTATCACATCTCGGTTGATTCTCTTACAAATGGTGGTAAATTTCTGGTTCATTGACACTCCTCGGACTTTAATTAATAACCTCTCATTATTTTCTCAAGTCGAGGGGGAGTGTCGTCAAGGTTTCTAAAATCTTCATTTGGTAACCAAAATTGGAAGTTAAAAGGCTTTGGATGAAAATGGAAAAGGTGGAGGGACCAAAACTGTCAAAACCTTAAAAATATTTTGAATAAAAATATCCTCCACCTAACTTTCACTTCACATTTATTACAAAACACCTATTATCATCCTACGCATAATATTCAATCAAGAAATCCGTGTTTCAGATCCTCATTTTGTAAGTGATTCTGTGTTTACAACATGTTTTTAAGCAATGGTTTTGAATTTTTCAAAAATCCAACGGTTAAAACTATGTATAATCTCGTTTTTGTGGTCTACGCATAAGTGTATGATCACATGATCAAGATTGTGTGTTTGTGGTTAAATAATTTGTGTCAAAACGTTCATATAACATCTGTGATACCAGTTTAACCATCAAATTCCACCCAGAACCACTAATTGAAGATTTTTGAAAATTAGGGTTTAAAAGTCGATTTGGGTATTTTCAAATATGAAGTGTTTTGGTTAAAAAGATAGTTGGGTTATGCTTTTGCATTGTTGAATTGATGATTTCCATAGTCTATAGCCACCCAGAAACACGAATTGGTCATCAATTCGAAACTAGGGTTTAAAGTTCATAAACTTTGGGTATTTTTGATTCACTGCATAAAAAGTGTTAAAACTTGGTCTACATGCTCTCACAACTTCTATGATATACCAGAAAGACTTTGGTGCATAATCCATGGCTAGATTTGATGCGCGTAGAACTAGGGTTTTGTCTACTCGTAAGATATTCTACGCGTAACTGTTTATGAATGATTCATGCCATGTATTGTTGTTGAAATGAATATGAGTGCTAATTTTGATGATTTGATAATTTATTTCAGGATTGCTACACTTATAATTCGAGAATCAAGGTCATTTGATTTTCTCGCATAAGGATCACCTTACGCGTAGATTGTTATCGTAAGACTTGTCTTCTGGCGTAGCTTCTACAGGTTCTACAATGGACTACGCGTATCACGTGAAGGATATGCGTGTGATGACCCCTACGCTTAAGGTCAACTCTTACGAGTAGCCTTACGGCGTAAGGATAATATATGCCTCACGCATAAGCTCTCGCATAATGTCTCTTTTTCCTCACGCGTAACATTTCTTACGCGTAAGATAGGATTCTACGCGTAAGTCTCGCCTAAGCATATATCATACACATCTCACGCATAACTTTACCAAAACTACGCAACCTGGATTGACCTTCATGATGAATTGTTACTTGTACAAACTTGTAAATAAACTAATCATATCATCACGAATCCAAAATGTCACTAATAAACTTAAATCGTTTGATATGTTGTGAACAATAAGTGATAAAATAAACTTTAAAACTTAAAGTTAACTAACTCATGAAACATTTCACGATATCATTGAACTATTGAACATACAAGTGACTTAGGACTCGTAACAATCATTATCACTATACATTCAATAACTAGACAATAAGACCTTCATTGACTAACATTATGTCTTCGATATGTTGGTTCTTTTGGCTAATGTTATTTCGAGATCACGACATGGTGAACAAATGAATGTGGATGCACGAAGTTCTCTCCATTCTTGATATCTATCCTCATGGCTATCCAATGAAGATTGGAAAGAATAACCTCCGTGTTGACTTTGACACCCTCACTTGCTCTCGAATCTTCATGTCTTATTGCTATCGATATTACGAAGACTCATCCGTATCGAACATGCTTACTCACTCTGCAACCATTCACGAGATCTACATCCAGCAGTTGGAACACTATGGAAAGGGTCAAAGGAAGGATCACGTGACGATGACTACGAACCACAAACAAGTCACTATTACACACGAAGACTTAAGGGCTGCTCTCCTTATTCACAAGTCAATCCAACCAAACTTTATGCCACACTGTTGAAGAGCTAACTCTCCAATTCTTAATCGATATCGGTTATGGCGAGGCTACGGGAGTAATCACCAAGCACTCTCGTAGAGCTTAAGAGTATTCCTCAACCATGGAGAACACTCTACATGATCATCACCAAGTCTGTTTACGGTCGTGGCGGTGACTATGAGCATCCTAAGCTCATAGAACGCAAATATTTTGGGCATTCGTCAACATGAAACACATCGCTATTGAAGCTCGATTTGGGATGACATGATGTCATTTCTCAACAAACTTGGCTCAAAGATTCCTACATCGGATATACCAAACTGTTGATACAAAGAGCTCTTGGACTTCATCACGATATTCCCAAAAGGCTCAATGACCCGACAATCACGACATGTTGACGGAACCTATTCTATCTGTAAGAATCAAGGAAGCGTCTACAAAGAAACAAGGTGTTGTCTTTGATTTCCTTCTAATCAAGATGTCGAAAGCTCGAAGCGTACAAAAGATATCTGGAAGCGGTCAAACAAGGCAAAGTTGGTCACCTCGACGAAAAATCTTCGGTACACATGTAAGGAGAACCGAGAAAAGGAAGTGCTAGAAGTGTCACAAGTACGAGATAGTCAAAGGAATGTTCCTGAAGAAACCCATTCCAAAGAAACCCACTCCTAAGAAGAAAGTTCCTTCTCTGGAAGCCATTCCGATCCTTTCACTTGAACCGCAAAGACAACTCGGGGACGAGGATTTTGAGGCTCTTGACACGAGATGAAGAGATCACATTCTCTGAAGCGCAAAGGATGGAAATCCTCGGTGCCAAAACCTCCAAGTCCTCAAACTATTAAAGGAAAAGAAGACTCACGCATTTGTACCTCGGGATGAAAGCTACGAAGATGAAGAAGAGCAATTGGATCATGCATACGGGAAGAAGTTTCACAAAGTCGACACCTTCACAAGGTCGAAGAATTTGCTAAAGATCAAATGGGTGGCCTGGAGGATCAAGTGGGCTGCCCACTCTAAACCATCTCGATGCGGTTAATCAACCCGATAAGGGAGCTGGTGCCACCACTCTTCTGCAACAACAACGACCTATGGAGGACACTATTGTCTATGATTTTGAAAGCAGATAAGCGAGAAAGAAAAGTCTAAGGATGACGAGGATGATTACACAAAGTTTCTTCTAGACAGTCCAACACACTCAAAGGAGAAAACCTCAGAAACTCCTAAGGACATGAAGTCTCCTCATGTCTCATCATCATCGGACTCTTCATCTCATTCATCACCACCACCATCAACAAAGTCAACCAGATCATCATCCAAATCCGTGAAGAAACCACCTAAATCTTGGATTTCTCAAACACATAAACGGATTGTAAAAGCTGTCCAACAAATCAGAAAGAAGGACATAAATTACAGAAAAATGAATTGGTTTGCTGACCAAATTCAGTACTTAAATGATGAGAAAGACAAGATGGAGAAAGAAAGGGAATTTGTTCAGAAGTTCATGAAGAATCATCGAAAAGAGGCTGAGCGAAATGATCGAAGGTTACACTAACAAGTACCTTCGTGATATCGTTCCAAAAGTCCAAAAGGAACTGGAAAAACGACGAAGAGATCATACCCACAAGTTTCTTCTCGACCTTGTCCCGGTGTGACAAGAGAAGTATTTTCGAGCAACTCACCCCTAACATCGTAGCATTGGTCAAACATACAATGGCAAAAGAAGGCGATCTCTCGAATACGAGCTAATCGCGAAACTTGTGATGCAAATGTCAAAGAGATCGGAACGTTTACTTGGATGAAGCTAAATTTTTCGAAATTCTACTTGACTATCAACTCGGATCATCATGCAAGAGTCACCATTCAAACCAAGCGACCAAGAGATGGCGATGATAAGGATAAGGACTCGCACCTAAGCGTCGAAGCGATCGGTCAATCTACATCTATGCCACCTCCTCCTCCACGGACTTCTTCTCAACATAAGTCTCCTCCACCTCGGTCTTCTCTTGACAAACCTCGGGACGATTCCGAGTTACCACCCACGACTCATAAAGCGGTGATCACTTTGAGTATACGGGTGGTGACGATGAAGAGGTCCTTGAGCCCCGACAACAACCCACCTCACCCAAACAAGTGCGAAACCGGTATCATCATCTCGGCCTTCCAAAAGAAGGCGAAGACGACTCAACACAGAGTCGTAACATGGCTAGATGACGATAAAACCGAAGAGTATGAATGGTTCTCCACACTTGTCAATCAAACTCCTACCCCGATGAAGGCCAAGAATTGGTAGATGGTTCAACATTGGAGCATGCAAAGCTGTTGCAAGAAAAGTTCCATGTGAAGAAAATGGCGAAATCGAATTGAAGCGAATCAAGAATGAAGCCTTTCAACTATGGAAAGACGACTACGAAAGTGCCCTCGGGTCGAATATCATCTTGAGAACATCGCTCGAGCTATGTCTAACAACATGGATTGGCTCAATCCGAAGCAAACATTGACTTCACACAAAGGGACAACCCTCCATACTACACCGATTGGACCAAACCTCTACCGACCATTGGCCAAGCAGACGAACCAAGGATTCCTTCCGATATTTCTTCAACAAAGACACGGAATTTCTTCTCCATGGTGGCGATGGTTCGAGAAAATACACTACATCATTGACTCTTCCATTCCAGTGACCATCTACTCAAACCGCATAGCAATCGAGGCGTGCAACTCACTTGTTTTCGACAATGTGCAAGCATCGACCAAGATGCATTGTATGGGATTCATCATTGGCACGAGCGCCAAGAATCTACTCTGAAGCTGGTTCGAAGTCTCAACATGCGATGTATACGACTCTAAGGACACCGTGGCCATCAAACACATTGATCTCAAGTCTAAATGGGACTACACATTCTTAAAGAATATCATAGTCAAGCGACAAGATGAGCAGGACTATGGATTCTCCGAGTCGACTTTGAGAACTTGTCCTCAACGACATCGAAGACATGTATCTTGCCAAAGTACAAGGTCGTATGAGACAATTCTCGTGACGTTCAACGTGAATTTATCAAGTCGGTTCTCATCTTCATTAGGCGCATCGTGATCAAAGAGCGTGTCGAAGATATCCGGATGGTTGTTGAATCATATCGAAACGTGTAAACTTCACTCCACCACGCTTGATCTTCCCGACATCAACCGGCTTAAACAACTCACGCTCATCGACAAACCTTTCGGCGTTGTTTACGCGGTGAACTTCAAGAAGCGCTTAATGGCGTGTAGTGAGCTCCACAAATTTGGGGATCATACATTGAAGTTGGTTAGGGATGGATTGGCATCTGATTGAAGGATTTACGCATGAAGGTTGGGAATCTAAGCTACTGGAACTCTCGGGATAGAAGGGATGTGCGAAGGATCATCACCATGATTGATGAGCGGTTGTTCGAAGGGATCGATTCGAGGCGCTTGGAGAGCTATGTTGGTGGTCGACCGGAGAAACATCACCGGCTTTCAGCATACATGCGCTCTCAGGAACATCACTGCACTTCTGGTACCCTTGAATTGTTTCCTTCATATGATTTTGGATGTATGATTATATATGTGAATGGCTTGTGCACACATACGATGTACAACCCGTAAGTGTCAAGAAAGGACCACGTAGTGCGCCTCGATGCCACAATCCTTATAAAAGGAGCGAAAGCTTCTTATTTTTAGTAAAACCTATCAAACCTTTCACTTTTCAAGGTTTTGCTCAAAAGACAAGTACTTCCCATAAGATTTTTTTTCAAAACCTCAACCGTTTATATCACTAGTTGAGGGGAGTATTTGATAAAAACTTTGTTCACAAATTGTTCACGATGGTCACTCTTCCCATGACACTCAAAATGGTCATATTTATTCTCAAACCGGTCAAAATAACATTTTATATGCCATTTTGAGGGGAGAAAATTGTGTGATAAGAAATATGTTGTACAAAATGCAAATGAATCCGTGTACCTCGGACTTAACCTACGAATTGACGGTACTAAACTGTTTGTAACTCGAAAAGACTTGTCTGGACGGGTAATAATTTCAAGCTAGTTCGCTAGTGATGTAAGCGTGTCTCGCAAAGGACTTGTCCAAGTAGAAAGTACCATTCGAGAAACTTTTGATAGACATGAACTCGGCGGGTTTGACAACCTTCCAAGGTTTGTCTACACCTTCAAGGTAGTTATTAGAGCTAGTTGTCACCTAAAAGGCGACAATGTATCTCTTTAACTATTCAACGTAACCGTGTCTCGCGGAGATTGTCTATCTTTAGTGGATCAATTCATAAAGTGCGCTCTCTTTCCTCACTGTGCATTTAACCATTAAAACTATTAAGCACATGTGGAGGGAGTATTTATGCAAAACTTATCTCTCATCATGTTCAAACATGTTTTCATTTACAAACCATATGAGAGATATTTTAACTTACAATGGTTTTAATGGCAAACATAGGTTAGTCATGGGTTATAAGGTGACTAAGGTTAGGAATAACCGTCTATGATCCGCCAGAGCGGAGGATCTACCCAAGGACACTACCATTAGTTAGTGTTAGAAGTCCTTAGGAATGATTATAAAAGGGAGAAAATGAGAATCGGAGAAAGAAGGAGTTGAAGAATCAAAAAGAAATGTAAAGTAAAGGGTGAAAAGAAATAGCCCTCAGTTATTCAACTTAGGCGGACACGGGTTCAATTCATATACTCTTGGTTGTCACTTAGTGACACCGGTATTGAAGATTAAAAGTCGTCATGGACCCGGTGGCGCATGCACTAACCTTCTTAGCCACTCAAGTTTCTCTCAATGAAGCTTGTTTCATTCTCACGGGAACCCTACATAATCTATTGGCTTTCTCTTAGAGATCGTGGTATTGAAGAAGAGACCCTCTCCTAGTCTCGCTTAGGAAAACCAAAACGCCTTTGTTGAGTCTAGAGCCACGAGATTCATCAAAAGATCTCTTAGGAACACTTGACATTTAATCACTTGTTGATCAACAAATAAGATCTTGATGATTCGGTGGTTCATATCGAGTCCTTCACGGATCTTAGCAATGTCGAGAACATTTATGAGAGGTTCACATCATGATCCTCGGTGATTGAATGGAAACTCTGCCGGGGTCAACATCTAACAACCCCGACGGCGGTCGCTTCGGTAACTCCCGTGGATTGCGCGGAGTGTGTCTCAAACGGTCTGATCGTGAGGTGATGCTTGGTGTACCTCGGCGACTCATCCGAATCATAGATGTATTTGGTACATCGCGTTATCTCACTTGTGGGACTCCGGTTCGAGAATGGCCTTTGTAAGAATTAGAGTTGTGTTTTCACACTATCTTGTTAACACTCTCGAAGTTCAAACTTGTAAGTCTGGAAACCGCTTATTTCTAACCGTGTGCAATGTTTTCTTCTTATGGAAGCTCGGAGCGGGATGATCGTCTTGATTCTTCTCATGCTCACGCCAACATTATCACTAATGGAAGTTCTATTCTAAAGCAACACAACCGTCGAATGATTCTTCATCAAATCAAAGAATCTACAAAGTCAAAGACTTAAAGAACTTCATCGATATTGATTTCCACCGTCAAAGAGCGTGTGAGCATGTTGAAGAATGACGTGGAACACTTGGAGCAAAAAGCGCGATCGAAAGCGGGCCGATGCGAACAACAACATACTATCACTTTCACCACAAAGAACAATGATCAAAGAACAAAGTTAATGATGACGTCGAGCATAAGCGTTCAAAGATAACGATCTCTACACCGAGAGATTGTTCGAATCAAGACAATTCCTCTCACAAGAAAGAAGAATGTCGAAGGCGTCACCGCTACTATTACATCAACGCCTTCACCGTTTACATTCATATATACTTGAGGGGAGATTGTTGGAATCACTCCTAAACAATATTTCAAGTATTTATATTTCATATGTAATAGGTAGCTTTATTATGGCCTTTATGTTTGTTTAAGGTCCGACTTATGTAGAAGGCCCATAAGTGAGGCCCAAGCCCAATAAGGAATAGGGAAGGAGAGGAGTGTTGCCTAGCTCCTTGCCTATATAAACTATTGTAAACCCTCATTTGAGGTTGGTTGTTCAAGTTTTCTCTCACTCATTCTCTTTGCATAACCGTTTCATATTATACGTGAGTGTGTGTGTGCTTAGCTTGTCCATCCGCCTTCATCTCTTTCTCTATAAGCTTGTGTTGTAAAACTTGTGACCTAACAGTCTTGATATTTGAAGTTTTGATATTTTCTTTAAGATGTTGATATTTTAGTTGTAAATTAAAATGCTCAACCTCTAGTTTAGAAAAATGTTTAACCAAATTGCCGTGATCATCCAGTTCAATTTTCTCATTTAGTTTAGAATTAGTCTTTTCAAGCTCAATGACACGATCATGGGAGACTTTCGAGAGCACAGATAATTCATGAAATTGAGAAGCATTAATGGAACAATTTGTAGCGATGAAAAACACATCTTGAGCAACACATTCGAGAATAAGAGTCTCATTCAATGTATGCAAGTTCTTCCTCTCAATCTCATTATATTTTAGTGCTCGCTCATAGTCACTAACCTCAACTATCATTGCATCAAATTCCTTTTCCATTTCTTTAATGTCTAAATTCATTCCCTTTTAAGACTTTCAAAATGATCTTTTAGTTGTTTAAAGAAAGGCAAGACTTGATTAAATAACATTCTTTTGTTTGCTCAAAACCCCTTTCCCTTGATTATGCCAGGTGGGTGTGATCCTTTTCTTACAAGTTTTCTCAAAATCAACAAATAGTTGAAAAATAACATATTGACTGATTAAGGTTTTGCTTTTAGTGGCAATAGTCCTAGGAACTAAATGCATTGGTGTATTGGGAGGATACACAGTCGCTGAAGGCATTTTCCTAAAAGGGGGGTTTGTTACAACAAGATTCTCTGTTTTTTGCTTATCTAAATCCTTTTTCCAGAACACTTGTTCGGGTGTTAACAACGTCTGAGGCTTAAACATGTTCAAGGAAATCCAATTCTCCTTTTTGTAATCATGGGGTGTGATATTTATTTTCTTCTCTTTACACTTAGGATCACCTAGTTTCTTGTTCATCTTTTCCCTGGTGACTTCATCTGATTTCTTATCTTCCTCAGTGCACTCAACGCAACTAGGTTTTTGTCTAGGCTTAAGGATTTTATTGCCATCATAAAGAACCTTATGAGCATTTCTAGCCTTTTAATGACCTCTGGATTTGGTTCCTCAACAAGGGAATGCTATGCTTATCGCTTAAGACTCTATGCTTAGTGATTAAGTGAGCGATCAAATGGTATTTTCTTGTACGTATAACTTATTTTCAAGCTTGTTTTTCAAGGTTTTAGATTAGAAAAATCATTCAAAAGTTTTGATTCCTTAGCATCGAATTCTTGCTTAAGCATTTTAACATTTTCTTGAAGTTCTTGTTTTTGCTAGCGCTTTAGAAAGCTTTTCTTGTAAGGAGTTTAACTCTTGTTTTAGTACTTCTTCTCTAAATCTACTTTTTCTAATAGTTGTACCCATTTGGTCATCCATTTCTAGCTCACGGGTGGTCAACTCAAATTTTGCACGTTGTTCATAAATAGCAACACGTTCTTTATAGGCATTCGATTCGAGATGATGAAATCATCGAGGCACATGCAAAGAATTCATCGAAACATAATCATTGTTGATCGCGGAAGATGCATCACTTGGTATAATCTCACTTTAACTTTGTTTCACATATTGATCATATGGGACAACATTGATATTACCCATATTTTCAATATCGACTCAATAATTACAGATTGATTGTACTGTTATGTATCTTTTGCTCATCAACTTCATCGTATAATTTTAATACCTCGAAATGATTTTGTATTTGGAAGGACCAGCTTGTGATGATGAAGAGACTTTAGGAGAGACCATTGGAGAAATGCTAGCCATGAAAATGGTTTGTGCGATGGGTTCTTTATCAACATCAGTCGTATGCATCACAATCGCCTACTTGAAAGGCATTCGATGATTATGGCCTATCTCCGAATTGGTTGCTCATCCACATCTGCATCATATGTCTTAGCATTTCCTTGACCAAAACAACAACTCCTCTTCATCCAAAGTCGCACCATTATCCCGAGCTTGCACAAGCAACATCTTATCCTCAAGCACTCTGCATTACGAGGCGTTTTGCGATTCGGGTTCCTTGCAATGTGTCCTCACCTCCACGCTTGTAACATTTGATTGGTTTTGCTTGACCTGGTTTCCATTCCTTCCCTATTCGATTTGCGGCATAACCTCTACCGACTCCACCTCTTGCTTGTTCGTCTCGCCTTTCTTGAACCGGCCGCACCAAAACCTTCCCATCTCGGACGGTGGCTTGATTGTGTGGATTGGATGCGGTTATGAGATTGTTGTTGGTGTGTGGAAGAGAGTTCATGTTTTGACAAATCGGGAGAGCCAGTTGATTAATGAAGTTTCCAGCGTGTGCATCGGCATCGACTTGTTTGAACATAGGATCGGGAATGAGTTTGTGATTACCATTACCCATGGGTATGACTTGTGAGGCTTTGGTTGTGATTCCGATGTTTGAGTAGAAGGCGGTTGAATCATTCGATGAGCTTGTCTCTCCACGGTTGGTTTTGAACCGATTAAGAATCCTTTTTCAAACATAGCATGTCTCTCATTCGAAGAAGGAAGGCATAGAGTTGCTCATAGTTTGTATTCTTCAATCCTTTGGTTAGCTTTACAGAGGTGACAACCTTGTGCCATTCGGGATTCATGTTGTTCACAAACTTTGAGTTCAAATTTGAATGTTTGGCATAGTCATTCGATGTTCCTCGTATCATTAACAAGCTTGTGGAATCTCACATAGTATTCATAGACACTCTCATCTGGTTTCATCTTGAAGTGTTCAAATTCATCATAGAGTTGTGATTCTCTGTCTTCCATAGTTAATTCAGAACTTGAGAGAACCATCTTGACATTATCCCACACTGCCTTGGCTTCGGTGTTGTGATTGATCAGCTTGTAGATATCTTTTGGAAGACCTTGAAGTACGATGTTAGAAGCCTTGATATTAGCATCGAATCTCTTTTTCTCCTTATCATCGAGCTCATCATATGTCTTTGGTCTGTCTATTCCATAGATCATTGATGCGTGCCAAACAGTCAAGCTAAATGACACAAGCCCGCCACTTGTGAATGACGGACCGTAACCAGCTTGAAAACTGCTTAAGCACGAAATCAATGAAGATATGAGGAGTATAGAGTCTCCCCGGGTCGTTATGTCCCAGCGAGCTATGCAATGGATTATCAAACGTTTAGTGATCGCGAGATTTGAACGGGAAAAGGATTTGGAATTATTATAACTACGGAAAAAGGACATAAACTACAAGGGCTAAAATGCAACTTAAAGGAAATTAAAAAGATTAAAAATATTAAATAAACGCTATCACTATTTTTAAAATGATGAACGTTTAAAACTTGAAACTTACGTTTAAATAAAAATAACGTAAACGTACAAAATAAAAAGTGAAACTTATACAATATAAATCCTAAAAATATGAAAAATACATTTTTACAATCCTAATGATAAAAGAAAATTTATAGAAAAAGAAAATTATTTTTTATAACTAATTATCTAATTAAAAACTATTTTTAACTATTAAATAATTACCTAAAACACAAGAAATTAGGAAATAAAGCTAGAAAAATAAAATTAAAACTTAGAAAATCTAAAATACCAAATTAGAATTTTCAAAACTATTTTGTATTTTTCTCGATTATTTTCTATTTTCTAGGAATTTTAAACTATTAAAAACTAATTAAATTACTAAATATTACCAAATAAACTATGAAAAATCTGGAAAATTACTTTTTCTACTTTTTATATTTATCTAAATCTAAGAAAATTGAAAAATTATTTTTTTGAACCTTTTCTGAATTTTTTGTATTAAAGACTAATTAAAAATGCTTAAAAACTAATTAAAATCAAGAAAAATAGCAAAACAACTTAGAAAAATCTGAAAATTTCAGGAAAAGTCTAAAATTATATTAGTAAGCTAGGAAAAATAGAAAAACAAGGTGCTATGTGGAAGATATTGAAACTGATGACCAAGTGCTTATTGAAATAAGCACTTTGATAAGCAAATGGAATCCAAAAGCTACCAAACTGATAAGGAAGCTACAATAAGCTAAAAGAACTAAAATGGAACAAGAATCAACAAGCTACAGCTACTGAATCACAAGATGCTAAGATTTGAGTTTATGAGATTTTGGCTTAAAAACAGTAAAGGGGTGGCAAGTTTGAGCTTATGAATAAGCTAACCAATAAGCCAAAACTTAAAACCAGAACTTGGGATCTACTCTTGACCTGGTTGAGACCTTGTAAACTAAATTACAGACCTAGGTGAGCCAAAATGAAACCTGTGCAGACCTTTCAAAATCTGCATAAACACATGCAGAAAGCATCGCTGCTCTGCACAGGCGATTCTTCAATTTGGACAAGCTCTTTTGAGCTTGTAGAAAAAATCACAAAAATCTACTAAAATAGCCATAAGATATTAGACCAGGGGAAGTTTTTAAAACAACAAGACTTATTGAAATTGACTCAGATTTGAGTTCATGAAAATTCCTCTTAGATAGGCTCAAAACAAGATTATCACTTTTTGACTTTTGATTTTAAAATGGAAAGTTGACTTTCTTGAGTTTTAATCTTGATTGTAGGACTGATAATGATAATACTTGATGAAATAACACTAATGAAAGCTATGTTTAAGATTTCTAAACACAAAACTAACTTTTGATCTTGCAAAATTTCCAACAGTGGACTGTCATGACAGAATAAAGAGATTTTTGACTTAGGTGATGTTGCAGACACAAAACAAGATAGAAATGAACTCACTTTAGATAAACAAACATAACACCATAAGTTATATCCACTGCTTAGGTCTCTAGGATGATTATGCACCCAAACCAAACACCCTTTAAGCATTGATTTGCAAAAATAAAGAAGCTAACTACTAGATTATCATATATCATTGACCAAACTGAGATTACATGATCATGATACAACTATATAAACTCATTAAAACTAGTGGAGATCACAGTTGAACCTATAACCATAAAATGCAAAAACTAACTTGAAACTTGAAAGTGACAAACTTTACGAACCACTGTATCCAGCTATTGCAGGCCAAAACCAGACCCAAGCCTGAGCTAACCTATTCTATATCCACCCAATTTCACCACTGGATCATCCCAAAACAGCTTCCATGACCAATTTGAGCTAAGTTTGACTTTGGTTGACCAAAACTCAAAAATGATTGAAACTTGAATGTGAGCTTGTACAAAGCTATCATAAGCTCATTTAAGCTTATTGAAACTAATAGATGAGCATTGAAAAGCTTTTGAATGAGATTTTGAGAAGGAAAGTTGTAACAGTAACTTTAAACATGAAATCTTAACATAACTTGAATTGATAACTGGAAATAGGTTATAATGATTACAAAACACTAAGTTGGATACAAAGAAACAGAATACAACAAGTTTTATGCTAATTTAAAGACTTTAAATTAAAAACGACATTTTAAGATAAAACTAAAAACTACTAACTACTCTTCTTCTCTCCTTTCTTCTCTCTTTTATACCCAAACAGCTCCCCCTTGACTTCTCAGTTAATCCCACATCAATTTACAACCATTGGATGACTATAGTGGATTTAGGCCGTTTGATCATTTTTGGCACCAAAGTGGATTATCAACAGGTGGGGTTGATTGAGTGCTAAGAGGGGAGATGCATTAAATGGCTTTTGTTTTGTGTTGAGGAGGAGGGGACAAGGGAGTGATTTGTTGAGGTGGAGGTGAGGGCATGGTGGGAGTGATTTCAGGGAACAGGTGAAGGGGAAGAAAAATTGGGCGCCAAGTGGTGGGGTGTTGACTGGATTTGACCAGTTATTACTAATAAAAGGGAAGGTTCAAAATGTTTATATGGCAGGGGGTAAAATGGGTGCAAGGGTCCAAAATGGTGAATGGATAATAATAACTAGGGACCTTTGTTGTAATTTCTGGAAATCAAAGGACCATGGCTGCCATTTCATCAAAGTTGATCCAAGGGACTAATAGTGACAATCTCAAAAAGTACAAGGACCACACTTGCCAATTTCAAACTTTCCAAGGACCATTTTTGACATTTTTCAAACTTGAGGGACCAAAGTTGTAATTTTGCAATTTTTAAACTTCAAAGGTTTGTTTTGACAACTTTTGAATCCCATGGACCTAAAATGACATTTTTCTTTATTTTGAAATACCAGGACTGCTTTTGACAACTTTTGAAACTTGGGGACTAAAGCGCCAATTTTGCAAATTTGATACGTTTTCATCCGATTTTGATATTTTTGTATTTAAAACACATAAAACACCGATTTGTGATATTTTTATCATTTTGATGTGTTTCGAGTGTTTTCGAGATGATTTTGCAGTTTATATTGTACAAAATGATGAGTATTTACACACTCATCAATCATTGTTCCATCTTCACCAGTATCAATTAGGTCTCTAGTAGTCTCAACCCGATACGGTCCTTCATCAATGGATTTGAGAATGTTGACTCCATTTTCCTTTCCAAGACAAGACAATCGATTCGTTGAGCCCAAGAGTCGTAGTCGATTACATCGAGCATGGGTGGGCGAGTATCTGAACCACCGCTTGAACATCCTCGACAACAGTGGAGATGATTGTAGGAGCGTTGGTAGACATGATGATGATTAAACGGAATTTTATAACTCTCGATTAAACCGGGAAATAGATTCTTTCACGGGATTTTACTAAATCAAGAGAAAACCGTATTACAGACAGAGTCAACCAAGTCGCTAAGAAAACCTGAACCAAGTCGCTAAGAACCAAAAATGACTAAAACGTTATCTTAACGTGCGATATCTCACTGATATTATATCGTATTTGAGTGATTCAAAATTCTGTGTAAAGAGTGAATCAAAGTCTACAACTTTCGTGTTTCAAGATTCAGCAATTTTAAAAGTAAAAAATGGGGTCGAAAATGACAAAAATATCAAGATAATCAAGAGCCATTTGATATGTTAAAAAAAAGTTTGAAATATTTAACAAGATTTATACCAAATTAAAGGGGATTAAATTTTAAGAATTATGGTGAAATCAGTTTTTTTATAAAAGTTTGTAGTTTAGAGATATATGTGCATTTGAAATTTGAGGTGGAAAAGCAAAAAACGAGTAAAATTACGATTTTACCCTTGAACGAATTTTTTAAATAAAATATGTGGAGGAACACATGTCATATAATGAGTGACTTTTCACATTTTTTAAACTTTATCACTTTGCAATTGATCCACTAGCCGACAAAACAAACAACTCCTCATGCCCAATACAATTTTACATGGTGTTGAAAATATACGAGATTAGTTATTTTACGTACCGGATTTTTTTCATACATTAAAGAACAAATCTTATCCAATCGTTTTTTTTTTTTTTTTTTTTTTTTTAAATAAGAATATTAATTAATACTTAAATTAAACATTCAATTATACTATATTTATAATTTAAATATTTCATCAACAATTTATCGTTAGACAAATCAAATTATATTGTCACGACCATCATTTAATTATCTTTGTATAGACGGGCACTTTAATATACTTTTGACAAACTTTGTTTGATCAATTTTTTTTCACGTTTTCTTAACTGAATCAAAATTCAAATTGCATATCATATTTGATTTAACACCAATATCATAGCTCGAACACTAAACATCCGTACTAAAATTAACATAAGTATTTGTTAATAAATCAAAAACCTTTCCCTTTTGTTGTAATGTGAAAATGGCTTTTCAACTATGTATATTCGAATTATAGATTATAGCAATTTATTTATAAAACTTCTATAATCACATATGAAAAAATCACAGTTAAAAAAATTACATGTGATTGAGATCACGTGTGAAAAAAATCACATATGATTTTATCCAAATTAGTGTAATATCATATGTGATTTCTCATCCAAATTTTAACAACGAAAAAAAAATAGAAGTTAAAAAAAAAAACATGAAAAACGTGAAAAAAAGTTTGTAGAAACTATATCAAAATGCCCATCTCTAGAAAGATAATTAAATTCTCGTCGCGATGTTATATATATTTTTTTAGCTTAACGATTAACGGTTTGATATTAATATTTGAAAAAAAATGATGAAAATAGGTTTGTTAAAAAAAATAATAAAAAAAAAGCGGCTCAATTTTGTTCCTTGTTATGTGAGTAAATGTTTGATATGAACTTAATTAAAATATATAGTTGAGATACAATTTTCACGATATCGAATGCAAAGTTAATTGAGACAAAACTAAAAAATAGTATCAAAATATATAGTTGAGATGCAATTTTCACGATATCAAATGCAAAGTTAACCTGAGACAAAACTAAAAAAAGGGGAAATAAAACGAAAAATGACTTGATATACAAAACCTATTAATCAATAAAATATCTTGTTTTAATCAGAGTTACTAAGACATGCTATATTTATATCATAATTTTAACAATATCTCTATTATTACATTTAATTGAATTTAGACTAAAAATATGTCCCATTTCATGTTTACTTTAGTATCTTATTAATTGTTATATACACATAAAACATGATAATCATTTTACTCACTCGATTAGCTAGCATTGAAAGATCTATTATGGATAATTAAGGACATTATTGATACAAGTTGCACTATTAGGATATGCCATTATAAGTAAAGCCCGATAAAATTCTAAAATATTTGATTGTTTATGGATTTCCAACTTTTCTTGCTTCCTCCACTTTCAATAAAAAAATAAAAATATCCAACTATCTTCAACAACTACGAGTAGTTTTTATAACTATTATTAATTTGATTAAATATAAATGCTATCCATTAATTAGAAGAGAATCTGTGCTTATTGTTAGATTTATTATACCTTCGTTTATCAGCTGGATTCGCCGGTGATTATTTATTAGTTTCGTGAAGGCTACTATTAGATGCCGATAATGATTATTTATCAAAGTATTTATGTGTTTTAATGCTTATAAATTATCTACCAATAATAGGATGACACGAACATTGCTTAAGTTATATATCGACCCTGACAGTATCAAATATCATACAAAATTTGTGTCATGGTATTTGAAGTTTTTAAAGAGTTGATTTTGTAGATGAAATTATGTTTTATTGATGGAATATTTATAATGTAAATACATAATAACTTAAAACCCTAAACTTATAAATGGGTTTGGGCCAACAACTCTATCATCTAATACTTTCCTGCAATTCAAGCGGCAAAATAACGAAAACTCGGGTTAGACAAAAAAAGAGTAAAAAACATTAAATCAATAGCAAATTTGTTGATGAAGATGTCCGACAGCAAGCAGAGCCTATCTTCAAATGCAGCAGCGAAAAAGCAAAGCAAATATTAAAACTTGTTGGCCGACAACAAGCGGCATCTTAGACATTTTTTTTTTCTTATCTTGACAAATTCTTCAAAAGTAAACATAACGGTAAGTGGGAGTAAAATATTGCATGCATAGAGTTAAGTAGAACAATATATATTATGATCGGAACAAAGGTGAGTTCACGTAGTAAATCATTTTTGCAATTGAAATTTGGTACTAGTACTTTACTTTTTCCGGTGAAACGATTTTAGCCGTTAAATAAAACTCTAAACCTACAAATGGGCTCGGGCCAACAACTCTATCCTCTAATAGACATTTGTTCTTAATTAATACTCACAGTTAGACTTGTAATCGAGCCATGTTACTGTTGGAAAATTGTTTTTAAAAAATAATTTTTTTTTCAAACTTTAGATAAATGGTTGATAATTGCAGCTTGATCAATCAAGTTATAAATAACTTGAGAAGATCTCTACCCTTTTTAACATATGTACATGTTCGTCGTCTCAAAAATTTATATTCGTCAACTCAAATTTTTTTTGCAAACCTTGAAAAATTGTTTTATTAGCACGCATATTGCTATAAGTGTCCATAACCATCAACTTAATCATAGCAATAGGCATTCATTTTACATGATTGCATGCATCAAAAAAATTTATTTCAAAATATAAAGTGAAAACCATGATTAAAAAGTGTAGAACAACAAAGTAGAAAAACTGTTTGAAATCAGAGAAATAAATATTGAATAAATTGAAATTATGTGTTGAAAATTGATAGCTTATAGACCTTCAGCATAATAGACTAAGGTCTACACGCTTGAACAAGCCCAAAAGCGGCTACAACTTATCATATTATGTCTGAGAAACATACTCCCAGGCCAGACTCATACGGTTGCTGAGCATTGTGCTGGAAGCTTTTTTCAGGACCGCCACAACCGCCAGAAGCGTGCCACTACCTCATTTGCTTAGAGGTAGTGTTGCAATCGTGCATGGATCATTCCATGCATCTAATGAGACCAAATGAAGTACAACTTGTGTCATTCCTTGTCTCTTCCATTGCATATTTACCACGTGAATTATCCTAGATACTTAGATGGACTCCCAAGAAGGGCGCAAAACCCTATGGCCATTCCAATAAATAGAATGTCCATTCTAACAAATGAACCAACTTAGCCTCAACACACACTCACCAAGTGATTTCACACAATTCACTCCGGCTACTTCGTAGTGTTACCCCAGCTTGTGATTCCGGCCACACATAGTGGTCCTTATTGAACGAGGGAAACCAAACCGAATAGCCTCCTCAACCCTCCAATACGTAACTTAAGTAAACATAGCGCCATCCGTGCTATACGAAACAATATAGCCATAAAACCACCCCTACGACTTATCGGAAAACTCTTTCGATTTTAATCGGAAAGTTTTCTCACCACTCTAAAAAACTAACACATTTTTTTACCAGAAAACTCACAAAAACCTCCTCAAACAGAAAATTCACACTCTATCATCGGAAAACATCATATCTAAACACACACATCCGTTTCAAAAAACACGGAATCTATATTTCACTTTAACAAAACCTAACCTCCAAACTTCATTTAACAAAATAACGTCACAAATAAATAAATTCCACCTCCTCCGCCCGATGTAACCGGTCCCGAGGACATCACTTACACGAACGAATGACGCGAAACTTTAAGATAAAACTATCACAAAATCATATCTCAACCAACTCCAATGAATATAACATCATTACCAGACCCACCAAACACCGTCAAAATTTTAGGACAAAGCGATAATTTCATCACACCACACACAGTGAGTTCGTTTTCCAGGATGGCACCTGAAGCCGACAATAACAGCACTCAATTAAACCAGGAGCACATGGCTTTCTTAGATATGCTAATACATGAAAACCAACAATCATGTCAGGAAAGACCACAAACACAAACTACAAACTCAAACTCACAACAACCTAACAATCAAACGATGCCTCAAACAACACAACCAACCAGTTACAACACTGCACCATCACAAAACAATGTAACCGGTCCTGAGGACATCACTTACAAGGGCGAATGACGCGAAACTTTAACACAAAACAATCACAAAATCATTTCTCAACCAAATCCAATTAATATAACATGATTACCAGACAATCCACCACCAAACACCGTCAAATTTTTTGGACAAAACGATAATTTCATCACACCACACAGTGAGTTCGACTTCCAGGATGGAACCTGAAGCCCACAATAACAACACTCAATTAAACCATGAGCGCATGGCTTTCCTAGATATACTAATGCTCCAAAACCATCAATCAGGTCAGGAAAGACCACAAACACAAACTACAAACTCAAACTCTCAACAACCTAAAAATCAGACGATACCTCAAACATCGCAACCAACCAGTTACAACAATGCACCATCATAACACGATGTAGCTCGTCCTAAGGATATCACTTAAACGGACGAAGGACGCGAAATGTTAACACAAAAAAATCACAAAATCATATCTCAACCAACTTCGATGAATATAACATGATTACCAGACAATCTACCACCAAACACCGTCAAAATTTTAGGACAAAACGATAATTTCATCACACCAGGCACAGTGAGGCCGGCTTCCAAGATGGCACTTGATGCGGACAATAACAACACTCAATTAAACCAGGAGCGCATGGCTTTCCTAGATATGTTAATGCACGAAAACCAGCAATCAGGTTAAGAAAGACCACAAACACAAACTACAAACTTAAACTCACAACAACCTAACAATCAAGCGATACCTCAAACAACAACCAACCACTTACAACACTACACCATCACAAAACATTCCACCAACAATTTTCCATGCAACTCAAAACATGCAAACTCAGTACCACCAACAACTTATATACCCAGGCGGGCCTTGATGAGTCGTATAGTATAGGTAATTATTGTTATCAAGTTTTAAATTTATATTTATGCCAACTTTACCTATAACAAATACTAACGAGCAGTAACCCGGTCGATGATAGGTTAGTTGGTAAGTAGGGTGTCGATCGCTAAGCGTGGTTTCTAATATACTAATTCTAAAGGTATTTTACTTGATGCAAAGGGGCTTCAGCCTAAGACTGGTGCGATTTTGGTGATGAGTCTAATACCTGTAGAAATGGTGCTCATGACTAGGCGTGGTCTGTCCTACCTCTAATCTCTCTAGAGTCTATATTTCCGTTTTAAGTCTTCTTGACTGACTAATCCTGTCACAATTTGTTAGGATTTAGTAAATCTATAAGTGAAAGACTCGGTCACCTCAAGTATTTGTAAGCTTCAGAAAGCTCGTAGTCTTAGTCGTTTAGTTGTTATTATATGTAGTTAGTTAAGTAACACCATGGAGGACGGATGGACTTTACCCACTATATACCTGATTCACAGCCCGTAGGTGGCATATATTGTAAAAACTATAAATACCTTCTACCTCCCAAGGTAGAAGGTTGGAGCTTCATAATATGAAATTTACTTTCTCTCACTAAGTTCTCATTTTCTCTCTACTTTCTCTCTCTAAACACTTCATCCATTCGAAGCATAACTTGTATGTTTGTGTGATTGTGATAACCAATAACTTACAATTGGTATCAAAAGCCATGGTTTGATCATCTACTTTTTGTGTGCTTGGATTCTTGATTGGTTATTCATAAGTTTATGGTTTGAATGAGTTTAGAGACTTTTTCAAACTTTTGATCTTATTTAGTTGTTAAGTTTGTTATTTGGTTGTACTTTTGTGTTTAGGATCATCATATTACTTTAGTTTTGGGTTTGGAAGGATTGTTTCATCTATTTGTGGTGGATTTTGATCTAAAGCGCTATGTTTGGTTGAGTTTCTTGGGTGCGTTTTGTCTCACGGTAAAATCTTTCTTGGTTGCGTTTTGACATTTTTTAGCTGCTTTTTGTTGGTTCCTTGCTGCGATTTGTCTGTTTCCAGGTTGCGTTTTGGTATAGTTCTGCTGTGATTTGACATATTCAGGTTGCGGCTTGAGGTTATTTGGTTGCGATTTGATTAAAACCATTGCGTTTTGTACTAAAAGGAAAGGATTGCGTTTTGACAGCTGTCAAGTGCTGCGAGTTGTGTTCTTGCGTTTTGGTACTTCTGCGACTTGACAGGTGCTGCGATTTGTGTGTTGCGACTTGGTTGTTGTGATTTGTCTATTGAGATTTGAAACTTGAGATTTATGTTTTATGGTTTCCTCTTTATTTTGTAAAATCCCGCGAAAGATTCTATTTCTCGGTTAAATCAAAGAGTAGTAAAATCCCGTATACTTAGAAATCATGTCTACTGTTTCAGATGACGTTCAAGCTGTTGGGTCCGATACCCGCCCTCCTATGCTGGATAGAACTGATTATGACTCTTGGGCACAAAGAATCAGATTGTATTGCTTGGGCAAAGAGAATGCGTGGAAAACTAGAAGGGGGTTGAATAGTTTACCGATTAAAAACTTTGTTTTGAAACTTATTGAAAGATCAATTGATATTGATCTTAGATATGTTAGTGAAATATGTAAACAATATATAAAGATTAGATAAGGAAAGAAACAATCAAACCACAACACGTTGTTTATAGTGGTTCGGTCTACAAGGACTCTTTTTCCTTGTCCTACTCCACTCCCCGAGTCTCACACTCGAGAGTTTAACTTCACTAGTCAACAAGCTCCTTACACCGGCGGAGAAACCTTTACACTTCGCTTACACACTATTTCTGACACTAAGCTAAATGTCTAGTTCTTTTCAAAGGTACAACCACTCCCACACAAAATGTATTTTAAAGACTAAAATACTAACCACTCACACTCACAAGATTATGATGGTTTGGTACTATCAACACAAGATCATACAACAACAAACAAACAAGACTTCTAACTTCTCGTTGAAGCTTGAATGTGACTTGATCTTCTTTGCTACAAAAGAGATCACTAATATGATATGAAACTGAGTTAGAAAGGTTAGAGAGAAGGAATGTATGAGAGTATGATAGAAAGGGATGAAAAAATACTTGGTTTGGCTTTGCTATTTATAGCCAAAACACTCAGCAAGCACCACGGACCACGGAACCCTTAAAAGGGTTCTGCCCGTGTTAAATTATGGTGCCGCCGAGGTCTGACAGCAAGATCTCAAAATCTTGCCAAAGTCAACCATATCTATGCAAGATTGTGTAAGATATGTAGAGCCTAAATCTACACAAAGTATCTAATGAAATCTTTCAATGATTTCAATGATGCATCACATGATTTCATGTGTTTGTTTTTCTATTTTTAGAAATATGCAAATACATATGTAATGTTTAGTTTTTAAGAAACCAAAACATTTTAAAAACTACTATCATACATTATGGTTTAAAGTCATATCAAGATATGATTAATCACAATGTAAATGCTTGAGTGATGCAGATATTATTTGAAAAAGCTTGTTTTAATATCTATTAAACTTGACAAGCTTTAAGCTTTATAAAAATTAAATTTACTTTTGTCGTTAACAAAACTTAGGTAAAGATCAAAAATATAAATAACGTTTAATGACGATATTTGTATTAACAATCTCCCCCTTTTTGTTGAGGACAAAGCATAAATTTTATCTTTATAAAAAAATGTAAAGATTGTACAAGAGTTATGAAAATATTAGTTTTAGAACTTGAAAGAAAAATGATAATGCAAGTATGTCCAATATAGACATGATGTTGACTTTTTCAGAAGTCAAAGTCTTCACTAGTTGAAGCATGATGTTGACTTTTTCAGAAAGTCAAAGTTTGCAGTTTGACTTTTTCAGAAAGTCAAATATTACCAATGAAGTATCATGTTGACTTTTTCAGAAAGTCAATGTATGCAGTTTGACTTTTTCAGAAAGTTAAATATAACCAAGTTCTATATATTTCTCCCCCTTTTTGTCTCAACAAAAAGAGGATGCGAGGCGGAATGTGTAATGAGCCCTTAGCCATTATCTCCCCCTTGACCAATGCTCCGCCTAAATTGGGTGCTAATGGAAAGATACATGGATTGTGAAAAAGCTACAAAAAGAATTGTTAGTAATAAGCATCATCACAAGCATTTCCAAACACTATATAATAAGCAACAACAATATAAGAAACACCATTTATTCGTTAGAATTTTTCATGATTTTAAGAATCATGAAAGGAGAACACAATGAAGTGTTTGATACAATGATAAAATTTAAAAACAATTAGCCTAGAAAAACAAAATACAAGAAAAAGAAAATCCTAGAAATAGAAAATGCTTAAAAGGGATAATCTATGACCCTCCTATTGAGGTGGTAGATGAGGAAGAGCATTTAGGCGCTCGAGGATGTGATTGAGGATGAACCTCATTTCCTCTTGGAACTCATGGACCATCACCCGGGTCCGTTCGGTTGTTTGGGCGGTTTGCTCACAATTTAAGCAACCATGCCTAGAAGGGTAGTATGGTTGATGATTTTGCGGTGGTGGAATGGTAGAGGTGTTGGTGTTGGTGTTGGTGTTTGGTGTGGTGATGCTGGAGGCTAGCAAAGCACTTTGCATTTGCATAGCATCACTTAGATGAGAATCCACCATGTTTGAAAATTGGTGGAGATGTTGGAGTTCGGCTTGAATCTCCTCTCTTGTGGGATGATCTTCCCACATTGACTCCTCAATGTCCTCTATGTGAGGAGACATTGATGTAGGAAATGGTTGATCCCCATACAAAGGACCATGAATATCCTTGTGGATAGGGTGGAAGAGAAGAGGTATTGGCCCTAACGGGGCGTTTGGGTCAAACGATGGTCTTGGAGACTCATGAGCAATCCGCTCAATAGTACCAAATGATGGTAGTGGTGGTGGATGATTGGGCCTAGGAGGCAAATCTTCTAAGTCCTCCAAGAAAGGATTTGGAGAAGTAGGTGGTGTAGAAAATAACTCCAATGGGATGAGTGTTGGAGATTTCGGAGGTGATGGTGTTTTTGATGTTTGGACGGGAGCCGGTGGTGGTGAGCTTGGAGTCTTTGTTGGTGGTGGAGTAGTGATGGTAATGGGTGATTGTGGAGGTGGTGTAGGAGTAGCTAAAGTGAGGTTTGTGTCATCCCTTATGGGAGATGAGATGGTTAGTGGAGATGACTCGGAGGAAGAGCTCAAGTTGACAAAGCAACAAGGTCTTACGCTAATCCTAGCGGTTTTCTTGCAAGACTTGGTTGATGGTGAAGTTGTTGTCATTTTGACTTAAGCTTTTGTTAGTAGATGGTGAGAATTGAGAAGGTGTGAAGATGATCATGGTAAAACCTCTTAAATTATAGGAATGGAGAATTATGGAGAAGTGTGTTTACTTTGATGTTAAACCATATAAGAGTTGAGGTTTCTAATGATTTTGAAGTGGGTTTTAATGCTAGTCATATCACCCAATTCAATCCATACACGAAAGATGGAGTGAAGAGACAAAGATTTGCAATAAATGTGTTCTAATGATTATGAGATCCTAACAATCAGATTACCCACGGATTGCAAGAAACCAAATTTTTGGTTCTTCCTTTATGCAAAAGGGCTCCTTAGGTGGATTTTTCAAATTTTTGAATTTTGGTGGGAAATGGATTTCCTATATGCCTAAGTATGTTATACTAGTTCTAATATGGGTAATAACTAGTCAAGATTAACTTACAAGCAATGTATGGTAATTTGGAATGTTGAAATAAGCGAAATTGAAAAATTACCTTAGGATCCACGACACCAAAATTTTACACAAAGGACCAAAAATGGTGTCGCTGGTCCGCTTCAGACAGTACATCGGTGCCAAATTCCGTAATGAGACGGTACCAAATTTTTGGTGCCGTCGATCCGTGGACACCGTAAAAGTTCACGTAATGTGTTTTTATGGTCGGGACTTTTCCGAAACCTGAAATTTTGCTCAAAACATGTGACATTAATTATTTCTAGTTAGGAAAAGTAAATAACACATACACAAACATAGTGGAACATAGACTTTGACTAAGGGCTAACGATTTTCACATTAAAGTGAAAATGGGTAAAATTTGATAACACACTTGTGCTTTCTCCCTGCATGAAATTGTTAGCATACATCATTGTTTTGAGTTATATTAGCATCCTACAAATAAAACTCAACCAAATTGTATCAAACATTAAAGTTAATGTCTTGTTCCAAACACTCCTTAAAACGACGCTCACTTGTCCAACTTCTTGTAAATCTTGTTCATCATCCTACCAAGGCACTTGAACATCCCCTTGGTTTGCCTGAACTCCGCTGATTCATTCTCAATCTCAGGAAGAGATGCATAATACTCATGAGGTGGAAGGCGAGAATTTGGAAGACCATCCTCGGAGCTATTTGATAATGATGATGATGGAGTTGGAGGTTTTGCTCTTTTGCCATTTGTCTTAGCCACTCGCTCGTCACTCAAGGGCACAAAGATGTGAGGGATGAGCTCATAGTGAAGCTGCAACCCTTTTGGGCTTGGTGGAATTGGTGCAAAGGCTCTATAGAGATGGGTGAGAAGCATCCCGTAAGGAAGAGCAACCGATTCTTGAGTTGGAATGTCAATCATTCTCCTAGCAATGTAGTAGGCTAAATTGAATGGTTGACGGGTGGACAAGTTGTAGAGCATGTGACAAAGGCAAGCGTTGATATGATCCCTATTCCCTATGGTGCTAATGACGTTGGCTCTAAGTAGTTCCTCCCATTTCTTAAATTCGGGCTTAAGTTCATTTAGCTCCATTCCATATGGATCTCGGTTCACCTCCTTTCCCTTTCGGGTGACACGGGTTGTATCACCCCTTGGGGTAAATAGGTGCTCACGAATGACATCCTTATCCGCTAAAGGAGTTTGGTAGGGAAGAGAGCGGTCATTGATTGCATCAAGGATGGTGAGTGACCACTTATCCGAGTAGACACATGTCCCTCGGTTGGGAATTCCTAGCACTTGAGCAAATTAGGTTAAGGAGATGGTGTAGTCGTTTTGATTAATCTTGAACCTAAGGTTAAATTCATCTTCTTCATCAATGAAACTGGTGACACTAGCATAGAACTCTAACACAAACCTAGGACAAATAGGTTCATCGATGTCAAGGAGACAATCGAATTGAATAGCGGCTAGCTCTTGACGGAGATTGGTATTGTCAACAAAAGAGGAGTGAATGGTTCTACCCTCATGGAAGTACCTTGTTTCTAGACTCTTAAAGATTTCAACTTGTTCCTTGGAAAGTCCTTTGGTTTTGTGATGTTTGGGAATGTAGTTAAAGGTATCCTTGTGATCATAGAATCTTGCGGCTACCATGGTTATTCCTATGAGCAAGAATTTACATGTTAAAAAATGAGAATAAACTTAACGTTTTGATTCTAGTGTGTGCCTATATGAAAACGATTTGGAGTTGCGGCTATCTCGACTCATTTTATGCATAAAATAGTCTTTAGTGGGGGTGTATGGCAAACGACATAAGATAACCCAAACGCTCCTAATTCAATGTGGCTTCATTTGAATATACCCGGGAATGCATATTAGTTATGCAATACCTTTAGTATTCAAGAGCATGCAAGTGATGAAAATTTAACGTTTCTATTTGTATTAACAATGAAAAATTATTTTCCTACAAGTGAGAAGCTTTTCAAAAAGTTTTGACATGGGGTGTTTGGTTATTTGAATAAAACTTTATAGTCATTATCTTTTGATTAGTGGGAAACATGATTTGTTTATGCAATATGATAATGTAGTATCTAATTTCAATGACTAGTTATGCAATTGGGCCAATGTTGGTATTGATTTGGACTTAATGTGTAATCCGAAAATGACCATAAGGACCAATCATGTAAATTTTGAAATTCCAGGGACCAATTGTGTTATTTTTGAAAATTATTCCAAGGGCCATTCTTAACGTTTCCAAATAAACCAAGGGCTAATTTTTCCAATCTTGAAACTCCAGGGGTATAATTTGACAAATTCTGAAACTTGAGGGACTGATTCTGCATTTCTTCAAAGTTGATCAAATCTTTCATAAATCATCCTTTAACTATCAAAATCTTCAAATTCACTCTTTTCTGACTTCCCAGCTCAGCTTTAACACTCTTTTCCTTCTCGTGCTCGGGTTTTTGTCTGATTTGTCTTTCTTTTGCGTGTTTTATCATATTCGTACCTGCACATGCATAAACTCAAGAAACCAACAAATATTAGGAATAAAACGGCTCTTTCTTGGTTATTTTAGGTCTATTTTGGTAAAGAAATGGTATTTGTTTTAGAACATACCAAAATACCCAAGACTAGACGATTGTCGTGTCCTCACGCAATGCAATCAACTCACGCTTCTAAAACTAAGGATTTCAATCTCTTTCTACTAAACCTATGGAAAGTAGCAAAGATTCCTCAAAAGAGATTAAGAAACCCTTAATTCTAAAAACGCCCCGTTTACCTTTTAATTCATATATGGATATTACGATTAAGCACATTCTGATTATGAGTGACGGTTTGTTGAACTTTCATGTCGATCAATAACTCCAACATTTTTCAAACGACATTTTAGGATCACGGAGTAGGAAACACAACTCAGCGCGAAGTGACCATACGGATAGAATACATTGTCCCTGATTTTTCACAAGTCCCCAAACTAAGCGTAAAATCGAAATCATTGTTAAATATGACTTTAGATGCTAACACTACCCATGGAAGTTACTTGTGTAATTACATTTTGCTCCCATTTTCCTATTTTCTTCTATTTATTTTATTTTTGGTTGAGAAATGAATTTCTTCAAATTTCTCGTTTTGATAATTTTTATTCCGATAAAGATATGAAGCTAATACGCTAATTAGTTATCCATCTTCCCTCGAAAACCGTTGCACACAAGAATGAGGTTCACATCAAGGTCCTAATTTAACACGATTTAGGAGATATCCTTTTATGGCGAATCAAACAACTCATCTACGAGTCCGTAGACGAAGCTTTTATTTAGATATCTCCCGGATTCAAAGTTTGGCTTAACACTATTTCAGCACATTTGCATTTTTGTAATTTAGGCCCTTGGTCTTTTCAACCACTAATTCAACGGGATTACCCTTTTATCAGAAGTCTTATTATGACTTTGGATTTTTCCTCCACCTTTTTGAAGTCCATGACAACGGGGGTACCGTCGGACATAGAAAACTTTTATGGCTTTGGATTTTTCCATTTAACACATTTGGGCTTTATTTCATGTTAATTTTTGTGCCGAACTCTGAATCCTACGGCTTTAATACCGCAACACTGACAGTACCTCGATGTGTACCCAACTCTCATGGGCAAGGATTCTCTAAAGAAGACAAAGAACTAACTATCGCCAAAAACCTAACATCTTTAATTATATATTCACGAATATGGGGTGAAACCATTTTGTAGGAGCAAAAAGCCATAAGTACCTTCGATGAGCTCTAAAGAGAACCAACTACTCCACGCTTAGCATCTAAACTCATAAGTAACTCTATCATTCCTTGATTTCCGTAAATTTAAAATCCCAAATAATGAGATCTGCGGATGCTTAGCCGATAATTTAATTATCTATGGTTAAGGGAACATGTTAGGATTTAGTAAATCCAGTTATTAAAGAGTCGGTCACGTCAAGTATATGTAATCGTTAGAAAGCTCGTAGTCGTAGATTATTATAAGTTAAGTAGTATTTAGTTAAGTAACACCGTGGAGGACGGACGGGTCTTTACCCACTGTATGCCTGATCCACAACCCGTAGGTGGCGATTTGTGTAAGACTATAAATACTCTCTACCTCCCAAGGTAGAGAGTTGGAGCTCATAATAATACTTTCATTTTCTCTCACTAAGTTCCCAAACCTCTAACCCTTTCTCTCTCTAAAACCTTGTATTAAACGCCTACTTGTGATCATATTATGATGTGTTTGTGAAATCAAATATGTTACAAATGGTATCAAGAGCCAAGGTTTGATCATCTCTCTTACATATCCTTGGATTTCTAGTGGTTTTTGATGGTTTTTGAGTTTGAAAAAGTTTAGTGGTTTTTGCATCATTTGGATCATTTCTTGTGTTCATGTTTGAATTTTGGGTGTACTTTTGTGTTTAGAATCATTGTATGTGATTGGATTTTGATTTGGAAAGCTTGAATCACTGTTGTTGGGCTTGTTTTGGATTGAAAAGTGTGTTTTTGAAGTTTTTCTTGCTAGCGACTTGACTCTCGTAGTGTTTTTCTTCATAGCGACTTGCTTCAGTATTTATTAGCGAGTTGTAGTGTTATTTTTAGCGACTTGAGCCTAGCGACTTGTCTATTGAGACAAGCCGACAAACATTACAAGTTAGTGGATTCTCCACTACGGCTAGCGACTTGGTTAGGTTAGCGACTTGCTTTCAATTTTGTTAGCGACTTGTACTTTGTATTCTCAGCGACTTGATATTAGCGACTTGGATCTTAGCGAATTGTTCTTTAGCAACTTGACTGCTTAGCGATTTGGTATTATAGCGACTTGCGTCCAAATGACTGGGTCTTAGCGACTTGGGCTTAGCGACTTGATTCATAGCAACTTGAAGTCTAGCGAGTTGCTACTTAGCGACTTTGTGCTTAGCGACTTGGTTCAAGGATACCTAGCAACTTGGTGCTTAGCGACTTGGTTCAAGGATTCTTAGCGACTTGGTTGATCTTATGTTTGTAATACGGTTTTCTTGATTTAGTAAAATCCGTGAAAGAATCTATTTCTGGTTTAATCATTGAGTTATAAAATCCCGTGAAATCAGAACATGTCTACCAACGTGCCTACAATCATTTCTCAGTGGTGAGGACGCTTTGATAAGGTTTTAAATGTACCTTTTGAGGGTCGTTTAAGCCCTTATTTGATCACTTTTGTATCCGTTATTACTTAATATCATTCCTTTTCACTTTTAGGTCTCTTGAAGGCAAATTGTCTGTAATGGCACTTATTTGGATGAAAAGGCGCGGATATCTGAAGAAAATGGCCAAAGTCAAGAATCGAGACACTCAAGTCTTTGAAATACAAGGACGGCGTCCATCGCTAATCATGACGCCGTCGTAGCATTTTGTGACGACGAAGCCAAATTTCTTATTTTCAAGTGACGATGTGTCGCTTTAAAAGAGTAGGCCGTCGCAACTCGCACGGCCTAGATTTGATCCCGACGTCGGAAGATGAAGCCGACGCGTCACAACCATAAGGTGACGCCACAAAGTCGCAACATGCGCCAAGTAAACGACATTGTTTTGGCCATAACTTTTGCATACGAACTCGGATTTAGGTGATTCAAAAGCCCACGCGACCGAACGAGAAAATCTACAGTTTGGTGAAAAAATGGTCGTGACGCGATCACTCTATAAGTGTGACGCCGTCACCCTTTTCCGACAGTAAAATCGCCTATAAATAGAACATTATAACTTCACTTTTGTAGGCTCTAAACCCTAACTCCGATTCCGTGGCTTAGATAGGTGTTTTTCCAAAGAACTTTGAAGGTTTCAATCACTCCAAAACATCTTGTAATGGTTTGTTGATTATATCTTAATCCATATATTCAATTTATCATTATGTCTATCCTATGTTTGATTGATTGTGTGTATGCTTGCATGTTCACCATGTCCGGCTAAATTACTTGTGTGTTTGCTTAGATATATGAAACCTAGCTGTTAATTATTGTTAGGTTGTCTCTTATCTTGATTGTAATTGGCTTAGGAGTGCGACTAGGCTATCGTTGTGTTTAATACTTGATAAATCTTTGATAGTTTATGAATGACTTAGTGGATTTCGTTTATTAAACCCAAAGATAACCTCAAAGTTAGTTTATGAATGACTTAGTGGATTTCGTTTACTACACTTAAAGGTGACTTCAAAGAGTTAGGGAATGCACACCTTACGACCTTAGAAAACACAACGCGTTAAGAATAAGGACGTGACAATTCAACCATCAATAGGAGATAACTAGGAGTAGTAGCATCTAGGTAAACACATCTTTAAACCATCATACGAGCACACAATAATTAGACATAGACTACATACACCTTAGATTAGATAATTAGATAAGTAGAGTAATCGGTAGAAATACCAACCCCAAATCCAAACCCCGAGATTCGTACCTTTCCATTTCCTAAAAACATAAAAAGATAAAAATAATCTTCCTCAACTCCAACCTTAGCGTAGTAACTTCTCACTAGCATTCTTATTCCCCAGAGAACGATATCAATACCCGTGGCTTACCCTAATACTACACTACAACGATTAGGTTCATCGCCTAGGGTGTTATAAAACTTGCTCAAGAAAAGGAAGTTCCTTTGACCCGAACGACGCGCGTGAAGCGTTATCAACGCTCAGCGGTGGTTCGAGATACTTGTCCACCCATGCTTGATAGAAATGACTACGACTCTTGAGCTCAACGAATCGATTATACTGCCTTGGTAAGGAAAATGGAGTTAACATTCTCAAGTCAATTGATGAAGGACCGTGTCGTTGAGACAACCAGAGACATACTTGACATCGCCGCAGATGGCTCGTTGATATTAGGACCGGATGGACCTAAAATGTATGATGAGTTGACCGATAAGGAGAAAAGAGATACGATGCGTACATCGTGGCTTCTAACATCATACTTGTGGTTTACCTAAGGACATTTACAAGTCGATCAATCACAACACAAGCTAAGGTCGTTTGGGATAATGTCAAGATGCTTCTCTCGGTTCGAATTGACTAAGGAAGACAGAGAATCACAAATTGTATGATGAATTTGAGAACTTTAAGATGAAGCTCAAGAAAGTGTCTATGAGTATTACGTGATATTCCACAAGCTTGTGAATGATATGAGGAATATCAAAATGACCATGCCAAATATTCACTAAATTCAAAGTTTGTGAACAACATGAATCCCGAATGGCATAAGTTTGTCACCTCGTGAAGCTAACCAAAGGATTGAAGAATACCAACTATGAGCAACTTTATGCATTCCTTCTTCGAATGAGAGACATGCTATGTTTGAAAAAGGATTCTTGAACAGCTCAAAACCAACCAGGGAGAAACAAGTTCGTCAAATGACTCTACAACTTTTACACCAATGTTGGAATTACCACCAAAGCTTCTCAAGTCATACCCATGGGTAATGGTAATTACAAGCTCATCCCCGATCCAAAGATATAAGCCTCCCGACCCAAACACATTCATGGAAAACTTCATCAATCAACTGCCTCTCATGGTTAGTCAAAACATGAACTCTACCACACACCAACAATAACCTCGAACAAGATCCAATCCACACAATCAAGCTACCGCCGAGATGGAAGGTTATGGTGCAACCAGCTCAAGAAAGGCGATGAAGCAGGAAGAGGTGGAGTTGGTAGAGGATATATGGCAAATCGAATCGCGGAAGGAATCCAAATCAAGGACAAGCAAAGCCAATTAAGTGCTACAACCGTGGTGGTGATGGACACATAGCAAGGAACTGCACTTCTCCAAAACGCCTCAAAATGCGAGTACTTCAAAGACAAGATGTTACTTGTGCAAGCTCGTGATAATGGAGTCGTGTTGGATGAAGAGGAGTCATTGTTTCTTCTCGAGGGCAATGCCAAGACATATGATGCGAGATGTGGATGAGTCGCCAATTTAGGAGATAGGTCATAATCATCGAATGCCTTTCAAGTTGCGCATCGTGATGCATACGACTCGACATCGATGATGAACCTCTCGCATGCACAATCTTCATGGCAAGCATTTCTCCAATGGTCTCTCCAAAGGTCTCATCATCACAAAGAAGCTGGTCCATCCAAAGAATCAATCATCTCGTAGGTATTAAAACTATACGATGATGTTGATGAGCAAAAGATACATGACAAAGTACAATCAATCGAAACTTTTGAGTCGATATTGAAAATATGGGTAATATCAATGTTGTCCCATATGATCAATATGTGAAACAAAGTGAAAGTAAGACTGTACCAAGTGATGCATCTTCCGCATCAATGATGACTATATTTTTGATGAATACACCGCATGTGCCCCGATGATTCTCGTTATTTATGAACTAAATGCCTATAAAGAACAAGTTGCCATTTATGAACAACGTGCTAAGTTTGAGTTAACTACTCGTGAGCAGGAGTTGGATAACCAAATGCGTATAATTATCGAAAAAGTAATTTTAGAGAAGAATTGTTAAAACAAGAGTTAAACTCCTTACAAGAAAAGCTTTCTAAAATCATAAGCAAAAGCAAGAGCTTCAAGATAATGTTAAAGTGCTTAAACAAGAATTTAATGCTAAGGAATCAAAACTTTTGAATGACTTTTCAAATCTAAAACCTTGAAAACAAGCTTGAAAATAAGTTGTGCGTACAAGGGAACACCATTCGATCGCTCACATGATCACTAAGCATATAGTCTTAAGCGATAAGCACAAGATCCCCATTATAAAGGAATCCAACCCCGAGTATGGTAAGAAAGCAAAAGTCGCTCAAAATGTAATCTATGATGGCATTGAGATTCTTAAACCTAGATGAAACCTAGTTGCATTGAGTGCACCGAGGAAGATAGAAAATTAGATGATGCATCTAGGGAGAAAATAGATATGAAGCTTAACGATCCTGCGTGTAAAGAGAATAACATAACGATCAAACCCCATGATTACACTAAGGAAAATTGGATATCTTTAAACAAGTTTAAGCCTCGGACTCTATTAACCTCTCGAACAAGTGTTCGGAAAAAGGATATGGATATGCAAAAGTCGAAAATCTTGTCGAAAAAATCCCCTAGTAGGAAATTGCCTCAAGCAACTATGTATCCTCATAATACACTAATGCATTTAGTTCCTAGATCTATTGCCACTAATAGCAAGACCTTAATCACCTGTATGTTGTTTATCACCGCTTGTTGATTTTGAGAAAACGTGTAAAAGAGAATCACACCTACGAGGATAACCGAGGGGAAAGGGTTTTGAGCAAACTAAAGAATGTTATTTAACCGAGGTCATGCCCTTCTTTAAACAATTAAAAGGTCAATTTGAGAGTCTTCAAAAGGAATTAATTCGATATTAAAGAAATGGAAAAGGAATTTGATGCAATGATAGTTGAGGTTAATGATTATGAACAGAACTCAAATATAATGAAGTTGAAAGGAAGAACTTGCATATCTTAAATGAGAATTTGATTTCGAGTTGTGTGGCTCAAGATGTGTTTTATACTATTACTAAGCACTCTATTATCGCTTCTCGATTTCATGAATTATCTATTGCATTGAAAGTTTCTCATGATCGTGTTATTGAGCTTGAAAACAAAAACTCGTAACTAAATAAGAAAATTGATCGGGATGATCACGATAATTTGGTAAAACATCTTTCTAAACTAGAAGTTGAACATTTTGATTTGCAACTAAAATATCAACATCTTAAAGAAAATGTCAAAACCTCAAATATCAAGACATCCTCGGATGTTCCGAGTTTGATGCGCTTTTCGGATAAACAAACGTGACGAATGATTCAAGCTCATTGTAACACGATCGAAAATTGAAAGCCCAAATTTCACAATTAAAGGGTGAAAAGAACAATGTGACCGCTCCCAAATGCCTCCTCCTTTAGATTCTCAAGATTCTCGCATTTTTCATCTTCAAAACTTGGTTAATGCTTTACAAAAGGAAAACGAGGGTTTTCTTGAAGAAAATGAAAAGTCATCCTCGATCGCAAATATATCGCGATCATTAAATACATTCCTCCTCATCTTAGGAATAATGAACTTGTGTTTCATAACTATTTTGCTCACCTTAAGGATAGTCTAGAATGTCTCCGTGAGATTGTGGAAGAGGATTTCATAAATAAGCCTCTTGATAGAAAAATTAGGTTTGCTTGCATTCGTGCCAAACGATCTCAAGAGTCGCTAGAATGTTTAATAGCAACATGTCCTAAATCCCTAGGTGCGAAAGGAAAAGTCATGATGCCTTGTTCTATGCCTAGTGCCAAGCATACAAACCATTCTATGCCCGCTTTAAGAAAGTGAACAAGAATGTGCCTTCAAGTAGTTCGATCCCGCACTTCTAGTTCGGGAATGCAAAAGTAGCAAAACCAACTAATGTTCCAATTCCCCACAGAGTAAGAAGTGACACCAAAGCAAGCGGGTCAAAGCCTCGAGGTAACACAAAGAATGATAGGACCTTGCATGCTAGGAATGTTCAATGGAAGAGAGTAGAAGATCACCTTAGGGAGAATTTAAATAAGACGAATCGTGTTGATTCTAGTGTTAGCTCTAAGCATACTGTAATTAATGCGAATTCTGCTACTTATGGCAAAACATGTAATGATGATTGCGTGGTTTCTGTTACTAATCTTGAATGTGGTGTGAATGATTTGTCTAATGTTGTTAAATGCCCAGTTAAAATTGTTAATGCTAAAATTCAAGCTAAGAAGGCAAAAAGGCAAAGGCGAAAGAAAGTTAGAAAACAATGGAAACCCACAAGAAGGAAATTTAGTAATATAGGTTATCAATGGATACCTACTGGCCGTAAGATTAATGAGTTGTGCCCTAAATTCGCTAAGTCAATGCTCATTAGAAAATGGATGCCTACTGGTAGAACTATTCCCTTAAGAAGTGAACATACTTTGAATAGGTCAAATACGGTCACTAGCACTGCATCTATTTCTGATGAGTCCATTGCTTCTACTTCTGATGTGGGTGTTCCAATCACTGTTACTAACCAAATGGAACCCATTCTTGCATGGGGATCCCAATTATCCAGTTATCTATTCTTGTCTGTGTTCAACCGCAGATTATTCAAATCGCTCGTGGTACCGGACTCAGTCGCTCCAAGCATATGATCGAGACCGGTCACGGCTCATGAACTTCGTGAGTAAATTCATCGGAACTGTGAGATTCGGAAACGATCATTTTGGTGCTACTATGGGTTATGGAGATTACGTGGTTGGAGATAGTGTGATTTCCATGGTATATTATGTTGAAGGTCTTGGACATAATCTATTTTCTGTCGGACAATTTTGTGACTCAGATTTAGAAGTGGCCTTAAGAAAACATACTTGCTTTGTTAGAGAACTTGATGGTGTGGAACTTCTCAGAGGAACTCGTGGTTCAAACCTATACACCATCTCTATTGAAGATATGATGAAATCTTCACCCATCCGCTTGTCGTAAAGGCTTCCAAAACTAAGTCATGGCTATGGCACCGCGCCTCAATCACTTGAACTTTGGTACCATAAACAATCTTTCCGTAAAGGACTTAGTAAGAGGATTACCCAGTTAAAGTATGAAAAGATCATCTTTGTTCGACTTGCCAATTGGGAAAAAGCACAAAATATGCCCACAAACTCAAGAATGGAAGTTCTTCATACCATTCATATGGATCCGTATGACCAATGAGAGTGCAAACGATAAATGGGAAGAAATACATTCTAGTAGTTGTTGATGACTACTCGATTTACTTGGGTAAAGTTTTTGAGGACAAAGGATGAAACCCGGATGTCATCATCAAACTTATCAAACAACTTCAGTTCGACTCAACAATCTTGTTAGAATTGTTCGAATGCATACAATGGCACGTAGTTTGTTAACAAAGACTTAATTCGCTTTTATGAAAGTGCCGGAATCACCATCAAAGAAGTGTTCCACTAACTCCTCAACGTAACGGTGTAGTTGAAAGACTAAACCGAACTCTTGTGGAAGCTGCAAGAACAATGCTAATTTATTCAAAGGTTCCAATGTTTCTATGGGCGAAGCCATTGCCACCGCTTGCTACACCTAAAATCGCTCCTTATTCACACCTCTCATGGAAAAACTCCATATGAACTTGTCCATAAATGAAAACCTGATCTATCCTACCTTCGTGTGTTTGGTGCTTTATGTTACCCAAATAATGACGGTCAAGATTTAGGTAAACTAAAAGCTAAAGCGGACATTGGAGTATTTGTAGGTTATGCACCAAATGTAAAAGGATACCGAATCTACAACAAGAGAACCCGAAATATCATGGAAACAATTCACGTTACGCTCGATGAGTCGATCGGTCAAATGGCTCCGTGACAATCCAGCCGGACCCGCATTTCAACCTTTATCAAGTAGTCCTATCGGTTCTACTCTTGTTTCTAATCCTCACCAAAGAACTCCTTATGTACCTCCTTCGAAGATGATTTGAAGAAATTATTTGATCCAATGTTTGATGAACACTATGAGCCAAGTGCTCATGATATGTCGATTCCATCAACAGAGGCTGCCTCTATTCCCGTTAATGAAGTTAACTCTTCGCCAATGTCATTAAGTCAAGAAGCGCTGCTGATCACCGCCTCATCAACAAATCATCAATCATCGAGTGTACACAATGGAAATGTTGCATTACATGATGATGAAAACCCTTTGCTCCTCCGTAAGATGAACCCTTTGAAAACATATTTGCTCCCGAGTCATCATCGTAACCATCTTCTTCGTGAGATATCAACTCGCTACTTCGGTTCCACAACAACAACCACATGAACACCTTAGAAAATGGACACATGATCATCCATTGGACAACATCATTGGAAACCTTTCCGTCCAAGATCTACACGGAAATAACTTGCAACCGATGCCTTATGGTGCTTCTTCAACTCCGTACTCTCTAAGATCGAACAAAAGACGTGAAAACCGCCATGAATGAAGACAACTGGTTCAATGCCATGCAAGAAGAAATTCATGCGTTTGATCGACTAGATGTATGGGAATTAGTACCTGCTCCAGATTGTGCTATGATCATTGCTCTAAAGTGGATCTTCAAAGTAAAACTTGATGAGCATGGTGATGTTTTAAAGAACAAGACTCGATTGGTTGCAAAAGGATACCGTCAAGAGGAGGGTATTGACTTTGAAGAATCATTTGCTCATGTTGCTCGTATCGAGGCAATCAAAATCTTCTTGGCTAATGCTTCAAGTAAGAACATGTTAGTCTATCTGATGGATGTAAAGACGGTGTTTCTTAACGGAGATCTTAAAGAAGTCGATACGCCACCAACTGAAGGCTTTGTGAATCCGAGCATCCTACTCACGCTATCGCTTGAAGAAGGCTCTTCACGCTTTGAAGCAAGTTCCAAGGGCTTGGTATGATACGCTATCAAAGTTTCTTCTATCTACCGGATTCAAAAAAAGGAGCAGTTGATCCAACATTGTTCACAAGAACGTCGTGCAAACATTTAATTCACGCTCAAATATATGTTGATGATATTATTTTGCCTCGACCGACCCCAATGAATGTGACCATTTTCCAATGAAATGGGTTCCAAATTTCAAATGTCAATGATGGGACAAATGTCATTTTTCTTGGGATTACAGATTTCACAAAGTCCCGGAGGCATTTTTATAAATCAATCTAAATATGCAAATGAGATTTTAAGGAAATTTGGATTTGATTCTTGTGACCTGCTGACACTCCCAAGATAGAGCGGACTAAATCGATGAGGACCACTCGGGGATCGTGGTAGACCAAACGAAATATCGTAGTATGATTGGATCCCGATGTACCTCACAACCAATAGACCGACATTCTGTCATTGCTTGCATGTGTGCTAGATATCGTGCTAAGCCTACCAAAAGCACCTTGAAGTGGTTAAACGGGTCTTCGGTATTCCAAGGAACCATCAATATGGGTCTTTGGTACCGTAAGGACACCGGTATGTCACTAACGACCTATGCAGTCCGATCATGCAGATGTCAAGATACACGTCAAGCACGCCCGGAGGTGCTCGGTTTTGGGTGATAAGCTTGTGAGTGGTATTCAAAGAAACAAATGAGTACTTCTATTTCTCTACAGAGGTGAATACATAGCCATGTCATCTTGTTGTGCTCAAATCCTATGGATGAGATCCCAATTATCGACTATGGCTTTGAATTCAACAAAATTCCTCCGCATCGTGATAATAAAGAGCTATTGCTCTTTCATGCAACAACGCTCAACACTCAAGAGCAAATCACATCGACATTCGACATCATTTCATCGTGAGCAAGTAGAAACGGTGTGGTGGAACTCTATTTTGTCGAATCGAATGCCAATTAGCGTACATCTTCACCAAAGCTCTTCCTAGAGAACGTTTTGAGTTTATCCTCCCACGACTTGGTCTAAAGAGTCTTCAACCGGAAACACTCAAACATCTTCAAGAGGAAGACGAGGAGTAAAGGTCTTTCTTCATCCATCTCTTGTAAATATTTATTCAAAAGGAAAATAGAAAAATATAAAACTTTCAAAAATCCATAAAAATTTGAAAATCTTGAAAAATTTCAAAAAATAGTCTTGTTGTCATGATTTTTCTCGATTCGATAATATCTACGGTCTTTGTGCTGTCATTCAAAGAATGACACGGGACTTTAGATGTTGTTCGAATGTTCTTAAAAAAAAAAAATCAAAAATATTTTTGGGAGAAAGTGAAACAATCGTTTATTGTCATTTCAGGCAGTAACCCGTTTTTCAAAGAAAGAACAGAGCAATGATTTTTCTTGTTTTTCAAATCTCATGCTCTGATTCTATAAACAATTACTTACTATCCAATGAAAACTAATTGCTTTGAAAAATAACTCGGACCCTATTTTTGAAAATCATCTGGTCTTAACGTTTGTTAAAAATATCTATCTCTCAATCAACAACTTATGTCATTGATTGAGGGGGAGAATGATTTCAATTAAATCAAAAGGTTATTCGTCATAAAATTGTTTTCAAAAAGATAATCATGCATGTTTATTCAATGGAGTTTAAAGTCTCATAATCCGATCCTTATCAGTTAAAATGTTTTCATAATCAAGTCACAATTCTCCTCAGAAGCTTTCAAAATCAATTTAAATCTACAGAGATCACAAATCTCAAATGAATAGAAAATTGTGATCGGGGGAGAATTTGTGATTTAAATTGGATTTAAACTGATGATTCGATAAATGGTTTCACAAGTGTTTTGCAAGCTTTCCTCTCCACGTGTGCCAAACGATTTCAAATTTTCCATGCACATGTTGAGGGGGAGCATCCTTTTAAAACCACAAAGAATTGAAACATGATTGATTTGTCTCTAAGTGCAGGTTCCTTCTAATATGTGCAAAACTCTTTGAAACCTCGAGGCACATATTAAGGGGGAGCAAACTTATGAAAACCTCATCCTTCCTAAATATGCTTTATATACTTGATTTGATCAGGGAAGTGATGTTGATATCTTTTAGAAAATGGTAATCAAAGAAGTTAATTCTTCCTCTTGCCTCCGTGTGCTAAAATGATTTTTAATACATGATGCACATGTTGAGGGGGAGCTCTTTTTCAAAAAAAAAATATCAAAACAATTCAGGTACAAAATGCTTTGATAATATATCACAAGTATCTTGATTGATTTTCAAATGGTTTTAAATTGGTTCCAACGGCAGATGAACAATACCAAATAGACCGACCAAATTTACTTTATGTATGGTGATATAAGGATGGTTAGGTTAGGTATTCGTTCCCACGATCCGCCTGAACCGGAGGGATCTACCCAGGGATAATCTACTAGATAGTATAGAGTCCTTAGGTATGATGAAAAAAAAAGGAGAAAAGTGAGATATGGGAAGAGTGCGGATGAGATAGAGCTAGAACCGAATAAACCCAACAAGGTTCTAGTTATGAAATCTCGGTAAGCATCAAGAGGTTGAAGAATGAAAAAGAATTGAATGTGAAAAGGGGTGAAAAGAAATAGCCTCCAATAATTCAACCTTAGGGCAAGAACGGGTTCAATACATATGCTCTTGGTGTTTACTAAGGTAACATCGGTATTGAAGACAAGACGTCATGGACCCAAAGGACGCACCGCACTACAACTTCCCAAACCACTCAAGTTCCTCTTAAAAGGGCTTGTTTCATTCTCACAGGAACCGACATTATCTATCGACTTTCTCTTAGAGTTTGTTGATATTGAAGAAGGAGACCCTCTCCCTAGTCTCCCAGCATAGGAAACCAAATGTGCACAATTGAGTCTAGAGCCACGAGATCATCAAATAAATCTCATTAGGACATCATCAATGAAGACTCTGTTTCACACAATGTGGAAAGAGAGATTATATCTTGTGAGTCCCACGCATTATCCTTGTGGTATTGCGGAACATCCGAGTGATATGCAAACATATTCACAATGAAAATGGAAAGCCTTCGAGCCAACATCAAACAAGCTCTGGTGGGTGGCATGTGAGATCTATCCAATAGATCAACCATGTGACAACCGAGCGAAACAATGGGGCGATTCAATCTTTTGAATCAATCCCGGTTCAGTTATGGATTGACGAATACCTTTGAAAACCGGTCTTTGTGCTTAAAACTCTTTCTTTAGCACATCGATCGTGTACTAACATTTCAAAATAAAAGGTGTTTATGATTGATAATTGATTTTCAATAAAACCTTCGTTGTATTGCCAAAAATTTCTATTGAGCGATACACGATTGTTTTCAAATCTCTTTTCATCAATCGGTGAATCTCAATTCATTGGTTCACTTACTCCGTGTTGTCTTCTTTGAGACGTTTCGGTTTGAGAACAACTAGAGCAATTGCGAAACCACGTCAAGGAAATTCTTGAGTTATACCGATCACGAGCGATTTGTACTTGTCGATCAACGGGAACCGTGGGCGTATACCTCAATTCAACGAAGTGATCAAAGACACTTCGCACTTTATTACTAACTGTTGTATGCGGTACGCCCGACGCTTTGCGGTGATCGTAATGAAGCGGTCAATCCATAGCCGCATGCTCACACTACACATTCATCTCTAAAGAAATCATGATAATCGCATCAACGTCTCGATATTTTCACTCCATGCTTCGCTATCTTTGCGCAAATATCATGAATCAACTAAAGCTTCCGCTACTCGATAAGATGAAATCATGATCCGAACGTGAGCATGTCGGTCCAAATGTCACAACATCACATAATACCAACACCACAATCGAAGAGTCGAGATTTATTTTAGCCGATGATCTCAATGATGGCTCAAAACTCATTATCACGTGGATCGCTTTAAGACCTCCACTTGGATTAACCAAACATGCAAAATGAAGAATCAATGACTACGAGCTTGAGCAAAGAACATTAACAAGAATCCAAGAACAATCTTATTGTAATATCTGCTTGTATTCAATGTAATTTTGAGGTGACCTCCTTAGGGGAGATTGTTAGGATTTAGTAAATCCAGGTTATTAAGGAGTCGGTTACCTCAAGTATATGTAATCGTTGGAAAGCTCGTAGTCGTAGATTATTATAAGTTAAGTAGTATTTAGTTAAGTAACACCGTGGAGGACGGACGGTCTTTACCCACTGTATGCCCGATCCACACCCATAGGTGGTGATTTGTGTAAGTTTATAAATACTCTCACCTCCTAAGGTAGAGAGTTGGAGCTCATAATAATACTTTCATTTTCTCTCACTAAGTTCCCAAACCTCTAACTCTTTCTCTCTCTAAAACCTTGTATTAAACGCCTACTTGTGATCATATTATGATGTGTTTATGAAATCCAATATGTTACAGAACATGCTAGGGCTCAACACGCCCGGTCAAGTCAGAATTCTATTCCTACTCTCACCAGCGGAAAGTCAACAAGGTGTCAAAACATATATTAACTTAGAAAATGCTTCGTCAAATAATCTCAAGTCTCGTATTTTTAAAGTCACTTATTAGAAACTAGCAAATCTTTCAAAGCTTCGCATATTTAAAATCACTTAGTGAAGCTTGCAAATTCTTGGCCTTGTGAGCTAGAATCGCATTTTATAACCTCTTGTCTAAGCAATTAGCAAAGGATTTTTTAAGAAAACGCATATTTAAAGTAACTTCTAAGAGACTAGCGAAGACTTTTTGATAATAAAACTAGCAAAAGCTTACAATTTTTTTTTAAATTTTCACATTTTTGCATAATTTTTTCATTTTCTAAGGAAAAACGGGGTTGCGAGAGTACACGGCAGAAAATAAGCAAGTGCGGTCAAATCAAATCGAAGATTACCCACCCAGACTAAAACGAAACAATGTCCTCAATGTTTAAAGGCAAGGGTATCAACAAAAATCGAAAAGCCGTTTATTAAGTATGCTAAAAGATAAACGTTAGTCGATAAGATTTCGGATATTGGATTTCCATTAGCATCGATCATGAAACTCGAGTGGAGAAAAGACAAACTTCGAGCACGAGAGTCTTCATATCGGGAAAATCCTAGACAAAACATCACAAACAACCAAACACGAGAAATCGAAGAGGCTAACCCCTTCACGTCACTTATTATAAAATAGAAAGAAGATAGAGATAAGCATGGGGTGCCTCCCACGAAGCGCTACTGTTTTTGATCACTGAGTCGCTAGCTTGACTCGATCCCCGAATTCAATTGTCCTTGGGGAAATTTTGGAGATCCGGGACAACCATAGATGCGATGTCCCCTCCAAAGTAATGCTTAACACGATGACCATCCACCTTCAAATTTGGGCCATCGGGTTGAGATAGCTCTAAAGTTCTATACGGGAAAACTTGAGCTATGGTGAATGGTCCGGATCAACGGGTTTTGAGTTTGCCCGAGAATATCTTCAAATGAGAATTAAAGAGGAGGATTTGATCACCAACGTTGAAGACGCGGTTTTTGATTTTAGCATCATGAATTCTCTTAGTCTTCTCTTTGCAAATCAAAGAATTTTCGTAGGCCTGATCCCGAAGTTCATTTAATTGATTCAACTGAACTTTCTGGTGATCACCCGCGATCTTAAGGTCAAAGTTCACATTTTTCAAGGCCCAATATGCCTTATGCTCGAGATCGATGGGCAAGTGGCAAGCTTTTCCATACACCAACTTAAATGGGGTGCACCCGATGGGTGTCTTGTATGCGGTGCGGAAAGCCCGTAATGCATCATCTAACTTATCGGCCCATGGAACTCGATTCTCTCCTACAGTTCTCTCTAAAATCCTTTTCAAACCACGATTGGAGACCTCAACTTGTCCGCTCGTCTGCGGGTTATATGCGGTAGAAAGACAGTGTGTAACCCCATATTTAGCCATAACCTTAGCAAATTGTTCATTACAGAAATGGGTACCGCGATCACTGATGATAGCACGAGGTGCTCCGAATCAGGAAAATAAGTTCTTTGAGAACTTAACAACCACTCGGGCGTCATTGGTGGGTAGTGCCTTCGCTTCAACCCATTTGGACAAGTAGTCTACGGCTACGAGGATGTACTTATTACCCTTAGATGATGGAAATGACCCCATAAAATCGATGCCCCAAACGTCGAAAATCTCGCAGACTTGAATAGCATTTTGTAGCATTTCGTCTTTTTGAGAAATCTTCCCTTGACGTTGGCATGAGTCACATGACTTAACCAAATCATGGGCGTCTCGATATATGGTACACCAATAAAACCTGGAATCAAAAACCTTTTTAGCGGTGTAGCTTGCACCATGATGGCCTCCGGTGGGTCCGTTATGGCAAGCATTAAGAATATCAAGGGCCTCTTGGCCATGAACACACTGCCGGATTACTTGATCCGCACAAATATTAAACAAGTAGGGGTCGTCCCAGAAATAATGCTTAACATCCTTAAAAAACTTTTTCTTTTGTTGGGACGACATCCCTTTCACGATGAAATTCCCCGCATGGTAATTTGCAAAATCGGCAAACCATGGGGTATTAGGGTCTTTCTTAGCAATCATCCCAAGTGTCTCGAGAGTAAATGTTTCCGTGATTTCCTTTTTCTCAAGCACACTTTGATGGGGATTCTCAAGTCTAGATAAGTGGTCGGCAGCAAGGTTCTCCACTCCTTTTTTGTCAAGAATGGTGACATCGAATTCCTGAAGTAGGAGAACCCACCGAAGTAATCGGGGCTTAGCATCTTGCTTTGCCAAAAGGTACTTAAGAGCAGAATGGTCGGGATACACTATGGTCTTCGATAGGACAAGGTAGGGTCTAAATTTCTCGAAAGCATAAACGACGGCCAATAATTCCTTTTCAGTAGTAGTGTAATTGTGTTGGGCCTCAAACAATGTCTTACTGGCATAGTGTATGGGTTGAAAATTTTTTGACTTACGTTGCCCCAAGACTGCCCCAATTGCGTAATCACTTGCATCACACATAAGCTCAAAGGGCAAATCCCAGTCGGGGGCAACTAATGATGGAGCCTCGGTTAATTTCTTTTTGAGAATCTTAAAGGCTTCAACGCATTCATTAGTGAAGATAAACGGAGCATCCTTTTCTAGTAGATGGGTCAGAGGGCGGGCTATCTTAGAGAAATCTTAAATGAAACGGCGATAGAAACCGGCATGACCCAAAAAACTCTGAGTACCTTTAACGGTAGTGGGATGAGGGAGTTTAGCTATAACATCGACTTTAGCTCGGTCGACCTCAATCCCAGATTTTGAAATCTTATGGCCGAGGACTGATGAGTGCTTATTCACTCATCGTTTTTACCCGCCTAAGACCTCAAAAAAATGACTAAAAACACCCAAATACGATCAAATTATGTTAAAATATTCTCGGTGTGTTTTATGTCTTGCGGTACAAAAGGATGGAAAAGCGAGCAAAACGAGCAAAACCGAGCCGAAATCGAAAAAAGTGCTTTATGACGAGCCGGAATGGATTTTCTATATTTTTAGAGCCGGGACATGTTTTGGAATGAGAGTGGGAAAACAAACCTAAAACCTAACCCGAAACAAAATTTCCATTTGCCCTTCCCGATACCCAAATGACCAAAGCGCCTTTTAAAACCAAAACCCAAAATAACTTACCCGTTTTTTTACCCAAACCCACCCACAAACCCTTTAACCCGTAACTCGAACCTTTCTTTACCCTCCTTTCTCCTTCTTTCTCTTATCCCAAAACCGGATAACTAAAATATACCCGAAACACACTTTTACCCGCCAAACCTTCCCCTCCTCTCATCCTGTCACTCTCCTCCCACTTCCCAATCCCACTAATCCTCAAAGTCACATGTTGCCCATGACACCACAGCAATCTTTGGCTCAAAAGGACCAACAAGGGCTCGATTCATGCTCATGGTACCTACCAAATTGATGGTTGAGATTATCTTTAAAGAAACACAAAGACATGAAGAAATGTAAGAGAGAGAGAAGATTTTCTTGGAGTTTAGTATAAATAAGATATTAGTGAAGATAGAGATTTTTGTCTAGGATTTTAATTCTAGCCCATGTCTTATGTTATGTTTTAATTTAAATGTCTTAGTTTAATTCAATTCTCGACTTTGTAGTTTTTAGAATTAATGAAAAGTTCAATCTGCTTCAAATTCATTTATCATTTGTTTAAAGTTCATGTTTAAGTTGTCCGAATTAGTTCAATTCTTGTTGTAATTCGCTTTGTGTTATAAAAAGTTGGTTTTAATAAAAGATTTTACAAAACTTTTAGTTTATGTTAAGTTTCATAACAGTTTTTGGAATATTGACCCTGTAAAAGGGGTGTTTGGAATTGCCAGTTTTGACCCATTTTGGGTCTCTAAATGGTTTTATATAATCTTTAACTAGTTGTTTGTTAGCCTTAAAGTACTTTCAAGTAAGTTTTAGTAGCCATTTAGCTTTTAAATTAGCTTCTAAAAGTCCCTTTTTGAATCTGTCTTGCTGTCATAACAGTCCCATATCAGCCCCCTAATTAGCTTCATATGAGCTCATTTTGTGATCCAATGTGGTTTCTCATTATGTTAGATATGTCAAGATTTCTTATTTAGCATGCTCATGCCTTAGATTTTAGGATAGAAGGCTTAATTTCAAGCCAAAACGTGCCTCGTTAAGGCTGTTTGGAGACGTGTTTCAGCAGACTCACAACAGCCCGTTGTCCCTTTTTTAGATAAAATTTAAGTAGCTTAGAGTAGATTTAGGATTAGTTCTTTGTCGCAATTAGTAGTTAGATATATGGTGGTGATGTTTTTATGCCTTGCCTAGCATCTAGTGCTTATTTGGTTAAGCCTCTTAGTGCCCCTTTTGTTCCCTTTTGTTCTGTCACAGTAGCAGCAACACCCTTTTTTTTATTTGCTTATTGAGCTTTTCTTTTAGCTTATTTAGGTTTATTATTGCCCTTTAGTATAATTAGTTTATGATTAGTTTAATTTACTCATCTTAAGCTTATCTTTGAATCCCAAAAGAAAAATTAAAAGAAAAAAAAATGTTTTGCAAAAACGTGGAGGTGGGATTCGAACCCAGCACCTCTTGTCTGCCGTACACGACCACAACATCACACACCAAATCCAACTCGCCCTTGGGACTCTTTCATTCTAATGTTGCATAATTTAAAACTTAAGGCAGTTGACTATTTTTAACTTAGTAGCTTAATTCACCTTTTTACAGCTTAATTCAAAAAGTAGTGGTAGGTTTTTATATTTTTCTTAGTTTTAGTATCATGTAAGGTATTTTCTGTGATTTTTGTAGAATTTTCTTAAAATGTTTAGTATTTTTAAAAATTAATTTAGTTTAAAATAGTTTTTAATTCGTAGAAAATAAAATAAAGGTAAAAAAATACCCGACTTTTTCCTAAAATTATTTTTAGTCATTTAGAATGTAGGAAAATTAGTTTCGCATCCGTAGGCCTTAAATTGCATATTTTTCACTTTTGAGGCTCGGGATTAGCTCGGGTTTCGCGTTTTTGCATTTTAGCACCCTAGGATGTAGTTTAGCATCGTTTTATTGTTTCTTAGGATTAGTAGTAGTTTATTTAGAGTTTACTTTGTTTAACGTACTTCATTTTCATTCTTGTTCTTTTTTTTTTTTTTTTTTTTTTTTAGAATACGTAATCCAAAATCCAAATTTGTTAAACCAATTCAAGTCCTAATCACGAAACTCAACGACACCGTCAATTTCACACCTCGTTGGGACACGACCCGGGGAAATCACTTTCCCGGTATCACTTTTATCACACCCGTGAGATTTGGCACGTTAACCCTTTTCCTAAAAGGTTGATTTGTCGAGTTTTACGGTTAATTTGATATATATTGATATTTGTGTTTTTCTCACACTCACTTTCTAATCGAATCAAATTTTGGCGCCGCTGCCGGGGAGGTGTGTTGCGACAATATCGTGAAGTTTTTGCGATTAGTGACTTGAAGAACCTTCCTCGTGAAGTTATTGTTTTTATAAAAATACAAAAATACAAAAATATTCTTCTCATTCCTCTTATTTGATAATTCTATTTCTCTTACCCTCTTTTACCGTTTGATTCTATTCTTCGTTATCCTCTCAACCATTTGATTCTATTTCTTTAACCCTCTACATGTTTAATTCTCATGGCGGCGATCGATTATCGTCGTTGTTTTCATTGCAAAGGACGTATGGAAGAGGATCAAGTTTATTGTCTCAATCATGAATGTGTATGTAAGCGATGTGGTAGGGCTGGTGCAAGCAAATATTGCTATTGGTGCGAATTATCCGATAAAAACTCTCTCGATGATTCTCCAAGTTTTTCTGACCACCCGCCACAACCCGAGATTTGTTCTATTGTTTCGAGCCTAAACCGCCTAGATTTGATCCAAATCTTCGCGATTCTGATTAAGGTTAAGAGAAAAGAGCAAGAACCGGAGACCAAAACGGAAGTGGTGGAAATTGCTAGCTCGAGAGCACACCATTTGTCCCACCTCCGGAATCTTCAAAACCTTTTTCGGACGATTTCATGAACATTGTTCAAAATTGCTTAAATGAATTTCGTCAAATTTCAACTTCGGGAAATACCGTTTTACCTACCATTTGTGATGTTGTTGAGCCCTCGATTCCTACTCCTGTAACCGAGATACTTTCGTTCGATCAAGAGTATTGCTACGGTTGTGGAGACGTGTTACCAAAAGGTTTCCGTTGTTGCAAATGTATGTGCGAGTGGTGTGGAAACTATCTTATTGATGGATGTTGTTCGATTTGCGCCGAGAATTCATTCGCTTATGATTCTAACCCGAACTCTTTCGATTATCCTCAAAACAATTTCAACTACCCTCCACAGAATTCATACGAACCACAACCGTACTATAATCATTTCAATGATTCATCGTTTCAAAGTTTCTCTCCCCAATACCCTCATTGTGATAAGTGTGGGGGTCCTCATGATGATTATCAATGTCAATCGTGGAATCAAAATTACTATGGACCTGATCCTTGTTATAACACTTCCAGTTTTGACAACATCCAACCCCCACAACTTCCCGTCATTGATCAATTTCCTCGTATAATCTTTGAAAAACTTTCCGAGGAACTAGCAGCTCGCAACGAAAGATATTTAGCCGATGAACGAGCAGCTCAAAAGCTTATCCTATTTAACGAAGCTGCTCAAAAGCGTCTCCTATTTAACGAAGCTTGCCGTCTCGATGACGAGGATGAGGAAGATTGGGAGATGACAAAGGACAAGGTGCATATCTCAAGCCCACAAAGTACCGCACATGTCCACTCTCCACCCTCATATTGCCTATCTACCATGGAACCTTCGGATAACCTTTTAATAGGGGACGAGCATCTTAGCACTATTCCGGAAACGGAATCGTCTTGTGTTGAGAACCTTGTCCCAAACCCAAGTGAATCCGAGGTTATTTCTGGTGATATGTGTGATGACCCTCTCGATGATGATTCTTCTCCCACCCCGAAAGAACCTGTTGAGATGACCTCCGAGTCTGAAAATGACTATACGTCGTTTAATGATTCTTTATCGTGTGGAGACATCGAGTATGTTGAGGAGATGCCTTCTGAGCTCGTCAGCTTGGAGGAAGTGAGAGATGTTGATCCCGAAGATCTTGATATGGACACTGACTTTGAAACGGATGATGAAGATATTCTTGTTGTGTTCGAGAAACCTTTCACTATGGCATTCACTAATCCTCTGTTTGACTTTGATTCTGAATTCACTCTAATTTCTGATAACCCCATCTTTGATATTCAGAATGAGGATAGTGACGTTTTTACATCTCCATATTCACCCGAAGATAAAAATAGTGGTAATCCCACTTCGACGTTAGACCTTCTCGAGGAGTTCTCCGATGAACTCGCTCTCGTTGATCATTCTCCATCGGGAGATGATGATGTGCACTTCGACTTTGAAGCCGACCTTACTGAATTGGAAAATCTTCTTTACAATTGGTCTTCTGATAATTCGTCAAGTGACACTCGTATGGAAGAGGTCGACCTTCTTTCTCCGGATGACTCGATACCTTCGGGTTTTCAGAGTGACGATTTTGGCTTAGGTCCATCATCCACTCGTCCGCCTGCTAAACCGCCGGATGATGGAACCTCTTCTGAGCCTGATACGGACATTTTCATTGCTACAGTGGTGGATAAGATTTCCGAACATTCCGTCAATGTTCCTCAATCTAATCTTTTACCCACCCATTCCACCCGTTGTCAACTCATTGTCACTTTGCCTTCTCCTCCCATTTCTTCTCCATGCCTTAACTCTTACGGGAGTGAAGATACCATCTTTGATCCCGGCATTTCTCTTTCTTTTGAGCCGGTTATATCTCATCGGAGTGGAACTTTCAGCCATTCAATATCTATCTAAACCATTTGAATGAAAGTCCGATGGAGATCTTCTCTTCCACTTGCTTCCCCAAGGACAAATAAATTCGGGGTCGAGTCAAGCTAGCGACTCGGTTAACAAAAATAGTAGCATAACATGGGTTTTCACCCGTGTGTACCACCCTAGTGTGGGGGAGGTGCCCCCCGCTGTTGTATATAAGTTTTCTTAAAAAAAAATAATAATAAAAAAAAAATAAAAAAAAATGGCCGTAGTATTTCCCTTTACGTTCTATGTTTCGGCATAACTCACGGTATTTTGAATATTGAGGGCAATATTCATTTCTAGTGTGGGGGAATTCTCACGAATTTTATCATGTAATTATACCACCCAATTCCTCCATTTTGGCCAATTTTTTTTTATGGTTATCATCCGCCATGTCTAATAAACAAAAGGATTGGCTAATCCAGAGCAAACGGCTCTTGGTAAAGATATCTCAAATCCGTTGACGGCTTGCAATTTGCCAAAAATTGTATGGTGTTCACTTTCACCATATCTTTAATTAGTGAAGAGTTGGCTAGCCCGCAAGTTTATGGCTTGTGGTAAAGGCGGTTGGAAAACCATAATTGGTAATCGACTCACCAAAGATATTTTATCTAAGAGTTGGCTAGTCCGTAGCAAGCGGCTTCGGTAAAGACAAATCAAAACCGTTGAAAGTCGGTGATTTGCTCAAAATCATTTGGTTATCATTGTACCAAGGTTCTTACTTGAACCGAAACAATTGGCTACTCCGAGTAATGGCTTTTGGTAAAGAGATAAAATCCATTAAATTTTCATAAAAGATTGCTAGGGACTAGCAATTGCCTAGTGTGGGGGAATTTGATGAGTGCTTATTCACTCATCGTTTTTACCCGCCTAAGACCTCAAAAAATGACTAAAAACACCCAAATACGATCAAATTATGTTAAAAATATTCTCGGAGTGTGTTTTATGTCTTGCAGGTACAAAAGGATGGAAAACAGAGCAAAAACGAGCAAAACCGAGCCGAAATCAGAAAAAGTGCTTTGCGGACAGAGCCGGGAATGGATTTTCTACATTTTTAGAGCCCGGGACATGTTTTGGAATGAGAGTGGGAAAACAACCCTAAAAACCTAACCCGAAACAAAAATTTCCATTTGCCCTTCCCGATACCCAAATGACCAAAGCGCTTTTTAAAACCAAAACCCAAAATAACTTACCCGTTTTTTTTACCCAAACCCACCCACAAACCCTTTAACCCCAGACTCGAACCTTTCTTTACCCTCCTTTCTCTCCTTCTTTCTCTTATCCCAAAACCGGATAACTAAAAATATACCCGAAACACACTTTTACCCGCCAAACCTTCCCCTCCTCTCATCCCGCACTCTCCTCCCACTTCCCAATCCCACTAATCCCTCAAAGTCACATGTTGCCCATGACACCACAGCAATCTTTGGCTCAAAAGGACCAACAAGGGCTCGATTCATGCTCATGGTACCTACCAAATTGATGGTTGAGATTATCTTTAAAGAAACACAAAGACATGAAGAAATGAAGAGAGATGTAAGATTTTCTTGGAGTTTAGTATAAATAAGATATTATTGAAGATAGAGATTTTTGTCTAGGATTTTTAATTCTAGCCCATGTCTTATGTTATGTTTTAATTTAAATGTCTTAGTTTAATTCAATTCTCAGCTTTGTAGTTTTTTAGAATTAATGAAAAGTTCAATCAGTTTCAAATTCATTTATCTTGCTTTAAAGTTCATGTTTAAGTTGTCCGAATTAGTTCAATTCTTGTTGTAATTCTGCTTTGTGTTATAAAAAGTTGGTTTTAATAAAAGATTTTACAAAACTTTTAGTTTATGTTAAGTTTCATAACAGTTTTTGGAATATTGACCCTGTAAAAGGGGTGTTTGGAATTGCCAGTTTTGACCCATTTTGGGTCTCTAAATGGTTTTATATAATCTTTAACTAGTTGTTTGTTAGCCTTAAGGTACTTTCAAGTAAGTTTTAGTAGCCATTTAGCTTTTAAATTAGCTTCTAAAAGTCCCTTTTTGAATCTGTCTTCTTTATAATATGATCCCATATCGCCCCTAATTAGCTTCATATGAGCTCATTTTGTGATCCAATGTGGTTTCTCATTATGTTAGATATGTCAAGATTTCTTATTTAGCATGCTCATGCCTTAGATTTTAGGATAGAAGGCTTAATTTCAAGCCAAAACGTGCCTCGTTAAGGCTGTTTGGAGACGTGTTTCAGCAGACTCACAGCAGCCCGTTGTCCCTTTTTTAGATAAAATTTAAGTAGCTTAGAGTAGATTTAGGATTAGTTCTTTGTCGCAATTAGTAGTTAGATATATGGTGGTGATGTTTTTATACCTTGCCTAGCATCTAGTGCTTATTTGGTTAAGCCTCTTAGTGCCCCTTTTGTTCCCTTTGTTACATCACGATGTGACAACACCCTTTTTTATTTGCTTATTGAGCTTTTCTTTTAGCTTATTTAGGTTTATTATTGCCCTTTAGTATAATTAGTTTATGATTAGTTTAATTATTGCTTAATGGTAGTATTTAATAGCTTATTTTCCTATTTTTCTAGTCTAGGATTCCCCTAGTGTAACTTACATTAGCCAACTGTTTTCCCTCCTCTTCTAAGCGTTTTGTGATTCTTTTCATGCTCATGATCATTGCTTAGTATGCATGTTTGCTGTTTTTGTCAATGGATTGCTCATTTTATGGCTTTTAACATAATTTTGTGCTTATTAAACTGTCAAAGAACTGATTCGGGGGGTGTTTGTTTGGGAGTGCTTCTGTCAGCTGTGGGATAATAAGCAGTTTATACTGCTTATTCAGGTGACTTTGTAAGAAAAGTTTTTGCAAAATTTACTCATCTTAAGCTTATCTTTGAATCCCAAAAGAAAAATTAAAAGAAAAAAAAAATGTTTTGCAAAAACGTGGAGGTGGGATTCGAACCCAGCACCTCTTGTCTGCCGTACACGACCACAACATCACACACCAAATCCAACTCGCCCTTGGGACTTTTTCATTCTAATGTTGCATAATTTAAAACTTAAGGCAGTTGACTATTTTTAACTTAGTAGCTTAATTCACCTTTTTACAGCTTAATTCAAAAAGTAGTGGTAGGTTTTTATATTTTTCTTAGTTTTAGTATCATGTAAGGTATTTTCTGTGATTTTTGTATAATTTTCTTAAAATGTTTAGTATTTTTAATAATTAATTTATTTTAAAATAGTTTTTAATTCGTAGAAAATAAAATAAAGGTAAAAAAATACCCGACTTTTTCCTAAAATTATTTTTAGTCATTTAGAATGTAGGAAAATTAGTTTTGCATCCGTAGGCCTTAAATTGCATATTTTTCACATTTGAGGCTCGGGATTAGCTCGGGTTTCGCGTTTTTGCATTTTAGCACCCTAGGATGTAGTTTAACATCGTTTTATTGTTTCTTAGGATTAGTAGTAGTTTATTTAGAGTTTACTTTGTTTTACGTACTTCATTTTCATTCTTGTTCTTTTTTTTTTTTTTTAGAATACGTAATCCAAAATCCAAATTTGTTAAACCAATTCAAGTCCTAATCACGAAACTCAACGACACCATCAATTTCACACCTCGTTGGGACACGACCCGGGGAAATCACTTTCCCGGTATCACTTTCATCACAGCCGTGAGATTTGGCACGTTAACCCTTTTCCTAAAAGGTTGATTTGTCGAGTTTTACGGTTAATTTGATATATATTGATATTTGTGTTTTTCTCACACTCACTTTCTAATCGAATCAAGGACAATGCCCTCTCGAACCATGAAGTGGCACTTCTCCCAATTCAAGACCAAGTTGGTTTCTTCACACCGTTTAAGCATTTGGTCTAGATAAAAGAGGCAAGACGTGAAAGAATCTCCATAAACCAATAAATCATCCATAAACACCTCCATTGTCTTCTCGATCATGTCATGAAAAATAGCCATCATGTACCTTTGGAACGTTCCGGGAGCATTGCATAAGCCAAATGGCATTCGTCGGTAAGCAAACTTTCCGTAAGGGCAAGTGAAAGTCGTTTTCTCTTGATCTTGCGGGTCGATCGGAATTTGGAAGTAACCAGAGAAACCATCGAGAAAGCAATAGAACTCATTCCCCGCTAGACGTTCGAGCATTTGATCCATAAAAGGTAGCGGGAAATGGTCCTTCCGAGTAGCATCATTCAATTTCCGATAATTAATGCACACCCTCCATCCGGTGACAAGGCGTCTGGCAATCAAATCATTATCTTCATTGGCAATGACGGTCATCCTTCCCTTATTTGGGACACTATGAATAGGGCTAACCCACGAACTATCTGAGATCGGGTATATTATTACAGCATCAAGGAGTTTAAGAACTTCCTTTTTGATAACTTCATGGATTTTTGGGATAACCCTACGTTGTTGTTGTATGACGGGTTTGAAATCATCTTCCATTAAGATTTTGTGAGTACAAAAACGTGGGTTTATGCCTTTAATGTCGGAAATTTACCAAGCGATGGCACTTTTATGTTTTTGAAGGACAACCAAAAGTGCGGTTTTCTCCTCATCTTTTAAGTTTTTAGCAATGATGACGGGAAACTTGTTCGGTTCTTCAAGAAAAGCGTACTCAAGATGAGGAGGTAACTCTTTGAGCTCGGGTTCCGGAGGTTTTTCATTCGCAGTTTGTACTTCTTTGATTTCTTCAATCGTGATCTCTTTCGGAGGAATGACGGTGATGGATCTTCATTTAACAATTGTTCAAGATAAAGAATATCTCCCTCCGAATCATAAACACCATCATCAATTCTCGGTGGAATCGATTCATCATCAACAAGAAACTCATCGATCTCTTCCAAAAAGAAGTCACCTCCTTCAAACGAAGTAAGAGAGGGGGAAGAGTCGGCAATTATCGGTTCAGAAGATGGTTCAATATTTTCAGAAGGAAAGGTGGGATTGCCACCTAAAAAACCAAGAAGCTTTTGAGCATACTCCTCCGTGGCAATCTCGAGAACGTTGATCCGATTGATAGAAGCATCATCATAGTTGGAGGAGTATCTCGAAGGATGGTTAATGTTAAACGAGACGGTTTCCTTATGAGATCGTAGGGTGATTTCTCCTTCATAAACGTCAATCATCGCACGGCCCATTCTTAAGAAAGATCTCCCGAGAATAAGAGGTACTCGGGGGTCAGCATTGATGGATCTAAACACACACCTTGTGTTAGTGATATTTTGAGTTATATTAATAAGAATGCGGAATATACTTAGTAATACTTAGAAGACAGATTATATGATGTAATGTAAGTAAGAACAATAAACACAAAGCTCCAATATTATTAAGAAATAATACGAGTGATCTTGCTTATCACTAGGGTTACACCTTGAAGCTAATATGAATAATACGTATACAAAGAAATGACCTAGGATCTCCTTTTATAGCACAAGGAGTCCTTTACAAGATAAGTATAAACCTAACATTATAGAATATACACAAGATCTTTTCTATACTTATCAATACACGGATACTTAACAATTATCCTAACAGCAGTGGTAATATTTGTACTGACAGTGGTAATGAGTTTCCACTGCTAGTGTAATCTTTAGTAGTATCTTCCACAAGACTATCAGTGGTAACTGTTAGTATTATTCCCAACAATCCTCCCCTAAACTTATGATTTCTCTGCAAATCAATAAGTTTCTTCAATCTTCATTATCTGCAAGGATTTGGGAATTCTTCCGAACACTTTACTTTCTTCTCAAAGCTTGAATAGCTCTTGAACATTGATCTTGATTTCTATGTAGCAAAGCTCTGACCTTCTCAGTATATTCATGGACTCTTATAGTTGTATCTGACATCACGGGAGAGTTCCAACTCGAGTGGGTATTCTTTCTCGAAGAAACATGAATGCATCCACTCCATCTGATGTAGAAACATGATGAACTTCACATGAATCATAATAAGTCCATGTAGTACCAGGACATGAACATGCAAATTTCTAGAAATCATCATTTGCATCTGGTTCATAGAGCCTTCTAAGATTTATCCATAACTGCATTTCCTTCCTATCTTTAAGATTTTCAGCTTCAAACCTATCTTGAACTAATCTCCACAATGTATCAATATCATCTCTGTCACATGCTTTGATAAGTTCTTCAAAATGTATAAATGATGAAGTTTTACCACCTAGCCTTGTAATCTTCCATGTTGGAGCAAAATTGCTAGCAGTAAATACTTCCTAGTTAATGATAGGATGTCTGACTTGCAGTGGTTCTGGATAAAAATCTTCTTCTTCTATCAATATCATTTCAGTCAGCTATTCTTCAGTGAATTTCTCAGTTGGAACTGTTTGTTCTTCAGCAAACTTTATCTTCTTAAATGTCTGAGATTCACTTTCTTTGGTCTTTCTCTTCAAATTAGGATACCTTCTTTCTTCTTCTTCAGAGTCCATTGGAATAAAATCTTTATCTTGTCTTTGAACTCTATAGTAGATACCTTCAGCTTGATCATCAGGCATTCCTTTGAATTGATGTCTTTTCCAGCCACCAACATTGCAACAGTAAGTCTTCATGTATGCAATAACTTGTGCCTTAGTTGGTTGCCTTGGTTTCGTATGACCTTTTCTGACTGAACCAATTACATCTTGAAGTGCTTGGCTATTCTTCATCTGAATAAAGTCCTTCAACTGAGCAGTTCTTTGTTCTTCAGTTAAAGACTTATCATCTATGAGGTCAATTGCTTTCTTCTTGATCACTGGATCATTAGCAATCAAGAAATCAATCTCTTGGTCTGTAGGTACATAGCTAAATTTTGGAGTCTTTTCTCTAAGTATTGTAGTTGGAGCAGTGGAAACTAGATCTTCAGTGGTTTCCATTCTGTCCAGCCTTTTAACAGTTTTACCTTTTTCTTTATTTTGCTTTTCAATTTCTTCACTTGCAGTGGTAGTATCTTGTCCAAGAGATGGGAACTATTGGCTCTGCGGTGGAAATTGTATCGATGGTAAAATCTGCGGTTGCATCGGTGAAAATTGTTGCTTGTTACGATTCTTTGTTGAGGATCTTGACTCCTCGGTACCTTTACTTGTAACACCTTCATCACCAAAATCAATTCTCCTCCCCTTGGTTTCAGCATCTGTTTTCCTCCCCTGTTTGGGAGAATTCCCAAAATCTTCACTGAAAGCTTCTGAGTCACCATTATGAGGTGAGGATGGAGATGAGATCACTATCTTTTCAGTTTTTCTTTGCTTTAACCCCTGCAACTCTTCCTTCAAGGTCTGAATCTCTTCTTTCAACTGTGTGATATCCTTGACATGTTGCTCCTTCAGTTGTGCCAAGTCTTTCTCCAAAGATTCAACCTGCTTAGCTAATTTTGTACAAAGTGCCATCAAATCCATAGGTTGCTCACTTCCCGCAACACTTCCAACTGTGTGACATGTTGGGAGAGGTGAATCATGGGGCATTGGCTCAGATTCCTCCCTATTTGGACTAGGTTGAAGCCTGGAACCACCACGGTTTGTGCCTAAACCAAAAGGATCAGGGACATGCTGTGTTTTAATGAGAGAAGATGGCTGTTTTGACCTCCTCTCATAGGTGTGAGAAACAGGTGGAGTATAATCAATGTTTGGAACAGTGATTATTGGTGAATTTTGTACTTGTGAAATCTTTGCAAGCATTTGAAGAAAAAGAGGTGTAATAATCCTATTGTCATCTTTGTTCATGTTTTGAAAAACTTTAGGCATAAGGCAACGGATTTTATAAACTCTTGTATGGGGTTGCAGTTGAAATTCATTTAACACTGCTTGCACAAACCGTGGATACATCAAAAATTTTGTTGAACTCTTTACATTGCCTTGCATACTTGTAAAAATATATTTTGACCAATTAAAAGTCCTATCTAAAGCTAGACAAACCAAAGGGTAAGCCATTGTTGAACTGAATTGTTCATAATAAGTTTTCTTAGGACTTAGGCAATGTAAAAGAGTATGAATAAAAAATCTCCAATGAGGACAGAAACTACTATTTTTAAAAGTAGCCTTTTTACCAATGGTATCATACCCCATGGAAGCAAGATGTGTATGAATTTCTGGCATGGGTAATGTGATGATACCATTGAGATCATCCAATTGTAGAATTCTCCTCAAGGATGCCTCAGTAACATCAATAGTTACCTCATCCACAGTGGCTCTAAGAGCATCCACTGTTTCATGTGTATCTCCATTTTCAATTGTTATGGACCCAATGTAAGTCCAAAAGCTGCTTGATTTGAGAGATATAGATTGTGGGATTAAGTAAAGCATACCTTATATGGGTAGTATTTAGAAAGTCCACAATCGATGAAAAAGAGACCACTCTTCTCGTTTGACTTTTTCAAGTAGGCCACTTGGTTGTGCTCATCTGCAAAAGTGATAGGTGCCATAGAATCTTTTGATGAAAAATATAATGTGTCAGTAAGAATTGTATAAAGAACTCGCCAATTGAGAGAGAAAGTTATATAGTGTTAGGGTTTAAGAGTTTTGCGCAAGAAAGATTATCTAAGGAAAGAATTTATCTATAGAGGATAAATATCAATTAAGGAAAGTAGATAATCTTCTAAAAATTTACCCTATATATATGGAAAGCAATTTCTCTTCAACGGCTAGTAAAAAATTAGTTACTGACACAACAGTTGTAACGGCTATAGCAACAGTGGTAAAAATAACACTGTCAGTGGAAACTATGAACTAGCGATGGTAATTTTTCACAAAGATTTTCAAAGAGCGTTGGTAAAGAAAACATATGAAAATTGAACTACTCTTTATCATAGTTTTAGCAAACTACCACTATCAACGGTTTGTTATGTCTTTACCATGAGCCGCTTGCTATGGACTAGCCAACTCTTAATCATAAAGAATATGGTGAGTTGATAACCATATATTTTTGGTAAACTATCAACCATAAACGGATTTGTTGAGTCTTTACCAAGAGCGTTTGCTCTGGACTAGTTGATTCTTATGTGGATTAGACATGGTGAATCAATAACCATTTGTTGTGTGTCTCGGTTACACACCTTTAAGATCAACTCCTATCTTTCTTTGCATAAAAGTTAAGCGAAACACAAGCAAACATATACAAACTTATACAACAATTTTAGTACCCAAAAGCCTCCCTCAACACCAAAGATCATTAGACACAATAATTTATGGATTAAGCATTCCAATACACATTACCAAGTCTTGAAATCTACCAACATCAAGTCCTTTTGTTAATAAATCAAAGATAGTTGTCATCGGTATGGATTTTGACAACTTGGATTAGCCTTTTCTCATAACAATCTCTTATAAAATGGTGTCTAATTTCAATATGTTTAGTCTTTGTGTGTTGAATGGATTCTTAATAATGCAAATGGTACTGCTATTGTCAATATGGATGATGGTATTCATGAAATTTTACCCATAGTCCAAAAGTTGATTCTGAAGCCATAGAACCTGAGCATAACAACTTGCAGCAGCCACATACTCTGCCTAAGTTGATGAATTTGCCACCATAGTTTGTTTCTTGCACTGCCATGACACCAATCTATTACCAAGAAATTGGCATCCACCTGTAGTAGATTTTCTATCCAAACTAGCACCAGCATAATCACTATCTGAGTAAGTAACCAATTCAAGAGATGAGTCTCTAGGGTACCATAATCCCAGATGGGGAAATGCTTTAAGATATCTGAAAATCTTCTTCACGATCAAGTGTGAGAACACAGGAGTGACACGAAACCTTGCACAAGCACACACCGCAAACATAATATCTGGTCTAGATGATGTAAGATACATCAGAGAACCAATCATAGACCTGTACATGTGTACATCAACTGCTTCACCACTTTTTTCCTTCAAAAGTTGATATGTGGTCTTGTCTGCAGGGGTGATGGATGACTTTGCATCAGAGAACTTGAACTTCCTTAGTATCTCAGCCACATATTTATCTTGATTGATGAAAATACCATCTGGCCTTTGCTGTACTTGAAGTCCCAAAAAGAATGTGAGTTCACCCATAGAACACATCTTGAACTCATCTTTCATTAGCTTCTCAAACTCCTTGCACATCTCAGTCTTTGTAGAGCCAAAAATGATATCATCAACATATACTTGAACTAGCAAGATATCATTCTTGTCTTTCTTGATGAACAAAGTTTGATCCACTCTACCTCTATGAAACCCATTATCAAGAAGATAAGTAGCTAAGGTCTCATACCATTTTCTTGGTGCCTGATGCAAGCCATACAAACTTTAACCACCCTATACACTTTGTTTGGATATTCAGGGTCTTCAAAGCCTAGAGTTTGTGAAACATATACCTCCTCATCAATCTGCCCATATAGAAAAGCGCTCTTTACATCCATTTGATATACTTTAAAGCCCATAAAAGATGCATAGGCTAAGAACAGCCTGATTACTTCAATTCTTGCAACTGGGGCAAACACTTCTTCATAGTCAATACCCTCCTCCTGAGTGTATCCTTGAGCTACAAGCCTAGCCTTGTTTCTAATAACAATTCCTCTTTCATCCTTCTTGTTTCTGAACACCTATTTAGTACCAATTACCTTCTTGCCATGAGGTAAGTCACAAAGCACCCAAACCTTTTGAATCTTGAACTAGAGCAGCTCTTCTTGCATTGCTTCCACCCAACTTTCATCTTCAAGTGCCTTGTATACATTCTTTGGCTCCATTTGTGACAGAAAACACATGAAAAGACATTCATTCTTTCCTTCATGATTCTTAGATTCATAGATTTCACTAATAAATCCATGAATGTCAGGAAATTTTGTTTGTCTTCTAGTTTTCTTGGTGAGTTGATGACCCAATCACATTTTCAAGAGGATGTGATTTATGAATTGAATTATGGGAGTCGAGGAACTTCAATCTCACTTGGCATACTTGAGATTTTAACATCATTGGCTTGAGCTTCCTCATGCTCGAGTTGTAATTTCCACTTCTAGTGTTGTAGTGGAAACTTACGGCCTAGCGATGGAATCAATTTCCTTTGCTTTAAATTTCGACATTCAAGTTGCTACTTCCTTCCTTTCCAAAAACATTTGAAGGTTGAGCATCTCCGGTCTTTGGTATATCATCATTATATGCATAGTCCCAAAGTGGCGGACTCAATTCATCTTGATCATCTGGTTGATCCTTGCGTGGTTCATCATCATCAAAAACTCTTCTAAACCTCGCAAAATCAAAGAAGATGTACCAGTAGAGATAGGCACATAATTCATAGTATTGGTTAGAGTATCAAGATCAAACGACCTTTACGGACCAGTTCCTTTGAGATTTACTTTGTTTTCCAGGAACTCAACATGCAGATTCTCTTCAATCTTTTGGGTTCTTAAGTTGAATACTCTGAAAGCTTTACTAACCATAGAATACCCAACAAAATACCCTTCATCAGCTTTTTCTTCAAATTTACCCAGATAATCTATGGTATTGAGAATAGATACATGACATCCAAATGGTCTCATGAAGTCTAGGATAGGGGGTCTACCTCTAAATAACTCATGAGGTGTCTTGTTCTTTGTTTTCACTACTAAAACCTTATTTTGTACATAACAAGCGGTGTTAGCGCTTCATTAAAAAGTGATTGGCAATTTTGAATCGCCAACATGGTTCTAGACCTCTATAAGTGTCCTATTTCTCCTCTCAAAGAACACCATTTTGTTGAGGAGTTCTAGCAACACCGAATTCTCTTTTAATACCTTTATCTCTCAAAATCATCCATAACTCTATTCTTAAATTACGTCCCATTATCACACCTAATGATTTTAACTTTCATATCATATTGGTTTTCAACTTCGTGATGAAGATCTTAAGGATGCTGTTGTTTCATCCTTAGTCCTTAGAAAGAAAACCCATGTAAACACGCTAAAATCGTCGGTCACTACAAGACAATATTTCTTTAGATTCAAGTCGCTCACGGATGTAGGACCAAATAAGTCCATATGTAACATTTAATGTGGGTGAGCAATAGAGTTAACCAGCTTTGACCTACAAGAAGCTCTGTGTTGTTTGCCTTTAAGACAAGCCACACAGGTTTGATCATTTTCAAATTTTTTCTGAGGTAATCCTCTCACCAAACCATCTTTGACAATCTTATTAATGGTTTTGAAGTTAACATGACCAAGTCTTCTATGCCATAACATGGATTCATCCATTGTGGCCTTTGCAAGCAAGCAAGCATAATCATCTTTAGCAACAATGTTGTTCATATCAAAGCTATATAAGTTGCCTTTTCTAGGAACTTTAAGAAGAATCTGACTTTCATCAGGCATCTTAAAATCTTAGAGAGAACAAAGCACATATCTTTAGTAAAAAGAACATTGTTCTTCTTGTCACACATTTGTGACACACTAAAAAGATTATACTTAAGCTCTTTTACATAGTACACAGGTTCAAAGTCCAAGTTACCGTTTGATTACTCCTTTACCAAAGAACTTTTCCATTAACTCCACCTCCAAAGCTAACATCTTGTCCGTCATAATGTTCAAAATATGAAAGATATGACTTGTTGCCGTCATGTGCCTTGAACATCCACTATCTGTAGCCTTGATATGATCTTTTGTCCTTGGATGTTCTGCACATATAAGAAAGGAGTTAGTTTCCTTTGGGGACCAAAGCCATGATTGACTTGGATCTGCCTCGTGTATCAATATAGTTATATCTATCAAAGGTCATTGATACACCATTGGGATTGGTTGATGAGATAATTCCTTTAGGTTTCAATTCCCAACGTGCTGAGGCCTTCATAGCATTTCCCATGTCCCCCCTTTTCTTGTTTATAACCCTTGCAGTAGGAACTTTTGAAGGAGCAGTGGTAACTTTTGGTTTGGTTTTAGGTACCCACTGTTGGTTATGTTGAACCCTTTTAGTTTGAAAAGACTTTTTCCCTGTTTGTGCACATTTTGCAAAATTTGTTTTGTATTTTGCACTTGTAACAGGTGATTTAGGGTGGCAAGATATTAGCTTTTACCGATGGCAAAGTTTTAAGACCACTTCTTAGTTGAATCGCTCTTGGGATCATTTTTTGTGTGGATTAGGGTGTAAATTGTTTTGAAACACGTTAGACTCCACCCTTTTATTCCATGGACTTCCTTCTCCCAAAATGATAGTCACAATAAGCATGTAAATGATCAAAACAACCACAGATATAGCATGCCTTATTGTTTATCACAAAGTCACTACCTAGTTGTTGGGATTTAACATGATTCCAACTCCTTTGGCTACCCCTAGGAGCTGATGACTTGTTCCTATACATCTCAGCATACCTTACAGTTGATCTAGGTTTATTAGCTTGTCTCCTAGGTTCCTCTATAATGATTAACAACTTTTGGGATAGAAGCCTCTACATTCTTTTAACATTCTCATCAACAAGCGATGAGTCACTAGCACTTTCAAAACATCGGTTTCATGCTTAACCTCTTCCTCACTTTTCACGGTTTGGGAGGACCATATTTACTGAATAGGTTCTGAAAGTCTTCTAGACATGTATGAGCTAAATCTATACTTGGGTGATGGAACACCTCTTAGTGGTGGAGGCACCAGTATTATAACCCATACCGACTTGACTTTACTAGTAATTTGAGCATTCCAAATTTTATCAATTGACTTAGGCGATAAAAGCAGTGTCTGATTAAATTGACATTTTCATTAATTTTTAAGTTTTCAAGCTCTTCTTGAAAGCCTCATTCACAACTGTCTTATGATCTACCTCTCTTCTAAAGCATCATATCATCATTATATTTTGACTCATTATCTCTATAGTGATCTAGTTGTTTTCTAATACAACTATACCTCTCCTAAGGTTTGACACAACATAATTAGCGACAAACAACTCGTTCTTTGACTTTCATAAGATTCATTAAGCCTTTCAACTTCTCTAGCAACCCTACAAGTTTTAGAACAACTTTCAAAGTTTTGTACCTCAGTCGAGAAAGCCATGAGAGCAAATTCATGAGACACAAGTGCAAGATCGAAGGTTCTTCATCTTGTTCATCGACCATGAAACTCCAATCATAGCTCACACCATCAATTGCCAATATTTCCTTTGGTTCTTCCACAGTTGGTTCTTTCTTTTGCTTGTACCAAGTAGACTGTTGTCCTTCATCTTTGGTCTTACGCATTCCCTAGCAAAATGCCCCAACTTGTGACAATTGAAACACTCTACTTTCTTTTGTCAAACCTTGCGGTTTCACCACCATTGATGTGAATTGGCTTGCGATCTTCTTGTAAATTTCCTAGCTCTCATGCTAAGAAGAGCTATCCGCCATTTTATGTCCATCTCCTCCAAGTCATCTTCATCAATTTTCTATGTCTTCATGAGTTAATATAGAGCCATTAACTTGAGTGGAGATAAAAGCATAAAAGGTAGGATCTCCAATACCGAAGAATCTTCTTCTTTGAACTGCGGTGGTAACACTAACATTACCGATGGAAACTGTAGAACCAGCGGTGGCAATATCATCATCATAGTCATCTTGAGATCATCACCGTCAACAGAGGTTGACATCAAAGCCAAGTCGCTTGGCTTGTACTAAGTTTCCCGTCTTCTTTAATCTTGGTTCAATGAGTTTGAAGTTGTTGTAAAGATCATTGAGCTTCATAGTTTCAATATCGGTTTATTTTCCCGCACTATAACATTAGTATGAAACTACGAAGGCAAACTTTTAGAAACTTCAAATTGAGGTCTTCCTTTTCTACCTCAATGCCAAACACGATCGGTTGTGTAACAATCTTACGGAGTTTAGTGAAGATGCTATCAAGTGAGTCATTGCTTGAAGCGAGAGAAGTTTTCATAACTTTGCTTCAACAATGTCTTTTGTGTCTTCTTTGTAGCATCATTACCACCAAACACCGAGCAAATTTCTTCAAAAGTTCTTTTCTTGTCTTGAACTTCTTTGAAAGCAATGATTTGGTCTCTAGGAAGAGTCATTAGCAACAAACTTCTAGCCTTTAGATCATTCTTCTTGATTGCTTTTTCAAGATTAGTCTCGAGCACGTAAGCCGTCACAACATCTCATGTCACCAACCTTCGATTCTTCGTCATGACTTGAAAGAATCACCGATTAAGATGATCTCCCATAGAGCATAGTCTTGAATGATAAATTATTGCTCAATCATTATCCTCCACATCTCAAACTCATTAAGTTTGAGCTTAGGAAATCTTGGAGTAGAAGAGTTTCACTTTGGTTTTCCATCTCCATTGAATTGAGTGAGTAGGTTAAGCTTATTCCTTGGATCTTCTAAATCAAAATATCGGAACCTTCGCTCGATACCACTTGATGGATCTAAACACACACCTTGTGTTAGTGATATTTTGAGTTATATTAATAAGCACGCGGAATATACTTAGTAATACTTAGAAGACCGATTATATGATGTAATGTAAGTAAGAACAATAAACACAAAGCTCCAATATTATTAAGAAATAATACGAGTGATCTTGCTTATCACTAGGGTTACACCTTGAAGCTAATATGAATAATACGTATACAAAGCAATGACCTAATGTCAGGTCACTAGTTTTACAAACACAAGTAATATAGAAAGAGATAAGGCGATTGAACAAGATCTAACACACACACACACAAAACAATAATACGGTTATGCGTAGGATATGTGATGAGAGAAAAACTTGAACAACCAACCTTCAAATGAAGGTTTACAAGAGTATTTATAGGAGGAAAGCTAGGGCAACACTCCTAGTTTCCATCCATTCTTTAATGGGCTTGGGCCTAAGCTCATGGGCCTTCTTCATAAGCTTAAGGCTAATAACAAACATAAAGGCCATAATAAAGCTAACTATTACATATTAATTACTAACACTTGATTATGGTTTAGGAGTGATTCCAACAATCTCCCCTCAAGTGTTGGTGATGAGCGGTGAAAGCGTTGATGTAATAGTAGCTCTTGACGTCTTCGACATTCTTCTTTCTTGTGAGATGAATTGCCTTGATTTGAACAATCTCCCGGTGTAGAGAAATTGTCTTCTTTGAGCGGTTATGCTTTGACGTCATCTTTAACTTTGTTCTTTGATCATTGTTCTTTGTGATGAAAGTGATAGTATGTTGTAGTCTCGCATCAAGTCTCGCTTCAGTGCCTTGTTTGCTCCGGTGTCTCCACGTCATTCTTCAACATGCTCACACGCTCTTTGACGTTGGAATTCAATCTTGATGAAGTTCTTTAAGTCTTTAACTTTGTAGATTCTTTGGTTTGACTAAGAATCATTCGACGGTTGTGTTGCATCCGAATAGAACTTACATTAGTGATGATGTTGGCTGAGCATGAGAAGAATCAACACGATCATCCCGCTCCGAGCTTCCATAAGAAGAAAACATTTCAAGCGGTTAGTAATAAGCGGTTCCAAGCACTTACAAGTTTGAATTTCGAGAGTGTTAACAAAGATAGAGTGAAAACACAACTCTAATTCTTACAAAGGCCGTTCTGAACCGAGTCCCACAAGTGAGATAACGCGATGTGCACCAAGTACATCTACTGATTCGATGAGTCGTTGAGGTACACCAAGCATCACCTCACGATCAGAGACCGTTTGAGACACACTCCGCGTAATCCACGGGAGTTCTGAAGTGACTCTTGTCGAGGCGTTTTGATGTTGACCTGGCGGAGTTTCTATTCAATCACCGAGGATCACGGTTGTGAACCTCTCATAAATGTTCTAGAGCAGTTGCTAAGATCCGTGAAGGACTCGATATAAACCACCGATAATCTTATTTGGTGATCGTCAAGTGATAAAATGTCAAGTGTTCTTAAGAGATCTTTTGATGAATCTCGTGGCTCTAAACTCAATAGTGCGTTTTGGTTTTCTGAGCGGAGACTAGGAGAGGGTCTCCTTCTTCAATACCAATGATCTCTAAGAGAAAGCCAATAGTTTACGTAGGGTTCCTGTGAGAATGAAACAAGCTTACATTGAGAGAAACTTGAGTGGCTAAGAAGGTTTAGTGCATGCGTCACCGGGTCCATGACGACTTTTAATCTTCAATACCGGTGTCACAAAGTGACAACCAAGAGTATATGAATTGAACCCGTGTATCGCCCTAAGTTGAATAATCGGAGGGCTATTTCTTTTCACCCTTTTCTTTGCATTTCTTTTGATTCTTCAACTCCTTCTTTCTCCGATTCTCATTTTCTCCTTTTTATAATCGTACCTAAGGACTTCTAAGTATTAATTATTTGTGATGTCCTTGGGTAGATCCCTCCGACTCTGGCGGATCATAGGACAGTTATTCCTAACCTTAGTCACCTTATAACTCCATGACTAACCTATGTTGCCATTAAAACCACAGTTGTGAAGAATCTCTCAAAGGGTTTGTTAATGAAAATCATGTTTGAACCATCGTGAGATAGGATTTTCATAAATACTCCCCTCCACATATGCTTAAGAGTTTTAATGGTTTAAATGCACAATGAGGAAAGAGCGCACATTTTGAATTGATCCACTGGAGATAGACAATCCCGCGAGACACGGTTACGTTGCATAGTTAAAGAGTTACATTGTCGACTTTTACGTGACAACTAGCTCTAATAACTACCTTGAAGGTGTAGACAAACCTCGAAAGGTTGTCATACCCGTCAGAGTTCATGTCTACCAAGAGTGTCTCGAATGGTACATTCTACTCGGACAAGTCCTTTGCGAGACACGTTTACATTACTAGCGAACTAGATTGAAATTATTACCCGTCCAGGACAAGTCTTTTCGAGTTACTAACAGTTTAGTACCATCAATTCGTTGGTTAAGTCTATTACACAAAGATTCATTTGCATTTACACAACATATTTCTTATCACATAATTTTCTCCCTCAAAATGGCATATAAGATGGTATTTTGAAAAGTTGAGAATAAATATGACCATTTCGAGTGTTGGGAAGATGACCACTATGAACAATTTGTGAACAAAGTTTTAACTCAAGTACTCCCCTCAACAAGTGATAAAAATGGTTGAGGTTTTGAAAATGATACGGGAAGTACTTGTCCTTTTGAGCAAAACCTTGAAAAATGAAAGGTTTGATAGGTTTTACTCAAAAGTAAGAAGCTTCGCTCCTTTTGTAAGGATTGTGGCATCGTGCCACGGGGTCCTTTCTTGACAAGAACGGGTTGTACATCGTTATGTGTGCACAAGCCATAGACATATATAATCACACATTCAAATTTATAATGAAAGAACCAAATCAAGGGGTACCGGAAGTCCAAAGATGTCGCCAGAGTGCGAATAGGGCGTTGATAGCGGTGATATTGATCTGGGTCGACCACCAACAAAGCTTTCCGGTTACGAATCGATCCTTCAAACAACCTTTCATCAACCATTCGATGATCCTCCTCACATCCTGCGATCCCGAGAATTCCATCGCTTAGAGACCCAATCTTTTGACGGATGTCCTTCAACCTATATGCCAATCCGTCCCTAACCATCTTCAAATTGTGATCACCAAACTTGTGAAGTTCACTACATGCCATTAAGCAATTTCTTTGTAGTTCACTACGGTAAACAACGCCGAAAGGTTTGCCGATTAGTGTATATTGTGAGAGCGGTTGATGTCGGGAAGATCTAGGCGAGGTGGTGTGAAGTTGACACGGGTATGATAAGATTCAACCGCCAAACAAGATCTTCTACACGTTCCTTGATGACTATCGTCGATGAAGATGAGCGGTGACTTGATGAATTCACGTTGTACTTGGTTGAAAATTGCCTCATGCGACCTTGTACTTTAGCAAGATACATGTCTTCAATGTCGTTGATAGACAAATTCTCAAAGTCGACTTCAGAGAAAGCATAGTCCCTTTCATCTTGTCGTTTGACCACGATATTCTTAAGAAAGGTGTAGTCCCACTTAGATGATAGAACAACATGTTTGATCGCAACGATATCCTTAGTATTGAACACCGCATGTTGAGACTTACGAACTGACGACGGTAGTAGATTCGTCGCTCGCCAATGATGAATCCGTACATTGCATCTCGGTCATATGCTTCCACTTTGTCGAGAACAAGTGTTTGGCACGTTCCTCAATGGCTATGCGGTTTGAGTATATAGTCGCTAGAAATGGAAGTGTCAACAATGTAGCGTATTTCCTTGAACCATCGCCACCATGTAGAAGAAATTCCGTGTCTTTGTTGAAAAATATCCGAATGGAATCCTAGGTTCGCTTGTTTGGACAATTGTTGGTAGAGGTCTTGACCATCGGTGTAATATGGAGGGTTGTCCCGTTTAGTGAAGTCGACGTTTGCTTCGGTTGAGCCAATCCATGTTGTTAGACATGGCTCGAGCAATGTTCTCAAGGTGATATTCAACCTCGATGGCACTTTCGAGCTTTCTTTTAACAGTTGGAATGCTTCATTCTTGATGCGCTTCAACTCGGTTTCGTCATCTTCTTCACATGGAACTTTTCTTGCAAAAGTTTTGCATGCTCCAATGTATTACCGTCTACCAAATTCGACCTTCTTGGTAGGGAGTGTTGTTAACAAGAGTAGAGAACCATTCAAATTCTTTAGTTTTATCGTCATCTAGCCATGATACGACGTCAACCATGGGTGCCTTCTTCTTCTTTTTTGAAGGCCTAGATGATGATTACGGTTTCGAACTTGTTTGGGAGAGGTGGGTTGTTGTAGGGCTCAAGGACCTCTTCCTCGTCATCACCCGTATACTCAAAGTAATCACCGGTTTTACGAGTCGGGGTGGTAACTCGAAATCGTCCCGAGGTTTATCCGTAGAAGAACGAGGAGGGACTTTTGTTGAGTAGGAGTCCGTTGGAGAGGTGGTAACATAGAAGATGATTCACCGGACTTCTTCGACGTTTAGCTTTATCATGCTTATCCCGATCCTTGTCTTCATCGTCTCTAGGACGTTTAGACTTTCTCGCTCGAATCTACATGCTTCTTTGAGTTGGTAGTCCAAGAATGCTTGAAACAGACTTTCCTTCCTCGAGTAAATGTCCCGGATCGTGTAGACATTTGTGTGACAAGCTTGGCCACCAATTCATTATCCGAGAAAACTATAGGATCGATGGATTGATTGTGACGGTTAAAGGTGTGGATCTTATGGTTTGCTTGGCTATCTACATAAGATTCGGATATAGTTGTCTGTAAACATCTCCTTTGTGACTTTAGGAACGATATCCGAAGGTACTTGTTAGTGTAACCTTGGATCATTTCGTTCGGTTCCTCTTGACGATGACTTTTCATGAACTCTGACGAATTCCCTTTCTTTCTCATCTTGTCTTTCTCATCATTTAAGTCTTGATTTGGTCAAGAAACCAATTCAATTTTCGTAGAGCATGTCCTTCTTTCGACTTGTTGACGACTTTCACAATTCTTTCATGAGTTTGAGAAATCCAAGATCGAGGTGGTTTCTTCACGATTTAGATGTTGATTTGGTTGATTTCTTTGATGGTGGTGGTGAGGAATGAGATGATGAATCGATGAGGAGGAGACATGAGGAGGCTCGGGGTCCTTAGGAGGTGCGATATCCTCCTTGGAACAAGTTGAACTGCTGAGAAGAAAATCATCATAATTCTCTTCGTCATCTTGTCTAGATTTAGCCTTTTCATCCGTCGAGCCTTAGCTTCTTCATCGCCTTTTCTTTCTCGCCTTATCCTTTTCGGTTCCTCAATGTTATGTTCGATGAACACCTCCACAAGCGCTTATTGTTGCACAAGAGTGGTGGCACGGATCCCTTATCGTGAACCGCATCGGGATCTCGGTGAGGAGTGGGCGATACCACTTGATCCTCCGGGCCACCCATTTGGTCTTTTGCAAATTCTTGACTTTTGAATGTGTCTAACTAATTTAAACTTCTTCCCGTAGGATTGATCCAGTAGCTCTTCTTCATCTTGAGCTTTCATCATAGGGCACAAGTGCAAGAGTCTTCCTTTTCCTTTATCGACTTGAGGACTTGGAGGTTTTGCATCTTGAAGGATTGTCATCCTTGCGCTTTGAGTAGGTAATCTCTTCATACGTGTCAAGACCTTGAGCTTTCGTCCAAAAGCTTTCTTTGCGGTTCGGTGTGGGAATAGGTTCACTTCCTTTACAGAACAATCCTTTTACGAGGAGGATTCCTTTTGGGAAGCTTCCTATAACTTTCGAAACTTCTCGCACTTCCAAAGACTTCCTCTTACGGTTCTCCGAGTAGGAGTTCTGAAGGTTTTTCATCAAGATGACCAACTTTGCCTTCTTTAACTGCTACAAGATACCTTTTGTACATTTCAAGCTTCTTGAGTTCTTTAGATAGAAGGTGATCGAGCAAAGACGCCACCGCTTCTTAGTTGTCGATTCCTTGATTACGATAGAAAGGATAGGTTCGGACAACAAGTCGTGATTGTCGGGGTCATTGAGCCTCTGTGGAATGTCGGGATTGAGTCCAAGTGCTCTACGGATCAAAAGCTTTGTGTATCGACATAGGAATCTTTGAGCTAAGCTTCTTGTGAAATAGCATCATGTCCTCCCATATCGATGCTTGATTTCGATGTCCTTCTTATTGATCAAAGACCGAAGATTTGCGGTTCCATGAGCTTTGGATGCTCATAACCACCGTCACAACCGAAAATGACTTGGTAATGATGATGTAGAGGGTTCTCCACGGTTGAGGAATGTTCTTAAGCACCACGTGAGAATGCTTAGTAACAACCCGAAGCTTCATCATAGCCAATGTCAAGAAGAAATTGTAGAACTGTCTCTTGGTAGGTGTGGCAAAAAGTCGGTTGGCTCGATTTGGGAATGAGAAGAACAGCCGTAAGTCCGCATGAGTGATGGTGACTTGTTTGTGGTTAAGTGTCACCACACAAAGACTTTGACCGGTGATCCTCTCGCATAGAGTTCCGAATTGTCGAATGTAGATTTCGATGCAAGATGGCAGTGTGAAAGCATGTTACGGTAGGGATGATTCCTTAGAATATCCACACGAATGAGACAAGAAGATTACGAGCATGTGACGGTTTCAAACTCAACCCTAAGGTTATTCTTTCCAATCTTTCTCGGATAGCCATTTGGGAAGATATCGGCAATAGTGAGAACCTCGGTGCATCCACATTCATTTGAGCGACCATGTCGTGATCTCGAAATAACATTAGCCAAAAGAACCAACATATCGAAAGACATAATGTTAGTCAACAAAAGGTTTTATTGTCTAGTTATTGAATGTACGGTGATAATGATTATTCTGAGTCCTAAGTCACTTGTTTGTCCAATAGTCCAATGGCGTCGTGAAATGTTTCGTGAGTTAGTTAACTTTAAGTTTTAAAGTTTATGTTATCACTTATTGTTCACAACATATCAAGCGATTAAGTTTATTAGTGACATTATTGGATTCGTGACGTTATGATTAGTTTATTTACAAGTTTGTACATGTAACAATTCATACCAAGGTCAATCAAAGCTTAGGCGTAGATTTGGCAAAGTTAAGCGTGCAAAATGATATACGCGTGAGACAAAAGCTACGTGTAGGATCCTAACTTACGCGTGAAGAGAAGTTACGCGTGGGAAGGGGGCCTTATGCGTGGGGCTTACGGCGTGGCGTATAAAGACCTTACGCGTAAGGCTTACTCGTGAAGAGTAGACCTTATGCGTGAGTCATTGTTCACGCATATCCTTCACGGGATACGCGTAGTCCCATTGTAGAACCTTACGCGTAGTAGTTACGCCGTGGGATTTCTCTTACGCGTAACTTCCTACGCGTAAGGTAATCCTTATGCGTGAGTAAAAGGACCTTGATTACGAGTTTTACGGTAACAAGCCCGAAATAAAACATCATATCATCAATTTTGACACTTAACATTCATTCAATTACAGATTTAAACATAGTTACTCATTTAAACTGTTAGGCGTAGAAACACTTACGCGTAGGTTAAAACCCTAAGGGTTATGAATTACGCATAAGAGTTTTAACCATAGGATTAGCACCAATTCAATTCTGGTAGGTCATTGATGTTAAGAGAGTCTAATAACGGAGTTATAACATCTAAATCGTGGTGAATCAAAAATACCCAAACTTTATAACTTTAAACCCTAATTCCTAATTCTGAGTAAATCAGTGTTTCTGGGTAGTTATAGAACCTGGAAATCTTTAATACAACACAACATGAACATCACACAATAACCTTTTTGACCAAAATCATTCACATTTTAGAATACCCAAATTTTCGCATAAACCCTAATTCTCAAAATCACTTAATTCGAGTTTCTGGGTTTGTTTTGAGGATAGAAAACATATCATTGATGTTATTAAAATATTTTGACATTATCTTTTTAACCACAAACACATAACACATGATCATGTGTTCTTACACATATGCGAAGAACACAAAATCAGCCATATAAGTATTTTTAACCGTTGGATTCGTTTGAAAATCAAAACCAATGTTTAGAAACGTGTTACAAGCGCAAAAACACTTACAGATTTATGATCAAAACTTCGGATTTCTTGAGTGAATTCTATGCGTAGGATTAGTAGGTTAGGAGTAATAAATGTGAAGTGATAAGTTAGGTGGAAGATTTTTATTGAAAATGACTTTCATCTTTTGACAGTTTTGGTCCCTCCACCTATTCCTTATTCATACAAAGCCTTTTAACTTCCATTTTGGTTACCAAACAAAGATTTTTAGAAAGAAACTTGACGACACTCCCCCTCGACTTAAGAAATATTGAAAGGTTATTAATTTTAGTTCGAGGAGTGTCGTAAAACCAGAAATTTTACCACCACTGATAAAATAACCAACCGGGATTTGATAACATGCAAGTACACAGATGTTTTGAAACAGTTAAGTGAAAATTCTCCCCCTCAACACTTGATCGTAAAAATACTGAATTTTGAAAGATTATAGTGTTGAAGGAAGAAATGTACGTGCCATGTTTATAGAAAAATAGATAGAAGAATATTTTTGTTGTTTTATCAGGTTTTATATTTTTGTATTATGTTTTGGAAAAATTATTTACAAAAGATGTTTTGGTGTTTGACAGGTTTTTAAGACTGTTTTAAGAGGTCATCCAATTCCTCTTGAGTCAAACACCTCATACCAATCCGTGGATCGACTCATTAAACCTAGCGGGAGGCAAGGCTTTGGTGAGAAGATCGCCAATTGGTATTATGTACCACAAAGTATATTTCAACGGTACCTGCTCCACGTGGTCCTTGATGAAATGATTGCGAAGATCGATGTGCTTTGATTTGAATGTTGAACCGAGTTGCATGAGATCGCAATGGCACTCGATTGTCGCATGATACATCGGGATTACATCAAATACGTAACCATAGTCTTTGAGTTATGTTCTCATCCAAATGACTTGAGCACAAAGACGCCGACATGGCTACATATTCTCGCTTGGTTGATGACAATGTACGATCCCGCTTCTTTGATTGCCAAGACACCGTTTATCACCAAGAAATTGTAGAGCTCTCAAGTACCTTTCCTTGAGTCTAAGCATCCTGCGTGGTGAGCGATGAAAAGCGATTAGTTCAAAACCGTAATCCTTCTGATACGGATCCCCAAGTTAATGGTTCCCTTGATGTATCGGAGGATTCTTTTAGCCTCGAGAGGTGGGTTTCGGTTGGTCGCGATCGATAACGGAGCATAGATAAACGACAAAGACAATATCAGTCTGCTAGTGTTAGATACATGAGAGACCCAATAATACTTGGTATTTGGTAGGGTCAACTAATTTCCCATGTAAATCGAAGATCTAGCTTCTTGGTATGAGCCATTGGTGTGGCATAAGTGTCACAGTTGTCATTCCAAATTTGTTTAACCGTTCAAGGGCATATTTGGGTGACTCAAGAAAATACCACGGGTGATTGATGAACTTGCGGTCCTAGAAAGAACGTGAGTTCACCCATCATGGATATTTCAAAATTTTCTTCATTAGATTTGCAAAAGCGGTTGAAAACTTTTATGTGTAGACCCAAAATGATGTCATCCACATAAATTTGAACAATTAAGATATGTGCCCCATGATATTGTATAAAAGAGTTGGGTCAACCGAGCCTTTGGTGAAATTATTAGCAATGAGGAAAGATGATAGCTTATCGTACCATGCCCGAGGGGCTTGTTTGAGACCATAAAGAGCTTTGTTCGGTTTGTAGACATGGTTCGGGCACTCGGATTAACGAATCCTTGGGTTGGTGACATAAACCGTTTTTCGGTTGTCCGTTGAGAAACGCAGCTTTGACATCCATTTGAAAGACCGTCATGTTCATATGAGCCGCGAACGCGAGAAATATCTGACGACCTCAAGACGAGCAACCGGAGCAAAAGATTCTTCAAAGTCTATCCCTCTTCCCGATGATAACCCTTAGCAACTAGCCGTGACTTGTTTCGATGACGTTCCCTTCAAAGATCCAATTTGTTTTTCCAAATCCATTTTAGACCAATGACGTAGACCCTGTTGGTCTTTCAACCGCTTCCCATACTTCAAGACGTTTGAATTGGTTGAGTTCTTCCCGCATGGATTCAATCCAGGTTGTATTTTGTCATTGCGTCTTTAATGTTTTTAGGCTCATATTGGCGGACGGTGAGTGCATAAATGCAATGTTCACCATCTGTGTGAAGACGTTGTCTCGTAACGAATGGTTGATTCGGGTTGCCAATAATATTAGCCGAGGATGGTATTTTGTCCATCGATGTGTAGAGGTTGATGTTGGTATACATTGTGCGATTATGAGGATTCAAATGGTTTGTTGAAGATTCCGCGACATCCGGGCAACATCTCATTAGCAAACGGGTTAAAGAACGATTTGGATCAAAATCTGCGGTGGGGTACTTCATTCGAAATATCATCACCGGTTCATCATTGTTGGAAGCGGTGTGTTCAATCTTGTGTTGGAGTCAATCGGTGTAGGTGCATCTTCAACGATGGTTGTTGTAGCAGTGTATCCGGTATAGGAATATTATCGGGTTGTGCGGCGGAAAAGAGGATACACCGAGCACGTTCATCAATATCGCCACCGAACGAGGAGCAAATAACCTTTCCATTTGTTGACGAGTTAGTGGGGCTTTGTTCGGTGATGATGGGGTTGAGGAAGTTTAAATGGTTGTGACCGGGTTCTAAGTCATTATACTCGAAAGCCATTTCCGTGAGTTCATCAAAATGAGCATGAATCGTTTCCATCACCGCTTTTGTAAGCGATTCGGATCCGGTAACCTTTAGAATTCTCACAATATCCAATAAAGACTCAATGTCGGCTTTGGCTTTGAGCTTTCAAAATCATCATGATCATTATTCGGATAGCAAAGGGATCCAAATACATGAAAGTGTTTGAGATTCGGTTTATGGTTGTGGACAAGCTCGAAGGTGTTTTGTTGTGGCGTTTGTGATCATAGAACGGTTTTGAGTATAGCATGCGATGATACGACCGCCCACAAGTAATCTGAAGTTTAGCATTGATTAACATTGTTCTTGTAGCTTCCACTAACGTTCGGTTTCGTCTTTCAACAACTCGGTTTTGTTTTGGTGTACGTGCAATAGATGTTTGATCTCAATTCCCACTTTCTCATAGAATTCACGAAGGGTTTGGTTAACAAATTCGGTACCTCATGCATTACGATTAGCCGGACGGTGTTGCGGAGTGAACACAGATTTTTGTGAGAAGGTGATGATCATTTGTGGAGCTTGGTCTTTGCTTGAAGAAAATAGACCCAAGTCCATCGTGAGTAGTCATCAACAATTACTAAGATGTAGCGTTTGCCATTGATCATTTGCACGCGCGCCGGGCCACACAAATCCATGTGAATAAGATGAAGCACATCTTTGAGTCGTGTTCCACCTTTGAAGGAAAGTGAGCACGAGTGCTTTTCCCTTGTTCACAGGTGAGCAAAGGTGATCTTTTGAATACCTAATCATGGAGACCTTCAACTAGTTTGTGTCGAGCAAGGTTGGTGATGGTTTGAAAGTTTAGATGTGAGAGACGACGGTGCCATAGCTAGGATTTTGTTGATGTTGCCTTTGAAAGTAGCGGATGGGAGATGAGGCAACCATGTCTTGCATAGAGATAGTGTAGAGACTAGAATTACGTGAGTCGACATAAGGTCATTTCCTTGTAGATCACGAATGAAACAAGTTTTCTCCCAAAGCAACCTCCAAATCTCCATCACAAACCGACCTCTCGAAAGCAGTTATGGCCGAGGCCTTCCACATAGTAAACCCTCGCGATTTCGATGTTCCCATTGACATAATCTCCGTAGCCCATGATAGTCTGCAGTGATCATTCTCGAACCCGGTGCCAATGAACTTTGCAATAAAGTTTGATAACAGCTTAAGGTTGCTCATCATGTGTCGGGAACATCCGCTATCAACAATCCGAGAATGATCTCGTATCACCGCATTACACGCATTTACACGGATGGAATAGAAGTAGATGTGGAACCCGAAATGTTAGAGGGTTCCAAGCGTATATGAGACATGCACACATTAATGACTTTAGGCATCCATTTAAATCCTAGTGTGTTATATATCCATTTCGCCATCTATAACTACTCTTTGCTTTAGTCTTAGTGAATGCACTAGGTGGTACTACATTCTTAGGAGGTGAAACCGAGCTACGATGTGAAGAATGTTAGCCTTAGAATCTAAAGAAGTCGGTCTACCAAGCACGGACTTAGAATGATTAGTGGGCCTAGAGGTATTCCGATTCTTAGGATTACGTAACGAGAGATTATAGCTTTAGCAACACATTTGTCATGACAATTAGAATTCATACTTTTACGACAAATAACACAAGGTGCATCGACCGAATATCAAAAGTTCTTAAAGGTTTAGCATTCGTTACATCACTATTTCTATTACATTTTCCGACGCAACATCTATAGTGGAAGCAACGTGAGTCTTATTCATAGTCCTAGGGTGTTCTTCTACTTTAGCATTCCTTGTTGATCTTTTCTTAGGTCGCAACTTCCTATTCTTCGATTGATTGCTCTAGGTCGTGAAGTGCGGACGTTTGGAAAAGACGCAACTATTCTGCTTCGAGAGAAGGAAGCACGTTAGCAACTTGTGATTTGGCGGTAGGGATTCTAGGTGTACGATTACTAAGTGTTACGGGTGCTAATCTCTTAATGATGGTTGGCGGAAGTTGTTCATACTTTCCTAACATTTCTCTTAACTTAGAGATAGTGTGAATCAAATCTTGATTTTCGGAATCGAATATTACCAAAGAAAATTCATGACTTCTCTAGTGTGAGCAAGATAGTGATCAAGTTCGTTTGATGCGTCATGTCGAGTCTTATTGAGTAAATCAAATATGACACCATATTCTGTTTAACTGTTACAAGTTCTTGTTCATATTTAGAGATTTGACTTTTCAAAGACACGTTTTGATCATCCAGTTGCTCAATTTTAGGATCAAAGATTTTGCACTCAACCGAGCGATTTTCTTTTGAAAACTAAGTTGATGGTTGTGAATATCTTTTCACACGACAATGAAGACGACGTTTTGCATTGTAAAGTTCATTAAGTAATCGTTTATTTTCGCTTTTAAAGACTCGATCCAAGCACATTATCGGTATTCTCAACAGCTTACCACAGAGTCAACATGACGTCAGAGATATAATCGGATGCATGTGGCAAAGAATAGAATAATACAACATTATGGATATCAAGACGTATAACATCTTCCAAGAGTCGATCAACATCTTTTCTCAACATTTTCTTTTGCGTTTAGTATTAGAAATAGATGTTTCAGCTTTTCTCGAAACGACCTTCATCACTCAAGTTCCTTATGAAAATCCTTTTCCCGTGCTAATGCACAACTTTTCAAATTTTAACATTTGGTAAAGATTTTTCCTAAAATGTCTCTTTGTTCTCGCTAAAGGCGATTGAAAGTGTTGAACTTTGATTTCGAATGATGTTCTATCTCATGTTCTAAAGTTTTGAGGTCGACCATGAAAATATCAAAATATCTAAGAATTTTGCGATTTTCGTGTTTTGAGTTTACTTCACCGATTGAAGGTAAAGGACCATAAATTTGTGCATAATCGGTTGGGGATTAACATTAGAAGACTCGGTGTTTTGATGATAACCCTTGGTGTGTTAGAAGAATCCGTTGGTGTTACGAAGTGACCGGTTTTGAATAATTAAAAGGTTTAACAACCGTTTTTAATTTTGATCGACTCTCGTCTTACGCATCTAATTCCTCTTGACAATGATATTCAAAACACTCATAACAAGATCATTAATTTTATATTACGCCCGGAAACTTGAGATTTGGTTTGAATGTTTTGAGTGAAAGCTTTGGTTTGTAATCGCTAGATTTGGTCCATATCCTTTTGGATTGGGTTTTAAAGTAAACTTTTCAATAGTCATTCGATTCACCATGTTTGTAAACAATGTTTTAAACTCTTTAATTTTGTTTTGCAAGCCAATAATTTACGCAAGAAGGTCATCTACCCGATTCGTTGAATGCTTTTTGTATGTTTGAGAACTGTTTTGACAATTTAACAACTCACCTTAGCTTTTTGATTTTCCAAGGTGAGGCGTTAATTTGCTTTTTATGTTCATGTTTCGATTGTTCTATTTCGAATAACAAAGCATTCTTCAAGTGGCTAGATCACGATCCGTCTCTAAATATTTTTCGTTTTGATGAGATTTAGCAAAGCGGCTTCAAAACCTTTTTCACGGTTTTCTTGAGTTTTGAAAAGTTGAGTTGCATTTGTAAGCATTCAAAATCCTTGGTTAACAAAGCATTTTTGCTTTTTAAGTCCTTATTTAATGCATAACATTCCTCCATTTTGATTTGATGGTCTTGAATTAAACGAGCAAAATCGGATGAGGCAACAGTCGACTTGTTCAACGTGAGTTACAACATGATCATTATTTAGATCCTCAAGTACAACCACGGAGTCAATTTGATTATCAAAGGAAACCATAAGGTCATCTTGATCGTCAAATGTAACTACTGAGGTTAACTTGAAAATCGCCGAATGAGATGTAGATGACTCATTTGAACATCCGATCCGTGCGGATCGAGATATTGGCGGAGATATTAGTTCGAGATATGATGATGGTTTGTTTGGGTACACGAGACAAGCCATCGATGTCATACATCGGGCTGTTTTCACTCATGTGTAACTCATGCATATTAGCCATCAACATAATAAATGCATTGGCTGCAAGTCCTCCAAATCATCATCGAGTGCGCATCCGCCATAAAGCTTTGTTCTTTGTTTGTGAGAGATCCACCACTTCATCCTTAAGAGCCAAAAGAAGAGCCTCTTTCAAATAAGCACGCCATTAGTCCTTGGCTTTGGGCATGCATTAGCCAGTGTCCTTCTCATTGCGGTTGTAGCATCAAGACCATTCAACCCATTCGAGCATTTCCTGTTCCACCACTTGAGCTCTGTTGTTATTCCTACCCATAGCATTAAACCCTTGACCACCTCCCATTTGACGACCATAACCACGATTCTCGAACTTCAACTCGTCCATTGTTCACAACACTGATTTCGTGTATTGGATGAGGAACAAATACGATTGTTGGATTTGTTGGTATAACGACTAAAGCATTAGCAATCATAACAAACCCTGTTGCAATGCTTGAACGGATCGGATTCCTCATTAGTTTGACTATGAAGTGCTTGATCATTGTTGTTGTTGTAAGGAACCAACTTATTTTGTTGAGGTTGCTGTGATGGATCGTTTGGTGTGACTGAGGCAGTTGGTTGAGTTGCTTGTTGAGGAGGATAACTTTGTTGAGCATATAAGGAAAGTTGTTGATTTTCCGGATGTGTAGGTGAAGCAATTTGAGTACGGAGAATCCTTTCCCGATCAACTTCCTTTCCATGAGGCTTCAAGTAATCGTACAACAATCCATATGTAGAATGATGCATATTCTTCGCTTGACGGAGAAAAATGGCATACTTCTCCCATTCAGGACCAAGACTACTCAGGAACTTAGTATTCACTGCAATTCTTGGCATGATGATGTTGTGTTTATCCAAATCATTGATGATGTCCGAAAATCGATGATGATAAGACTCTAGTGTCTCTCCGTGTTCAATCATGAAGTGTTCATAAGCCAAGTAAATTTTGGATTCCAAATCCTCCGATTGAGTCTGATCCTTCCATAAGAAGATGAATATGGTCCCACATTTCCTTTGCAGCCTTTTGAGCATCAACACTTGAAGAATTGGGTTAGGTAATCCTAAAAGGATATATTGCATTGCAAGCTCATCGACTTCATAGTGTATGAGTTCATTGGATTTAGATGCAACAAGTAGCAATGTTTGTTTGTTCATCTCTTGGTGGAATAGCGTGGGATCTCCGGGTACAATGACGAGAGGCATTTCAAATGGACCTTCCAAGATAACCTTCTTTAAGAACTTTCCATGTGGCTTCTTCGCATCACAAAACCTAAAGAACCTTATTACCCATTGATCGTAGTTTCGGAGTGAGCATTGGAGGTCTATCAAGTGATCCACTTCATGAATTGATTGTTGGTCGCTTAAAGCTTCACACATCTTTGCAAACCAAGTGGGTTCCTTCATAGTGTTCCTTGATGGATGTTGATTGAATTCATTTGTGTAGGGTTGAACTTGAAGACTTGGCGGTGTTTGAACCATTTATGGTGGGGGAATTGCACCAAGTTGTGGAGTATGTTGTTGATTAAATTGTTGTTGATAAATTGCTTGTTGTTGATTCCATTGTTGATGTTGTGGACTTAGTTGTTGTTGTCGTTGAGGATAAGTGTAAGGAAAATAGTTAGAGTATGGTGGTTGAGACATGTTGAAAACTTGTGTTGGTAAAAATGGATCTTTGTAGTCGAATGAACTTTTGATGAAGAAGTATCCTTAGGCGTAGAAATCACAATAGCCAAGTAGCACTTATGCGTAAAAACACCAAAGTTACGCGTAACAATAAGAAGTTACGCGTAGATTTAGCTTACGCGTAAGTGTGGAAAAGACGCTAAAGTTATGCGTAGACAAAAGTTAAGCGTAGAAAGTTAGGCGTAGGATTATCTTATGCGTAAGACGGGCTTAGCGTAAGAAAATCTTATGCGTGGGATTTCTGGCGTAAGCTTATGCTTATGCGTAATTTTAGGTTTTATCCCAGTGATCTTTTACACTTCACGGTGGCAAAAGATATCCAAAGTCGACGTATTTTCGGGCTTATCCAAGCAAGAAAACACGGAGTAAACCACGAAACGAAGATCAAACCAAGGAAATACTTACGCGTAGTTTTAGGGTTTCACCACGCGTAGGTCTACTCGTAAGTTTGATTATGCTCAATGATGTTTCTAAACTAGTTTTTGTGTGATGAAATAGCTTCAAGATCACCAAATAACACAAGAGTGTGAGATTTGATGAACCAAACCTTCTAAATCGATTCTGGCGTAGAACTATACCCACGAATAAAAACTAGCTCAAAACAATGATCCACGATAAAGTTCCAAACTTTTGCCAAAACAAGTATTTTAACACCTTAAAACGTTGAAAGTACAAGAATCTTGGATTAAAATTGTAAAAACAAGTTTTAAGCGAAGCAAAGAATACGTTATCTTTACAAGTAAGACCCAAAACCAAAATCTTCAAAACAAAAGTGTGCACCCAACTATTTGGCGATTGATACCACTGTCAGGTCACTAGTTTTACAAACACAAGTAATATAGAAAGAGATAAGGCGATTGAACAAGATCTAACACACACACACGAAACAATAATACGGTTATGCGTAGGATATGTGATGAGAGAAAAACTTGAACAACCAACCTTCAAATGAAGGTTTACAAGAGTATTTATAGGAGAAAAGCTAGGGCAACACTCCTAGTTTCCATCCATTCTTTAATGGGCTTGGGCCTAAGCTCATGGGCCTTCTTCATAAGCTTAAGGCTAATAACAAACATAAAGGCCATAATAAAGCTAACTATTACATATTAATTACTAACACTTGATTATGGTTTAGGAGTGATTCCAACACCTAGGATCTCCTTTTATAGCACAAGGAGTCCTTTACAAGATAAGTATAAACCTAACAATATAGAATATACACAAGATCTTTTCTATACTTATTAGTACACGGATACTTAACAATTATCCTAACAGCAGTGGTAATATTTGTACTGACAGTGGTAATGAGTTTTGACTGCTAGTGTAATCTTTAGTAGTACCTTCCACAAGACTATCAGTGGTAACTGTTAGTATTATTCCCAACAAGCATCAAAGTCAACGACAACGAAGTCAGCGGGAAAGTGAAGTGGTCCTACTTTCACATAGACATCCTCGGCGATACCTTTTGGAATGATGGTCGAGCGGTCCACGAGTTCAAGAGTCATTCGAGTAGGTTTGAGATCCGGGAGAGAAAGCTTGTTATAAATCGAAAGGGGCATCAAGTTAATACTCGCGCCAAGATTGGCCAAGGCGGAACATTTCTGTAACATATTGGATTTCATAAACACACAAACAATCACAACTATGGGGTGTATAATATGAGTTTAGAGAGAGAAAGTGGAAGATGGGAGGCTTTCTAGAGAGAGAAAGTAAAACAAAAGAAATAAGGTTAGATTGAATGAAAGGTCCAACCCTCTACCTTGGGAGGTAGAGGGTATTTATAGTTACATACTAAACGTCCTCCTTCGGACTGTGGATCAGGAATACAGTGGGTAAAGACCCATCCGTCCTCCACGGTGTTGCTCTAAACAAAACTATGCTAGTAACTAACTAATAAACAAGTAAATAACGATATGTCTACGAGCTAACTTATGCTAGATTATATTTGGGGTGACCGACTCTTCACTATGGAATTTCTAATTCCTAACAATCTCCCCCTAAGGGAGGTCACCCCATGAAATACATTTTGCATCCTAGCATTCTTTCTTTGTCTTTAGTTCTCGAGCTCGTAGACTTCAATTCTTCAAGTTCCGCAATCTTTGTGCATTAGTAGCGATTCTTTAAAGTCCGCATAGTTTTGTACTTTAAGTAGAGGTCTTTGAACTGATCCACATCTTTGATGATCTTCGAGCTTTCATTGAGATCATCAGCCACAGTAAATCTTTGGATCACCCTTTATTGTGCTGCCATCATGTGATGTTGTGACTTTCGGACCGACATGCTCACACTTTCTAGATCATGACATCTTTTCATCAGAGTAGCGGAAGCTTTACTGGTTCATGATATTTGCAGCAGCGTAGTAGAAACATAGTATATAAATATCGAGCCGATTACGTAGATATGCACCACCATGATTTCTTCAATTAAGTGTGGATGTTGTGAGCATGCGGCTTTGGATTGACTTCTCAATTCGATCACCGCACCCGTCAAGTGTACATGCAAACAACAGTTAGCAATAAAACATACAAAAGTGTCTTTGATCACTTTCGTTGAATTGAGGTACACGCCCACGGTTCCCGTTGATCGAAGACAAGTCTTCGCTGTGATCGGTAGGATTCCTAAGAATCTCCTTGACAGGTTTCGCAATGATCTAGTCGTTCTCAACGGGAACGTCTCAAAGAAGACAACACGGAGTGAGTGAACTAGCGAATTAAGATTCACTTGATTGATGAAAAATTGATTTGAAAACCAATTGCGTATTGCTTAGAAGAAAGAGTTTTGCAATACGATGAAGGTTTTATGAGAAAGATCAATTTTCAATCAAAAATACCTTTTGTATTTGAAAAGAGTACACATTCGATGTGCTAGATAAAGAAGAGATTCGCACATCGAACGGTTTTTCCAAAAGTATTTTTTTCAATCAGAGATACTTTTTGAGTTTGAAATATGAATACACATTCGATGTGCTAGAGAAAAGAAGATTTACACATCGAACGGTTTTTCCAAAAGTATTCGTCAATTCATTTCCTGGACCAAGGTTGATTCAAGAGTAAATTGCCCCATTGTTTCTATCCAGTTGTCACAAGCTTGATCTTTTGGAAAGATCTCACATGTCACCCACCAAGAGCTTGTTTGATGTTGGCTCTAGAAGGATTTACATCTTCATCGTGAATACTTTACATATCACTCGGATGTTTTGGCAATACCACATGGATAATGCGTAGGACTCTTAAAATATTCTTACTTTCCACATTGTGTGAAACAGCAAGTCTTCATTAATTTTGTGTCCTAATGACATATTGTGGATGATCTCTTAGATCTAGACTCAATAGTGCACATTTGGTTTCCTATGTCGGAGACTAGGGAGAGGGTCTCCTTCTTCAATATCAACAATCTCTAAGAGAAAGTCGATAGATTACGTAGGTTCCCGGTGAGAATAAAACAAGCCCTTTTAAGAGGAACTTTACCTTAGTAACCACCAGTAGCATATGTATTGAACCCGGTATCTGCCCTAAGGTTGAATTATTGGAGGGCTATTTCTTTTCACGCTTTTCACATTTATTTCTTTTTCATTCTTCAACCCCTTCAGTGCTTACCGAGACTTCATTACTAGAACCTTGTTGGGTTTATTCCAGTTCTAGCTCTATCTCAGTCCGCACTCTTCCCATTTCTTACCTTTCTCCTTTTTTCATCTTTCCTAAGGACTCTACACTATCTAGTGGATTGTCTCTGGGTAGATCCCTCCGGCTCTGGCGGGATCGTGGGAACGAATACCTAACCTAACCATCCTTATAAAACCATGCATAAAGTAAATTGGTCGGTCTTTTGTTATTGTTCATTCCTTTATGAAACCAATTGAAAAAATCATTTAGAAAATCAATCAAGGTACTTGTGATACGAGATCAAAGCATTTTGTACCTTAATAGTTTTGATCATTTAGAAATGCTCCCCCTCAACATGTGCACATGATTTTTAAATTTTTTAGCACATGGAGGCAAGAGTTCTTTGAAATAAATTCTTGATCACAATTTCCTTAGAAAAAGCCATTTGATTTTCTTTGATAAATTCTCCCCCTCAAAATGTGCGTTAGTTATTTGAAATCATTTAACACATAGAGGAAGGAGTTCTTTGAAGTACTTTTACGATCACACATGCCATTAAGAAACCATTCGCTCCCCCTCAATATGTGCATCGATATACGAAAGAGTTCGGCACATATTAGAGAGAACTTGCACTTTGAGTCAAAACGATCATCTTTTATCAAATTTCATATTAAATCTCAAATTCTCCCCCGATCAAAAATATCAAACCCTTTGAGATTTTGGATCCCAAGTGATTTAATAAGGTTTGGAAAACATGGGAGAAAATGTGCCTGATATAAAAAATCATCTTGTTTTTGGATAAATGCTCCCCCTCAACATGTGCATTATGTATATTGAAATCGTTTGGCACATGGAGGCATGAGTGCTTTAAAGGACTAAAACCAGTTCCATTTAAACAGATAAGAGATTTAAATCACGATCTCTCCCCCGATAAAAAATTTCAAACCAATTGAGATTTGTGATCCCAATTGATTTAAATCATTTAAAAAAGTTTGGGGAAAGACGTGGCAAGATTTAATTTTGAAAAATGACAGATAAGGACCAATTTAAGACATTAAAGATTGTTAGTGTCAGGTATGATTGTTTTAAGAGATCTTTAAGTAAAATAAAACAATTTCACAATCAAACAAGAATAGAAAAAATTTCATTTTGAAAGATCTTTATTCTGAAGAAAAATCATACCATGACATAACATTAAATCTTTAAATCACCATATATTTTGTACAAACGGACTTTTATAAAGAAATATCGTTTGAAAATATTTTATTTTAAATCACTCTCCCCCTCAATCGATGACCGTAGTCAATGATTGAGAGACTTAATTTTTGATAAAATGAAGTCCGGTGATTTTCAAAATTAAGTCCAATTAATTTTCAAAACAATATTTTCCATCTTCAAAACAATTTAATCAATTTTCTTTTCTTCAAAATTGTTTAAAAATGGTATCCTGCACAAAGATATCTTAGGTGGTTGAGTTGCTTTTGTTGTTGTTGCTGAGGGTTTGGAAGAAAACCATTTGCTGATGCAGTGAGACCTCTGATGTTGCATTTGTCATGCCAACTCTCCATAGAGGTCCAATTAAGCTCCGTTTTTTCATTTGTCAACCCAAGATATAGTTACCCTTTTCTTTCGGCATCCGATAATCTTCTATTGTGGGATCCGGATTAGGAACATTCTTATGAACCATGATATCTGCATATGTTAGTGGACAGAAACAGATATATGGTGGTCGACATCACCCAAACAACAATCGACTAATAAAGGTCAATCCAACATATCAATCAGTTCATATAAGGCATGGGATATATGTGTTCATCAAACTATAATCATCTAATCCTAACAATCTTATCCTAGGCACCTAGTCCTTCAAAGTAGGTTAACATCATTTTTCAGTTAAGCATTTAGGATAATTAGATAAGCCTGATAGATGATATAAATTTGAAAAACATTCTCCCCCTCAATCAATGACTTTTTCTCTTGAAAAGTTTTTAAAAGCGCTGAAGTCATTGATTGAGTTTTTGCAATTTTATGAAAACTTGATTCTGATTGATTTTCAAGCAACTCATTTACCACCATTTTAGAAAACAACAAATATTTTTCTGAAGAATTTTAGACGGAAAAGCATTTGTGTAGGATCAGCAGTCCTTCGACATACTTTCCTCATTTTGTTTTTGGATAAGTGCACGAAATTTTTAGAAAATTGTTTAGCGCAGCACTTTCCTTCCTTGAAGAGTGAGTTTGTAGAAGATAAGGAAATCGTTCAGCACTTTGTAGAAGATAGAAGTCATCATCTCTTAAACTTTCACCACCAAAGCATTCGAGGCTCTTGAATCGTCGCAAGAACTTGAGCCTTCAAAAAGTGAATCTTTGGTAGCTTCCCCCCAAACCGACAAACCACTTAAAAAGACCATTTCCCCCAAGAAGAAGAAGTAAAGCAAACAGTCTAATTGTATGAAGCTCAAGAACCCGAAGAAGATGATAACACCGAAGTAACAAGTTAACACGGATCATTTATGTGGTTATTAAACCCAAAATAAATGATTAAGCCTGATCACATGAACTTGTTGTGCGTCCCCGATGTACACATAACTCTTCGAGTTTGAGCAGTTGTCAATTCAGTAGAACAGTATATCAACACCTTCATTTCACCAAATGCATTCCATTTATCTAACATATAACCAATCGACCCATAACGTATACATGTACCCAACAAGAGAAGAGACAACGACATCACAATAATCGGTTGAATCACCGATCGTCTCTGGATGTCAACTCCATAATAACCGATTAAGCTCGATCATGTGAATATGTTATGCGACCCGATGTACACATATCTCTCCTTGATGGTTGCGATCTCATCGAATCATCATTACATTGTGTACATGAAGCACTAACCTGAAGCATTTTATCATAAAGCATATAGAAGATGTCGATAAGCAATATCATCTCATGCTCCACATATTCTTCTCATATTTCTTCCTACTGAAAGCTGAAGTAACACATACCAAAAGTCTCCAGAGACCATTTCCCCCAAATAGTTGGAATAATACATCCCTCCCCCAAATAGTCGGAATAATACACCAAAGGCTACGAGTTAAACACTGAGTTTCTCTACGGTTATGACCATTGTCTTTTCGGGATAACTTCAATCAGGTAGAAGTTTTAAGTTCATCATGTGTACTCGTTGTGCTTTTAGATATATGTCTCCTTCCCCTTGCGGTTTTGATACCTCGTAATCAAAGAAACATAATATACCCATAAACTTGAAATCTTGTGAGAAGAACTCAAATAGCCCAAATGAATCATGTGAGAATCAACTGCTACAGAAACTATCGCTGACTATCTTTATCAACCCATATGTAGAAAATTTAAAGTGACCGCTGTTGAAGAAAACCCGATATACCAAACTTGAAACTGAAGTCGAATTCCCCGCATTTGTATCTTAAGCTTGCACTTAATGATGGAAGAACAGTGTCGAGAATCTATGCTTCAAGCAAATCTCTAAGTACTCACTACTCAAACAAAGTATGAGACATTAACACCTCTTGAGATTATCCACATCGTCATCTGCATGTGACACTGAGTAAAACAACGTAACTCCTAATAGTGATAGTTAACCAGGTCTTCAACCAACCACCCGACTGCTGGTAACTAGATAAACCAAGTCTTAAACTCAAATTCTTAAGCCCGATCAAGTTATCAAACAAGAGCACGCCTTTTTGAAAGTCAACTTCAATCTCAAATTGGTGAAAAATGATTAACTCCGAAGTAATCAATTTGTGTCAAATGTCCAACACGTGAATAAACATACAATCGGATGTACATTGACCCACTGAATGAACCGAAACAAATGATTCCTCAACATCAATGCATTCTTCCTAAAAGTATACATGTAGAGACGGATCTGGAAGATTCACCAATAACTTCGATCGGATGAGGTAGTCATTTTTCTTGAAGTTCATGTGGTTGATTTATAGTGTGCACGTTGAGAGGAACAATAATCCGTGAAGATTTGGCAAAGGAATACCAAAGAGCGGATCATTATTCATGAGTGCAACTGCAATATTATGATAGTCATTATCAACGCCTTAAGGAATAACTAGAGATTGGGCTTCTTGAGTAGTCTGAGTTGTACTTCTTAGATGATCAACATTTGCTAGCGGTTGGAAATACTCATCAAACATATCTTGAAACAATGAATCCTAAACAATAACTCCCATTTATCCTTAGTAAATGAAACATTAGGCGTTAGAGGAGAGTCGTATGACCATTATTCAAACATCCATCAACATGTAGTAAATTCACTCTTCTCCCCCTAAAAAATTGCATCCGAAGTTGCCATTTTTGATTTAACCAAGTGAATAAGAATATACACCAATGAACGTAGATCTACTTGATGACTGAATGAGCATGGGAGAAACATGAAGCTTGTTGATGAAGAATATCGATGAGAATGGTCTTAAACATGAAGATTTCTCTTCTTCTGAAGATAGAGCGCACTGAAGCGTACACCTTTCTTTTCTATGAGGAACGGGGCTTGAAGTGTTATATGCAGACGCCATAGTGTTGAAGAACGAGGCCTGAACTGATGTGAACAGATGTCATAGCTGAATGAATATCAATATTGAGTTACTTGAACCCGTGAGTTATGAGATATTAATCCATTTGTAATCCACACTTTAAGCCAGTCCATGTAGTGAAGGATCGAAGTATCTGCAACTGAGTAAGGACTACCTGTACTAATATTACAAACTTGATTGCATATATTTTGGTTAGTGACATTAGTATCCAAACCCTTTGGGGTTTCACAGTCAACCTTGATTTTGTCATCGGTAAACATCTTTCCGGTAGGTATCCACCTAAGTCCAGCATCCTTAAACATTCTATCAGACGGTATCCACTTATGGCAAGGTCTAGGATTGTTAGGCTTCTTATGCATAGTGAAAGACTTATCCTTATTCCTAGTTTCCACATATTTAGCAGTTGGTATCCATCTAGGCGAATATTTTGGTTTGTTTTGCTTCGTATGCACAGTAGATGACTTAGTGAAAATCCTAGACTTAACAAGTTGAACCTTTGTATGAGCATTTACCTTCTTTAGGGATTTCGAAAAGCAATTATCATGATTTTCCTTAAAGATGCATTTCAGACAATTTGAGCAAACAGCTTGTTTGGATTCAGAAAATGATCTAGAGTTCTTAGAGTGATCTGCTATGGGAATAGCTTTATTCGAAATGCAACTACTCTTAGATACAAGCCAATCCCTAGTCTTTAGTTGAGTGTTCCTAGGTAATGGTTTAAAACTACTAGCAGTGCCTTGAAATCTCGTAGAGTTCATCACTCTAGGTCTAGCACCTAAAATTCCATCTTTTTGAATCTGTGCCTTTTTCCTAGCTTCTTCTAGATCATAGTTCTTGAACAAGTCATTCATATCATGTGAATTCTTAGGCATATGAGGTGAAGTGATTGGTTTGGACAAAACTTGTTTCACATCAACTTGGGAGGCAAACCGTGTTTTTGAAAATTTTGTTCTTTCAGATTTAAATGCGAGGGTTGCGAACAACCCACCGCCTCTAATGGAATGAGAAACTGGCTTCCCAAGGTTGATGGTTTTGTAAACTTAGTGTTCACACTTTTCCCTACAGTTTTTCTAAGCTCATTCTTTAGGGCAACTATCGCAAAACTCTTATCCTGAAGTTGAGCTTTGAGTTCATCAATTTTTGCTATCAAATACTTTGTTTGTTCCATGGATTTAGTACTAGTTTCATTGACATAGTCACTTAGTTCTATGTGATGCTTTCTCAAAGACTCATTTTCCTTTAGTAATTTGGCCACACAAACCGCTAATTCATCATTTCTCATTTGAATATCATCAATAGCATTAACATCATAATTACTTGTAACCAAATTACTTTTCACATGCATATCAGAAATATGTTTCTTCAAATTGTTGATAGTCGAGTTTTTGGCATGAAGCTGAGCTTTTAAATTGTTTATTTCAAAAAATTCACGAAATTCAGGAAATTCCGGATTTTTACATGGTTTCTTAGTTTGAAAACTTTCCTCCTTTCTTTGTATTGCAATTTCAAGTGAAATGCAATGTTTTTCAAGTTTTGAGAATTTGTTTGAAAGTTCATCAAAATCCTTTTTATCAACCATATCATTAGTTTTGAAATTATTAGACTCAACCTCAACCAAGGAACATTTATCAGAATCATGTTCAGCATTAAGATCAGTTTGTTTAGTTACATTAGTAGATGCACTAGGTTGAATAGTTAAGGGTACCTCATCACATGACATTTGTTCATTTATCGGTCTAATATCTGCATCCACGTCATGTGAATCAAGAGTCACTGAACTACTGGTTGTTTCAAGCTTATCTGCCTCTGAGTCCCTGTATTCAGTACCAACTGATCCATCAATTGACACATTACCCGACTCATCACAACAATCTCTCAATTGCACCTGACACTCATTCACCCGACCTTCATTCACCTTGTCATCATTCAGTGCACTTTCCTCAACATACTTCTTAACATTATCCAAGAGTTGGATTAATGTTTCTCTGAACACATTTGCTTCCATCCCAGTGTGATCCTTGAAGCGCTTTTCAGTCATATGATCATCATAATCCGAAGTATATTCACCATTGAAGAATGGCTGAAATTGTTTGTAGATCACACAAGTGCAAAGACCGAACTAGCATTTTGAACCTTCTTTTTGTCAAGTTGTAGCTCCAATTATTTTAAGTTTAAGAATAATGTGCTCGTGAACGTTGATAATTCTTGACGGAAAAGTGCAGTAAATGTTCATTCACTTCCCATAGATAAAAGTAACGTGAGGTGTGAATGAAGTTGTTGATAAGGTTCGATGCAACTTTCCTTATCCTTTGCACAAGCATTCTCGTAACATTGATGGTGAATTTCGTCTTTTCGTAGTCTCGAACCCGAGATATCACATCCTCATTGATTGATTCAATCATCTTTAATCGCTCGATGTAGCATACATTATCATTGTTGCCCACATCATCATACAATTTAAGTATTCGAAATTACTTGGTCGATGAGTGTAAGACATGATGTTGTAGTATACACGGGATTTTACAAGTCTATGATTTAAACCGAGAAATAGATTCTTTCGCGGGATTTTACAAAATCAAGAAGAAACCGTGATATAGTGACCAATAGAACGTGTTAAGATAACTGATGGAACGACACAATGACAGACAATTGTGTGTTAGGTCTTATGATTGTTTGTAGGATTAGCAGAGATGTTGTTTGGTTGTGATTTGGGTTGGTTGTTGCATGATTTTACGGAGAAATTTAGGTATAAAAACTTAAAAACCTCAATACTTCTGTTCGGAGCGGATTTAAGCCTCGAGGGTTAACCCGAATGAACTAGTTCATTCGGTGTGCCATTCTCCTCGTTCTCACGGTCGTTTTGATGGGTAGAACGCTGAAAACGGAGTTATGGTTCAAAATTTATAGCCGTTTGAAGTTTTGTCGAGAAAAGTCAACAAAATGCTCTGATGGAATGGTCAAACCACTTCTAACTATGAATACAAGTCGCTTAGCACCAAGTCGCTAGGTATAAAAGTTGCTCAATGGACAAGTTGCTAGAAACACAAGTCGCTAGTGACACAAGTCGCTATGAAGACTAATCGCTGGTTGACAAGTCGCTAGATGCTCAAGTCGCTAGATGCACAAGTCGCTAAGTATACAAGTCACTATAAACCTTGAGAACAAGTCGCTAAGTCACCAAGTCTCTAAGTAACAACTCGCTAAAAGGGCAAGTCGCTAAAGAACAACTCGCTACCCACAACAAAGTCAAGTCGCTAAAGTTAGCAAAGACAAGTCGCTACGTTGCCAAGTCGCTAGCCGTAATGGTACAACCACTACTTTGTACTATTTGTCGCCTTGTCTCAATAGACAAGTCGCTAGTGCTCAAGTCGCTACCACCACAACTACAAGTCGCTAATAATTATAGAAGCAAGTCGCTACCAAGAAAACTAATCCGAGACTCAAGTCGCTACCAAGAAAAGTTCAAACACAACACTTTTAAATCCAAAACTAACCCAACCACAGTGATTCAAGCTTTCCAAATCAAAACCCAAGCACTTACAATGATTCTAAACAAAAAAGTACAATCAAAATTCAAACTTTAACACAAGAAATGATCCAAATGATGCAAAAACCACTAAACTTTTTCAAACCCAAAAACCATATAAAACCAGTAGAAATCCAAGAACATGTAAGAACAATGATCAAACCATGGCTCTTGATACCATTTGTAACATATTGGATTTCACAAACACACAAACAATCACAACTATGGGACGTACAATATGAGTTTAGAGAGAGAAAGTGGAAGATGGGAGGCTTTCTAGAGAGAGAAATTAAAACATAAGAAAGAAGGTTAGATTGAATGAAAGGTCCAACCCTCTACCTTGGGAGGTAGAGGGTATTTATAGTTACATATTAAACATCCTCCTTCGAACTGTGGATCAGGCATACAGTGGGTAAAGACCCGTCCGTCCTCCATGGTGTTGCTCTAAACTAAACTATGCTAGTAACTAACTAATAAACAAGTAAATAACGATATGTCTACGAGCTAACTTATGCTAGATTATATTTGGGGTAACCGACTCTTCACTATGGAATTTCTAATTCCTAACAATTTCACTATTCCCGGGAACTCAGAAGGTATAAGAAATTTTCTGGGGTCTCCTAACTTTTCGGGAAGTTTCTTGAGGAGCACCGCCGAGCAATTTTCATTTAAAGGGGTTTTAGCTATCTCGTCCAACTTTTCCTTATTACTCACTAAACTTTTGATCATTGAAGCAAATTTTGGCATGAGGAGTAAAGCATCTGTGAAACTTATGTTAAAATTCAAGGATTGAACGATTTCAACAAATTTCTCCATTTGGTTTTCTGTTTTGTCATGGAGCTTTTGGTCATTAAGCCTTGAAGGATAAGGAAGTGAAGGTTTAAAAGTAGTCTTCGGAACATCGTGTTCCGGAATTAGAGTCTGAATGACCGGAGATGGGATGGGTACGGGTTGCACATTGTCTTTAAAAACCTTGGTTTCTCGTTCCACCTCCCTCACTAGCGGAGTAGGAAACGAGGGTTCATCATAAGCCTTACCACTCCTCGTGGTTATAGCTTTCAACTCACCCTTTGGGTTGGGAACGGTGTTACTTGGAAGAGATCCCGAACCCGAGGGTTGACTCATTTTGCACAAAACAGCATTCAACATGTTCTCAAGTTTATTCTGAGATGCATCCATCTTGTTGTTCTGAAGTCGAATCTCATTCTTAAACTCATTTCTTTGTCTAGTCAACGAAGATTGGAACTCATTTCTCAAATTTGAAATCTGGGTTTGCATGGTTTGGATAGTAGCATTATTGTGCTGAACGTAATTTGAGAATTCATTAGAAAGCAAAGGCGAAGCTTGATAGCTTGAAGCTTGATACCCTTGGTTATAATTGACCCCTTGGGTCGAGTATTGATTCTGTGGGGGCTTTGAATTGATTCTGAACATTTGGTCCTCGAACTTGATTCTGATTAAAAGGAGTTTCATTGTTTGATTGAGAAAATCCCGGAGGTCCCATTTGAGTACTAACACGAGGATTCGTTTCAGCTTGAGGACGGTATTGGTTACCTTCGGTTACGGCATTACCTTCGGTTACGGCATTACCTTCGAAAGGATTACCATCGGTAGCGGTACAATTGTAGTAAGCATGCGGCCCACCACAAGTAGTACAAGTCGATTCGACCGCTTTGATTTGAGCGGGTGGAGGAGAATTAATCTTAGCATCCGTAATCTTAACTAAAGCCTGAATTATATCCGTAAGCTTATCAATCTTAGCATCGGTGCTAGACGTATTTTCGAAAGAAGAGGAAGAAGGTGAAGCACTCACTCGGGTAGCAACCGATTTGCTACGTGAGGTGCGGACTTTTGATTTGTTCTCAATAATCGACAAGGCATCTCTCGTTGATCGGGTCAACAAATTACCACCTGCGGCGACATTGAGAGATTCTTGATCATTTTCAGTCAAACCTTTATAAAACGTATCAAGTTGGTGTAATTCAGAAAAACCATGATGGGGACATTGTCTAAGTAAATCTTTAAAACGGTCCCATGCCTCACTAAAGGATTCATCAAACCTTTGGGTGAATTTTGTGATTTCATTTTTCAAATTTGTTGTTTTAGTCGGTGGGAAAAATTCATTCACGAATTTTGATACTAAATCCTCCCATGTGGTGATCGATCGAGGGGGTTGTTTTTCGAGCCAAATCCGAGCGGCCCCCTCGAGTGAAAACGGGAAGAGCAGTAGCTTGATAGCTTCTTCCGGTACGTTACGGTATTTTATCGCGGATGTGAGCTTGTTAAATCGTCGGATATGAGAGTGAGGATCGTCCCTCTCAAATCCGTAAAATTGGCTCGACGATACCAAGTTAATCAATCCGTGTTTTAGCTCAAAATTGTCGGCAACGATTGCCGGGATGACGATAGCTTCTCCGTAACCCTCGGTGGGTGCTTGGAGTTGCTCTAGCATAGATCGGTTATCTTCCGCCATTTCGATGATGGGCTGAGGCGGATTAGTTCGAATCTCGGGTTCGACTAATTGAGCACGTCTATTTCGTCTTCTCGGAATTATAGCGGTTTCACGTATCGGTCTATAGATATGAGAACGAGTGCGCATGCACTTTAAAAACTAAGGCAATTAAAATGAAACGCTATTCAAAAAACAACAGTGAACTTAAACCAATAATCCCAAGTGAATTGATCACTTCAATAAAATAAACGCACAAAGGAGCGGAGAAGCTATTAGGTCGTGTGAAGCTTATTAAAACCCGCCTCTTTTCAACCGTAATTTAATGTCGCCGCCCTTATACCCTCACACGCTTTGTTTATCCGATAGAAATAAATCGACTCACAAGCGACACAAAGGAAAGTTTTTTATCTTTAGTTCGGGAACTTACTAATGATAACACCTCAAGTTGAGAAATGTTATATAATTGATGTATTCTATTTTAGCTCAAAAACAAAAGAGAAAATCTTTTTGTATTTTTTTAATCTTATATATATATACAAAGAAATTAGAAAAATATTTTTTTTACTTTTTTGAATTTATGAAAACAATAACTTCACGAAGGAAGGATCTCGAGTCACTAATCGTCAAACCTTCAACGATATTGTCGCGACACAACCTCCCCGGCAGCGGCGCAAAAATTAATTCGTGTAGGTTTAGGGTAGTGTGTATGGAGAAAATAATACAATATCAATATCAAAATAAACACAAGAATTGAATTGAAAACCTCTTAGTAAAAAGGTTAGTCAATCAAATCTCGTGAGTGAGATATGTGATACCGGATAAGGATATCCGGGTCGTTTCCCAACGAGGTGTGAATGGGCAACGTCGTTTAAGGTTTGTTATTAAAATGGTCGATATTTCGGGTTTTTAAATTGATGTTATCTAAACTACGGGGCAAGGGGAGTAAATGGGAAGCTATTAAAGACACTAAATCTATGATGCAATTAAGAAATAACAACTAATTATGCAAATCTACACTAATATGCAAATTACGAGTAAAATAAAGCGTGAATTAAATGCAAACTATGCTAAACTAATCCCTAAAATTGATCTAAAATTATTCTGAAGTTGAAAATACAATTTACAGGTTATCTAAGATTTAAAACTAATTTTTATGATTTTTCTTGAATTTATTTGAATTAAAATCTAATTTTTAACTTTAAAAATAAATCTAAAATGCTAAAAATTATGAAAACTAGTAAGATAATTATAAAACTATTTTTTAAAAATCTAAACTAACTAAAAAGAATTTTCAAAACTGATTTTGTATTTTTCTGAACTTTTTTCTAATTTCTATGAATTAAAAACTATTTTAAACTAATTAAATTGCTAAAATTTACTATTTAAACTAGGAAAATTGAGGAAAAATACTTTTTATGACTTTTTGATTTTTATTAATCTAGAAATAGTGAAATTATTTTTTTTTGAGCTTTTTCTGATTTATTTGCAATAAAAGCTTATTAAAATATATTAAAAACTAATTTAAATGCATAAAATTAGCTAGAGGTTACAGAAAATTATGAAAAATTCTGGAAAAGTTCTAAATACGATTATGATGCAATGAAAATTAGCAAACACTAGCTATGAATGCAGATTATACTACTTATAGTGAAACTGATCTCAATAAGCACTTATGAAATAAGCTAGAAACTACAGTAGTGAACCAGAAGCTACCAGGGCATGCACTAAGCTAAAACTACTTGAAATCAACTAAATTACACCACTAAATCACAAGCTACAGGCACACAAGATCAAATTAAACTAATTGCCAATCAGGCCTAACCCCCTAGTTTGCAGATTAAAAATAAGCTATCTAAATAAGCTAAAACTCAAAACCAGAAGTAGGAACCTTGAAAAGACCTAGTGAGGAGCTTATAAACCAAGGATGAGCCTTGGACAAGCTGAATTGAGCTTTGTATGAGCTATGTACAAACCTGTTACACACTCAGTTAATACTGAGTGTGTGAACAGGGGATTTTGGACCCAAATGATTCACCATTTAAACCACTTTAGAAAATTTACAAAATTATAATAAAATTACGTTTGAAAAGACCACCAACAGAAGTTACTAAACACAGAATTTTATTGAATTTGAAACATAGGTGAAGAAACTAAAAATCTACAAAAATCAGTACTTAGGAAACTTTTAATAGAATTTGACTTTTAAGACAAATTTCGAATTTGACTTTTGTGAAATTTTACCACTTGAAACTGAATGATTATGATATGTTAAGATGAATTAAGACTATTTTAGGCTATATTATCTATTTCTATATCTATATGCAGAGTTTTAGACACTGATGCTAACAAAGTTTAAAACAAGAGCAGATTTAAGACTATTTTGACTTTTTAATGCAAGCTATCAACTGGATTTGACTAAATGATACTAACCCTTACTAATGCAGACTTAATCAACTCTTACAATAACCTCTAACACAGATTTAAGATCTGATCCAAACACTCTTATATCTAGCCTATTATGCAGATTAACAACCTACTCACTGAATCTAGCTAGCACAATCCTTAATTCAAATCTACAATACTTAAATGCACCTAAATTAAGCTAATAAAACAGCCAACTAACACTTAACCCCTACTGATTTGATTATCCAGAAAAATCACATAAATAAGCAGATTTAGAAACTAATGACAGCAATAGATTTAGAACAAATCAACAATCTAAACTAACAGTATTAATCAAACTACACTATATTAATCAATTATAAGCAATTACTACCACTCTACACTAGGGGCCGAAAACCAAAAAACTAACAGTAATAGATTTAGAACAAAAAACTACACTATATTAATCAAGTATAAGCAGATTAGAAACTAATGACAGCAATAGATTTAGAACAAATCAACAATCTAAACTAACATTATTAATCAAACTACACTATATTAATCAAGGAACGGGTCGGGACGGGCCGAAAACCAAAAAACAACAAACAAAACCGATCAAATCCCGAATCCCGTCCCGATCCCGAGTCCCGAATCAAGTTAGTCGGGCTTGTCGGGGTCGGGAGTCGGCTTGTGTTTGCCGGCTTGTCGGGATTCGGGCTTGTCGGGATTCGGGTCGGGCCGGGTCGGGATCGGCCCGATGCTCAGCCCTACTCTACACAACAGATTCAATTTTGAGAAAGATTTTTGAACTTACAAGTGGTCCAACCACTATGGTTTGCAACTGCTACAAAATAACCCCAATCCAATGCTGTTCATTAACCCAAAATCCAACTGCAAATAACCAATTCTCTGATCCAAAACTGTAGATTACCCCATTTCTTCACTATTTGACTTTTTATTGATTTTGTTGTAGAAACTGAGTAGAGGACAATAAAAAAACACTTAATAAGCTATGATTTAGCTTATAAGAGCTTCTAAGAACATAAACTACTGTTGATATTAAATTTAAAACATAATTGATATGTTTTTATTTTTTTTAAGGATTTTTTCTATTTTTTGAGATTTTTGTTTAGAAGAACAAATAAGCTGAATATAAATTGTAATAAGCTAATTTAACTATTTGAAATGAGATTAAGCTACTAAGATCATATAAAAAAAACAGAAATGAGAATTAAAGTAAGAATCAAAACTAAAAGGATTTTATTAATGACAAACTTAAGTACACAATGAAATTCAATTACGGGAAATTAAACTAGAACATTAAAAACATTTAAAAACTAAATTTGCTATTCAGAAAACTACATGTATAGCTCTGTGAAATCAAGAGGTTTATATAGGAAGGGAGCTTGGAAGGATCTAGAATTCAGACTTGTGCTTTCTCTGAGCTCTAACAACCATCAGATTAGCTCTCCACATCATTCCTTTCATCTTGGCCGTTGGATCAAATGCTCCACGTATGTTCCACCAATCAGAGAGTAGTAAGTGTTAGGATTGAGTAAATCCAGTAGTTAAAGTGTCGGTCACCTCAAGTATATATACTCGTTAGAAAGCTCGTAATCGTAGTCATTTAAGGAATGTAAGTAGATGACTTAGTAACACCGTGGAGGACGGACGGGTCTTTACCCACTGTATGCCTGATCCACAGCCTAAAGTAGGCGTCCTATGTTTGTACCTATAAATACCCTTTGCCCTCCAAGGCAAAGGGTTGAAGCTTTCATAATTCATTTTTCTTTGTCTCACTAAGCTTCCCATTCTCTCCCACTTTCTCTCTCTAAACCATAACCTTACGCCTAACCTTTGTGCTTATGATGTGTTTGTGAAAACCAAGATGCTACAAATGGTATCAAGAGCCATGGTTTGATAATCCATCTCTCATGTTCTTGGTTTTATAGTTATTTTTGGGTTAAGGTTTGGTTTTACGCATATCTTTGGGTATACGCGTGGGTTGCGTATAAGTTTTTTGAAAATCTTAAAGCATTTGATTTTACACTTAAAAACTCAAGATTATTATGGGTTAAGGTTTATTGAGTGTTAAAATTTCTGTTTCTAGTAAAAAGTTTCAAACTTTACGTGTTTTTATAAGTTTTTAAGCGTGTTTTGTTTAGGGTGTACGATCCTACGCGTAAGAGTGAAAAGTGGTTTGGATCATCAAGTCTTAAACTTTATTGTTGTTTTAGTGTTTCTGAGGTTGTTTCATCACTATAATTTGGTTTTCTAAACGGTTTTGGTCATAAAAATCGCGTTTGGTAAATTTGGTACTTCTTACGCATAAGAAAACTCTAATCTTACGCGTAAGGTGTTCTTCACTTGATCTTCGAATCTGTTGGTTTATTCAGTGTTTTCTTGCTTGGATAAGCCTGAAAATACTTCTACTTTGGATATCTTTTACACTGGTATAAGTTTAAAGGATTTGTTGGTTAAAACCCTAATTTTACGCATAAGCATAAAAGCTTACGAGTAAAATCTTTACGCCTAAGCCTTTTTCTACGCATAAGCTTGTCTTACGCCTAAAGAAATCTTACGCATAAGGTTCTTACTACTAAGCCTTTGGTTTACGCTTAAACTTAAGCTTTTTTCCTTAAAAATCTATGCGTAAGATTTTTTCTACGCGTAAGCTATTGTCTACGCATAAGCAATCTTTACGCGTAAGATATTGTCTACGCGTAAGCTTGTGTTCTACGCCTAAGTGTATAAGTTTTACGGTTTCTCTCTTGATTTTGTAAAACCCTGTGAAAGAATCTATTTCCCGGTTAAATCAAAGATTTTTAAAATCCTGTAGAATTTAAACATGTCTTTCGTTGCTGATGACGTGCAAGCAGCAGGCTCTGATACTCGTCCTCCCATGCTTGATAGAACTGATTATGACTCTTGGTCTCAAAGAATCAGACTGTATTGCTTAGGAAAGGAAAATGGGGTTAACATCCTTAAGTCTATTGATGAAGGACCATATCAAGTTGAGACCACCAGAGAAGTTCTGGAAACTACTAATGATGGTACACTGACATTAGGATTGGATAGACCAAAGACTTATGATGAACTTACTGATAAAGAGAAGAAGAGATATGATGCATACATCAGGGCTTCAAACATCATACTCCAAGGTTTACCTAAAGACATTTACAAGCTGATCAATCACAACACTAAAGCTAAGGCGGTTTGGGATAATGTTAAAATGCTTCTATCTGGTTCAGAACTAACTAAGGAAGATAGGGAGTCTCAGCTATATGATGACTTTGAGAACTTCAAAATGATACCAGGAAAGTGTGGTGAATATCATGTCGATTCCACAAGCTTGTGAATGATATGAGGAATATCAAAATGACAATGCCAAATATCCAGCTAAATTCAAAGTTTGTGAACAACATTAATCCCGAATGGTACAAATTTGTCACTGCAGTCAAACTTAACAAAGGGTTGAGGAACACCAATTATGAGCAACTGTATGCTTATTTGCTTCAAAATGAGAAACATGCTGCATTTGAGCGAATGATTATGGAAAAGTTCAAGACCAACACTGGAGAAGCAAGCTCTTCAAATGATTCAACTGCATTCTACACTAATGTAGGGATTACTACCAAAGCATCACAAGTCATACCCACTAGAAATGGTAACCATAAGCTCATTCCTAATCCAGGATATAAGCCTCCTGATTCTGACGCAGTCATGGAACACTTTGTCAATCAAGTGGCTCTTATGGTCAAGCAACTTAAATCTCACCCCACACACCAACAATTATCTCAGAACTGCGTCTAATCTTCACAATCATGCTACTGTGAAAGATGGAAAGATAGTGGTGCAAAATGTGCAGGGAAGACAGAATGCTTACCTTCCACACAATGATCAAGGGAACATAGGTGCTGGTTATGGGAATGTTGGTGTTGGTGGTGGATATGTGGGAAATCAGAATCGTGGAAGGAATATGGCTCAGGGTCAAGGAAAACCAATCAAGTGCTACAACTGTGGTGGAGAAGGGCACATAGTTAGGAACTGCACTCAGCCAAAATGTCCTCAAAATGCAGAATACTTCAGGGATAAGATGTTGATGGTTCAAGCACAAGATAATGGAGCAATGTTGAATGAAGAGGAGCTGTTGTTCTTGACTGATGGAAATGCTAAAACATACGATGCTGATGTGGACGAACAACCTGTGCATGGTGTTGCTCAGAACAATCCCAACGCCTTTCAAGTTGCAGAATGTGATGCATTTGACTCGGACGTTGATGATGAACCATATGCACAGACTATCTTTATGGCTAATATCTCTCCAATGGTCTCTTCACCTCAACGGGCCAGTCCCTCCAAGGAATCCATCATATCAGAGGTATTGAAACTATATGATGTGGTTGATAAGAAAAAGATTCACCATGAAGTACAATCTACTGAAGTCATTGAATCAGATATTGAAAATATGGGAAATAGCAATGTTGTCCCATATGAACAATATGTGAAGCAAGATGACAGTCTTATTGTACCAAGTGATGAATCTTCCGCAATTAACAATGAATATGATGGATCTGGACACACACCTTATGTCAATGATATTTTGTATTATATTAATAAGCACATGGAATTTACTTAGTAATACTTAGAAGACGGATTATATGATGTATTGTAAGTGAACAAAGATTAAACATAAAACTAAGCTCCAATATTATTAATGAATAATACGAGTGATCTTGCTTATCACTAGGGTTACACCTTGAAGCTTATGTGAATAATACGTATGTAATTCAGTACCTAAGACAATGACCTAAGACCTCTTTTTATAGTACAAGGAGTCCTTTACAAGATAAGTATAAAGCTAACAATATAGAATATATACAAGATCTTTTCTATACTTATCTAAACACATTTTCCTAACAATTATATAATAGCAGTGGTAATAATATGCCAGCAGTGGTAATACGTTTCCACTGCTAGTGCAATACTTAGCAATGTCTTCCACACTATCGCTGGTAATGATTATTCCCAACAATCCTCCCTAAACTTATGATTTCTCTACAAATCAATAAGTTTCTTCAATCTGCATCATCTTCAAGGATTTGGGAATTCTTTCAAACACTTCACTTCTTCCTTAAATTCTGAATAGCTCGTGAACATTGATCTTGAAGCACGTGTAACAATGCTCGACTTTCTCACTATCTTCATGAACTCTTATAGTAGTACACAACATCACAAAGAGAGTTCCACTCGAGTGGATATTCTTTCTCAAAGAAGCATGAATGCATCTAATCCATTTGTCAGAGAAACATGATGAACTTCACATGAATCATAGTAGAACCATTTAGTACTGTGACATGAACATGAGAATTTCCGTAAATCATCATTAACATCCGTTCATAGAGCCTTCTAAGATTAACCCATAACCGCATCTCCTTCATATCTTTGAGATCTTCAAAGATTAAACCTTTCTTGAACTAACTTCCATAGTGTATCAAGATCATATCTCGCAAAAGCTTTGATGAGATCTTTAAACCGAATAAATGATGAAGTTTCACCACCTAGCCTTGTAATCTTCCATGTTGAAGCAAAATTGCTAGCATAAATACTTCCACCAATGATAGGATGTCCGACTTGCGGTGGTTCGATAAAATTCTTCTTCTTCAATCACAATCATATCGACCACCGTTCTTCAAGAAATTTCTCAATTGGAACTTCTTGTTCTTCAAAGAACTTTGTCTTCTTAACACCGAGAATCACTGTTTTGGCCTTTCTCTTCAAATCGATACCTTCTTGCTTCTTCTTCGAGTTCATTGGAATGAAATCTTTATCTTGTCTTTGAACTCGTAGTAGATACTTTCAACTTTATCATCGAAATTCCTTTGAATTAATGTCTTTTCCACCACCAACATTGCAACAATAAGTCTTCATGTATGCAATAACTTGTGCTTTAGTTGGTTGCCTTGGTTTCTTTTGACCTTTTCTGACTGAACCAATTATCTCTTGAAGTGCTTGATTATTCTTCATCTGAATAAAGTCCTTTAACTGAGTTGTTCTTTGTTCTTTAGTTAAAGACTTATCAGCTACAAGGTCAATTTCCTTCTTCTTGATTACTGTATCATGTGCAATCAAGAACTCTATTTCTTCTTCTGTAGGCACATATGAAAACTCTAGAGTCTTTTCTCTAAAAACTGTAGGTGGAACAGTGGAAATTGGATTAACATCCAGTGTATCAGTATCCTCCATTCTTTCCAGTCTTTTAGCCTTCATGAAGTCTGCAACTTCTTGTTCATCTAACATTTTCTTCTTTGCTTCTTCTTCTTCTCTGATCTTTTGAGCAACTTCAGCATCAAAAGCAATTTGAGCTTGTTCTTTCTTAGAAATCTTCCTTCCAGGTTGCTCTTCACTTTCCATAACTGCTTTAACTTTCTTCTCTTTGATTTCTTCCTCTGCAGTGGTAATCTCTTGATCATCAGTGGTAATTTCTTCTACAGTGGGAATGAAATCATCAGTGGTTGCAGTACTGAAAATTTCTTGCTCTAGTTGCTGCTCTTCTTGCTCAATAACCTCCTCTGTGCCTTTACTTGTAACACCTTCATCTCCAAAATCTAGCTTCCTCCCTTAGCTTCAAAGACTGCTTTCTTCCCTGCTTGGGAGAATTACCCAAATCTGACCGAAATCTTCTCAATCACCATCGAGGTGAGGATGGAGATGATAGCACAATCTTTGCGCTTCTTCTTTGCTTTAACCCCGCAACTCTTCCTTCAAGGTCCGAATCTCCTCCTTCAAAGATATAATATCCTTGGCATGCCGCTCCTTAAGTTGTGCCAAGTCTTGTTCCAGATTTAACTCGCTTTGCTAATGTTGTACAAATTTCCATCAATTCCATTGGTTGCCCATCGCCTCAACACTTCCAACCGTGTAACCCGTTGGGAGAGGTGAATCATAGGGCATTGGTTCGTGTTCCTCCCTAGTGGACTAGATTGAAGCTCGAACCACCATTGCTTGTGCCTAAACCAAAAGGATTAGGTACATGCCGTGTTGTAATGGAAGGAGTTGGTCGCTTTTGCCTCCTCTCATAGGTGTGAGAAATCGGTGGAGTATAATCAATGTGTGAACAGTGATTATGGGTGTAGTTTGTACTTGTGAAATCTTTGCAAGCATTTGAGGAAAGAGGTGTAAAATCCCATCTTTATTCATATTTTGAAAACTTTAGGCTTAAGGCAATGGATTTTATAAGTTCTTGTATGGGGTTGCGTTGAAACTCATTTAGCATCGCTTGCACAAACCTTGGATACATTAAAATTTTGTTGAACTCTTTACATTGCCACCATACTTGTAAAATATATTTTGACCGCTTAAAAATCTTATCGTTGGCTAGACAAACCAAAGGGTAAGCCATGGTTGAACTAAATTGCTCTTAAGATGTTTTCTTTGGACTAAGACAATGTAAAGAGTATGTATCAAAATCTCCATGGGGACAAAACCACTCTTTTGAAAGTAGCCTTTTGTCGCTGGTATCATACCCCATGGATGAAAGATGTGTATGAATTTCGGACATGGGTAATGTGATGATACCATTGAGATCATCCAATTGGAGAATTCTCCTCAAGGATGCCTCAGTAACATCAATGGTTACCCCATCCACAGTGGCTCTTAGAGCATCCACTTTTTCATGTGTATCTCTATTATCAAGTGTTAAGGACTGAGCAGAAGTCCAAAACTGTTTGATTTGAGAGATATAGATTGTGAGATTTAAAAGTAAAGCATACCTTATATGGGTAGTATTGAGAAAGTCCACAATCTGATGAAAAACAGGGCCACTCTTCTCGTTTGATTTTTCTAAGTAGGCCACTTGGTTGTGCTCATCTGCAAATTGTAATGGTGCCATAGAAACTTTTGATGAAAAAGATATTATGTCAGTAAGAATAGAAGGAATAACTAGCCAATTGAGACAAAAGATATATAGAGGTAGGGTTTAAGAGTTTTGCGCAAGAAAGATTATCTAAGGAAAGTATTTATCTTTGGGGGATAAATATTAAATAGGAAAGTAGATAATCTTCTAAAAAGTTACCCTATATATATGGAAAGCAATTTTTTTACAACGGCTAGTAAAAAATTAGTTACTGACACAACAGTTGTAACGGCTAGATCAACAGTGGTAAAAATACTACTGTCAGTGGAAACTGTGAACTCGCAGTGGTAATGTTTCACAAAAATTTGCAAAGAGCGTTGGTAAAGAAAACATATAAAAATAGATCGCTCTTATCATAGTTTTTAGCAAACTACCAGCTATCAACGGATTTGATATGTCTTTACCATGAGCCATTTGCTATGGACTAGCCAACTCTTAATCATAAAGAATATGGTGAGTTGATAACCATATAGTTTTTGATAAACTATCAACCATAAACGGATTTGATAAGTCTTTACCAGTAGCCGTTTGCTCTGGACTAGTTGATTCTTATGTGGATTAGACATGGTGAATCAATAACCATTTGTTGTGTATCTCAGTTATACACCTTTTAAGATCAACTCCCATCTTTGATTTGGTTATGTACCTGCAAATATTAGAATAATACAAAGAATATGCATAACCGACTTGATTTAATCAAAGATACAATATCTTCCCAAATTCAATCCAATAATATCTATATTTACTTTAAAATATACCAAAATAGGTAAAAGTAAATATCTTTTCTATTTAAACCTTTTGATTGACTTTGCCTATATAAGGCGATTCAACTATGCATAGTTTGTATCAAGATACAATCAAACCTGCACAAAAACCCTAAAAATCACCATGAACAATTTCCCAGATGTCATTGACATCTCTTCAGATTCTGACACAGAGATATCAGCATGGGAATACATTCCATGCTATTCCACAAGTTCTTCTTCCAAGGAGCGAACTAAGAAGACTGTGAAGCCTGTTGCCAAGCGAGCACCTTCTCTTGAGTTTTACTCCAGCTATGACTTGTCCAAGAAGTTGACAAGTGCTTTGTCAGAGGCTTTGGGAACTGCTATTTCCAACATGAAGAAAATTTCCATACCAGAGAAACCTGCAAGACTACCAAGGCCTCATCCACAAGTTCTTGGTCTTGCTTGTCCAAGAATGCAGTCAACCTTTGAGAACAAAAGGAAGAGAGCACAGAAGAACAAGCATGATGATTCGATGCCAAACCGTCAAGTTTTATCACACAAGCTGACCACTTGTGAATGGTCAACCGTAACAAACTTCAAACAGTCTGGAACCAAATGCAATGAAGATCTAGAGGAGTATAGTGTTTCCCAAGGTCGTTAAGTCCCAACGAAATGTATGCGATGAATAATCAAACGAATAGTGATCGGAGAATTTGAAGGAAAAGGGTTATGATTGATTATACCTAAAGAAAAGTTTATAAATTACAGGGGGCTTAAATGCAAATTAAAGAGAATTAAAAGATAAATTATATTAAATAAACGCTATCACTATTTTTAAAATCGATGTTTTTATTTTTCTTTTATAAACTTAAATTAAAACTACGTAACGCATAAAAGAAAATGTGAAATTGAAATGAATTAATCCTAAAAATATAAAATGAAATTTTACAAACCTAATGATAAGAGAAAATTTTGAGAAAAAGAAAATTATTTTTATAACTATTTATTTAATTATTATTAATTAAAACTATTTTACCTATTTAATAATACCCTAAAATATAAGAAAATATGAAATAAAGCTAGAAAATGAACTTATGACTTAGAAAATCTAAAATAACTAAAGAGAATTTTCAAAACTAATTTTGTATTTTTGTGATTATTTTTCTATTTTCTATGAATTAAAAACTATTTAAAACTAATTAAATTGCTAAAAATTACAAATTAAACTATGAAAAATCTAGAAAAATTATTTTTTTGCTTTTTATATTTATCTTAACCTATGAAAATTGAAAACTTATTTTTTTGAAGATTTTCTGATTTAATTGTATTAAAAGCTAATTAAAAAGTACTAAAAACTGATTTAAATGAGGAAAAATATTAAACAGTGCTGGAAAAATATGAAAAATTCAAGAAAAGTCTAAAATAATATTCTGAATCTAAGAAAAATATAAAAACAGTAGCTTATGTGTGAGAATATGGAACTGCAGTGACAAGTGCTTATAAATAAGCACTCCAAATAAGCTAAAGGCTACTACAAAGAACCAAGTGATCACAAGACCTAACTTATGCTAAAACTATTAAAAAGAAACCTAACTTAACTACTCTAGACCTCTGGAAAGCAAGTAACAAGCATTTGGTGTGAATTGCACTTAAGCCAAATCGAGCTTTAACCACCAACTCATAGCGACAAAAATAAGCTACCGGATAAGCCGTAAATCTAAAGCCGATATTACAATCTCAAGTTGACCTAGCAAGGGGCTTGTAAACCAAAATTAGCTACTCACAAGCTCTTATGAGCTTGTGGAGAACTCTGCAAGTTCCTCACCCCGGTTGTTCAACAAGACATGGCATTTGAGCTCAGAGACAAGTCGATTAGAGCTTGAGGAGCTTATTGAAAATTTCTCAAAAATCATTTTCAAACACTAGACCTGCCCTACTTGTTAAATCCAAAATACCAATAACTTTTGATCAATGTTGAGGATATGAAACATCCACAAAGATCGCCCAAAACCGATTGTGACTTTGACTTTTGAAAACAGTTTAGAAATTTGACTTTATTGAACTTATGATCTACTGAAATGGAATGCAACTGATGAATTTAGATGTAATGAGTCCTAAACCAGCTAGCTTGAATGATTCTACACCCAAATGCTAGTCTTAGCAATCCTACTGCTAACTGTTTTGATCACAAGAACAGATTCTATGTAATTTTGACTTATACAGTTCGGGCATGCAAGTGACTGACCAAATTTGGCTTAACCATGCTAACTAAGACTTCTGCAACCTGAATCAACCACAGCTTGATCCTTAAACTCAAATGAGACACTGATCCAAACACTGGTTTATATGCTACTTTTCAATTTTCCAATCCACAACTTAGACCTAGCTTTAACTAACCTTTAAATCGATTTGGTATGCAAGATTACAAAGAATGTGACTCGATCTAACCACTATAACAGCTTAAACCGATTTACTCTCACTAATGCGGTTCAACAGAAAATCAAGCGATAAGGTTCTAAGCTAAGGAGCTCTCAAACAACAAATAAAATAGCTTATTTAAGACTCACTACACTAGTTTTAACATCATTAAATCGGATCAAACAATTCAACTACAATTCAACAATGAAATGTAAATAGAGCTTACAATAGTCTTGGTCACAATGGCTTGTCACTGAGATGAGATTGTCACTATCCTAAACCTGATCTTAACCCAATATGAATACAATCTCAACCCATATCAATCTTCACATTAACACCCAGAACAATCAACATGAGATTCTTGTGCGTTGACTTTTATTGACCCAAGTTGAATTTGAAAGTAAGAACTGAGTATCTAGAGAGTTTTCTTTCTTTTTGAGCTAAAATGGGTTTATAACAGTTACTGAAATCAATAAAACAGAATTTAGAATTGAAATGAGAATTAAAGCAAAATGATTAAATTGACAATAAAACTTGAGTACAAATTAGAAATTACAAAGCTCAATATTACTTGAAAACATAAAAACTGAATTGAAAACTACATTAGCTACTGAAAAGAAAAAAATGAAAAGATGCTCAAAATCTAAAAACTGACTAACTCTCCTCTCTCCATTCTCTTCCTCCTTTTTATATATCAAAAGCTTCCCACTTGTCCTCTCGAGCTTTTCCCACCAAAATACCGACCTTTGGATGCTTGGAATTGATATTAGCCGTTGATGAGTATTTTGGCGCCAAAACTATATCTCGCCAATTGGGGTTGAGTGAAATGAAGGAGAAGCATTAAATGCTATTTGGATTGTTAGGTGAGGTGGAGTGATAAGGGAGGTGAAAGTTGAGTGGAGGTGAGGATGTCCGGAGAGTTGAGAGAGTGGGTGGGAAGACAGGTGTTTTGGAGGAAAAGGGACAGTTTGGTTAATTATTTGACTGGGTAAACGGGTTTGACTCGGGTGTGGGTAACGGGTTGGATTGGGTGTAAAGGGTATTGGGCTTGGGTTTGGGTATTTGAGTGGTTAATGGTTTTAGGATAGATTGGACCAAGGATTTAAATTGGACCCATATGAGACTTTAGGGACTAAAACTGCCAAAACTGAAAATTCAGGGACCATTCGTGTACATTCTGAAAAAATGATCCAAGGGTAGGTTTTCCCAATCATCAATAATATAAGGGCCATTTTTGTTATTTTCTGAAATTTGAGGTGTAATCACGCTTTGAAATCTTTAGGGATTAAACTTGTAATTTCTCAAAACTTTTGAAATTTTTCACCAAAGGACTAATTATGACAACTTATGATTTCAAAAGGACCTTTGGTGACTTTTCTTTAAAATAAGTGCTCGTGGACTATTTCGACAACTTTTGAAACTTGGGGACTAAAGCGCCAATTATGCAAACTTAGCTCATTTTTCATCCGATTTTAAACATTTTGCATCCGAAACATATAAAATGCAATTTTGAGATATTTTCAGATTTTGATGCATTCTCGAGCATTTTAAATGTTTTGCGATCAGATTGACCAAAACGATGAGTATTTACACACTCATCAATCCCCCACACTAAACTATTGCTAGTCCCTAGCAATCTTTTGAGAAAACTTAATGAATTTGAATCTCTTTACCAAAAGCCATTACTTCTGGAGTAGCCAAATGTTTCAGTTCAAGTAAGAACCTTGGTACACTGATAACCAAATGATTTTGAGCAAATCACTAGCTTCCAACGGATTTGATTTGTCTTTACCAAGACCCGCTTGCTCCTGGACTAGCCAACTCTTAGATAATATATCTTTGGTGAGCTGATTACCAATTATGGTTTTCCACTGCCTTTACCACAAGCCATAAACTTGCGGGCTAGCCAACTCTTCACTTTTAAGGATATGGTGGGTTTGAATACCATACAATTTTGGGCAAATTGCAAGTCATCAACGGATTTGATATATCTTTACCAAGAGCCGCTTTGCTCTGGATTAGCCAATCCTTTAGTTTATTAGACATGGCGGATCGATAACCATAAGTCGAGTAAGTGCAAAATACTTACTCCAAAAAAATTTTGGCCAAAATGGGGAATTGGGTGGTATAATTACATGATAAAATTCGTGAGAATTCCCCACACTAGAAATGAATATTGCCCTCAATATTCAAAGTACCGGTTATGCCGAAACATAGAACGTAAAAGGGAAATACTACGGCCATTATTTTGAAAGATTTTTTTTTTTTTTTTTGAGACTTATATACAACAATGGGGCAAATCCCCACACTAGGGTGGTACACACGGTGAAAACCCATGTTTAACTCATCGTTTTTGATTACCGAGTCGCTAGCTTGACTCGACCCCAATTAATTTGTTCATGGGAAGTAAGTGGAAGAGACAATCTCCATCGGACTTTCATTCAAGATGTTTGGACAAACATTTGAAGCGTGAAAGTTCCACACCGATGAGATATATTCCGGCTCAAGATAATGGTACATGGAGATGCCGGGATCAAAGATAATGTCTTCATTCCCAAGGAGTGAAGAACAGGAGAAGTGATGTAATATATGAAGAAAAGTAAGAAAATCATGATAAAATCATGACTAACTCTTCATCCTCAATAGGAGAATTCATAGTTTCATGAATCTCATCGGTTAAGCTTGCTTGATCAAGACATATTATGGGTGTGTCTAGATCAGTAGAAATTATCATACTCCGCGGAGATATGATATGAGTGAGTTCATCCGAGAACTCCTTGAAGGTGAATGAATCATATTCGAATTGATATGAGTGGGTTCACTAGTGAACTCCTCCAATGTAAATGATTCATAATTGGGGAGAGAATTATGAGAATGAAAAGTGGTACCGCCACTAATCTTCTCTCCCATATTATCAAAACAGAAGGCTTTCATTTCCTAATAGAATCATCGGAAAGAATGTCACTATCCTTAATGGGGATAGAGATGAAATAGGCTTTTCATTAAAAGCCTCGATTCTAGAAATGAGAAGATTAACATTCAATAATGTTGCACGAAGTGCTTCATCTTTGATTTCGGTGTTAGTAACTTCATCATTCTCTTCTTCTAAGCTAACAAGCTCGGAAGGTAAATCTTCCACATAAACGATGTCTCCACAAGACAACGAATCATCACCATCGAATCGGAGAACATCTCAACATGATCTTTTGGGAAGACAAGAGGGTAGGGATATCACACGATGCTCGAGAATTCCTCGTGACTCTCTTGGGATTGAGACAAGGTTCTCAACACTAGACTTTATGAATTCGTCCGATTCCTTTTAGGAACAAGGTCAAGATGCTCGCCCCCATGCTCGAGAGCGAGTGTGAACCTCGGGTGTGATAGCGGTTGTTTGAGAATGAATCTCAACTCGCCGGGATATCATCCGATGAACTTGATGAATCTTTATAGAATTGAAGGATATCAAGTGTATCCTCATCATCACCGCCATCGTGAATAAAACGAAATTGAGAGCTAGATCCGGTCGCTTTTTCTTTTGCAATTGATTCCTAATAGATTTTTCAAACGCAATTTGGGAATTTATTTTAGCACCGCTCTTCGCCTAACAATTCTTCCATGGATTTTGATTTGGATTATCTTGGGAATGTTTACATTCCTTCAAATCTTTCACTAAATCCAAAAGATCAAGGAGAAGATTTTGAGGAAGTGGCTCAGCCGAGGTGGTGCCTTATTCATTTGGTACTTGTAGAGGTTGGTTATGATACGAAGAGTCGTAATTGTTATAAGGAAATGGATTCCTTGTTTGACAATCGAGCTACGATGTGGACCTCCACAATACTCACAACAAGAAACCGATGTGGCCGTGAGTTATATGTGTGTAGTCATAATTGTTATCGTGAACCCGCTCATAGACAAGCGTGTTTCCGATTGACAATCGAACCGAGTGTGAACCACCACAAGACTACAACAAGAAATCTGCCGAGTCTCACAGTGTGGTAGTCGATGGAATAAATCGGTTGTGTTATGGTAAGAATAGGGATCTTGGTTATAGATGCACCCGCTTCCGACTCCACCATGCTACAACCGGGGCAATTGCCACCATTATAAGGACCACCACACCATTGACAACCAAGAGGGTGAGGATAAGACATAGAAAGAATCAAATGTTTTCAGAGGGGTAGGGATGAAGAATCAAAGATGTGAGAGGGTAAAGATGGATATTTTGGATTTTTGGATAAACATTTTGTAAAAATAAGAAAGAAAATCTTTTTGGGTTTTTGGTTTATATATATGTAGAAACAAAAGAAAAATATTTTTGTGTTTTATATGTTTTAAGATGTTTTTGGATTTTTGGATTTTTATAAGAAAATATAGATATATATAGATGGTATGAACAAGGAGTGAATATTCAAATCACTAATCTGCTAAACGTAAGATAATTAGCACGACTCCTCAAGCGGGGCGCTAAAATTTGATTCGATGCCAAACCGTCAAGTTTTATCACACAAGTGACCACTCAGAATGGTCAACCGTAACAAACTTCAAACAATGCGAACCAAATGCAATGAAGATCTAGAGGAGTATAGTGTTTCCCCAGGTCGTTAAGTCCCAACGAGCTGTGCGATGAATAATCAAACGAATAGTGATCGGGAGAATTTGAACGGGAAAAGGGTTATGATTGATTATACCTAAAGAAAAAGTTTATAAATTACAGGGGCTTAAATGCAAATTAAAGAGAATTAAAAATATAAATTATATTAAATAAATGCTATCACTATTTTTAAAATCTGATGTTTTTTATTTTTCTTTTATAAACTTAAATTAAAAACTACGTAACGTACAAAAGAAAATGTGAAATTGAAACAGAATTAATCCTAAAAATATAAAAATGAAATTTTTACAAACCTAATGATAAGAGAAAATTTTGAGAAAAGAAAATTATTTTTATAACTATTTATTTAATTATTATTAATTAAAACTATTTTACCTATTTAATAATACCCTAAAATATAAGAAAATATGAAATAAAGCTAGAAAATGAACTTATGACTTAGAAAAATCTAAAATAACTAAAGAGAATTTTCAAAACTAATTTTGTATTTTTCGATTATTTTCTATTTTCTATGAATTAAAAACTATTTAAAACTAATTAAATTGCTAAAAATTACAAATTAAACTATGAAAAATCTAGAAAAATTATTTTTTTGCTTTTTATATTTATCTTAACCTATGAAAATTGAAAACTTATGTTTTTTGAAGATTTTCTGATTTAATTGTATTAAAAGCTAATTAAAAAGTACTAAAAACTGATTTAAATGAGGAAAAATATTAAACAGTGCTGGAAAAATATGAAAAATTCAAGAAAAGTCTAAAATAATATTCTGAATCTAAGAAAAATATAAAAACAGTAGCTTATGTGTGAGAATATGGAACTGCAGTGACACGTGCTTATAAATAAGCACTCCAAATAAGCTAAAGGCTACTACAAAGAACCAAGTGATCACAGGACCTAACTTATGCTAAAACTATTAAAAAGAAACCTAACTTAACTACTCTAGACCTCTGGAAAGCAAGTAACAAGCATTTGGTGTGAATTGCACTTAGAAGCCAAATCAGGCTTTAACCACCAACTTGCAGCTTAAAAATAAGCTACTGGATAAGCCAGAAATCTAAAGCCAGATATTACAATCTCAAGTTGACCTAGCAAGGGCTTGTAAACCAAAATTAGCTACTCACAAGCTCTTATGAGCTTGTGGAGAACTCTGCAAGTTCCTCACCACCCCGGTTGTTCAAAGTCATGGGCATTTGAGCTCTGTAGACAAGCTGATTAGGAGCTTGAGGAGCTTATTGAAAATTTCTCAAAAATCATTTTCAAACACTAGACCTGCCCTACTTGTTAAATCCAAAATACCAATAACTTTTGATCAATGTTGAGGATATGAAACATCCACAAAGATTGGCCCAAAACTGATTTGTGCACTTTGACTTTTGAAAACAGATTTAGAAATTTGACTTTATTGAACTTATGATCTACTGAAATGGAATGCAACTGATGAATTTAGATGTAATGAGTCCTAAACCAGCTAGCTTGAATGATTCTACACCCAAATGCAAGTCTTAGCAATCCTACTGCTAACTGTTTTGATCACAAGAACAGATTCTATGTAATTTTGACTTATACAGTTCGGGCATGCAAGTGACTGACCAAATTTGGCTTAACCATGCTAACTAAGACTTCTGCAACCTGAATCAACCACAGCTTGATCCTTAAACTCAAATGAGACACTGATCCAAACACTGGTTTATATGCTACTTTTCAGCGTTTCCAATCCACAACTTAGACCTAGCTTTAACTAACCTTTAAATCAGATTTGGTATGCAAGATTACAGCAATGTGACTCGATCTAACCACTATAACAGGCTTAAACTGATTTACTCTCACTAATGCGGGTTCAACAGAAAATCAAGCAGATAAGGTTCTAAGCTAAGGAGCTCTCAAACAACAGTCAAAATAGCTTATTTAAGACTCACTACACTAGTTTTAACATCATTAAATCAGATCAAACAATTCGAACTACAATTCAACAATGAAACAAAAATAGAGCTTACAATAGTCTTGGTCACAATGGCTTGTCACTGAGATGAGATTGTCACTATCCTAAACCTGATCTTAACCCAATATGAATACAATCTCAACCCATATCAATCTTCACATTAACACCCAGAACAATCAAAATGAGATTCTTGTGCGTTGACTTTTATTGACCCAAGTTGAATTTGAAAGTAAGAACTGAGTATCTAGAGAGTTTTCTTTCTTTTTGAGCTAAAATGGGTTTATAACGATTCTTCAAATCAATAAAACAGAATTTAGAATTGAAATGAGAATTAAAGCAAAATGATTAAATTGACAATAAAACTTGAGTACAAATTAGAAATTACAAAGCTCAATATTACTTGAAAATATAAAAACTGAATTGAAAACTACATTAGCTACTGAAAAGAAAAAAATGAAAAGATGCTCAAAATCTAAAAACTGACTAACTCTCCTCTCTCCATTCTCTTCCTCCTTTTTATATATCAAAAGCTTCCCACTTGTCCTCTGAGCTTTTCCCACCAAAAATACTGACCTTTGGATGCTTGGAATTGATATTAGCCGTTGATGAGTATTTTGGCGCCAAAACTATATCTGCCAGTTGGGGGTTGAGTGAAATGAAGGAGAAGCATTAAATGCTATTTGGATTGTTAGGTGAGGTGGAGTGATAAGGGAGGTGAAAGTTGAGCTGGAGGTGAGGGATGTCTGAGAGAGTTGCAGAGAGTGGGAGGGGAAGACAGGGTGTTTTGGAGGGAAAAAGGGGACGGGTTTGGTTAATTATTTGACTGGGTAAACGGGTTTGAGTCGGGTGTGGGTAACGGGTTGGATTGGGTGTAAAGGGTATTGGGCTTGGGTTTGGGTATTTGAGTGGTTAATGGTTTTAGGATAGATTGGACCAAGGATTTAAATTGGACCCATATGAGACTTTAGGGACTAAACCGCCAAAATCGAAAATTGTGGACCATTCATGTACATTCTGAAAAAATGATCCAAGGGTAGGTTTTCCCAATCATCAATAATATAAGGGCCATTTTTGTTATTTTCTGAAATTTGAGGGTGTAATCTGCCAGTTTTGAAATCTTTAGGGATTAAACTTGTAATTTCTCAAAACTTTTGAAATTTTTCACCAAAGGACTAATTATGACAACTTATGATTTCAAAAGGACCTTTGGTGACTTTTCTTTTAAAATAAGTGCTCAGGGACTATTTCTGACAACTTTTGAAACTTGGGGGACTAAAACTGCCAATTATGCAAACTTAGCTCATTTTCATCCGATTTTAAACATTTTGCATCCGAAACATATAAAATGCAATTTTGAGATATTTTCGAGATTTTGATGCATTCTCGAGCATTTTAAATGTTTTGCGATTCGATTGACCAAAATGATGAGTATTTACACACTCATCACATGACTATGTGGGCAAGGGCAAGAAGCCAATGGAGTAGCTGATGTAGGATAGGGTGATGTAGGTTGTGGTAGGCTTTAATCTTTAGTGTTTTGATTGTGGTTCTAAGCACTCTTACTTTGAATGTAATGAATCCTCTTTATGAATGAAATTTCTCTATTTTACTTTTCCACTGTAAGAGTAACTTTTACCACTACTTGTATCATGGTTTCCACTGTTGGACTTAATCTCTGCATAAGAATTAGTGGACAACCAACAATACAAGCACTAAATAACAATCACTTCAATGTATACAAGTAATCCTTCAAACCTGTATAACACAAACATAAACCACACACTAAAAGCATTGTTAAGGTTATCAGTGGTTATTGAATATCAAGGAATGAACTTAGCAGTGGCTAGAGTCAATAAAGTCAACTCCTAGTCACTGAAACATTTTCCAAGGTCAAAAGACTTCATTTACTCCTCAACCACTTACACCTTCCCCTCATTAACTTACTGAATCCAACTTAATCCTCTATTTAAGAATATTAGACTCACATACTTTAACAGATCAACACTTCTCTCTCCTATAACCTTTCAAAAGCAACTTTACCAAAAATCACCATGAGCAAGTCAAACCCAATCAATGTCTCATCGGACAGCTCAATATCAAATAGCTTTTGGGATGAAGAAGCATGGCATTATATTCTGAATAATCCAGGTAAAACAAAAAGAGAGGTGTTTGAAGCAGTTACATCAAGAAAAAGAACTCATGCAGATGCTAACTCTGCTGCTGCTAGTCCTTCTTCAACTCAACCAATGTCACAAGATGCTGTTATCAAGGAAGATAGCTCAGACTCCATGTCAAGCTACATTTCCCCATATGCAAGAACAGATGATGATGCTACTTCAAGGGTCTTAGATGTGCCTCCCCTTGCTGCAATCCTTCCTCCAGGAGAGCTGCAGGCACCACCTTTTCCACCACTGTTAACAGCACCACCACAAGAGGGACCTTCATCATCCTCACCACCTGTGGGGGTAGTGGTGATGGGGCTAGGAAGCCCTAAGGTTTACAGTGTGATAGATAGGCGAAATGCGCCTAAGGTCATGCCAAAGTGGGCCTTCCCAAAGAAGCCATAGGTGGTAGATGGTTGTTAGGTTGGGGTAGTGGGGTGTGATGTGAAGCTTTTGTGGTTAGTTGGTAGTTGAATGTTGTGTTCACTTTTCTTTTCATGTAATGATGCTTGTTGTATGTATCTCATGGATGTATCTACTACACCCAGTGTGCAGTTTTGTTTGATAATAATAAAGATCCATGTTATTTGCTTTAAATCTCTTGCATCATACTTGTTGTTCCATTTTACTTTTCACTTAACTCCACCTCCAAAGTTGACATACTGCCCATCATAATGTTCAAAATTTGTAAGATAGGACTTGTTGCCAGTCATGTGCCTTGAACATCCACTATCTGTGTAGCCTTGATCTGATCTTTTTGTCCTTGGATGTTCCTGTACATAAAAGTAAAGAGTTAGTTTCTTTTGGGGGCCCAAGCCATGATTGACTTGGATCTGCCTCGTATATCAATATATTTAAATCTATCAAAGGTCATTGATACACCATTAGGATTGGTTGATGAGGTAGTTCCTTTAGGTTTCCATTTCCAACGTGTTGAGGCCTTCACAGCATTGCCCATGTCCCTCCTTTTCTTGTTTACAACCATTGCAGTGAGAACTTTTGAATAAGCAGTGGAAACTGCTGGTTTGGTTTTAGGTACCCACTGTCGGTTATAATAAACCTTTTTATTTTGAAAAGTTCTTTTCCCAGTTTGTGCAGATTTTGCAAAAGTTGTTTTGGATTTTGCACTTGTAACAGGTGACTTAGGGTGAGCAGTGTTAACAGTTTTTGCAGTGGCAAAAGTTTTGAGGCCACTTCTTAGTTGAACTGCTCTTGGGATCATTTTGCTGTGTGTATTAGGGTGTGAATTGTTTTGAAACCTGTTACACTCCACCCTTTTATTCCTATGAACTTCCCTTCTCCCAACATGATAGTCACAATAAGCATGTAAATGATCAAAACTACCACAGATATACCATGCTTTATTGTACATCACAAAATCACTACCTAGTTGTTGAGATTTAACATGATTCCAACTCCTCTGGTTACCCCTAGGAGCCGATGGCTTGTTTCTATACATCTCAAAGATACCTTACAGTGTGATCTAGGTTTATTAGCTTGTTTCCTAGGTTCCTCTGTAACAGTATTAACAACTTTTGGGATAGAAGCCTCTACATTCTTTTAAACATTCTCATCAACAACTGATGAGTCACTAGCACTTTCAAAAATATCAGTTTCATTCTTAACCTTTTCCTCACTTTTCACAAATGTGTCCTTTAGAGGACCATATTCACGTTGAAGTTCCTGAAAATCTTCTAAGCCTGTATGAGCTAAATCAATGCCTGGAGGTGATGGAACACCTCTTAGTGGTGGTGGAACAGTATGATATCCCATACCTGACTTAGCTTTACTCATAATTTGAGCATTCTAAATTTTATCAATTGACTTAGACCGATAATAACAGTGTCTACAGCTAAATTGACATTTTCATTTATCTTTTAAGTTTTCAAGCTCTTCTTGGTATGCCTCATTCACACCTGTCTTATGATCTACCTCTCTTCTAAGAAGAATCATATCATCATTATATTTTGACTCATTTTCTCTATAGTGGTCTAGTTGGTTTTCTAATACAGCTATAGCTCTCCTAAGGTTTGACCCAGTATAATTTGCAGTATACAATTCTTGTCTTTCATTAGAATATAAATCATTAAGCCTTTCAACTTCTCTAGCAATTTCTACATGTTTTAGAACAACTTTCAAAGTTTTGTACCTCACAATCGAGAAAGCCACGAGAGCAAATTCAGAGATACAAGAGCAAGATCTCAAGGTTCTTCCTCTTGTTCATCAGCCATGAAACTCCAATCATAGCTCACACCATCAATTGCCAACATTGCCTTTGGTTCTTCCACAGTTGGTTCTTTCTTTTGCTTGTACCAAGTAGACCTGATGTCCTTCATCCTTGGTCTCCTGCATTCCCTAGCAAAATGCCCCAACTTGTGAGAATTGAAACACTCTACTTTCTTTTTGTCAAAGCCTGCAGTCTCACCACCATTGATGTGAATAGGCTTGCCAGTCTTCTTGTAGAATTTCCTAGCCCTCATGCTAAGAAGAGCTATTTGCCATTTAATGTCCGTCTCCTCCAATTCATCTTCATCAATTTGCTCTATGTCTTCATGAGTTAATATAGAGCCATTAACTTGAGTGGAGATAAAAGCATAAAAGGTAGGATCTCCAATACCAGCAATCTTTTCTTTGAACCTGCAGTGGGAACACTAACATTACCAATGGAAACAAGAGAACCAAAGAAGGGCAATATCATCATCACAGTCATCTTCAGAATCATCACTGTCAACAGAGGTTGACATCAAAGCCAAGCTGCTTGACCTTGTACCAAGTTTCCCAACCTTCTTCAATCATTGTTCAGTGAGTTTTTTAATACAAATAAGCCGTAAAAACGTTTATTTATATTTTACGATCTTCTAATGTTTTGTCGATAACAAACGTAAAATCATTTTAACGAAACAAATAGAATACGTAAATGGTTTGGACTAATAGTTTTCTAAACACACCTACGCTTTCACATAAAACACTAAAACAAGTATAAGTGATTTTATGACTTAGATACATATGTACAACAACTAGTGTTTACATATTGGGTTAAACATATACTTAAACTAAGTATACTAAAATGGGTAAAAACTAAGTATATGCTAAACTAGGTAAATACAAGTATATACTAAATGGGTAAATACTAGCAAATGGTTTTGACCCACAACCCATGGTTTTATGTATACCACTTAACCAAGTTCATTGAATCTAGAAAGAAAACCATGGATCAACCCATAACCCATGACCCATGACCCATTACCAAAAATACCCATAGGCAAAGAGGAGCGTACCACGGATCCCTAGCTTTGTGCTAGCCGGATCCCTTGTGGTAGGGATCCGTGGGATCCGGGGAACAGTAGAATTTTTCCTCTATAAATAGTGAGCCATGTCTTCATTGTTTCACACCCCTTTCCAATACACTTTCTCCTCTGAGTTAAATCTCACTAACCTTAGATCCAAGAGATCTATGTTTGTAGTTTTGTTTTTGTGTGATCTTTTAGGTTCCTCTTAAAGGCAAGATCACCACCTTTGAAGTCGAGCAAGCTCAAGTCCATGAGTTGCCATGCTTCCTCATCATCAAGGCTATTGAAGTCCTCTTGTTGATGATCTCTTTTTTTCTTCAAAGAAGTGTAGTGTTGAAGACTTTAGTGAAAGATGTCTCAAGTGTCAAGACGAAGATATTAGTGAAGGGAATCTATCGTCTATAGGATAAGCACTTGTGGTAGCTGCTTAGAAGTCAAGACAAGAAGCATTAGTGAAAGGTGCTTAGAAGTCAAGACTAGAAGCATTAGTGAAAGGTGCTTCGAAGTGAAGACACAAGACATTAGTGAAAGGTGTCTTGTAGATCTAGTCAAAGGCATTAGTGAAAGGTGCCTTAGATGTACATTCGATATGGTGTGTTTCGATGAACTAGATAAACTAGCATTAGATCCAAGGATATTGATGTCCTTGATGATGTTGTAAAGGAGTAGATCTCCTTTGGGATTAGTCGTTGGTGTAGTGTGGTAGTAGTTCCTCCATTACAATGGATCTAGGTGCTTAGCCTAGTACCTAATAAAGGGTAGGCGACGTTGTGAAGGTGTAGTTCACCTAAGGTGTGAAAGAACTCGGTGGTTAGCCTAACACCGTATAAAGGGTAGGCGACGTTGTGTTAGGTGTGGTTCGCCTTGGTGTGAAAGAACTCGGTATTTAGCTTTGTACCGGAAAAAGGTTAAGCGACGTTGTGAAGGCTTCTCCGCCATAAGGAGATTGGTGTAGTGTTTACAAACTCTCGAGTAGGTGACTCGGGGAGTGGAGTAGGGCAAGGAAGGTGTCCTTGTAGCCGAACCACTATAAATACTCGCGTTGTGGTTTTGTGCTTCTTACTCTTTTCTTTTCATTACATATCTTTATATGCTTGTTTATCAACATCCAACACACACAACCAAATAGATTGACATAAGTCAATCTAAATAGTTTAAAAGGAAGTTTTAATTGGTAAAACTATTCAACCCCCCTTCTAGTTTTCCACAATTGGCATCAGAGCTTCGTTACCAAGTTTCTTGAAGTATATTGTACTTTAAAAACTTGATACGATCCATGGTTAATTGAAAACTACAAAGAAGGTTTTCATAAAACAAACACCATGTCTTTTAAAACTATATGTTTGGATGTTGATTTGATAAACAACATTTCTCTTATTTATTCTATTTTTATTGCACTAATCTTCCTTGTCATGTTGATTAGTCAAAGCTCATACCCACCAAGCTTTAGGAGTCGCTTGGTAACAAGAAAACCTTCCTTAAGAAGGTATCTTAAACGCCAAGGAGCGGGAATAGTCTAAGTGACATTTGTTTGTGTCATTTGTAAAGACATTCCTAAGTGCGCTAAAGGTATGATTTTCTTTTACCTTGCTTGATAATTAAGTATACCTAGTTAGGTATTTATATGATTATCTTTTGTGCAAATTACATGTTTTACATGAAGCTTCATTAGGAAGCCTTTTTCTCACATACGTGTTTTATTTCTCGTATAAAGTCGTGGTATATGAAACTAATGCTTTGTTTCTTTTAATCCAATAAAACAAAAACACGAATTTCAAAAATTCCTCCTTCCCCATAAAAACTCCCACCGTCGACCACTTTATCAAACCCTCACTTTTTCAAATCTTCCAATTTCAAAAATTTCCTCTCATTCAAAAACTTCATCTTCCTCCTCATTCCATCTCAATCGAAACCAAGAAGATCCGTCATCAACATGGTTTACATCGCACTCGTGCTCATCGCCCTAACACTCATCGCACTTGTGTTCCCTATGATGAAGTTCACATACGGAGATATTTACTTTGTGTTGTTAATCTATATTGGTGTCATATACCCAATCCTTTGTATCATCCTTAGTATTGAAATGAAATATTATTAATAATCTAGTTTATCTAGGTTATTATTGTTATAATGTGGTTATCATTTCTTTTGATTTATATGTTTTATATTCTTTCGTGATACATTAGAAGTCATGTATGCATGCTAAAAGAAAATGTAGGATAAAACATATTTCGTGGTATGAAAAATGTAAAACCTATGTTTTTATCAAATCTGTTTCTGTTACTACAGATCCACGGATCCCGGAAGATATACTAGCCGGGTCCCTTCTGTAAAGGAACCGTGGGATCCGTCCCCATCGAAAAGCAGTTTTCATGCAAGATTAAAACCACTATCTTTCTAAAAGTAATAATCCACTAGAACTTCAAAACCATGAGTTAGCGAAATGCTAAAAACCATTGTTAATAAAAATCTAGTAAAAACGTTAGATTATTATAGGTTGACCATAAACATCACCTCTTATTAACCCATCACTTCTATAGGTTCAACTATGACACATGAATACGAGTTTGATTTTTCACTCACTAGCGTCTACACTCCTAACATCTCTCTTGAGCCCAACACACCTGGAAATCACGTCCGTGGGTTCAATAATCTCAAACCCGTCACTTCCATGAAGGACGATTGTAGACACCTCTCTACAATTCAAGAAGGTATCAATACCTCCTTCCGAACCATAGGATTGGAATGTCTTCTCGAAATTAACGAGAAAATATGTCCAAGGTTTTATTGGAATTCTTCCGTCAAGTCGAACTCGTTCGTAACGAGGATCGCTCTCTATCTCTTTGGTTTTACATCAAAAACCAAAAGTTCACTCTAACCCTTGGGCATTTTGCTCACATTCTTCGGATTCCAAATCATGGACAATGTTCCTTCACCGAAGATTGGTCTCTTGATTCTCTCTTCAACTTTCGTGAAGAAAATAGTCCGTATTGTTCACACATACCCTCTCCGAAAGATTTAAATCGCATGATATGCAAACCTCGACCATATTACTCCAATCCAAACATTATCCATACACGGGATATCCGAGAAGAGTACAAGCCTCTTGCTCTCATTCTACGTGAAAATGTTTGGAGTCTTAGGGGAAATCGAGATATTCTTCCCGCTTGTTGTGCTCACATGTTGTACTGTTTGCTAACACAACAACCATACAATCTCGCCTACTTCTTCGCAAGGCGAATTGCAAATCTTCAAGGCTCCAAGAATAAATTCATCCCTTATGGAATGTTCTTGACGCGCCTCTATCATAATGTCATGCATTTTCATCCTCAATTTCAAAGTCCGTTGTACGTACTTGTGAACAAGATGATGGAACCGCTGAACATTTCCCTCATGAAGACGTTCTTCATTCCTGAATCCGTCAACACTCATCAACCATTCGATGATCCATCTAGCGATAACACTCAAGGAACTTAGTAGTAATTCAAATAGGATCAATTCTATTATATTCGTGCTTTATCAATGTAATCCTATTTTCTTCATGAAATAAAACATCCTACGTTTGATATCTTGGTGTTAGAACCTCTTTAAATAAACCTAGGGATATAATGCATTGTCAAGATCATTACATACCTTTAGTAAAGGTTACATCTAGCGATGGACGGATCCCAAATGTTGTACTAAACGGATCCCTACACCTAGGGAACCGTGGGATCCGACAAAAAGAAAATGCAATTGCAACCAACACATCCTTAGAACACCTCACACTAAGCTAAACATAGTGTCTTAAGGCGATCAAGTCCTTATCAAGATAGGTTGATCTTTCCTACTCATTCCAACTCACATAGATCACACTCTAAGATATTAATAGATCTATCACTTTTTTTTAATCCATCACTCTTCCGCTCTCAAAACTCACACTTCATTTTTTTTACTTGATCCCTCACATCTAGGTTAGAAATCTTTCGATTATGACAAAATTTATCATAAATCAACCTCACCTCAAAATTGATCAAAGTTGATCAAATCCTAGTTTTCCCATATCAAAACCCTTAGGATATTTTCCAAAAAAAAAAAACAATCCTAAGTCACAACCTGATCTCTAGGATCATTTAGCTTCAATTGACACTCTCATCTTTAGTGTCATCCTTGCTCATTCATTGGTACTCATGAAAGTTCCAAATCCTTCCATAAGAGACAATCATTAGCTACATCACTCACCACCTTCAAGTACTTAAGCACCCTTCATTTAAGACACTTAGGAAGACCGAAACACTCAAGATGTTATAGGTCTTAGATTTTAGAAACATCATTTCCACTCTTTCATAGTCACGATAGCGGGATCCCTAGGATTAGCCTAGACGGATCCTCCGAGAAAGGAACCGTGGGATCCGGATGACGATATAGGTCAAATCTTGCTAAAACAATCATTTCAACTTATCTTCCTAACTCAAACACTCCATCTCATCTTAAATGAGTTTCTAGATCATCCAACCTCAAGTTGACTCTTGTGCATGTCAATCATCACATTCCATTGAATCCTAGTGGCTTAAAGCTTAAATGCACTTGCCAAATTTCTTAGTTTATAAACCACCTTGTTAGGACCTCCATAGTCATCACTCTTATCCTAACTTTCAGCTCTTGCAACCTCTTGAAATCATCTCATCATGAGGAAAACCTCAACTAGTAACTTATCCACCAAAGAACCACCCATGAAAAAGGCTCGTGTTATACACGAAATCTCCTCAACCGAATCATCTCCCGTCAAGCCTACAAATGATAGAATTCTTCATCATCCAATCAAACCAATCCCCAAAAGGATAGTACCCACAAAACTACCAATGCCAAACACCACCATACCTCCTAGGCCAAACAATATTATCTCCACTAAACCATCACCATTGGTTCCTAGAGCTATTTCATTTACATCCCTCTATCATCACCACACCTCTACAACTTAGAGGACTTGCCCCTAGGCCGTCTCATCCGCTTCACGACAACATTCTCCTCATTAGGAGGAATAATGGTTCAAAATCAAGGTGTTGAGTCAACACTTGCTCCGCTTTCTTTTCCCGTTCCCATCATATAATCCCTTTTGGATTATGAAAAATCATCAAAGTCAACTACCCGACCATATGGATGTTGACACTTCTATACCACCACCATCATTCTTAGTTGAGGCATTCTCAAATGCACCTCCACCAATCCCTTCATCGTTTGAAGCTCCACAAGCCGCTTCACTTGATCCTTCGCATCAAGCCATCTCATTTCATCCACCACCATTACCTAGCCATGACAAAGATTGCTATCATTGTCAACATGTTGAAAGTTTGATACATGAAGTACGAGAAGACCAACGTTTCATGTTCTATCATCTCCTCGAACGTTTCGACGAGATCAAACCTAAATAAAACTTGAGCTAGAAGAATCTTAGTGGTGTCCTAGCATCAAGCGTTTGTTGGTTTAGAAATTCCTAGTCATGTACTGTCTATTTTCTTATTTTTAGAGTCATGTATATCATAACTCTTGTTTTATTAAATGGAATTACATGCTACTTGTTATTTTTCTGAGCATATGTATTCATATCTCATTTATGTGATAACATTACTTGTTATATCACCTTTGCCGATTTTAGTCATCACCAGACGGATCCTCGAATTTCCTAGACGGATCCCTACTAGGAGGGAACCGTGGGATCCGTGAAGATTTGCAAATTTTTTCTTTCTACTAACTTAAATCACATTTGCGGTTATTCAATTAACACATGAAGAATTTGACACCCTAAAGCTGGGGAGCTTGATGTCAAAATAATACGTTGCAAAATTACTTGCAACCTTAGATTTATATTTCATGACTTCCGTTGCAAAATTATAATCATCTAGGGGAGCACACACGTCACATAGACGTAATCTTTTGAAAAGTTAGTTGCAAATGAACTAGATTAGAATTAGTTTCTTGGCGCCTTACTTAGGATGGACTCGTCAAGGGGAGTAAAAGACGAGATCCTTTCCGTTATTTGCTCTCTATTTTTTACTTTTTCTTTCACATGTTTTCTTAAAAACAATGTGTTGCCTTCCTTCAAACACTTTTGTTTCGACAAAAGGGGAGAAGAAAGTAAAACTACAAATTCAAACTTTTACAATTTTAGCTTTTACTTAAAATAATTTTATGTTTTGTCATCAACAAAAGGGGAGATTGTTAATACAAATAAGTCGTAAAACGTTTATTTATATTTTACGATCTTCTAATGTTTTGTCGATAACAAACGTAAAATCATTTTAACGAAACAAATAGAATACGTAAATGGTTTGGACTAATAGTTTTCTAAACACACCTACGCTTTCACATAAAACACTAAAACAAGTATAAGTGATTTTATGACTTAGATACATATGTACAACAACTAGTGTTTACATATTGGGTTAAACATATACTTAAACTAAGTATACTAAAATGGGTAAAAACTAAGTATATGCTAAAATAGGTAAATACAAGTATATACTAAATGGGTAAATACTAGCAAATGGTATTGACCCACAACCCATGGATTTATATATACCACTTAACCAAGTTCATTGAATCTAGAAAGAAAACCATGGATCAACCCATAACCCATGACCCATTACCAAAAATACCCATGGGCAAAGAGGAGCGTACCACGGATCCCTAGCTTTGTGCTAGCGGATCCATTGTGGTAGGGATCCGTGGGATCCGGAACAGTAGAATTTTTCCTCTATAAATAGTGAGCCATGTCTTCATTGTTTCACACCCCTTTCCAATACACTTTCTCCTCTGAGTTAAATCTCACTAACCTTAGATCCAAGAGATCTATGTTTGTAGTTTTGTTTTTGTGTAATCTTTTAGGTTCCTCTTAAAGGCAAGATCACCACCTTTGAAGTCGAGCAAGCTCAAGTCCATGAGTTTCCATGCTTCCTCATCATCAAGGCTATTGAAGTCCTCTTGTTGATGATCTCTTTCTTTCTTTAAAGAAGTGTAGTGTTGAAGACATTAGTGAAAGATGTATCAAGTGTCAAGACGAAGATATTAGTGAAGGGAATCTATCGTCTATAGGATAAGCACTTGTGGTAGCTGCTTAAAAGTCAAGACAAGAAGCATTAGTGAAAGGTGCTTCGAAGTCAAGACTAGAAGCATTAGTGAAAGGTGCTTCGAAGTGAAGACACAAGACATTAGTGAAAGGTGTCTTGTAGATCTAGTCAAGGGAATTAGTGAAAGGTGCCTTAGATGTACATTCGATATGGTGTGTTTCGATGTACTAGGTAGACTAGCATTAGATCCAAGGATATTGATGTCCTTGATGATGTTGTAAAGGAGTAGATCTCCTTTGGGATTAGTCGTTGGTGTAGTGTGGTAGTAGTTCCTCCATTGCAATGGAACTAGGTGCTTAGCCTAGTACCTAATAAAGGGTAGGCGACGTTGTGAAGGTGTAGTTTACCTAAGGTGTGAAAGAACTCGGTGGTTAGCCTAGCACCAGTATAAAGGGTAGGCGACGTTGTGTTAGGTGTGGTTCGCCTTGGTGTGAAAGAACTCGTATTTAGCTTTGTACCGAAAAAGGTTAAGCGGCGTTGTGAAGGCTTCTCCGCCATAAGGAGATTGGTGTAGTGTTTAAAACTCTCGAGTAGGTGACTCGGGAGTGGAGTAGGGCAAGGAAGGTGTCCTTGTAGCGAACCACTATAAATACTCGCGTTGTGGTTTTGTGCATCTTACTCTTATCTTTTCATTACATATCTTTATATGCTTGTTTATCAACATCCAACACACACAACCAAATAGATTGACATAAGTCGATCTAAATAGTTTAAAAGGAAGTTTTAATTGGTAAAACTATTCAACCCCCCCTTCTAGTTTTCCACAAGTTTGAAGTTTTTGTAAAGATCATTGAGCTTCATTGTTTCAATATTTGGTTTATTTTCCCAGACTGTAACATTAGTATGAAACTCTTAAGGCAAACTTCTTAGAAACTTTAAATTGAGGTCTTCCTTTTCTACCTCAATGCCAAACACAGTCAGTTGTGTAACTATCCTCTGGAGTTTGGTGAAGATGCTATCAAGAGAATCACTGCTTGAAGCAGAGAAGTTTTCATAACTTTGCTTCAACAATGTCTTTTGAGTCTTCTTTGTAGCATCATTACCACCAAACACCGAGCAAATCTCTTCAAAAGTTCTTTAGTCGTCTTGAACTTGTTTGAATGCTATGATCGGTCTCTAGGAAGAGTCATCGACAACAAACTTCTATCCTTTAGATCATTCTTCTTGATTTTTTCAATATTAGTCTCCGGCACATAAACTGTCTCAACATCTGTGTCACCACCCTTCTGAGTACTAGTCACAGGCTTGAAAGAATCACCAGTTAAGATGATCTCCCATAGAGCATAGTCTTGAATGAGAAAGTATTGCTCAATCATTATCCTCCACTTTTCAAACTCATTAAGTTTGAGCTTAGGAAGTCTTGGAGTAGAAGCGTTGGACTGGTTGTTTTCCATCTCCATTGATTTCAGTGAGTAGGTTAAGCTTATTCCTTGGATCTTCTAAAACAAAATATCAGAACCTTCACTCTGATACCACTTGATGGATCTGGACACACACCTTGTGTCAATGATATTTTGTATTATATTAATAAGCACGCGGAATTTACTTAGTAATACTTAGAAGACGGATTATATGATGTATTGTAAGTGAACACAGATTAAAAACAAAACTAAGCTCCAATATTATTAATGAATAATACGAGTGATCTTGCTTATCACTAGGGTTACACCTTGAAGCTTATGTGAATAATACGTATGTAATTCAGTACCTAAGACGATGACCTAGGACCTCTTTTTATAGTACAAAGAGTCCTTTACAAGATAAGTATAAAGCTAAGAATATAGAATATACACAAGATCTTTTCTATACTTATCTAAACATGTTTTCCTAACAATTATCTAATAGCAGTGGTAATATGTTTCCACTGCTAGTGCAATACTTAGCAGTGTCTTCCACAACTATCAGTTGGTAACAGATTATTCCCAACAGAATGCATGCCTGATGAATACACTGCATTTGTGCCTGATGATTCCTTGACCACTGAACCCAATACCTATAAGGATCAAGTTGCCATATATGAACAGCGTGCTAAGTTTGAACTGACCACTCGTGAGCAGGAAATGGATATCCAAATGCGTACACTTATCAGAAAAAGTAATTTTAGGGAAGAAATATTAAAACAAGAATTAAATTCCTTACATGATAAGCTTAATAAAACTGCTAAGCAAAAACAAGAACTTCAAGAAAATATGAAAGTGCTTAAGCAGGAATTCAATGCTAAGGAATCAAAACTTTTAAATTACTTTTCCAACCTAGAAACTTTGAAGAACAAACTTGAAAACAAGTTGTACGTACAAGGAAATACCCTTCAGAGTGCTCACATGATCACTAAGCATAGAGTCTTAAGCGATGAACATAGTATTCCCCTCGTAGAGGAACCCAATCCTGAGTATGGTAAAATAGCAAAGGCTGCTCAAAAGGTAGTCTATGATGGTAATGAAATTCTTAAGCCTAGACAAACCCCATCATGTATTGAATGCACCGAAGAAGATAGAGAATTGGAAGCTGCCTCTAGGGAGAAATTGGATAAGAAATTAAAAGATCCCTGGTGTATAAAATATAATATAACGTTTAAATATCATGATTACACCAAGGAAAATTGGATTTCCCTGAACAAGTTTAAGCCTCAAACTCTATTAACGCCTGAACAAGTGTTCTGGAAAAAGGATATGGATAAGCAAAAAGCTGATAACCTTGTTGAAAAAAATCCCCCTTGTAGAAAATTGTCTCCAGCAACTGTGTATCCTCCTAATACACCAATGCATTTAGTGCCTAGATCACTTCCCACTAATAGCAAGACCTTAATTAGCCTTTATGTAGTGTACCAACTATTTGCTGATTTTGAGAAAATGTGTAAAAAGAGAATCACACCTACTCGGATAACTGAAGGGGAAAGGGGTTTTGAATTAACTAAAGAATGCTATTTGGCTGAGTTCATGCCTTTTTTTCAAACAACTTAAAGAACAGTTTGAGAGTCTTAAAAAGGGAATGGATACAGAGATTAAAGAAATGAGAAAAATGTTTAATGATATGAAATTGGAGGTCAGTGTGAATGAACGTGAGCTTAAAAATAATGAGATTGAAAGAAAGAATCTGCACATCTTTAATGATAATCTGATTTCTCAATGTGTTGCTCAAGATGTGTTCTACACTGCTACAAATTCTTCTATTACTGCATCTCAATTTCATGAATTATCTGTTGCATTTAAAGTTTCCCATGATCGTGTCATTGAGCTTGAAACAACAAATTCTAAATTGCATGAGAAAATAGAACAGGATGATCATGATAACCTGGTCAAACATTTTTCTAAATTAGAAGTTGAACATCTTGCTTTGCAATTAAAATATCAACATCTCAAATAAAATGTTAAAACCTCAAATATCAAGACATCCTCTGATGCTCCTGAGTTTGATGCAGTTTTTGAAATTAGCAAACGTGATGAACAAATTCGAGCTTATTACAACACGATCAAAAGATTGAAAACCCAGATCTCATAACTAAAGGGAGAAAAGTATGATTCCCATATGCCTCCACCTTTAGATTCTCAGAATTTCCAACTTCAAAACATTATTGATAACTTGCAAAAGGAAAATGATTGTTTTAAAGCTGAAATTTCAAAGGTTAATGGTCAAAACAAAGAGTTATGTGATTCATTTAAAGTTAATCATGATAAACAAATTGAAAAGATAACTTCTTTACTTAACGATATTGAGAATCTGAAGCGTGAGGTGAAAGGAAAATTGCCGATCCCCAATTGCAAATATTCTGTTCATAAGGTTTCTGCTTGTGATAAGTATGCTATCGATATGTTATATATTCCCCCGCCCATTAGGAATAATGAACCTGCACATAAAGCATATCTCTCATACCTTAAGGATAGTTTGAAAGGTCTCCGTGAGATAGTTGAAGATGAAAGAATAGAAAAACCTTTTGATAGTACTATAGCATATGCCTGCATGGATACCAAAAGATCTCAGGAACTCTTAGAGTACGTAATTGTCACAAGTCTAAAATCCAGTAATAGGCGAGATAGAATAGTTGCACCCAGTTCTATGCCTAAGAATGTGACTTTTAATGTGCCTCACAAAACTTCAGATCCCAGCACTTATAGACCACTAATGCAAAGAGTAGTATCAACAACTAATATTCCTGTTGTTCCTTCTACAGGAGTAATCAGCAACACTAAGGTTAGCGGGTCAAAGCCTTCAGGCAATACAATGCGAAATAGGATCTTGCCAGCCAAAAGTGTTGAAGAGAAGAAAGTAGAAGAACACCCTAGGAAGAATAAGTTTGAGCTGAATAAAACGAATCGTGTTGATTCTAGTATTAGCTATAAGCGTACTGTAATGCTGCCTTTTGCAAAACATGTAAGGAATGTTTGATTTCTGGTCTTAATCATGAATGTGTTGTGAATGAGGTGATAAATGTTGGTAACACTCCAATCAAAATTATAAAAAATGCTAAATAGGTTAAGGAGATCTGGAATCCTAAAAGAAAAAGGGTTAGCAATTATTGGAAGCCTATAGGAAGAAAATTTAGACTCCACCCTTTTATTCCCATGGACTTCCCTTCTCCCAACATGATAGTCACAATAAGCATGTAACTGATCAAAACTACCACAGATATAGCATGCTTTATTGTACATCACAAAATCACTACCTAGTTGTTGAGATTTAACATGATTCCAACTCCTCTGGTTACCCCTAGGAGCTGATGGCTTGTTTCTATACATCTCAGCATACCTTACAGGTGATCTAGATTTATTAGCTTGTTTCCTAGGTTCCTCTGTAACAGTATTAACAACTTTTGGGATAGAAGCCTCTACATTCTTTTAAACATTCTCATCAACAACTGATGAGTCACTAGCACTTTCAAAAATATCAGTTTCATTCTCAACCTTTTCCTCACTTGTCGCAAATGTGTCCTTTAGAGGACCATATTCACGTTGAAGTTCCTGAAAATCTTCTAAGCCTGTATGAGCTAAATCAATGCCTGGAGGTGATGGAACACCTCTTAGTGGTGGTGGAACAGTATGATATCCCATACCTGACTTAGCTTTACTCATAATTTGAGCATTCTAAATTATATCAATTGACTTAGACTGATAATAACAGGTGTCTATAGTTAAATTGACATTTTCATTTATCTTTTTAAGTTTTTCAAGCTCTTCTTGGTATGCCTCATTCACAGCTGTCTTATGATCTACCTCTCTTCTAACAAGAATCATATCATCATTATATTTTGACTCATTTTCTCTATAGTGGTCTAGTTGGTTTTCTAATACAGCTATAGCTCTCCTAAGGTTTGACACAGTATAATTTGCAGTATACAATTCTTGTCTTTCATTAGAATATAAATCATTAAGCCTTTCAACTTCTCTAGCAGCCCTACATGTTTTAGAACAACTTTCAAAGTTTCGTACCTCACGATCGAGAGAAAGCCATGAGAGCAAATTCGGTGAGACACAAGAGCAGATCTCAAGGTTCTTCCTCTTGTTCATCGACCATGAAACTCCAATCATAGCTCACACCATCAATTGCCAACATTGCCTTTGGTTCTTCCACGCTTGGTTCTTTCTTTTGCTTGTACCAAGTAGACCTGATGTCCTTCATCCTTGGTCTTCGCATTCCCTAGCAAAATGCCCCAACTTGTGACAATTGAAACACTCTACTTTCTTTTGTCAAAGCTCGGTTTCACCACCATTGATGTGAATAGGCTTGCCGCCTTCTTGTAGAATTTCCTAGCCCTCATGCTAAGAAGAGCTATTTGCCATTTAATGTCCATCTCCTCCAATTCATCTTCATCAATTTGCTCTATGTCTTCATGAGTTAATATAGATCCATTAACTTGAGTGGAGATAAAAGCATAAAGGTAGGATCTCCAATACCGGCAATCTTTTCTTTGAACCTGTGGGGGAACACTAACATTACCAGTGGAAACAGTAGAACCAGCAGTGGAAATATCATCATCACAGTCATCTTCAGAATCATCACTGTCAACAGAGGTTGACATCAAAGCCAAGCTTCTTGACCTCTTACCAAATTTCCCAGCCTTCTTCAATCTTTGTTCAATGAGTTTGAAGTTGTTGTAAAGATCATTGAGCCTGATGAATACACTGCATTTGTGCCTGATGATTCCTTGACCACTGAACTCAATACCTATGAGGATCAAGTTGCCATATATGAACAGCGTGCTAAGTTTGAACTGACCACTCGTGAGCAGGAAATGGATATCCAAATGCGTACACTTATCAGAAAAAGTAATTTTAGGGAAGAAATATTAAAACAAGAATTAAATTCCTTACATGATAAGCTTAATAAAACTGCTAAGCAAAAACAAGAACTTCAAGAAAATATGAAAGTGCTTAAGCAGGAATTCAATGCTAAGGAATCAAAACTTTTAAATGACTTTTCCAACCTAAAAACTTTGAAGAACAAACTTGAAAACAAGTTATACGTACAAGGAAATACCCTTCAGACTGCTCATATGATCACTAAGCATAGAGTCTTAAGCGATGAACATAGTATTCCCCTCGTAGAGGAACCCAATCCTGAGTATGGTAAAATAGCAAAGGCTGCTCAAAAGGTAGTCTATGATGGTAATGAAATTCTTAAGCCTAGACAAACCCCATCATGTATTGAATGCACCGAAGAAGATAGAGAATTGGAAGTTGCCTCTAGGGAGAAATTGGATAAGAAATTAAAAGATCCCAGTGTATAAAATATAATATAACGTTTAAATCTCATGATTACACCAAGGAAAATTGGATTTCCTTAACAAGTTTAAGCCTCAAACTCTATTAACGCTTTGAACAAGTGTTCGGAAAAAGGATATGGATAAGCAAAAGTCGATAACCTTGTTGAAAAAATCCCCAGAGAAAATTGTCTCCAAAGAATCGTGTATCCTCCTAATACACCAATGCATTTAGTACCTAGATCACTTCCCACTAATAGCAAGACCTTAATTAGCCTTTATGTAGTGTACCAACTATTTGCTGATTTTGAGAAAACGTGTAAAAAGAGAATCACACCTACTCAGATAACTGAAGGGGAAAGGGGTTTTGAATTAACTAAAGAATGCTATTTGGCTGAGGTCATGCCTTTTTTTCAAACAACTTAAAGAACAGTTTGATAGTCTTAAAAAGGGAATGGATACAGAGATTAAAGAAATGAGAAAAATGTTTAATGATATGGAATTGGAGGTCAGTGTGAATGAACGTGAGTTTAAAAATAATGAGATTGAAAGAAAGAATCTGCACATCTTTAATGATAATCTAATTTCTCAATGTGTTGCTCAAGATGTGTTCTACACTGCTACAAATTCTTCTATTACTGCATCTCAATTTCATGAATTATCTGTTGCATTGAAAGTTTCCCATGATCGTGTCATTGAGCTTGAAACAACAGATTCTAAATTGCATGAGAAAATAGAACAGGATGATCATGATAACCTGTGTGGAAAACTAGAAGGGGGGTTGAATAGTTTTGCCGATTTTACGTTAGTTTCAAAAACTTTTAGATTCGTTGATATGTGAGATCTTGTGGATGTGGAGAAAGTATAGATCTAATGATAAAGCAAGTAAATAAAGTAAAGCGAAGGGAAAGAAAAGACACAACCGATGTATAGTGGTTCGGCAACAAGGACACCTTCCTTGCCCTACTCCACTCCCCGAGTCACCTACTCGAGAGTTCAAGCACTATGTCAACAAACTCGGTCACTTGGCGGAGAAGCCTTCACAACGTTGCTTACACTTTTTCCGGTACAAAGCTAGATACCGAGTCCGTAACACGGTGGACTAAACCAACACGACTATTACACAACAAATATGTGAAATATCAAATACAAGATCTTCGCCATGAAAATCTTGCGGAGTGACAAATCAATCAAGGACCCCATGCTTGGATGACTTGTAGAATGCTCGTGATCTCGCCTTAGAGAAGGACCTATATGAGGATCACAATAGAAAGAAAGAAGAACAACTCTCTAGATCAAGTGATCTATATGTTAGAAGAGAATGAGAGTGTATGAGAGATTTAGTAAGAAGAGGGTGAGTTAGAATGAAGAAATGGCTCTCTATTTATAGGCAAATTGCTTCACCGTTCCCACGGATCCCACGGATCCTTCCACTGGGATCCGCTAGCACAAAGCCGTGGATCCGTGGAACGCCCTCTTGCCCATGGGTTTTTGGTTATGGGTCATGGGTTGGTCCATTGGTTATTTTTAGATTCAATGTATCTAAGTATACATTGTATCAAGTCTCTTTGGGTATGGTTTAAGATCCATGGGTTATGGTCCATGGGTTATGATTTTACCCATCCTAATAAACTATTACAACAAATGCTTAATTACTACATTTTTGTATTTAAATGGCTATATGTAAATGCTTTACAAAACTAACATGTATCCTTTATAATTATATTTAAGATAACATTATATTTGTTATCAACAAAACACAAAGAGATCGCAAAATATTAATAAACGGTTTTACGGTTTATTTGTATTAACAATCTCCCCTTTTGTTGATGACAAAACATAATGTTATGATGAGTAAAACTTAAGGATAGATGTAAATTTTGAAAGCCCGAAGCCCCTAAGTTTTACTTCTTCCCCTTTTGTCGAAACAAAAGTTAACCCATGGAAGAAATAAATATAAAGGTGTGGGAAAAAAAAATAGTCCACGTATCACTAACTCCCCCTTGACGGTAGCTCCCCCTTGTTTGGGGAGTCAAGTGAAGAAAAATAAAAATCCTACAAAAAGAAAGGTTAGTAACATGCTTAAATAATCTTGTGATTGTCGAGAATCAAGATTGGGAGCCAAGGTATGTAAACAAGGCCTTGTAATAAAACAACAAATTGTAGTGGTATTTATGCCACCTACAAGCATGTAAAAATAAGAACAAGACTTATTCTTGAAAATGACTCAAGTGAAAAAGTACAATAAAAATAGTAGTAATGATTCTGTCCATGCTTGCATAAGGTTTATGGATGGAGGTTTTGATGAGTGATGGTATTGATGCGATCAAGTATGAGGTTGAGTATGAATCGCATTTCTTCCCTAACTTCTATTGCGATTTCCCTAGTGGATTGGCAATGTTCACAATGTAGGTGATGAGTGCGGAAGTTTTCCGGGTTGTTTTGATTTGAGTTATGCGGAAGATGTGGTGGAAAAATAGGAAAATATGGATCAACATCCGGAATATTTGTAAGTGGTGGTGGAAAAGAACCTAGATGTTCTTGTAATGTGATGGGAGCTAATGGTGGTGACGTTTCAAGATCTTGAAAGATATTATTTGGAGATGTAGGTGGTGTTGAAAAGACGATTTCTTTTTGTTTAGATTGTTTAGATCTTGTTGGAGTCTTAAGGAGTTCCAAAAGAGTGACTTTGGGTGGTGATGAGGTTGGTGTACTTGTTGGAGATGAGGGAGGTGCTATTATGGAAGCATTTTGTGGTGAGTTATTTGTTGAGGATGAACCATTTGAGGTTGTTTTTGCTAAGCAACAAGATCGGATACTAATCCGTGCGGATATCCTAGAGTTTGATTGTGGTATTTTGGATGGTGGAAGTACAAATGTTTGGATATCATGATTGTTTGTACTAGATGATTCTCCTAGAGGGTTTTTGAATGACATGGTGTATTGTGTATGTGAGGATGAGATGGATTATGCAAGCATTTTGGGAGTTCTATATATAGAAAAACAAAGCATTGTAATGAATGCTTGAACCAAAATGAGGATTAAAATCTAATGATTAAATATGAATTCAAGGCATGTGATCATGAAAATACAAGCATTAAAGAGCATACTCCCAAAAATGAAACAAATGTGGATTTTTCATCCAAAGTGAAAAGAATAGAAGTTAAAACGACACGTCTTCACGGATCCTTCCTTGAGGATCCGTCCAAGATGAAGGCCGGGATCCGTGGGTCCGTGATTCAGCAAAGACAAAATTTTCTTTTTGGAAACATTTTTGCCTATTGTGTGCCTATATGCAAACTATTTGGAGTTGCGGTTTTCTCGACCTCTAAAAAGAAAAGGAAAATAACTAGAGAAAAATAAATCCTATTGAGATAACCCGAAAACACACATTTGGTACATAAGTACGTAATATTGTGTTATCAATGCTCCTAATTCATTTTTGCTTAAATGAATGTACCCGAAAACACATATTAGTTATGTGTTCCCTTTAGCATTCAAAAGACATGAGATGCAATGAAAACGGGTTTTTACTTTGTATTAATAATGAAAAAGCGATTTGTCCTAGACGTGAGAAATTGCTTTTGTGAAATTGATACGGGAAGGTATCATTCTTTTTAGAAAATATTTTGAAAAGAGATTTTCTTTAATAATGTGTATGTAGTTATGTGTAAAAAAAAATTAAAAGTGGAAGACTTATCTTGGGTTTTGAAAATTCTCGTATTGTTTGTGAGTTGTGCGTGAAATAGAAATCCTAGACTCAGAAAGAAGAAGGCTAGTGTTTACATACCTTGTAGAGTCAAATAAGTTACGACGTTTGTTCCATTAGACCAAGACCAAGACGAAGTAGGTTGAATTGTTCTCGCTCAACGGTTTGGTGAGGACGCCGGCTATGTTGTCTTTGGATGCTACCTTCTCAATAGAGATGTTCCCTTTGAACATTGTCTCTTAAGTGATGTCGAATCTCTATATGCTTTGTGCGAGAATGCAATACCGGATTCTTGCTTAGGTCGATGGCACCTTTGTTGTCACATAGGATGGCTATGTCGCTAGATGGATGTCGTAGTCGACTAACGCTTGTTTCATCCATAGTGCTTGTTGGCATGCTTTGCGCGGAGACGTACTCTGCTCGGTTGTTGATATAGCTAGTGCCGCTTTGTTTCTTAGAAAACCAAGACGTTAAGCAACATCCCATGAAAGTACATACCCCACTTGTACTTTTTCTATCAACGTAATCACCGCATGGTCGAATCGCATATACAATTGTTTCTACTCCGCCCTTAGGATACCATAATCCTAATTGTGTTGCACCCTTAATATATCTAAATATCCTTTTTACGGCTTCTAGGTGTGATGTTTTAGGGTCTTATTGAAATCTAGCACATAAGCAAACACTAAACATGATATCCGGCCTACTTGCCGTGAGGTAGAGAAGACTACCTATCATGCCACGATATTTAGTATTATCTACGGATTCTCCGTCTTCATCTTTTGTGAGTTTGGTGTCGGATGACATTGGAGTCCTAATAGGTTTAGACTCTTCTAGACCAAATTTCTTTAACATCTCCTTGATGTATTTAGATTGATTGAAGAAGATACCATCTTCTACTTGTTTTATTTGTAGACCAAGAAAGAAACTAAGTTCTCCCATCATACTCATCTCGAACTCTTCATGCATGATTTTAGAGAAATCATCACACATGTCTTGACAAGTGGATCCGAATATAATATCATCTTCATATATTTGTACTATGATTATATGTGACTCTCTTTTCTTAGTAAAAAGTGTGTTGTCAACTAACCCCATGGTGTAGTTGTGTTTAACTAGAAATGACTTGAGTCTATCATACCAAGCTTTTGGAGCTTGTTTAAGACCGTAAAGGGCTTTCTTTAATTTATATACATGTTTGGGTTTTTCCAAATCAATGAAGCCCGGAGGTTGAGCTACATATACTTCTTCATTTATGACACTGATATGTGCTAAACCAGTCAAATCTAATCACACAAGCTAGCCACTTGTGAATGGCTAACCGTAATAGACTTAAAACTGCTTAAAACACAAATACAATGAAGTCCTGGAGAATAGAATGAATTCCCAGGTCGTTAAGTCCCACGGAGACTCAATGGTGTGTAAAACACTTGATCAGATGATAGAATGATCACTAAGGATATTGATCAGAAAGGTTTTGGATTGGATAATTACACTACTGAAAAAGTTTATAAATTAAAGCGACTTAAATACAAATTAAGAAAATTAAAAAGATAAAATATATTAAATAAACGCTATCACTATTTTTAAAATGATGAACGTTTAAAACTTAAAACTTACGTTAAAATAAAATTACGTAAACGTACAAAATAAAACGTGAAAATAAAGAAGGAAAATACCTACGGATATGAAAAATACATTTTTACAATCCTAATAATAAAAGAAAATTATTAGAAAAATAAAATTATTTTTAAAACTATTTATCTAATTATTATTAATTAAAACTAATTTTAAATATTTAAAATGCACTAAAATATAAGAAAATACAAAGTTAACCTAGAAAATGAAATTATAACTTAGAAAAATCTAAAATATGATAAAACTTATTTTAAAACTGAAAATATATTTTTAGAGTTTTTATGTATTTATTATTAATTTAATACTATTTAAAACTAATTAAAATGCTAGAAAATACTATTTAAACCAAGAAAATTATGGAAAAATATTTTTGGCTTTTATATTTATCTTAACTTAAGAAAATGAAAATTATTTTTTGAAACTTTTCTTAATTTTTATATTAAATGCTAATTAAAAATGCTTAAAAACTAATTTAAATTAAGAAAAATAGCAAACAAGCTTGGAAAAATATGAAAATTTCAGGAAAAGTCTAAAATATTATTAGGAAGCTAGGAAAAATGGAAAAACATGGGGTTATGTGTGGAATTATGGAACTGATGTGTAAAGTGCTTATAAATAAGCACTTTGAATAAGCAAATGGAGACCAATAAGCACCAAACCAAAACAGGAACTTGGATAAGCTAAAAGAACCTAAATGCAACAGATTACAACTATCTTAAACCTCTAAATCACAAGCTCAACATATTTGATTGATTTGAGATTATAAGCCAAAACAGTTTTCAGGTGCTCACTTTGGACTTAAGCACAAGACATACAATAAGCTGAAACTACAAAATGGAAGTGGGACCCTGCACTAGACCTGGGTGAGACCTTATAAACCAAATTACAGACCTAGACAAGTTCAAATGAGCTCTGTGCAATCCTTGCAAAACTCTTAAAACTCAGGCACCAATGCCCCCGACAAGGCATATAAGCTCATAATCACAAGCCTTTTTGAAGCTTTTAAAAAATTCACAAAATTATACAAAAATAGACATAAGAAAATAGACCAGCATGAGATTTTAAAACATCAAGTTTCATTGAAATTGGCTTAAAGATGAAGCCAAGAAAAATCAACTTAGATTGGCTAAAACTGAGTTTTCAGTTTTTTGACTTTTTGAAAGATTTGAAAGGTTTGACTTCTATGAACTTTGCAATTGATTTGTGGACTGATGATGATATATTATGATGAAATAAAGTTATATTAAGCTATTCTATTAACATTTAAACACAAAACAAGCTTTTGCTTGTTCAAATCCACAACAAATTAACAGCTTTAAGATGATAGGATGAAATTTTGACTTTGAGCTTTGCAGCACAAGTTAAAGACTATAATAAGCATAAAACAGATACACAAGCATGAGACAACAGATACCAAGCAATCGCATAAACCTATAGCACGCTTTAAGTACCAAATCCAAACACCCTTTAAGATACTGTTTTGCAATTTTAAAAGATACAATCACTGAACTAGATAAAGCTACTCATCAAACTAAGTTTAAATTACCTAATTACAACTAATTAAACACATAAAAACCAATTGTGACCACAGATACAAGTACCAACAGAAACTGCAAAATGACTTGAAATTTGGAAATGAGAAAATTACTCACATGTGTTCAGCTGGTGTTGCAGGCTAAACCAAACCAAATATACTCTAACCTAGTCTAATCCAACCCCAAAGCAAGCTGCATCAACCCAAATATCATCACCATTTCCAATTTTTAGCAACAGTTGACTTATGTTGACCAAGTGACAAAACTACTTAAAACTTGATTGCAAGCTTACCAAAGGCTAAAATAAGCTTAAAGAAGCTTATTTGATTTTAACATAAGCTTATGAGAAGCTTGTACATAAAATTCGAAACTGAAAATATCAACAGTGAACCTTAAAAATTGGAACTTATATAAAAACTTTGATAGATAATCAAAAGCACATTACAAAGGTGTTTTTACTTAAATGTAATACATAGAACTTGAAATTACAACATTTGCTTTAAACTAAAACATTAATTTAAAAAAACGACATTAAGGAAAATTAAAACTAAATTCTCCTCCCCCACTCTCTTTCTTCTTGCTCCTTTTATACCCAAGAGGGCTTCTCCACTTGTTCTGAGCTTTTCCCACCTGCTTTAAGGGCCATTGGATGGCTTAAGTGAATTTTGGCCATTGATCATTTTTTTATGAAATTGGTTTCAAGATTGTGGGTTGAGTGCTTGGGTAGAGGATGCATTTAATGTGTCTTGGAAGTTTGTTGAGGTGGGGGGAACAAGAAAAGTGGATGATGAGGAGGGGGGATGGTAAGTTGATTGATTTCGTGGATTTGGTTGGGAAGAAAGAAAAACGCGCCAGGGGTGTTTGTGTTCGACTTGTATTTGACCGGCTAATATATTAAAGGGGGGGTCAAAATGATATTGACAGGGGGTCCAAAGCTATGGCAGGGTCACAATGGGTTCAAGGTCCAAAAAGGTATAAAGGTTATTAATAATCAAGGGACCAATTGTGTAAATTCTGAAAATTGAGGGACCTACTCTGCCAATTATGCAAAGTTGATCCAAGGGACTAAAAGTGACAAGTTTTAATAATATAAGGACTGAACTTGACATTTTCAAAATTCCAAGGGCCAATTTTGCCAATTTTTAAACTTGGAGGACCAAACTTGTAATTTCTCAAAACTTTTGATATTTTTCACCAAAGGACTAATTTTGACAAGTTATGATTTTAAAAGGACCTTTGGTGATTTTTCTTTGAAATTATGTGCTCGGGGACTATTTCGACAACTTTTGAAACTTGGGGACCTAAACCGCCAATTATGCAAACTTTACTCATTTTTCATCCGATTTTAAACATTTTGCATCCGAAACATATAAAATGCAATTTTGGAATATTTTCGAGATTTTGATGCATTTCGAGCATTTTTAAACGCTTTGCGCTCAGATTGACCCAAAATGATGAGTATTTACACACTCATCAATCCCCACACTAAACTATTGCTAGTCCCTAGCAATCTTTTGAGAAAAACTTAATGGATTTGAATCTCTTTACCAAAAGCCATTACTTCGAGTAGCCAAATGTTTCGATTCAAGTAAGAACCATGGTACACCGATAACCATGTGATTTTGAGCAAACCACCGCCTTCCAACGGATTTGATTTGTCTTTACCGTGCCGCTTGCTCGGACTAGCCAACTCTTAGATAAATTATCGAGATTATCTTTGGTGAGTGATTACCAATTATGGTTTTTCCATCGCCTTTACCACAAGCCATAAACTTGCGGGCTAGCCAACTCTTCACTTTTAGGATATGGTGAATGAATACCATACAATTTTGGGCAAATTGCAAGTCGTCAACGGATTTGAGATATCTTTACCAAGAGCCGCTTGCTCTGGATTAGCCAATCCTTTTGTTTATTAGACAAGGCGATCGATAACCATAAGATGAGTCGTGTAAAACACTTACTCCAAAAAAATTTTGGCCAAAACGGAGGAATTAGGTGGTATAATTACATGATAAAATTGGTGAGAATTCCCACACTTAGAAATGAATATTGCCTCAATATTCAAAGTACCGCGGTTATGCCGAAACCGAGAACGTAAAAGGAAATACTACTACCATTATTTGAAATTTTATTTTATTTTTATTTTTTTTTTTTTTTTTTTTATATATATATATATATATATATATATATATATATATATATATATATATATATATATATATATATGGGCATCACCCCACACTAAGGTGGTAGAAAGGGTAAGAAGTCGAAATATGGGTGAAAACCCATATGGTGTGTGCTCTTGTTTTTGATTTCCGAGTCGCTAGCTTGACTCGACCCGCATTCATTTGTTCATGGGAAGCAAAGTGGAAGAAACAATCTCCATCGGACTTTCATTCGAAATGTTTGGACAAACATTTGAAGCACGTGAAAGTTCCACACCGACGAGATATATGAGACGCACCCGGCCACAAATGATAAATGAAAATGCAGGGTCAAAGATAGTGTCCTCACTCCAGAAGGAGTGAAGAGAGAGAAGTCACATCATATGTGAGGAATGGAAGAAAGATGTTGATAACAATCAAGATCCATTCTTCATTCTCAAATGTAGACATATCGGAGGAAGAGTGAAGGTGGTATCATCAATAAGCAAACTCTTATGATAGAGTACACCTTCTCCCGAGCCAATATCATCCTCAAGATCAAAATAGAAATGATCATATTCGAGGAGATATGTCATGAGAGAGTTCACCGAGAACTCTTCATGAAGAGAATCATTGGAAAAAGCCTCAAGTTCGGGAGATGTTTCGGCTTGTCCAATGTAGAGTCACTATCCACAACGGGATAGGAGATGAAGTCGACTTAGCACGTAATGATTCGATCTTAGAAACGAGGAGATTTATATTGAACAATTGTTCACGAAGTATCTCGTCCTCAATTTCCGGATCATCGAATCTCTCACTTCCTCTAAGCTAACTAGCTCGGAAGGTAGCTCCTTGACATAATCGATGTCTCCATAGGATAAAGAATCGTCAAACAAGTACAATCGTTGTCGAATCGGAGAACATATCAACATGATCATTTGGAATGTCAAGAGGAGGAGAAGAATCATCATTAAGAGGCTCATCACACATATTACGGAGATAACCTCGGACTCACTTGGGATTGGGACAAGGCTCTCAACACTAGACGATTCCATTTCGGAATAGTGCAAGAGGCTCGTCCCCATTATGAGAGAGTCTTTGGAAGCAATAATAGGTAAGATATGTGTGATAGCAATAGACCGAGGAGTTGAGAAATGATATCGCTCAATTGAATAGCACTCTCCTCGTCGTCCTCATAATATTTCCCCATTTGAATAGTATCCTCATCATCATCGCCATCATATCGGATTCTTATATTCATCTCGTCAAGTTTACACACCATTCTTTTCATTTGTAGTTTCTTTCGAATGCGTATTTCTTCGAACTTTGTGGAAGATTACACTCCTCGTAATCATTGAGATGTCTGTGAAGGCTCAAGTCCGATGACCGATGGAATATGTGGGGTTGGAAATTGTCAAACCGGAGAATTAGAATTCAAAATTTTGATTCATCGGTTGACATTCAAAAGTCGCATGAGGACCCCCGCAATTCTCACAACAGAGATAATTGGGAGAATAACTTTCACCAAAGTTCGATTGTAACATGGTTCGCTCATAGACAAGCGGGACCCGTGGTGGACAATCAAAACCGTAATGAGAATCATTCCACAAAACTCGCATGAGTAGGATTCGTATTGGGTGTGGAGGTAGGTAGGAAAAATCGGTGTTTCATTATTTGAAATGGGATCGATTACCGACAAACTTGTCTCCAAACTCACATTGGTACATCGCCGACAATTTCCACCGTTAAATGGACCTCCACACCAGAACATGTTGAAAACCATGACATGAAGAATTAAACAGATAAGAGGATAAGAGATGAAGAATTAAACGGTTATAGAGGATAAGGAATGGAGAATTAAACAGTTAGAGGGTAAGGAAATGTAGAATCAAAAGATGCGAGAGGGTAAAGATGGATATTTTGGATTTTTGAAAACAGGCTATAAAAACAAAGAAAGAAAATATTTTTGGTGTTGATAACACTTGTGAAAAGTGTTAATGAACTTTTGGATTTTTGAAAACTTTACAAAAACTTTTACAAAAGATGTTATATGTGCAAGAATGGGTCTCGAAAAGGTTTAACACACGCTAAAGCCTCCCGTGGCGCTAAAATTTGATCTGTGCTAAACCAACAAATCTAATCACACAAGCTAGCCACTTGTGAATGGCTAACCGTAATAGACTTAAAACCGCTTAAAACACAAATACAATGAAGTCCTCGGAGAATAGAATGAATTCCAGTCGTTAAGTCCCACGGAGACTCAATGGTGTGTAAAACACTTGATCGATGATAGAATGATCACCAAGGATAGTGATCGAAAGGTTTTGATCGATAATTACACTCTTGAAAAAGTTTATAAATTAAAGCGACTTAAATACAAATTAAGAAAATTAAAAGATAAAATATATTAAATAAACGCTATCACTATTTTTAAAATGATGAACGTTTAAAACTTAAAACTTACGTTAAAATAAAATTACGTAAACGTACAAAATAAAACGTGAAAATAAAGAAGGAAAATACCTACGGATATGAAAAATACATTTTTACAATCCTAATAATAAAAGAAAATTATTAGAAAAATAAAATTATTTTTAAAACTATTTATCTAATTATTATTAATTAAAAACTAATTTTAAATATTTAAAATGCACTAAAATATAAGAAAATACAAAGTTAACCTAGAAAAATGAAATTATAACTTAGAAAAATCTAAAATATGATAAAACTTATTTTAAAACTGAAAATATATTTTTTAGAGTTTTTATGTATTTATTATTAATTTAATACTATTTAAAACTAATTAAAATGCTAGAAAATACTATTTAAACCAAGAAAATTATGGAAAATATTTTTGGTTTTTATATTTATCTTAACTTAAGAAAATGAAAATTATTTTTTGAAACTTTTCTTAATTTTTTATATTAAATGCTAATTAAAAATGCTTAAAAACTAATTTAAATTAAGAAAAATAGCAAACAAGCTTGGAAAAATATGAAAATTTCAGGAAAAGTCTAAAATATTATTAGGAAGCTAGGAAAAATAGAAAAACATGGGGTTATGTGTGGAATTATGGAACTGATGTGTAAAGTGCTTATAAATAAGCACTTTGAATAAGCAAATGGAGACCAATAAGCACCAAACCAAAACAGGAACTTGGATAAGCTAAAAGAACCTAAATGCAACAGATTACAACTATCTTAAACCTCTAAATCACAAGCTCAACAGATTTGATTGATTTGAGATTATAAGCCAAAACAGTTTTCAGGTGCTCACTTTGGACTTAAGCACAAGACATACAATAAGCTGAAACTACAAAATGGAAGTGGGACCCTGCACTAGACCTGGGTGAGACCTTATAAACCAAATTACAGACCTAGACAAGTTCAAATGAGCTCTGTGCAATCCTTGCAAAACCTGCTTAAAACCTGTGCAGCTCAATGCCCTACACAGGGCATATAAGCTCATAATCACAAGCCTTTTTGAAGCTTTTAAAAAATTCACAAAATTATACAAAAATAGACATAAGAAAATAGACCAGCATGAGATTTTAAAACATCAAGTTTCATTGAAATTGGCTTAAAGATGAAGCCAAGAAAAATCAACTTAGATTGGCTAAAACTGAGTTTTCAGTTTTTGACTTTTTGAAAGATTTGAAAGGTTTGACTTCTATGAACTTTGCAATTGATTTGTGGACTGATGATGATATATTATGATGAAATAAAGTTATATTAAGCTATTCTATTAACATTTGAACACAAAACAAGCTTTTGCTTGTTCAAATCCACAACAGCTAACAGTTTAAGACAGATAGGATGAAATTTTGACTTTGGAGCTTTGCAGGCACAAGTTAAAGACTATAATAAGCATAAAACAGATACACAAGCATGAGACAACAAATACCAAGCACTGCATAAACCTATAGCACAGTTTAAGTACCAAATCCAAACACCCTTTAAGATACTGTTTTGCAATTTTAAAAGATACAATCACTGAACTAGATAAAGCTACTCATCAAACTAAGTTTAAATTACCTAATTACAACTAATTAAACACATAAAAACCAATTGTGACCACAGATACAAGTACCAACAGAAACTGCAAAATGACTTGAAATTTGGAAATGAGAAAATTACTCACATGTGTTCAGCTGGTGTTGCAGGCTAAACCAAACAAAATATACTCTAACCTAGTCTAATCCAACCCCAAAGCAAGCTGCATCAACCCAAATATCATCACCATTTCCAATTTTTAGCAACAGTTGACTTATGTTGACCAAGTGACAAAACTACTTAAAACTTGATTGCAAGCTTACCAAAGGCTAAAATAAGCTTAAAGAAGCTTATTTGATTTTAACATAAGCTTATGAGAAGCTTGTACATAAAATTCGAAACTGAAAATATCAACAGTGAACCTTAAAAATTGGAACTTATATAAAAACTTTGATAGATAATCAAAAGCACATTACAAAGGTGTTTTTACTTAAATGTAATACATAGAACTTGAAATTACAACATTTGCTTTAAACTAAAACATTAATTTAAAAAAACGACATTAAGGAAAATTAAAACTAAATTCTCCTCCCCCACTCTCTTTCTTCTTGCTCCTTTTATACCCAAGAGGGCTTCTCCACTTGTTCTGAGCTTTTCCCACCTGCTTTAAGGGCCATTGGATGGCTTAAGTGAATTTTGGCCATTGATCATTTTTTTGGCGGGAAATTGGTTTTCAGCAGTTGTGGGTTGAGTGCTTGGGTAGAGGATGCATTTAATGTGTCTTGGAAGTTTGTTGAGGTGGGGGGAACAAGAAAAGTGGATGATGAGGAGGGGGGATGGTAAGTTGAGTGATTTCAGGGATTTGGTTGGGGAAGAAAGAAAAAACGCGCCAAGGGGTGTTTGTGTTCGACTTGTATTTGACCGGCTAATATATTAAAGGGGGGGTCAAAATGATATTGACAGGGGGTCCAAAGCTATGGCAGGGTCACAATGGGTTCAAGGTCCAAAAAGGTATAAAGGTTATTAATAATCAAGGGACCAATTGTGTAAATTCTGAAAATTGAGGGACCTACTCTGCCAATTATGCAAAGTTGATCCAAGGGACTAAAAGTGACAAGTTTTAAAAATATAAGGACTGAACTTGACATTTTCAAAATTCCAAGGGCCAATTTTGCCAATTTTTAAACTTGGAGGACCAAACTTGTAATTTCTCAAAACTTTTGATATTTTTCACCAAAGGACTAATTTTGACAAGTTATGATTTTAAAAGGACCTTTGGTGATTTTTCTTTGAAATTATGTGCTCGGGGACTATTTCGACAACTTTTGAAACTTGGGGACCGAAAGCGCCAATTATGCAAACTTTGCTCATTTTTCATCCGATTTTAAACATTTTGCATCCGAAACATATAAAATGCAATTTTGGAATATTTTCGAGATTTTGATGCATTTCGAGCATTTTAAACGCTTTGCGCTCAGATTGACTTCAAAATGATGAGTATTTACACACTCATCAGACACTATTTAGAAAAGCGCTTTTGACATCCATTTGATAAAGCTTTAGATCATTAGCACAAGCATACGCAAGAAGTATTCTTATAGACTCTAATCTAGCCACGGGGGCGTAGGTCTCATCAAAGTCTATTCCTTCTTGTTGGTTATACCCTTGAGCAACGAGTCTAGCCTTGTTCCTAGACACGACTCCGTTTGCATCTAATTTGTTTTTAGAAACCCATTTGGTTCCTATTATGGTTTGATTACTAGGCGGAGGGACAAGTGTCCAAACATCATTAGAAACAAATTGATTTAGTTCTTCTTGCATAGCCATTACCCAACTCTCATCTTTAATTGCTTCTTGTGTATTCTTTGTCACACCCCCAAATTACCTGTTTTGCAGCGGAATGGAATTCCTGGGGATTGACTGTCATAGCATCACAATCACAGTTATATTGAACGACCTAAAGTGTCGTTTGGAAAATACATCGCTTGATTTAATAAAAACATTCAGAGTTACAAAGATAGGTCCCAAATGAAAGTTACTATGTGCGGAAAATAAGTTTGGTACAAGTCAAACGATGTTTTTAAAGTATATAAATCCCATGTGAGACACGTCGTCACCGTGACTCTATGATATGTCCACATGCATGCCATGAAGTATATGCCTTAGTTACCTGAAAATACATTGCTAAAAGTGTCAACACAAAGGTTGAGTGAGTTCATAGAGTTGTTGAAAATGTTTAATACGACTACCACAAGTATAAATTATGTATGACAATGTCGCCACAAAAATGATACAATTGCTATAAGTCCATGACACGAAACTAGATTGATCATGATGTTCACCCCAACAGTGTTTGCCAAACAACTCAAATAATGTTATTAAATGAAATGCATCCGCTTAACCGCTTGAATCCACCAACCCGGATGGAGGAGTCACCTCGATAGATCTATCCACTCACCCTCGCTTTCTTTCGAATTAACGGTTCATGTTATATAATGGGGACATTCAATTGGCATGAGGTAACTTAAGCAATGTAATGAATTTGATATACTTGGCATCGTAATGAAAATAATGTGCAATGTATTCTCCCCCGTAGGTTTGAAATAAGTATAAACTTGAATAAATCGGGGCTATGAAAACTCACCTGTTGCAATGTTTATGATGATATAATAGCAAAAGTGGATACACTGAAATGAGGCGCAACCTGTAACCGTGACCTATTATGAATGATATGTTCTATGATAAGTTATGTTGTAATGTTATGCATGCAATTCGTATGATATCTATACCACTTGTACATTTGAAAATAATGTTTATCTTCGAAAAATATGTTTATGACATCTCGTCATGTTATAAAATACTTTACAAGTATTTACGTTGAAATGAGATCTTTCGATAGTCATTTAATGATTTATTATGAAATTATAACTTTTCGTCGTAAAATAATGTCGTTGAAATTTCATGAAAGTGACAAAACGGCCTTTAAAAAGCTAGTCGTAAAATGGTGCACGTCGAGTGTTAGGAAACGAACTCAACGGTTTTGGGAAGCTTGTATCATTATCTCAAAGTTTTGGCATTTAAGTTTTCATCCTAGAGGTCTCGATCATGGAGAGAAATGTAGTTAAAGTATGGTACTTGTGTCCAACATATTGTTTAAGGGTGGTTTTTCGGCAAAGTTTAAGCGACCGTATATTATTCATTACAACTCCGTTTGACGAACGGTTGAACACTTTGGAAAATAGACCAGGCGAACTTACTTTTACTAGAAGACATCATTTTATAAAAAGTAATCCATCAATGTTAAAAACGACCCTCAACATGGTCACTTGTTTGCCGTAATACTTGTCTAATAGAAATATATTAGTTTTTCTTATATAATAAAGTTACGGCAACTTTGTTAAATCACGTGTAATTTAATCGTTACAAGTCCGTTTTCTACGTTTTATATGTCCTCGGAATCGTGATAATATATACTAATATATTTTTGATAAGTCGACACATTTTATAACGCTTAAGACTCATTTTTGACTCGTAAAAAGGCGAGATTACAAGCTGAATTTTCTGTACCAAATATCTTTCGTCGTCAAACTTGAAAAATTCATAACTTCTTCGTTATAGCTCCGTTTTAATCCGTTCAAGCGGCCACGGTTTCGTTTTAAATTATATTTTCTAAATATCTAGGCCAAAATTTTACCCACTGTCGGATTTTCCAGATTTTGAAAATAAGGACAGACCCTTTTGCAAACTTGTCGAAATGAGTTTTCTCGCGCCAAACCTTTTCTAACCCATTCAAAACAACTCCGAAGCTATTCTAATCCTACCATACACCTTCTTAGGGTGTCATGGGTTCCTAGACATCACCAAAATAATATATAACAAGGAGTAATTATAGGATGGATTATATATATATACACTTAAAAACCTTAAAAGTGGTATAAACATCACACAACTTGCATGTTTTACTTGTGCATAATAAAATGAACATAGAAATGAATATAAAAAATAATGATATGTATGAAATGCTTACTAGTAATTGATGAGGTTTATGAGAACAAAGGATTTTCCTAATCACCCTAGATTTTTATTTCAAAACCTATACAAAGAGTGATACTAGTGTGTTAAATAACTTTGTCTTGAAAAATTTTGAAGCTTCCTTCTATGATCCTTGTGGTTGCCGGTTTGTGTAGAGAAAAGGAAGAGAGGAAAATGATTTTGCTTTGTAACTTGGATATGTATGTGTAAAATGAATGTATAATACATTTAATAGTGAGATATTTGTCAAATTTTGATGACTAACCCCCCTTGTGTCGACAAGGGGGTGTAATTGTTTAAGAATATAATTTTTATTTTTTATTTTTTTAAATGTAAGTAGTTGTAAGTTATTTGAGGATAAGTAGTAACTTGTATACACATTTGAGTATTTAGGGTAGCGTTAGATAAAAATAAATTTTCACGGGTCAAGATAAAATATATTTAGGTCATAAAAATTATGAAAATACATTTCTTGCAAAATTTGAGTGAAATAATAATAATCGTGTAATATTTAAGAAAACCGTCGTAATTATATAAATATAACAATTTATATACAAAATAAATTTAAAACACTGGGTAAACTCATAATATTATTTTATAAACTTAATATGAGTATAAAAATATATCGGGATAATTTTTGGAAGTAACGGATCAATTGTTCAAAATAATTAATCACGCGATAACGTTTATTTAATATGAGAATTATACGTTTAATGTAAAATGCAAAACCATGCATGAACTAATATGATGACAATGATGTTAATGAAATGTAGACTAAACTTAGTCTATATGAAATGTCCTCGATGATTGGTTCATGAATTCACAGCTAAACCATTAAGGTTACGCTGATTTGATACTGTAAACCTAGTTTACGATAAATGATAAATGATGAAGCATGAATAATGTTTTGAGAATGACCTGAAAATACGAATTGTCACATTCGCCCAACCAAAAAGGAATTCAGTCCCTGAATTCAGTCCATGTTAGGTTCTACAATGTTACTTGTGAAAAAGTGAGGATAATTGAGTCGCATTGGGTCGTCCAATGTTTTTCTGAATCGTACCACGCCTTTCCAAGACGGGACTTTGAACATAAATTTGTTGCCAACTTGAAATTCTAATGGTTTGCGACTTATGGAACATACTTCCACTATTTTGCATCGTATATCGATGTAGCTTATCTAGCTATTTGTTGTTGCTTGTAACTGATTTTTGATCTGTACGATCACTTTGTTGTTTCATGAATGAGTCATTGACTAGTGAGTTGGACTTTACCGATTTTGCCCAGAATAAGTGATTGACACCCAAATCGAGAGTGCCTCAAATGGTGTCGTTAATATGTTTATGTAATTACTATTGTTGTAAAACAACTGGTTCGATGAAGTATGACTTGCCTAATCATTTCTAGAAAGTCACACATGCTTAAGCATATTATCTAATGTTTGAATTGTCCTTTCACTTTGACCATCGGTTTGTGGATGATATGCTGTGCTCATCTCTAATTTGGTTCCAAATGAATCTTGTAAGGATTTCCAGAAATTTGAAGTGAATCGACTATCTCTGTTAGAAATGATAGAAATTGGTGCTCCATGCCTCGAGACTATTTCCTTGACATAAAGTCTAGTGAGTTGTTCCATGGAATAAGTCTCTCTAATTGGTATGAAATGGGCTGATTTGGTAAGACCATCAACAATTACCCATATAGCGTCGTAACCTCCCGATGTCTTAGGAAGTTTCGTGACAAAGTTCATCGTAATGCGTTCCCATTTCCATTGGGAATTTCGGTTGTTGGAGTAATCACGAAGGTTTTGATATTCGACTTTTACCTTAGAGCAAATAAGGCATCCGCTAACGACGTGGCAATTTCCGCTTTCATGTTCGCCATCAATAAAGTTTCTTGAGATCCCGATACATCTTATCGTAACCTAGGTGAATAGAATACTTTGACTTATGCGACTCATGCATAATCAATTCTCGTATCCTGCCATAAAATTGTACCCACATTCTATCCTTGAAGCATAATACTCCATCTGCTCTCTTTACAAAGCCATTTGCATTTTCGGGCATACCATAAAGCTTTTCACTTGGTCGGTTTTCCTCCTTGAGTGCCTCGATCTGTGCCTCGATTATTTTTGATGGTAAAGGTGAACTGATCGTCATTCCTAATGATCGTACTCTTAAAGGTTTGGGTCTTTCTTTCCGACTAAGAGCATCAGCCACAACATTGGCTTTTCCCGGGTGATACTTGATTTCACAATCATAGTCGCCGAGTAATTCCAACCAACGACGTTGCCTCATGTTAAGTTCCTTCCGATCAAGAACATATTGTAAACTCTTGTGGTCCGTAAACATCATGCACTTTGTACCATAAAGGTAGTGTCTCCAAATCTTAAGTGCAAAACTATGACCCCAACTCAAGATCATGTATGGTGTAATTCTTCTCATTAACCTTAAGTTGTCGAGAAACATAAGCTATCACCTTCTCGCTTTGCATTAATACACTCCAAGTCCTTTATGTGAAGCATCGCAAAGATACAACGAAGTTCTCAACTCCTTCGGTAGTGCCAAAATTGGCGACCGCAAAGCTTTTGCTTCAACAACCTGAAAAGCGCTTCTTGTTTCTTTCCCCATTCGTACCTCTTGTTTTTCTGTGTCAACTTGGTCAAAGCTTTAGCTATCTTTGAAAAACCTTCGATGAATCTTCGGTAATACCCGAAGTCCTAGAAATTGTCAATTTACAGGGATTCGTTGGAGTAGCCCAATCTTTACGGCTTCAATCTTTGCGGTGGTCTACTTGTAATCCTTGACTATCAATGACATGACCAAGAAATTGTACTTTACGGTTCCAAAAATCACACTTCGAAAATTTGGCATACAACTCCTCATTCTTGAGTAGTCCTAAAATCGTTCTTAAATGCCCTTCGTGCTCTTCTTTACTCTTTGAGTAAATCAATATGTCGTCGATAAACACTATAACAAACTTGTCCAAATACGGTTTACATACCCTATTCTTGAGATCCATGAATACTGCAGGTGCATTAGTTAATCCTAACGGCATTACTTGAAACTCATAATGTCCATAACGTGATCTAAACGCTGTTTTCGGGATGTCCTCCTCCCGCACTCTAAGTTGATGATAACCTGACCTTAAATCAATCTTTGAGTAGATACTAGAGCCTTGTAACCGATCAAACAAGTCGTCGATTACGGGAGTGGTAACGATTCTTCACCGTTAACTTGTTCAAATCTCTATAATCTATACACATTCGAAGATCCATCTTTCTTCTTCACAAACAAGACCGGTGCTCCCCAAGGCGAGGAACTTGGCCTAATGAATCCTTTGTCTAAAAGTTCTTGCAACCGATTAGACAACTCTGATTGATGGTGCTAATCGGTGCGGTGCTCACAAGAATCGGTGCGACTCCGTGCACTAAGTCAATATGAAATTCTACTTGACGTGCGGTGGAAGTCCCGTAAGTCTTCGTGAAAGTCTTCGTGAAATACTCGAGCAATCGGTACATCCTCAAGTCGCTTCTCCTCCGACTTTTCTCGGTTATATGTGCTAAGAAAGCAAAACAACCTTTCTTTATGTACTTCTCCGCTTTGATGCATGATATAATATCGAGTCTAGTTCCACTTCGCTCCCCACGAATGATCAAAGTTTCGCCGTTGTAAGGAAGATGAACAACTTTTTCATCACAAATGATTCTTGCACGATGTTTGGATAACCAATCCATACCGATGATGACGTCGAAACTACCAAGTTCTACGGCCATAAGGTCTATATTGAAGGGATGATTTAGAAAATTGAGTGTACAACCACGGACAATGGTGTCGGTGCTAATTAAGTTACCATTAGCTAATTCAATATTGTATGATGTGTCTAATGTGGTTGGTTTTCAAGATTTGTTCCGATATTGAGTGCTTCTAAAATAGTTCATCACCTAGATTGTTATCATGCTAGCAAGAAAATAGATATCTGCTCGTACTATGTCGAAGAATGTTTGTTCTAATTTCACTTGTAGGTGGAGAGTCATTGATTGTCCGATATGTTCAAACTGTTGCATCTCTTGATATAGAAGTAGGTTATCCGTAATTTCTAGAGAACACAATGCCTTAGGGAAGTTTATATCGATAACCTTAACTTAACCAAAATTTTCTTTTAAGGAAACTCATTGTAGGAAGTTCACATATTGTGGAGGCCATGTTTAGTGAAATGTTCGTAGTCTCGCTTAGAAGACTTGATTGATCCCTATAGTGTTGCTTAGTGTGTATTCGCCAGTACTAAATCTTGTAACTCGGTCTAGCTAGTACTTTTGAAATGATATAATTTGACTTCTAGTCCAAAATAGTGGTTCGGGATGTCTCGTGATGTCTTAAGATTTATGTTGAGTTTCGAATCATTTTACTATATACTTCTAGTCCTTGTTGGTAATTCCTAAATCCTTTCATTGTTTTCTTGTATCGAGGAATCCTCCTCATAGATGGTATAGGAAGCCTTTCCTAAAAAGGTAACTCATCAAATTCTAACTTATCGGTTGAGTGAGGGATGAATGGCGTGGGCTTCTATAGAGTGTTAACAAAATGAAATGTTTATGAACAATTTATCTGATTACAAAACTTTGCTTTTGAGTGAAGATTGTTTTAAAAGATTTGAAATGATGCTTGTTACTTATGACATAATTCTTCCCGAATCATACATAGGTGATCGTGCCATGTATAATCGAGGACAAATGATGTGATGCTTGGTTTTGTTGAAATGGTATTATGTTCCTCCAAGTTTTAAATGGTATTCAATGTTTTGTTTTGTAAGATAATGGCTCAATAATTTTCGTAGTAACATGAAAATCGTTTCAGATGATGATATTAAATCGTTGATAAAATGACCGAAAACCAATTGATAGGGTGGTAACGAAACAACTTTGTTTTAAAACTTTATGAAACAATGTTTCTAAGATAGTGTAGAATAGCTTGAAATAAGATTAAGTGAAATAATTTCATGAAATGGTAGCAAAATAACTTGAAATACAATTTGTTGAATGATTTGTAGGATACATGGAGAACCTCATAGAGTGGTAATAGTCTCTTAATTGGTCAAGAATAAAGTTGGCCTAACCCCTAGTAAGATAGTGAGGTATCATCGCGAAATGATTGAAAATTGGGCAATTGGAATAAGGAATGAAATAAACAAAGATTGTGATTATCGTGAAGATGATAAATAATAAGGATTACATTAGCTAGAAAGGTACTTATTGTCGGTTCCTGTCGGTGGTCTAATCATGCCTCAAGTGTAGAAGTAGTAGGCTGTCTAGCAACAACAACTTTGAAACTCTCACAGTCCTCAAATTCTATAAGATAGTGTAGTTTCTGTAGTCTTAGTGATAGATGGTGGTGGTGTGTCAAATCATGCACGCTTCCTAAGCGGCAAATCAAATGTATGACTAATAGGTCCACTAGGACTAAGCTTGTAAGTCCTACCAAATGGTATGATCTGTCTCAACAGAATGATAAAAATTGTCCTGATCCTATAGTGAACCAATGATAATCGTGATGGTGTAGGTGCAACTTCGTCCTCCTAAAAGGGTTCAGTCTCATCATCTGATGTTAAAATTGTGATAGGGAATGACAGGGCATTCTCCATGTCAAAGTGATGGGATGGGTATCTGAAGGCATTAATGAGACAATCGATTTGAAATGAAAGTAAATAACTCGCAAAATGTGCGTATGAAACCGCATGTATAGTGACTATGCACTTATGATGAAATGATGAGATGTTATGATGATGTAGTTATAGTCTAGGGTCAATGATGCAACCTAGTTCTCTATAATCAAGCTCGATGCCAATCATCACACCCCAAATTACTGCTTTGCGGAATGGAATTCGGGATTGACCGTCATAGCATCACAATCACAGTTATATTGAACGACCTAAAGTGTCGTTTGGAAAATACATCGCTTGATTTAATAAAACATTCGAGTTACAAAGATAGGTCCCAAATGAAAGTTACTATGTGCGGAAAATAAGTTTGGTACAAGTCAAACGATGTTTTAAAGTATATAAATCCCATGTGAGACGCGCGTCACCGTGACTCTATGATATGTCCACATGCATGCCATGAAGTATATGCCTTAGTTACCTGAAAATACATTGCTAAAAGTGTCAACACAAAGGTTGAGTGAGTTCATAGAGTTGTTGAAAATGTTTAATACGACTACCACAAGTATAAATTATGTATGACAATGTCGCCACAAAAATGATACAATTGCTATAAGTCCATGACACCGAAACTAGACTGATCATGATGTTCGCCCCAACAGAGTATTTGCCAAACAACTCAAATAATGTTATTAAATAAAATGCATCCGTTTAACCAGTTGGAATCCACCAACCCGGATGGAGGAGTCACCCTCGATAGATCTATCCACTCACCCTCGTTTCTTTCGGAATTAACGGTTCATGTTATATAATGGGGACATTCAATTGGCATGAGGTAACTTAAGCAATGTAATGAATTTGATATACTTGGCATCGTAATGAAAATAATGTGCAATGTATTCTCCCCCGTAGGTTTGAAATAAGTATAAACTTGAATAAATCGGGGCTATGAAAACTCACCTGTTGCAATGTTTATGATAATATAATGGCAAAAGTGGATACACTGAAATGAGGCGCAACCTGTAACCGTGACCTATTATGAATGATATGTTCTATGATAAGTTATGATGTAATGTTATGCATGCAATTCGTAGGATATCTATACCACTTGTACGTTTGAAAATAATGTTTATCTTCGAAATATATGTTTATGACATCTCGTCATGTTATAAAATACTTTACAAGTATTTACGTTGAAATGAGATCTTTCCATAGTCATTTAATGATTTATTATGAAATTATAACTTTTCGTCGTAAAATAATGTCATTGAAATTTCATGAAAGTGACAAAACGGCCTTTAAAAAGCTAGTCGTAAAATGGTGCACGTCAAGTGTTAGGAAACGAACTCAACGGTTTTGGGAAGCTTGTATCATTATCTCAAAGTTTTGGCATTTAAGTTTTCATCCTAGAGGTCTCGATCATGGAGAGAAATGTAGTTAAAGTATGGTACTTGTGTCCAACATATTGTTTAAGGGTGGTTTTTCGGCAAAGTTTAAGCGATCGTATATTATTCATTACAACTCCGCTTGACGAACGGTTGAACACTTTGGAAAATAGACCGGCGAATTTACTTTTACTAGAAGACATCATTTTATAAAAAGTACTCCATCAATGTTAAAACGACCTCAACATGGTCACTTGTTTGCCGTAATACTTGTCTAATAGAAATATATTAGTTTTCTTATATAATAAAGTTACGGCAACTTTGTTAAATCACGTGTAATTTAATCGTTACAAGTCCGCTTTCTCACGCTTTATATGTCCTCGGAATCGTGATAATATATAATAATATATTTTGATAAGTCGACACATTTTATAACGCTTAAGACTCATTTTGACTCGTAAAAGGCGAGATTACAAGTGAATTTTCGTACCAAATATCTTTCGTCGTCAAACTTGAAAAATTCATAACTTCTTCGTTATAGCTCCGCTTTAATCCGTTATAGCGCCACGGTTTCGCTTTTAAAGTATATTTTCTAAATATCTAGGCCAAAATTTTTACCTACTGTCGGATTTTCCAGATTTTGAAAATAAGGACGACCCTTTGCAAACTTGTCGAAATGAGTTTTTCTCGCCAAACCTATTCTAACCCATTCAAAACAACTCCGAAGCTATTCTAATCCTACCATACACCTTCTTAGGGTGTCATGGGTTCCTAGACATCACCAAAAATAATATATAACAAGGAGTAATTATATGATGGATTATATATATATAACACTTAAAAACCTTAAAAAGTGGTATAAACATCACACAACTTGCATGTTTTACTTGTGCATAATAAAAATGAACATAGAAATGAATATAAAAAATAATGATATGTATGAAATGCTTACTAGTAATTTTTATTTTTTTTATTTTTTTTTTAACTAAGTATAGATGTAGAATAAATGTAAGTAGTTGTAAGTTATTTGAGGATAAGTAGTAACTTGTATACACATTTGAGTATTTAGGTTAGCGTTAGATAAAAATAAATTTTCACGGGTCAAGATAAAATATATTTAGGTCATAAAAATTATGAAAATACATTTCTTGCAAAATTTGAGTGAAATAATAATAATCGTGTAATATTTAAGAAAACCGTCGTAATTATATCAATATAACAATTTATATACAAAATAAATTTAAAACACTGGGTAAACTCATAATATTATTTTTTAAACTTAATATGAGTATAAAAATATATCGGGATAATTTTTGGAAATAACGGATCAATTGTTCAAAATAATTAATCACGCGATAACGTTTATTTAATATGAGAATTATACGTTTAATGTAAAATGCAAAACCATGCATGAACTAATATGATGACAATGATGTTAATGAAATATAGACTAAACTTAGTCTATATGAAATGTCCTCGATGATTGGTTCATGAATTCACAGCTAAACCATTAAGGTTACGCGAATTTGATACTCGTAAACCTAGTTTACGATAAATGATAAATGATGAAGCATGAATAATGTTTTGAGAATGACCTGAAAATACGAATTGTCACATTCTTAGGTTCTAAGGTTGAAACGAATCAAAACAAGTTACTTTGGTTTTGAACTTGAGACCTTAATGTTCGTTCGTTAAGTTTTCCTATGACTTTATCTACGAGGTGATCCTTGGACTCTTTATTGTTTATTATTTCATCACTTAGAGGTTCTTCTTCTTCACTAATCTTTTTCTTTATTACTGTAGCTTCACTTTCTATAATCTCGTCATCTATAAGAGGTGGAGATGGTTTGGGTGGACTTTCATCAAATTTTATATTTAAAGACTCTTCTACCTTCATTGTTTCTTTGTTTAATATGACGTAAGCTTTGCTATTTGGCGAGTAACCTAAAAAGATACCTTCGGTTGATTTAGGATCAAATTTTGTAAGGTAATCTTTAGTGTTAAGAATAAAACATTTACTACCAAAGACTCTAAAGTGATTTAACGTAGGCTTTTTGCCTCGAAGTAACTCATATGGAGCTTTTCCTAAGATTGGTCTAATTAAGACTCGATTGAGTATGTACGTTGAAGTATCAACGGCATTACACCAAAACTTTTGAGGTATGGATTGTTCATTAAGCATGGTTCTACTCATTTCTTGTAAGGTTCTATTCTTTCTTTCTACTACCCCATTCGATTGTGGAGTGCGTGGAGCCGAGAAGTTGTGAGTAATACCATTAGCATCACAAAAGGCTCCGAATTGCACTTCATTATCGAATTCCCTACCATGATCCGTCCTAATAGACACTATGGGACTTCCTAGTTGTCTTTGGATCTTTTTGCTTAATATTTCAAAATAGTTAAAGGTTTCGCTTTGTTCTTTAAAATTTTGTCCAAGTATACCTAGAATAGTCATCCACTATGACCAAAGTATAGTAGTTGCCTCCATAACTTTGGATAGCGGATGGACCAAATAAATCCATATGTAGTAATTCTAGACACCTAGTTGTGGACACCATGTTTTAGCTTTATGACTCGAATGAGCTTGTTTTCCTACATTACAAGCATCACAAAATGATGTTCATATTTTAACTTAGGTAGATCTCTTACTAGATCTTTGGATGATAGCGATTGAAGAAGTCGCATGTTGGCGTGACCCGGTCTTGATGCCATAAGGTCAAGTATCATCCATAGAGGTAAGACATAGTTTGTCCTTAGGTTCATTACCGATTTTAATGACATAGACTCCATGTTTCCTAATTCCTTTTCCTATGGTAATGCCATTTTTAGTATCTTACTACGGTTTCGGTAAAAGTACATTGCACTTTTTATCACATATTTGTCCTATACTTAAGAGGTTAAAGTTTAGGTTTTCTACGTGACACACATCGTTAATGGTTAGAGATTTGTTAGAAATCGTACCTTTACCGATGATTCTACTTTTGCTATTTCCAAACACCACATTACCTCCATTGAAGGTTTCATATGTGGAGAATAGATCCCTATTCCTGGTCATGTGCCTCGTGCATCCGCTATCCTTGACCCAATCATCGGGGTCTAGATCGACCTTTAAGCACACCTAAAACAATAATAAACTCAAAAGTTTGGTCCCCATTTGTTCATGGGTCCATTAGTGTTAAACATTCCATTCATGATAGACATGTATGGATAAGATGAGTATGTATTCCATGGAGCAAAGTTTTGAAAATGAAAACCGTTTTGCATGTTTGGATTCCATCCCATTTGATGGTTACTTATCGGTAAATGTTATTAGGTCTCCTAAATGAATTAGGTTTTGAAAAGATGGAGCTTTGTTTCTTGAAAAGTAGGATTATATTTTAGAGGTGGTTGTCTAGTGGTGACATGAGTTGGTTTCTTCCTATTAACTATAACAAACTCGGTTCTAGATGGGAAGCTACGTTATTGCTATTGTTAGCTACAGCAGATCCACGGATCCCTTCGTACACTAGCCGGTTCCCTTTTAGGGGATCCAGGGATCCGCCACAACAAAGGGTGGTTTTTCTAGTTCTTTAACAAATTTTGTTTCTTTACTTTCACTAGTTGATGGATCAAGTTGATGACTACCTAGACCCTTTTGATTGTTACCGGTTTTAACACCTTCGAGTATTGTATCTAAAGTGTTCGTACTCATTCTAGCAATTTTAGAATCTAACTTATCCACTAGTGTTTGAAGTTGAACGCAAAGTTCACATTCACCACTTGCTGTTTTACCCTTTTCTAAACGTTTTAGTTTTGCTTTTAATTCTATGACTTCTTTATCTAAACGTTGATTTTGACTCTTTAAGAGTTTGTTTTTGTTAATTAGTTTTAAGCTAATATTGCATAGTTTGTCATATTCATTATGCAATGAGTCGTCATTGAGTGATGAACTACTATAGTATTCGTGACATACCTCGTCATTTGCCATGAGACAAATTTCTTCATCCTCCTCGTCGCTCATTCCCCATGTGCCGCTCACGAACGCCTTTTTGATCATCCCGTTTGCTACACTTACTAATAAAGTGGTTTGGGTCCCCACATTTAAAGCAAGTACGATCATCCTTTGGCTTCTCATCCTCTTTGCTTTTCCGAAAGCCTTTCTTATCATCATAAGGTTGTTTGGCGATCTTCCTTTCTTCTAAAGAACTTTTAAAGTCCTCACCGCCATCACAGACTTTTCGTCAATCACTACTCAAGAGGAGTTCTCCTCATCGCTCGTAGCCTTTTTGGCTTTAAGCGCAAGAGATTTGTGTTTCTCTTTCACCTTGAAGCTTCGAATCTTTAGCAAGGACAAGCTCGTAGACTTTCAAGTTGCCTATGAGTTCATCGAGGGTAAGAATTGTCAAATCTTTTGACTCTTCGATCGCCATCACCTTGGATCTCCACTTCGATGGAAGTGCCCTTAGATATCTCCTAACATGATTACGGCTAGAAAAGATTCATCAAGTGCTTGTAGAGATGTAATAATAGTATTAAAGTTAGCAAATGAATGATCTATAGTTTCCTCATCCGATATTGAAAATTGTTCATATTGTTGAACAAATAAATCAATTTTATTATTTTTAACTTGTTGGTTGCCTTGATGAGTTACAACTAAAGAATTCCAAATTTCTTTAGAGGTTTTAAGCATAGAAATTCTTTCAATTCCTTTTTCGGTAAAGCATTATATAAAACCATTTTTGCTTCAATTGTTTTTAGAAAACTTTTCTTCATTTCATCGCTTAGTTTATCATGAGGTATGTGAACTAAATTTCCTTTATCATCATTTGAGGTAGCCTCAAAATCACCTTCAACAATAATGTACCAAAGATCAATATCTTTAGACTTCACATATGTTTCAATCTATTTTTCCAATAAATAAAACCATTAGTTTCAAGTAGTGGTGGTCGTTGCATAGATTGCCCTTCCTTATAATTTTCGTAACCCATAGTGATCGAAAAGTTTTTAAAATACAATTTTATTTTAAAACTTTTATAAACTTAGATCTTGATGCCAATTGTGGAAAACTAGAAGGGGGGGTTGAATAGTTTTGCCGATTTTACGTTAGTTTCAAAAACTTTTAGATTCGTTGATATGTGAGATCTTGTGGATGTGGAGAAAGTATAGATCTAATGATAAAGCAAGTAAATAAAGTAAAGAGAAGGGAAAGAAAAGACACAACCGATGTATAGTGGTTCGGCTACAAGGACACCTTCCTTGCGCTACTCCACTCCCCGAGTCACCTACTCGAGAGTTCAAGCACTATGTCAACAAACTCCTTCACTTGGCGGAGAAGCCTTCACAACGTTGCTTACACTTTTTCCGGTACAAAGCTAGATACCGAGTCCGTAACACGGTGGACCAAACCAACACGACTATTACACAACAAATATGTGAAATATCAAATACAAGATCTTCGCTATGAAATCTTATGGAGTGACAAATCAATCAAGGACCCCTTGCTTGGATGACTTGTAGAATGCTCGTGATCTCGCCTTAGAAGGACCTATATGAGGATCACAATAGAAAGAAAGAAGAACAACTCTAGATCAAGTGATCTATATGTTAGAAGAGAATGAGAGTATATGAGAGATTTAGTAAGAAGAGGGTAAGTTAGAATGAAGAAATGGCTCTCTGTTTATAGGCAAATTCCTTCATCGTTCCCACGGATCCCACGGATCCCTTCCACTGGGATCCGCTAGCACAAAGCCGTGGATCCGTGGAACGCCCTCTTGCCCATGGGTTTTTGGTTATGGGTCATGGGTTGGTCCATGGGTTATCTTTAGATTCAATGTATCTAAGTATACATTGTATCAAGTCTCTTTGGGTATGGTTTAAGATCCATGGGTTATGATTTTTACCCATCCTAATAAACTATTACAACAAATGTTTAATTACTACATTTTTGTATTTAAATGGCTATATGTAAATGTTTTACAAAACTAACATGTATCCTTTATAATTATACTTAAGATAACATTATATTTGTTATCAACAAAACACAAAGAGATCGCAAAATATTAATAAACGGTTTTACGGTTTATTTGTATTAACAACCTTGTCAAACATTTTTCTAAATTAGAAGTTGAACATCTTGCTTTGCAATTAAAATATCAACATCTCAAATAAAATGTTAAAACCTCAAATATCAAGACATCCTCTGATGCTCCTGAGTTTGATGCAGTTTTTCAAATTAGCAAACGTGATGAACAAATTCGAGCTTATTACAACACGATCAAAAGATTGAAAACCCAGATCTCATAACTAAAGGGAGAAAATTATGATTCCCATATGCCTCTACCTTTAGATTCTCAGAATTTCCAGCTTCAAAACATTATTGATAACTTGCAAAAGGAAAATGATTGTTTTAAAGCTGAAATTTCAAAGGTTAATGATCAAAAGAAAGAGTTATGTGATTCATTTAAAGTTAATCATGATAAACAAATTGAAAAGATAACTTCTTTACTTAACGATATTGAGAATCTGAAGAGTGAGGTGAAAGGAAAATTGCCGATCCCCAATTGCAAATATTCTGTTCATAAGGTTTCTGCTTGTGATAAGTATGCTATCGATATGTTATATATTCCCCCGCCCATTAGGAATAAGGAACCTGCACATAAAGCATATCTCTCATACCTTAAGGATAGTTTGAAAGGTCTCCGTGAGATAGTTGAAGATGAAAGAATAGAAAAACCTTTTGATAGTACTATAGCATATGCCTGCATGGATACCAAAAGATCTCTGGAACTCTTAGAGTACGTAATTGTCACAATTCAAATCTAGTAATAGGCGAGATAGAATAGTTGCACCAGTTCTATGCCTAAGAATGTGACTTTTAATGTGTGATTCGCCCCGAACAGTCAAGTTTTCTCACAAGTCGGCCACTTGTGAATGGCCGACCGTAAGAAACTTAAAACGGTTCGAAACGAATGCAATGAAGATCCGGGAGTATAGTGTTTTCCTGTCGTTATGTCCCAAATAGTCAAATGAATCACCAAACGATAGTGATCGAGAGATTTGAATGTAAAAAGGGATCCGATTTATTATAACTACGTAAAAAGCTCATAAACTAAAGGGGCTTAAATGCAAATTAAAGAAAATTAAAAGATAAAAAAATATTAAATAAACGCTATCACTATTTTTAAAATGATGTTTTTTATTTTTATGTTTTATAAACCGAATTAAAACTACGTAACGTACAAATGAAAATGTGAAACTAAAGCAATATTAATCCTAAAAATATAAAAATGATATTTTTACAAACCTAAAGATAAAAGAAAATTTATAGAAATAGAAAATTATTTTTACAACTATTTAATTAATTATTATTAATTAAAACTATTTTAACTATTTAATAATAGCCTAAAATGCAAGAAAATATAAAATAAAGCTAGAAAAATAAAATTATGACTAAGAAAATCTAAAATAACAAAGAGAATTTTCAAAACTATTTTTGTATTTTTCTCGAATATTTTTTATTTTCTATGAATTAAAACTATTAAAAACTACTTAAATTCCTTAAAAATACAAATTTAACTAAGAAAATCTAGAAAATATTTTTTGACTTTTATATTTATCTTAACTTAAAAAAATGAAAATTATTTTTTGAACCTTTTCTTAATTAATTGTATTAAATGCTAATTAAAAAGACTTAAAACTAATTTAAATTAAGAAAATAGCAAACTGACTTGGAAAAATCTGAAAATTCAAGATAGGCTTAAAATAATATTAGGAATCTAGGAAAAATGGAAAAACAGGAGGTTATGTGGGGGATTATGAAACTGATGTAGGAAGTGCTTATAAATAAGCACTTTAAATAAGCCAAACACCACAATAAGCTACCAACTTAACACAGAAGCTCTAATATGCTATATGTACCCAAATGCAACTAAAAACAACAAGCTCAAACCTCTAAAACACAAGTTTCAAAGATTTGATGAATTGGAATAAGTACTAAAATTCAGCTTTGGGTGCCTACTTTGAGCTTAAGCACAAGCTATCTTATTAGCTGAAAATGGAAAACAGAAGTTGGAACCTGACTTAGACCTGGCTAACTATGTCTAGACCAAAGAACAGACCAAGATAAGCTTTTTAAAGCTTGTGACAAGTCACCAAGACCACATGCGAGACTCACTTTAAAGCGAGTCAACAGCACAGGCATATTAAGCCCATTTGGCAAGCCTATTTGGAGCTTATAGAAAATTGACAAAATTATACAAAATGATAACAATAAACTAGACCAGTTGAACTTTTAAAAGCCACAAGTTTCACTTGAAATGACCCAAGAATGAATCAATGAAAATTCATCTTAGTTTGGCTCAAACCGATTTTTCATTTGACTTTTGAGAGACGATTATGAAAATTTGACCAAAATGAAATTTGAAACCAATTTTGGACCGATTGAGATGTTAAATGATGAAATAGACCTAATGCAATCTAACTCTATGAATTTTAAACACAAAATGAGCTTTTGATCTTGTAAAAACCCAATGAGAAGTCAGAAGACGTAAGAATTGTAATTTTGACTTTAAGGTTTAAAGTTGCACTAAAATGACTGCAAATGAATCTAACTACTTATGTTGAGACTGAGTATGCAACTGTCAGGTATAAACAAGGACTCAATCTCAGATTACACACTGATCCAAACACACTTTTCAATAACTGATATGCAATTTTTAAACTGAAAACCACCTTATTAGCTTAAGCTATCCTTGACACTTAATCTAGATATGCTAATTTACAACTACTGAACAGGTTCAGGCCATCAATGAACACAGATACCAACATAAGTATAGTATGCAAATTGAACTAAAAATGAAAAGGAGATAAACAAAACTCACAAGTATCCAACTGGTTTGCAGGCTAAAACCAGACCCAAGATCACTACACTAAGCCCTTACCAACCCATATCCAAGCTGAAACAAACCCAATTATCATCACCATTCCCATTCCTTGCTAAGTTTGACTTTCGTTGACCATGGACCAATATTGCTTGAAATTTGAAGGCAAGCTTACAAAAAGCTATAACAAGCTTATATAAGCTTGTTTGAGTGAGGAAATAAGGTATTAAGAGTTTGAATATGAGAATTCGAATTGGAATTTTGCAACAGTGAACTCAACAATCTAAAATGATAATGCAACTTAAATTGGTACTTGAAGATGGTTTATATTGATTAAACAACTTGATTTGAGTACAATAGAATAGAAAATTACAACTTTAAACTTAAATTAAAACCTTAAGACTAAAAACGACATACATTTTAAAAAGTAAACTAACTACTCCTTTCTCTTCCTTCCTCTTGCTCCTTTTATACATCAATCCTCCTTCTCTCTCTCTCGAATAGTTCCCAGTGCTATATTGACCATTGGATTGGTTGGGATCATTTTGGCCATTGGATGGCTTTTGGCACCAAAACTGCTTTTAACAAATGGGGTTGAGTGTTAGGTTTAAAGGTGCATTAAATGCATTCTTGGAGTGGGGTGAGGTGGAGGGTAGGGGTAGGGATATGATGGTGGGTGGAGTGTGAGCAGAGGTTGCAGGGGGGGGTGATGATGGTGGTTTCTCGTGAAGGAGGGAAAAGGGGAGTCAAATGTGTTTGACTGGCGTTTTAATATTAAAGGGGAAGGGTTCAAATGGTAAGGGTCCACAGGTTTGGCAGGGGGGGTCACAATTGGGAATGGCAGGGGTCAAAGTGGTTTGTGACAAGTCCAAAGGTGTTTAGGCTTAAGCTTAATACAAGGGTTTGTTTTGCCATTTCTGAAAATCAAGGGACTAAATCTGCCAAATTTGCAAAGTTGTTCCAAGGGCTGAAAATGACAAGTTTCAATAGTATAAGGACCAAAGCTGACATTTTCAAATTTCCAAGGGCCATTTTTGCCAATTTTTAAACTTGGAGGACCAAACTTGTAATTTCTCAAAACTTTTGACATTTTCACCAAAGGACTAATTTTGACAACTTATGATTTTAAAAGGACCTTTGGTGATTTTTCTTTGAAATTATGTGCTCGGGGACTATTTCGACAATTTTGAAACTTGGGGACTGAAACCGCCAATTATGCAAACTTAGCTCATTTTTCATCCGATTTTGAACATTTTGCATCCGAAACATATAAAATGCAATTTTGGAATATTTTCAAGATTTTGATGCATTCGAGCATTTTTAACGTTTTGCGCTCAGATTGACTAAAAATGATGAGTATTTACACACTCATCAATCCCCATACTAAACTATTGCTAGTCCCTAGCAATCTTTTGAGAAAACTTAATGGATTTGAATCTCTTTACCAAAAGCCATTACTCGAGTAGCCAAATGTTTCAGTTCAAGTAAGAACCATGGTACACCGATAACCATGTGATTTTGAGCAAACCACCGCCTTCCAACGGATTTGATTTGTCTTTACCGAAGCCGTTTGCTTCGGACTAGCCAACTCTTAGATAAATTATCAATATTATCTTTGGTGAGTGATTACCAATTATGGTTTTTCCATCGCCTTTACCACAAGCCATAAACTTGCGGGCTAGCCAACTCTTCACTTTTTAGGATATGGTGAATAATACCATACAATTTTGGGCAAATTGCAAGCCGTCAACGGATTTGAGATATCTTTACCAAGAGCCATTTGCTCTGGATTAGCCAATCCTTTTGTTTATTAGACAAGGCGGATCGATAACCAAATGAGTAAGTGCAAAACACTTACTCCAAAAAATTTTGGCCAAAACGGGAATTGGGCGGTATAATTACATGATAAAATTCGTGAGAATTCCCCACACTTAGAAATGAATATTGCCCTCAATATTCAAAGTACCGCGGTTATGCCAAACCGAGAACGTAAAGGGAAATACTACGGCCATTATTTTGAATTTTTTTTTTTTTTTTTTTTTTTTTTAAAGCTTAATACATACAACATGGGGCAACTCCCCACACTAGGGTGGTACACACGGTGAAAACCCATGTTTAGCTATCGTTTTTGATTACCGAGTCGCTAGCTTGACTCGACCTCGAATTAATTTGTTCATGGGAAGTAAGTGGAAGAGACAATCTCCATCGGACTTTCATTCAAGATGTTTGGATAAACATTGAAGTACGTGAAAGTTCCACACCGATGAGATATATTCCCGCTCAAGATAATGGTACATGGAAATGCCGGATCAAAGATAATGTCTTCATTCCGAAGGAGTGAAGAATGGAGAAGTGATGTAATATATGAAGAAAAGAAAGAAAATCATGATAGAAATCATGACTAACTCTTCGTCCTCAATAGGAGAATTCATAGTTTCATGAATCTCATCGCTTAAGCTTGCTTGATCAAGACATATTATGGGACCGTCTAGATCAAAGTAGAAATTATCATACTCCGCGGAGATATGATATGAGTGAGTTCATCCGAGAACTCCATGAAGGTGAATGAATCATATTCGAATTGATATGAGTAGGTTCACCGTGAACTCCTCCAATGTAAATGATTCATAATTGGGAGAGAATTATGAGAATGAAAAGTGGTACCGCCACTAATCTTCTCTCCCATATTATCAAAACAAGGCTTTCATTTCCGGATTAGAATCATCGGAAGAATGTCACTACCCTTAATGGGGATAGGAGATGAAATTGGTTTCTCTTTGAAAGCCTCGATTTTAGAAATGAGAAGACCGACATTCAATAATGTAAGACGAAGAGCTTCATCTTTGATTTCGGTGTCGATAACTTCATCATTCTCTTCTTCTAAGCTAACAAGCTCGAAGGTAAATCTTCCACATAAACGATGTTCCACAAGATAACGAATCGTCATCATTAGAATCGGAGAACATCTCAACATGATCATTTTGGAAGACAAGAGGAGGAGGATATCACACACATGATCAAGAATTCCTGTGACTTACTTGGGATTGGGACAAGGTTCTCAACACTAGACTTTATGAATTCGTCCGATTCCTTTTCGTGAACAAGGTCGAGATGCTCGTCCCCATGTTCGAGAGAGTGAGTGGGAGCTTGGTGTGATAGCGATTGTTTGAGATGGAATCTCAATCGGCTGGATATCAACCGATCGAGGGAGTTGAGAAATATTATCTTTAAAAGGATAAAACTCTCCTCGTCATCGTCATACATAGTCGCCTTAAGAAATTGGGAACGCTTAGAGCCGCTTGCTCTAGGACTAATAATTCTTCCCTAGATTTGCGAGCCTCTCGCTCTTCTCGTTCTTGACGCCACAATTCTCCCATGGTCTTTTCACTACTCACTTGATTCTTAAAGTTACTAATCATATCATCAAGTGTTTTCATTACGGTTTCAAAATCTTGGGAGATTTCTTGAGACAACGGCTCGGTGGAGTTTGAACCGTATGGTGCTGTGGAGGTTGGCAATTGTCAAACTGTGAGAGTCATGATTGTTACAAGGAAATGGATTCCCTATTTGACAATCGAGTGAAGTGGGGACCTCCACAGACTCACAACAAGAAATCTGTTGAGTCCGGACCGGTGAATTATATGGATATTGGTCATAACCAAAGTTACGAGCATCACCGGAAAACTGCTCATAGACAAACGTGTTTCGGATTGACACTCAAATCCTTGGTGAGGACCTCCACAAAATTCACATCAGTTATGTTGATTATATGAAGATAAGTCGGGCTGTGGTGGGTAATCGGAAAAGTTTGAGGGTCGTTAAATGAGTTCGGATTAGGATCATAATCAAATGAATTCCTCGAACCACAAAACAAACAACTCCCGCTCCGAATGTCATTACCACACTGTATACACACGTACACCAATGACAGGGGTGAACCAAAAGAGGCTCACCACAACCGACGCAAGGAATAAACGACTTCATTTGAGAGTAATGAGAAAGAATCGGTTCATTCAAAGAATCAACAAAACCAATATGGTGATCCGAATGACTATCAAGTCTCAAGAACATTTTGAAAAATCCGGAGGTGGGACAAGTAGTGTGCTCGAGAGCTAGCAATTTCCACCACTTCCGTTATGGTCTCCGATTCTTGAACGGGTTCATCGGGTTGTGGCGGATGGTCGGAAAAACATGGAGAATCATCGAGAGTTATCGACAATTCGCACCAATAACAATATTTTCTTGCACCCATCCTTCCACATCGCTTGCATAAACAATCCGGATTCGACAATAGAGTGATCCTCTTCCATACGGCTTTGCGGTGGAAACAACGAGGATAATCGAACGTCGCCATGAGAATTAAACATGTAGAGGTTAAAGAAATAGAATTAAACGGTTTTGAGGTTAAAGAAGAGTAGAATCAAACGCAGACGAGGGAGTAAGAGAAATAGAATCATACGGATAAGAGGAATGAGAAGAGTATTTTTGGATTTTTATAAGAAAATATAAATATATGTAGATGGATGGTATGAACAAAGAGTGAATATTCAAATCACTAATCGCTAAACGGAAGATAATCAAGACTGACTCCCGTGGCGCGCTAAAATTTGATTCGCTCCCGAATAGTCAAGTTTTCACACAAGTCGGCCACTCATGAATGGCCGACCGTAAGAAACTTAAAACGGTTCAGAAACGAATGCAATGAAGATCCGGGGAGTATAGTGTTTTCCGGTCGTTATGTCCCAAATGAGTGCAATGAATCACCAAACGTATAGTGATCGAGAGATTTGAATGTAAAAGGGATCCGATTTATTATAACTACGTAAAAGCTCATAAACTAAAGGGGCTTAAATGCAAATTAAAGAAAATTAAAAGATAAAAAATATTAAATAAACGTTATCACTATTTTTAAAATGATGTTTTGATTTTATGTTTTATAAAAGCGAATTAAAACTACGTAACGCATAAATGAAAATGTGAAACTAAAGCAATATTAATCCTAAAAATATAAAATGATATTTTTACAAACCTAAAGATAAAAGAAAATTTATAGAAAAGAAAATTATTTTTACAACTATTTAATTAATTATTATTAATTAAAAACTATTTTAACTATTTAATAATAGCCTAAAATGCAAGAAAATATAAAATAAAGCTAGAAAAATAAAATTATGACTTAGAAAATCTAAAATAACAAAGAGAATTTTCAAAACTATTTTGTATTTTTCTGAATTTTTTATTTTCTATGAATTAAAAACTATTAAAACTACTTAAATTCCTTAAAAATACAAATTTAACTAAGAAAATCTAGAAAATATTTTTTGACTTTTATATTTATCTTAACTTAAGAAAATGAAAAATTATTTTTTGAACCTTTTCTTAATTAATTGTATTAAATGCTAATTAAAAGACTTAAAACTAATTTAAATTAAGAAAAATAGCAAACTGACTTGGAAAAATCTGAAAAATTCAAGATAGGCTTAAAATAATATTAGGAATCTAGGAAAATGGAAAACAGGAGGTTATGTGGGGATTATGAAATCGATGTAGGAAGTGCTTATAAATAAGCACTTTAAATAAGCCAAACACCACAATAAGCTACCAACTTAACACGTAAGCTCTAATATGCTATATGTACCCAATTGCAACTAAAAACAACAAGCTCAAACCTCTAAAACACAAGTTTCAAAGATTTGATGAATTGGAATAAGTACTAAAATTCAGCTTTGGGTGCCTACTTTGAGCTTAAGCACAAGCTATCCTATTAGCTGAAAATGGAAAATAGAAGTTGGAACCTGACTTAGACCTGGCTAACTAAGTCTAGACCAAAGAACAGACCAAGATAAGCTTTTTTAAAGCTTGTGACAAGTTCAAGACCTGTGCAGACTCAAACTAAACGAGTCACAGCACAGGCATATTAAGCCCATTTGGCAAGCCTATTTGGAGCTTATAGAAAATTGACAAAATTATACAAAAATGATAACAATAAACTAGACCAGTTGAACTTTTAAAAGCCACAAGTTTCACTTGAAATGACCCAAGAATGAATCAATGAAAATTCATCTTAATTTGGCTCAAAACTAATTTTTCAGTTTGACTTTTTGAGACAGTTATGAAAATTTGACCAAAATGAAATTTGAAACCAATTTTTGGACTGATTGAGATGTTAAATGATGAAATAGACCTAATGCAATCTAAATCTATGAATTTTAAACACAAAATGAGCTTTTGATCTTGTAAAAACTCAACAGACAAGCTGTAAGGACAGAAGAATTGTAATTTTGACTTTAAGGTTTAAAGTTGCACTAAAATGACTGCAAATGAATCTAACTACTTATGTTGAGACTGAGTATGCAACTGTCAGGTATAAACAAGGACTCAATCTCAGATTACACACTGATCCAAACACACTTTTCAATAACTGATATGCAATTTTTAAACTGAAAACCACCTTATTAGCTTAAGCTATCCTTGACACTTAATCTAGATATGCTAATTTACAACTACTGAACAGGTTCAGGCCATCAATGAACACAGATACCAACACAAGTATAGTATGCAAATTGAACTAAAAATGAAAAGGAGATAAACAAAACTCACAAGTATCCAACTGGTTTGCAGGCTAAAACCAGACCCAAGATCACTACACTAAGCCCTTACCAACCCATATCCAAGCTGAAACAAACCCAATTATCATCACCATTCCCATTCCTTGCTAAGTTTGACTTTCGTTGACCATGGACCAATATTGCTTGAAATTTGAAGGCAAGCTTACAAAAAGCTATAACAAGCTTATATAAGCTTGTTTGAGTGAGGAAATAAGGTATTAAGAGTTTGAATATGAGAATTGAATTGGAATTTTGCAATGATGAACTCAACAATCTAAAATGATAATGCAACTTAAATTGGTACTTGAAGATGGTTTATATTGATTAAACAACTTGATTTGAGTACAATAGAATGTAAAATTACAACTTTAAACTTAAATTAAAACCTTAAGACTAAAAACGACATACATTTTAAAAAGTAAACTAACTACTCCTTTCTCTTCCTTCCTCTTGCTCCTTTTATACATCAATCCTCCTTCTCTCTCATCTCTGAATAGTTCCCAGCAGTTATATTGACCATTGGATTGGTTGGGATCATTTTGGCCATTGGATGGCTTTTGGCGCCAAAAACTGTTTTTAACAGCTGGGGTTGAGTGTTAGGTTTAAAGGTGCATTAAATGCATTCTTGGAGTGGGGTGAGGTGGAGGGTAGGGGTAGGGATATGATGGTGGGTGGAGTGTGAGCAGAGGTTGCAGGGGGGGGTGATGATGGTGGTTTCTCGTGAAGGAGGGAAAAGGGGAGTCAAATGTGTTTGACTGGCGTTTTAATATTAAAGGGGAAGGGTTCAAATGGTAAGGGTCCACGTGTTTGGCGGGGGGTCACAATTGGGAATGGCGAGGGTCAAAGTGGTTTGTGACAAGTCCAAAGGTGTTTAGGCTTAAGCTTAATACAAGGGTTTGTTTGCCATTTCGAAAATCAAGGACTAAATCGCCAAATTTGCAAAGTTGTTCCAAGGGCTGAAAATGACAAGTTTCAATAGTATAAGGACCAAAGTGACATTTTCAAATTTCCAAGGGCCATTTTTGCCAATTTTTAAACTTGGAGGACCAAACTTGTAATTTCTCAAAACTTTTGACATTTTCCACCAAAGGACTAATTTTGACAACTTATGATTTTAAAAGGACCTTTGGTGATTTTTCTTTGAAATTATGTGCTCGGGGACTATTTCGACAATTTTTGAAACTTGGGGACTGAAGCGCCAATTATGCAAACTTAGCTCATTTTTCATCCGATTTTGAACATTTTGCATCCAAACATATAAAATGCAATTTTGGAATATTTTCGGATTTTGATGCATTTCGAGCATTTTAAACGTTTTGCGATTCAGATTGACTAAAATGATGAGTATTTACACACTCATCAATGCGCCTCACAAAACTTCGATCCCAAAGACTTCTAGACCACTAATGCAAAGAGTAGTATCACCAACTAATATTCTGTTGTTTTTCTACAGAGTAATCAAGAACACTAAGGTTAGCGGGTCAAAGCCTTCGTGCAATACAATGCGAAATAGGATCTTGCCACCAAAAGTGTTGAAGAGAAGAAAGTAGAAGAACACCCTAGGAAGAATAAGTTTGAGCTGAATAAAATGAATCGTGTTGATTCTAGTATTAGTATTAGCTAGAAGAACACCCTAGTATTTCTAGAAAGGACCTCGTCAGAGGCTTGCCCAGATTGAAGTATGAAAAATATCATCTTTGTTCAGCATGCCAACTGGGAAAGAGCAAGAAATATGCCCACAAACCCAAACCTGAAAACTCTGTTATGGAAGTTCTTCACACCCTTCATATGGATTTGTGCGGACCAATGAGAGAACAAACGATAAACAGGAAGAAATATGTGTTAGTCGTTGTTGATGACTACTCACGGTTCACTTGGGTTAAGTTTTTGAGGACAAAGGATGAAACTCCCGACATCATCATCAAACTTGTTAAACAGTTGCAGGTCCGGCTTAATAAAATAGTCAGAATCATCCGCACAGATAATGGAACTGAGTTTGTCAACAAAGAACTTGGTCAGTTCTATGAAAGCATTGGGATCAGCCATCAAAGAAGTGTTCCTCGCACTCCTCAACAGAACGGTGTAGTTGAAAGACGAAATCGAACTCTTGTAGAAGCTGCAAGAACTATGCTTATATTCTCAAAGGTTCCAATGTTCCGCTGGGCAGAAGCCATTGCCACTGCTTGCTACACGCAAAACCATTCCCTAATTCACACCTCTCATGGAAAAACTCCATACGAACTTGTCCACAATCGAAAACCTGATCTCTCTTTTCTTCATGTGTTCGGCGCTTTATGCTATCCAACGAATGATGGTCAAGATTTAGGTAAATTAAGAACTAAGGCGGACATTGGAGTTTTTGTAGGCTATGCATCTAATAGGAAAGGTTACCGAATCTACAACAAAAGATCTCGAGATATCATGGAAACTATTCACGTCACGTTCGATGAGCTGTCTGAGCATATGGCTCATGGACAATCCAGTTCTGGACCCGCTCCTCAATTTCTATCAAGGAGTCCCATCAGTTCCTCTCTTGTACAGAATCACTCCCCAGCAGTTCCATATGTACCTCCATCTAAATAAGATTTGAAGAAACTATTTGATCCGATGTTTGATGAATACTATGAACCTCATGAGAATCACAATTCTTCACCATCAACAGTGGTGGCTTCAGAACCAATCATCACAGAGAATCTATATGTCTCAATGTTTATAACTCCAGAAGCACAAGCTGCCAATCATTCATCATCATCCTCAAACCCTCAATCATCGGTTGTACATCATGGAATTGGTAATTTTGATGGAGATAACCCTTTTGCTAATCCCGAAGATGCTCCGTTTGAAAACATCTTTGCCCCTGAACCAACTCCTGAACCATCTTCATCAGGGGATCCAAACTCTGCTACTTCAATCCCTCAACAACAACCACACGAGCACCTTAGAAAATGGATACATGACCATCCATTGGACAACATCATTGGGAACCTTTCTCGTCCTGTATCCACTCGTAAACAACTTGCAACCGATGCCTTGTGGTGCTTCTTCAACTCCGTACTATCTAAGGTCGAACCAAAAGATATTAAAACTGCAATGTCCGAGGACAGCTGGTTCAATGCAATGCAAGAAGAAATTCATGAGTTCGATCGACTAGATGTATGGGAATTAGTACCCACTCCAGACTGTGCAATGATCATTACTCTCAAGTAGATCTTCAAATTAAAGCTTGATGAGCACGGTGACGTTCTGAAAAATAAGGCAAGGCTAGTGGCTAAAGGATACCGTCAAGAAGAAGGTATTGACTTTGAAGAATCATTTGCTCCAGTTGCACGTATCGAGGCTATCAGAATCTTCTTGGCTAATGCTGCTAGTAAGAACATGGTGGTCTATCAAATTGACGTAAATACTGCATTTCTTAATGGAGATCTGAAAGAAGTAGTATACGTAAGTCAACCAGAAGGTTTTGTGAATCCAGAGCAACCTACTCATGTCTATCGTTTGAAGAAGGCCCTCTACGGTTGAAGCAAGCTCCTAGGGCATGGTACGATATGTTATCAAAGTTTCTTCTATCCAATGGATTCAGCAAAGGAGCAGTTGATCCGACACTGTTCACCAGAAAGTCAGGCAAACACTTAATCCATGTCCAAATCTATGTTGATGATATTATCTTTGCCTCGACCGACCCTAATGAATGTGACCGATTTTCAAAGGAGATGGGATCCAAATTTCAAATGTCGATGATGGGACAAATGTCATTTTTCTTGGGATTACAAATTTCACAAAGTCCCGGAGGCATTTTTATAAATCAATCTAAATATGCAAATGAAATTTTAACGAAATTTGGATTTAACATCAGTGACTCTGTTGACACTCCCATGGTGGAGCGTACAAAACTGGATGAGGACCACTCAGGGATCATGGTGGATCAAACGAAATATCGTAGTATGATTGGATCCTCGATGTATCTCACACCAAGAGACCGTACATTTTGTTCGCTGTATGCATGTGTGCTAGATACCAGGCTAAGCCTACCAAAAAGCACCTTGAAGCGGTTAAACGGGTCTTTCGATATCTTCAAGGAACCATTAACATGGGCCTTTGGTACCCGAAGGACCCCGGTATGTCACTTTATCAGGGAACAAGTTGAAAACGGTGTGGTTGAACTATACTTCGTGAGGACTGAATATCAGTTAGCAGACATCTTCACCAAAGCTCTTTCTCGAGAACGTTTTGAGTTTATTCTTCCTCGACTTGGCTTGAAGAGCCTTCAACCAGAAACAGTCAAACGTCTTCAGGAAGAAGACGAGGAGTAAAGGTGATCATCTCTATCAATTCTTTGTACATATCTTCTTAAAAACAAAATACAAAATTATAAAACCATCAAAAAGAAAATAGAAAAATATAAAACTTTCAAAATCCATAAATATTAGAATATCTTGAAAAAAAAATTCCAAAAATATTGTATTTTTGTCATATTTTTCCTGGTTCGATAACATCTACGGACCTTGAGTTGTCGCTCAAAGAATGGCACGGGTCTCTAGATGAAGTTCGAATTTTCAAAAAAAAAAAAAACGAGATGGAGAAAAATGATAGTTTATTGTCGTTTCAGACAGTAACCCATTTAAAAAGAAAGAACAGAGCCATGCTTAATCTTAAATTTTCAAACCTCATGCTCTGATTCTAAAAACAAATGTCTGTGACCAAAAAGACAAATGTTTCTTTCCAAACATTTTCTCTAATGATTCTTCTGAAAAATATTTGTCATCTAATGAAAACAAAATTGCTTTGAAAGTACCTCGGACTCTATTTGAGAAAATCATCCGGGCTTATCCTTTTTCAAAATCCCTATATATCAATCAACAACCTATGTCATTGATTGAGGGGGAGAATGATTTCAATCAAATCAAAAAGAGTATTTTTCAAACAATTGGCACGTAAATGAGAAAGGTCTACTTTTGGTTAATCAAAAAGAACAATGTTTTACAATGTTCTATACAATTGGTTCAAGACCTTGACTAATGATATGTTTTCAAAAGATACTCATGCATGTTTAAACAATGGAGTTTAAAGTCTGAAAATCTGATCCTTATCAGTTGAAATGTTTTTCAAAAGCAAGTCATAATTCTTCTCAAAAGTTTTCAAAATTAATTTAAATCAATAGAGATCACAAATCTCAAATATTTGAAAATTGTGATCGGGGGAGAATTTGTTATTTAAATTTGATATAAACTGATAATTTGATAAGTGGTTTAGAAAAATAACAACAAGCTCTCCTCCTTGCATGTGCCAAATGATTTCAAATTTTCCATGCACATGTTAAGGGGGAGCATCTATTTTAAACCAAAAAGGATTAAAACGTGATTGATTTGTCTCAAAGTGCAGGTTCCTTCTAATATGTGCAAAACTCTTTGATGCACATATTGAGGGGGAGCAGTCTTAAGAAAACCTCATCCTTCCCCAATATGCCTTATCTACTTGAATTGATCGGGAAGTGATGATGATCATTTTAAAAAATGTTAATCAAAAGATTGGATCTTTCTTTCTCAATCTAAGATTTCAAAATTCCTCTTGCCTCCATGTGCTAAAATAACTTCTAATACTTGAAGCACATGTTGAGGGGGAGCATTTCTAAAATATCAAAACAATTAAGATACAAAACGCTTTGATTATATATCACAAGTATCTTGATTGATTTTTCTAACGGTTTTCAATTGGGTTTCAAGACGGAAAAACAATACCAAAAGACCGACCAATTTTACTTTATGCATGGAGTTATAAGGATGGTGAGGTTAGGTATTAGTTCCCACGATCCGCCAGAACCGGAGGGATCTACCCAGGGATAATCCACTAGATAGTGTAGAGTCCTTAGGTATGATGAAAAAAATGAGAAAAATGAGAATATGGAAAGAGTGTGGACTGAGATAGAGCTAGAACTGGAATAAACCCAACAAGGTTCTAGTAATAAAGTCTCGGTAAGCACTGAAAGGGTTGAAGAATAAAAAAGAAATGAATGTGAAAAGGGGTGAAAGGAAATAGCCCTCCAATAATTCAACCTTAGGGCAGAAACCGGGTTCAATACATATGCTACTAGTGTTTACTAAGGTAACATTGGTATTGAAGACAATACGTCATGGACCTTGTGGAAAACTAGAAGGGGGGGTTGAATAGTTTTACCAATTAAAACTTCCTTTTAAACTATTTAGATCGACTTATGTCAATCTATTTGGTTGTGTGTGTTGGATGTTGATAAACAAGCATATAAAGATATGTAATGAAAAGATAAGAGTAAGAAGCACAAAACCACAACGCGAGTATTTATAGTGGTTCGGCTACAAGGACACCTTCCTTGCCCTACTCCACTCCCCGAGTCACCTACTCGAGAGTTCGTAAACACTACACCAATCTCCTTATGGCGGAAAATCCTTCACAACGTCGCCTACCCTTTTTCCGGTGCTAGGCTAACCACCGGGTTCTTTCACTCCAAGGTGAACCAAACCTACACAATGTCGCCTACCCTTTATAAGGTACTAGGCTAAGTACCTAGTTCTTTCACTCCAAGGTGAACTACACCTTCACAACGTCGTCTACCCTTTATTAGGTACTAGGCTAAGCACCTAGTTCCATTGCAATGGAGGAACTACTACCACACTACACCAACGACTAATCCCAAAGGAGATCTACTCCATTACAACATCATCAAGGATATCAATATCCTTGGATCTAATACTAGTCTATCTTGTACATCGAAACATACCATATCGAATGTACATCTAAGGCACCTTTCACTAATACCTTTGACTAGATCTACAAGACACCTTTCACTAATGTCTTGTGTCTTCACTTCTAAGCACCTTTCACTAATGCTTCTTTGTCTTGACTTCTAAGTTCCTTTCACTAATGCTTCTTTGTCTTGACTTCTAAGCACCTACTACAAGTGCTTATCCTATAGACGATAGATACCCTTCACTAATATCTTCGTCTTGACACTTGAGACATCTTTCACTAATGTCTTCAACACTACACTTCTTTCAAGAAATAAAGGAATCATCAACAAGAAGACTTCAGTAGCCTTGATAATGAGGAAGCATGGCAACTCATGGACTTGAGCTTGCTCGACTTCAAAGGTGGTGATCTTGCCTTTAAGAGGAACCTAAAAGATCACACAAAAACAAAACTACAAACATAGATCTCTTGGATCTAAGGTTAGTGAGATTTAACTCAGGGGAGAAAGTGTGTTGGAAAGGGGTGAGAAATAATGAAGAAATGGCTCACTATTTATAGAAGAAAAATCCTACTGTTCCCCGGATCCCACGGATCCCTACCACAAGGGATCCGACTAGCACAAAGCTAGGGATCCGTGGAACGCTCCTCTTTGCCCATGGGTATTTTGGTTATGGGTCATGGGTCATGGGTTGAACCATGGGTTATGGATATTATCTATGTTTGATATAAGCATGATGTCATGCAATGGGTTATGGGTCAAGATCCATGGGTTATGGGCTTTGGGTTGTACCCAACTACATTCAATGTATTTGCCCAATGGGTTGTGATACTTAAGTTTCTACCCATTTATATTACCCAATATACTACATACTAGTTATGTGTATATTTTATCCAAATATGTAAACACTAGTTGTTGTACATATGTATTACTTAAATTATAAAATCACTTATACTTATTTTAGTGTTTTATGTGAAAATGTGAATATGTTAGAAACTATTAGTTCAAACCATTTACGTCTTTTATTTGTTTTGTTAATATAATTTTACGTTTGTTATCGACAAAACATTAGAAGATCGTAAAATATAAATAAACGTTTTACGGCTTATTTGTATTAACAATCTCCCCCTTTTTGTTGATGACAAAACATAAAATTATTTTAAGGAAAAGCTAAAATTCGTAAAAGTTTGAATTTGTAGTTTTTACTTTCTTCTCCCTTTTTTTGTCGAAACAAAAAGTGTTTGAAGGAAAGCAACACATTATTTTTAAGAAAAACATGTGAAAGAGAAAAAAAATAGAGAGCAAGTAACGGGAACGGATCTCGTCTTTACTCCCCCTTGACGAGTCCATCCCTATGTAAGGGCGTCAAGAAAGTGATACTAATCTAGTTTGTTTGCAAGTAAGTTTGCAAAAGATTTCGTCTAAGTGACGAATGTACTCCCCCTTGATGATTGCAATATTGCACGGGGATGTCACGAAATGTAAACCTAGTATTGCAAGTAATTTGCAATGTATTGCTTTGACATAAAGCTCCCCTAGCTTTAGGATGTCAAAGTCTTCATGTGTAAATTGAATAACTACAAAACAAAGATTAGAAAGCAAGTATAATTCACAATTTCCTGCAAATGTGGTTCAAGTTAGTAGAAAGAAAACTTTTTGTCTCACGGATCCCACGGTTCCCTCCTAGTAGGGATCCGTCTAGGCAATCGAGGATCCGTAGTAGGTGATTAATTTCGAAACGGTGATATAACAAGTAATGTTATCACAAAATGAGATATGAATACAAGGTAATCATATGCTCAGAAAAATAACAAGTAGCATGTAATTCCATTTAATAAAACTAGAGTTATGATATACATGACTCTAAAAACTAAGAAAATAGACAATACATGACTAAGAATTTCTAGACCAACTAACGCTTGATGCTAGGACACCACTAAAATCTTCTAGCTCAAGTTCTGTTTAGGTTTAATCTCGTCGAAACGTTCGAGGAGATGATAGAACATGAAACGTTGATCTTCTCGTACTCCATGTATCAAACTTTCAACATGTTGACAATGATAGCAATCTTTGTCATGGCTAGGTAGTGGTGGTGGAAGAAATGAAATAGCTTGATGCGAAGGATCAAGTGAAGCGGCTTGTGGAGCTTCAAACGATGGAGGGATTGGTGGAGGTACATTTGAGAATGACTCAACCAAGAATGATGGTGGTGGTAGAGAAATGTCAACTTCCATATGATCGGGTGGTTGACTTTGATGATTTCTCATAATCCAAATGGGATTATATGATGGAAACGGCGAAAAGGAAGCTAGAGCAAGTGTTGACTCAACACCTTGATTATGAACCATTATTCCTCCTAATGAGGAGAATGTTGTTGGCGGAAGCGGATGAGACGGCCTAGGAGGCAAGTCCTCTAAATTGTAGAGATGTGTTGATGATAGTGGGGATGTAAATGAAATAGCTCTAGAAACCAATGGTGATGGTTTAGTGGAGATAATATTGTTTGGCCTAGGAGGTATGGTGGTGTTTGGTATTGGTAGTTTTGTGTGTACTATCCTTTTAGTAATTAGTTTGATTGGATGAGGAAGAATCCTATCATTTGTTGGCTTGATCGGAGATGATTCGGTTGAAGAGATTTCGTGTATAACACGAGCCTTTTTCATGGGTGTTTCTTTGGTGGATAAGTTACTACTTGGGGTTTTCCTCATGATGAGATGATTTCAAGAGGTTGCAAAAGCTGAAAGTTAGGATGAGAGTGATGACTATGGAGGTTCTAACAAAGTGGTTTATAAACCAAGAGATTTGGCAAGTGCATTTAAGCCTTAAGCCACTAGAATTCATTGGAATGTGATGATTAACATGCACAAGAGTCAACTTCAGAGGTTGTACTGATCTAGGAATTCATTTAAGATGAGATGGAGTGTTTGAGTTAGGAAGATGAGTTGAAATGATTGTTTTAGCAAGATTTGACATAAACTGTCATCCGGATCCCACAGTTCCTTCCTCAGAGGGATCCGTCTAGGCTAATCCTAGGGATCCGACTTTCAGCAATTATGAAAGAGTTGAAATGATGTTTCTAAGATCTAAGACCTATATCATCTTGAGTGTTTCAGTCCTCCTAAGTGTTTTAAATGAAGGGGTGCTTGAGTACTTGAAGGTAATGAATGATGTAGCTAATGATTGTTATTTATGGAAGGATTTGGAACTTTCAAGAGTACCAATGGATGAGAAAGGATGCCACTAAAGATTTAGAGTGTCAATTGAAGCTAAATGATCCTAGAGATCAGGTTGTGTCTTAGGATAGTGCTTTGGAAAATATCCTAGAAGCTTTGAGATGGGAAAACTAGATTTTGATCAACTTTGATCAATTTTGAGGTGAGGATGATTTATGATCAATTTTGTCATAATCGACAGATTTCTAAGACTAGATGTGAGGGATCAAGTAAAAAATGAAGTGTGAGTTGAAGAGCGGAAGAGTAATGGATTAAATACGAAACGGTAGATCTACAAGCTTCTTAGAGTGTGATCTAGGTGAGTTATGTAAAAGATCAACCTATCTTGATAAGGACTTAATTTACCTTAAGACACTATGTTTTAGCTTAGTGTGAGGTATTCTAAGGATATGGTTGAAATATAATGCTTGCAATTGCATTTTCTGTTTGTCGGATCCCACGATTCCCTAAGTGTAAGGATCCGTCTAGCACAATCTTTGGGATCCGCCTATCTGCTCAGCAGGACCTTTACTAAAGATATGCAATGATCTTGACAATGCATTATCTCTCAAGAATAGTCTAAAAGGAGTTCTAATACTAAGATATCAAATATAAGATGTTTTATTTCATGAAAGAAATTGGATTACATTGATAGAGCACGAATACAAGAGAATTGATCCTATTTTGGTATACTACTAGTTTTCTTGAGTGTTTTCGCTAGGAGGATCATTATGTGATTGATGAGTGTTGGTGGAATCAAGAATGAAGAAAGTCTTCATGAGAGATATGTTTAGCGGTTCCATCATCTTGTTCACAAGTACGTACAACGGACTTTGAAATTGAGGATGGAAGTGCATAACATTATGATAGAGGCGTGTCAAGAACATTCCATAAGGGATGAGTTTATTCTTGGAGCCTTGAAGATTTGCAATTAGCCTTGCGAAGAAGTAGGCGAGATTGTATGGTTGTTGTGTTAGCAAACAAGACAACATGTGAGCACAACAAGCGAGAAGAATTTCTCGATTTCTAAGACTCCAAACATTTTCACGTGGGATGAGTGCAAGAGGCTTGTACTCTTCTCGGATATCCCTTGTAAAAATAATGTTTGGATCGGAGTAATATGGTCGAGGTTTGCATATTATGCGATTTAAATCTTCCTAGAGGGTATGTGTGAACAATATGGACTATTTTCTTCACGAAAGTTGAAGAGAGACTCAAGAGACCAATCTTCGGTGAAGGCACATTGTCCATGATTTGGAATCCGGAGGATGTGAGCAAAATGCCCAAGGGTTAGAGTGAACTTTTGGTTTTTGATATAAAACAAAAGAGATAGAGAGCAATCCTCGTTACGAACGAGTTCGACTCGACGGAAGAATTCCATTATGAACCTTGGACATATCTTCTCGTTGATTTCAAGAAGACATTCTAGTCCTATGGCTCGGAAGGAGGTATTGATACCTTCTTCGAATTGTAGAGAGGTGTCTAAAATACGTCCTTCGTGGAAGTGATGGTTTTCGAGATTATTGAACCCACGGACATGATTGCCAGGTGTGTTGGGTTCGAGAGAGATGTTTGGAGTGTAGACGCTAGTGAGTGAAAAATCAAACTCATATTCATGCGTCATAGTTGAACCTATAGAAATGATGGGTTAATAAGAGGTGATGTTTAAGGTCGACCTATAATTATCTAACGTTTTTATTAGATTTTTATTAACAATGGTTTTTAAACTAGAACGACACTTGACTCACTTATGGTTTTGACATTCTAGTGGAGTATTACTTCTAGAAGAAAATGGTTTTATTTGCATGAAAACTCGTTCTCCATGAGGACGGATCCCACGGTTCCTTTTCAAAAGGGATCCGCAAGTATAACTTCCGGATCCGTGGATCAGTAGTAATGTAAATGATTTGATAAAACAAAGGTTTTACATTTTATACCACGAGAAGTGTTTTATCCTACATTTTCTTTTAGCATGCACACATGACTTCTAATGTATCACGAAGGAATATGAAACATATAAATCACAAGAAAATAAATAATAACAAAGATAACAAGATTATTAGTAATATTGCATTTAAATGCTAAGGATGATACAAAGGATTGGGTATATGATCCCAATGTAGATTAACAACACAAAGTAAATGTCTCCATATGTGAACTTCATCATAGGGAACACAAGTGCGATGAGTGTTAAGGCGATGAGCACGAGTGCGATGTAAACCATGTTGATGACGGATCTTCTTGGTTTCGGTTGAGATAGAATGAGGAGGAAGATGAAGTTTTTGAGTGAGAGGAAATTTTTGAAATTGGAAGATTTGAAAAAGTGAGGGTTTGATAGAGTGGTCGACGATGGGAGTATTTATGGGGAAGGAGGAATTTTTGAAATTCGTGTTTTGTTTTATTATTGGATTAAAAGAAAACAAAACATAAGGTTTTATATACCACAACTTTAGACGAGAAATAAGACGCGTATGTAAGAAAAAGGCTTCCTAATGAAGCTTCATGTAAAACATGTAATTTGCACAAAAGATAATCATATAAATACCTAAATAGGTATACTTAATTATCAAGCAAAGTGAAAAGAAAATCATACCTCTAGCGCACTTAGGAATGTCTTTACAAATGACACAGCAAATGTCACTTAGACTATTCCCGCTCCTTTGCATTTAAGATACCTTCTTAAGGAAGGTATTCTTGTTACCAGCGACTCCTAAAGCTTGGTGGGTATGAGCTTTGACTAATCAACATGACAAAGAAGATTAGTGCAATTAAATGAAAAATAAATAGGAAAAATGTTGTTATCAAATCAACATCCAAACATATAGTTTTAAAAGACATGGTGTTTGTTTTATGAAAACCTTCTTTGTAGTTTTCAATTAACCATGGATCGTATCAAGTTTTTAAAGTACAATATACTTCAAGAAACTTGGTAACGAAGCTCTGATGTCAATTGTGGAAAACTAGAAGGGGGTTGAATAGTTTTACCAATTAAAACTTCCTTTTAAACTATTTAGATCGACTTATGTCAATCTATTTGGTTGTGTGTGTTGGATGTTGATAAACAAGCATATAAAGATATGTAATGAAAAGATAAGAGTAAGAAGCACAAAACCACAACGCGAGTATTTATAGTAGTTTGGCTACAAGGACACCTTCCTTGCCCTACTCCACTCCCCGAGTCACCTACTTGAGAGTTCGTAAACACTACACCAATCTCCTTATGGCGGAGAATCCTTCACAACGTTGCCTACCCTTTTTCCGGTGCTAGGCTAACCACCGGGTTCTTTCACTCCAAGGTGAACCAAACCTACACAACATCGCCTACCCTTTATAAGGTACTAGGCTAAGTACCTAGTTCTTTCACTCCAAGGTGAACTACACCTTCACAACGTCGCCTACCCTTTATTAGGTACAAGGCTAAGCACCTAGTTCTATTGCAATGGAGGAACTACTACCACACGACACCAACGACTAATCCCAAAGGAGATCTACTCCTTTACAACATCATCAAGGATATCAATATCCTTGGATCTAATACTAGTCTATCTTGTACATCGAAACACACCATATCGAATGTACATCTAAAGCACCTTTCACTAATACCTTTGACTAGATCTACAAAACACCTTTCGCTAATGTCTTGTGTCTTCACTTCTAAGCACCTTTCACTAATGCTTCTTTGTCTTGACTTCTAAGCACCTTTCACCAATGCTTCTTTGTCTTGACTTCTAAGCACCTACTACAAGTGCTTATCCTATAGACGATAGATACCCTTCACTAATATCTTCGTCTTGACACTTGAGAAATCTTTCACTAATGTCTTCAACACTACACTTCTTTCAAGAAATAAAGGAATCATCAACAAGAAGACTTTAGTAGCCTTGATGATGAGGAAGCATGGCAACTCATGGACTTGAGCTTGCTCGACTTCAAAGGTGGTGATCTTGCCTTTAAGAGGAACCTAAAAGATCACACAAAAACAAAACTACAAACAGAGATCTCTTGGATCTAAGGTTAGTGAGATTTAACTCAGGGGAGAAAGTGTGTTGGAAAGGGGTGAGAAATAATGAAGAAATGGCTCACTATTTATAGAAGAAAAATCCTACTGTTCCCCGGATCTTACGGATCCCTACCACAAGGGATTCGGCTAGCACAAAGCTAGGGATCCGTGGAACGCTCCTCTTTTCCCATGGGTATTTTGGTTACGGGTCATGGGTCATGGGTTGAACCATGGGTTATGGATATTATCCATGTATGATATAACCATGATGTCATGCAATGGGTTATGGGTCAGGATCCATGGGTTATGGGCTTTGGGTTGTACCTAACTACATTCAATGTATTTGCCCAATGGGTTGTGATACTTAAGTTTCTACCCATTTATATTACCCAATATACTACATACTAGTTATGTGTATATTTTATCCAAATATATAAACACTAGTTGTTGTACATATGTATTACTTAAATCATAAAATCACTTATACTTGTTTTAGTGTTTTATGTGAAAATGTGAATATGTTAGAAACTATTAGTTCAAACCATTTACGTATTTTATTTGTTTCGTTAATATGATTTTACGTTTGTTATCGACAAAACATTAGAAGATCGTAAAATATAAATAAACGTTTTTACGGCTTATTTGTATTAACAGACCCAGTGACGCATTGCACCTAACTTCCCAAGCCACTCAAGTTCCTCTTAAAAGGACTTTTTTCATTCTCACGGGGAACCTACATTATCTATCGACTCTCTATTAGAGATTGTTGATATTGAAGAAGGGGACCCTCTCCCTAGTCTCCGGCATAGGAAACCAAAATGCACTATTGAGTCTAGAGCCACGAGATCATCAATAAATCTCATTAGGACACATTATAATTGAAGACTTATTATTTCACACAATGTGGAAAGTGAGAATATAATTAAGAGTCCTACGCATTATCCTTGTGGTATTGCCAAAACATCCGAGTGATATGTAAAATATTCACGATGAAGATGGAAATCCTTCTAGAGCCAACATCAAACAAACTCTTGGTGGGTGACATGTGATATCTATCCACTAGATCAAACTTGTGACATCTGGATAGAAACGATAGGGCGATTCAATATTGAATCAACCTTGGTCCAGGAAATGGATTGACGGATACCTTTGAAAAACCGGTTGTTGTGCTTAAAAATCTTTTTTGTAGCACATCGACTGTGTATTACATTTTCAAAATTAAAGGGTATTTATGATTGATTACTGATTTTCCTTAAAACCTTCGTTGTAGTGAAAAACACTTTCAATTAAGCAATACACGGTTGTTTTCAAATCATTTTCATCAATCGGTGAATCTCAATTCGTTGGTTCACTCACTCCGTGTTGTCTTCTTTGAGACGTTCCGGTTTGAGAACAGCTAGAACAGCTGCGAAACCCTGTCAAGGAGATTCTTAGGAATTATACCTGATCACAAGCAGTACTTGTACTGATCAACGGGGAACCATGTGCCTTGTACCTCAATTCAACAAAAGTGATCAAAGACACTTTCGTGCGCTTTATTGCTAATTGTTTTATGCAGGGACACCCGACGGTTGTAGCTGATCAGAATTGAGGAGTCAATCCATTGCCGCATGCTCACACATCGCTCTTACGCCTAAAGAAATCATGATATGTGCATATCTTCATCAACTAGTTCTGATATTTTTCAATCCATGCTTCTGCTACTCTGATACAAATATCTCGAATCAACAAATGCTTTCACAACTCTGATAAGAAGATATCATGATCCAAAATGTGAGCATGTCGGTCCGAAAGTTACAACATCACATAATGGCGATATATCAAAAGGATGAGTCAGAGATTTAATGTGGCTGATGATCTCAAAGCTGGCTCAAAACTCAACATCACGTGGATCAGTTAAAGACCTCCACTTGTAATTACAAAACATGCGGAACATGAAGAATCAAAGACTACGAGCTACAGAACAAAAGGGCTTAATCAAAGAAACCAAGAACATCAAAAAGTTATATCCGTTTGTAATCAATGTAAACTGAGGTGACCTCCCTTAGGGGGAGATTGTTAGGATTGAGTAAATCTAGTAGTTAAAGTGTCGGTCACCTCAAGTATATATACTCGTTAGAAATCTCGTAGTCGTAGTCATTTAAGGAATGTAAGTAGATAACTTAGTAACACCGTGGAGGATGGACGGGTCTTTACCCACTGTATGCCTGATCCACAGCCTAAAGTAGGAATCCTATGTTTGTACCTATAAATACCATTTGCCCTCCAAGGGAAAAGGTTGAAGCTTTCATAATTCATTTTTCTTTGTCACACTAAGCTTCCCATTCTCTCCCACTTTCTCTCTCTAAACCATAACCTTACGCCTAACCTTTGTGCTTATGATGTGTTTGTGAAAACCAAGATGCTACAGTAAGACACACGGATTGCCAGCGTGGCATTCTGTGTGTCAGGTCTTGTCAGGGAAGGTACATAATTGTCCTTGATTGCTTTAATTGTGGCTAATTGATGAAGGGGCATTTTAAGGTTCCAAGAATTCTGGGTAAAGTGGGATTTGGGGGTTTTTTACTTTGGCGGGTAAAAGTAATTATAATTTAATCGTTTGACCAGTTGACCGGTTATAAGGAGTGGGTTGACTTGGGCTTGGATCAGATTTTGGGCCAAAGTTGGTATTGATTTGGACTTTATGTGTAATCCGAAAATGACCATAAGGACCAATCATGTAAATTCTGAAATTCCAGGGACCAATTGTGTAATTTCTGAAAAGTATTCCAAGGGCCATTCTTAACATTTCCAAATAAACCAAGGGCTAATTTTTCCAATCTTGAAACTCCAAGGGTATAATCTGACAAATTCTAAAACTTGAGGGACTTCTGTCATTTCTTCAAAGTTGATCAAATCTTTCATAAATCATCCTTTAAGTATCAAAATCTTCAAATTCACTCTTTTCTGACTTCCCAGCTCAGCTTTAGCACTCTTTTCCTTCTCGTGCTCGGGTTTTTCTCTGATTTGTCTTTCTTTTGCGTGTTTTATCATATTCGTACCTGCACATGCATAAACTCAAGAAACCAACAAATATTAGGAATAAAACGGCTCTTGCTTGGTTATTTTGGGTCTATTTTGGTAAAGAAATGGTATGTGTTTTAGCACGTACCATACTAAAGCTATATGATATGGTTGATGAGCAAAATATTCTCAACAAAGTACAACCAATAGAAATCGCTGAATCAGATATTGCTAAATTTTTTGACATTTTTGCCCCTCTTAGCTAATAGAAATTTTTTTTCCTGAAGGGCAAAAATGTCACATAGTACCCTAAAAAGGATGAATTTGAAAGAAGAGTACTCACAAAAGCAAAAAAAATTGTTCGCTACACACAAAAAGAAATGGTGGCAAGTATGATATTTTTTTCAATCATTTGCCCAAAATTAAAACAAGAGTTAAATTCCTTACAAGAGAAACTTAATAAAATTGTTAAGCAAAAACAAGAACTTCAAGAAAATGTAAAATCGCTTAAACAGGAGTTTACAGAAAAGGAATCAATACTCCTAAATGATTTTTCCAACCTTAAAACTTTAAAGAACAAGCTTGAAAATAAGTTGTACGTACAAGGAAACACCATTCAAACTGCTCACATGATTACAAAGCACAGAGTATTAAGTGATAAACAAAGTGTAAGCCTTGTAGAAGACCCAAATCTTGTGTATCTTAAGAAAGCTAAAAGGGCTCAAGAAGTGATTTATGATGGTAGTGAGATTCTTAAGCCCAAACAAAAGCCAACTTGTGTACAGAACACTGAAGAGGACATAGAGTTTGAAATGCCTCTAGAGAGAAAATGGATAAGAAAGTAAGGAACCTAATTGTGTGAAGAATAGAATAAATGTAGAATCTCACAATTATTCTAAGGAAAACTTCTTAGCCACGTTTAAACCACATTCTCAATTAACCCCTAAACAAGTATTTTTGAAGTTAGATATGGATAAGAGAAAGGCCGAAGAACTTGTTGAAAATAATCCTCCCCTTAGGAAATTGCCTGCAGCTACAGTGTATCCTCCCAATACACCAATGCATTTAGTGCCTAGAACTCTTCTTACTCAAAGCAAAACCTTAATTAGCATACATGTGATCTACCAACTATTTGCTGATTTCGATTAAACATGTAAGAAGAGAATCACACCAACGGGGATTACTGAAGGGGAAAGGGGTTTTGAGCAAAACAAAAGAGTGTTATCTTACTGAGGTTATTCCATTCTTTAAACAATTGAAAGAACAATTCGAGGGTATTCAAAAGGCCTTAGACTCTAAAGTTAAAGAAATGAAAAAGATGTTTAATGAAATGGAAAATGAGGCAAGAAACAATGCATATTAGCTTAAAAGCAATGAGATTGAGAGAAAGAATATTCACATACTTAATGAGAATTTGATTTCTAGATGCATTGCGCAGGATGTGTTTTATACTGTTACTAATTATGCCATAACTGCTTCTTAGTTTCATGATTTATTAGTTGCATTTAAAGTTTTCCAAGATCGTGTCAATGAGCTTGAGACCTAGAATTCAAAATTGCATGAAAAAATCCAAAAGGATGATCATGATAACATGGTCAGGCATTTTTCTAAATTAGAAGTTGAATATCTTGATTTACAAATAAAATATCAACATCTTGAAGAAAGAATCAAAACCTCAAATGCCAAGACATCTTCGGATGCTCCTGAGTTTGATGCATATTTTGAAATAAGCACACGTGATGAACGGATTCAAGACCACTGCAACACGATCCGAAAGTTGAAAGCTAAAATTTCCCAATTGAAGGGAAATATGAGTGAAGTGGTTGGCACTTAGATACCTCCGCCTTTAGATTCTCAGAATTTCCAACTTCAAAATATCATCAATAAATTGCAACAAGAAAATGAATGTTTTCAAGCGGAAAATTCAAAAGTTAAATTGCAATAGAAAGAGTTATATGATTCAGTCAGGATCAATCATGATAAACACATTGAAAAAGTAACTTCTTTGCTTAACGAAATTGAAAATCTAAAGCGTCAGGTAAAAGGGAAATTGCCGATTCCCACTTGCAAATATGTTGTTCCAAAGGTTTCTGCTTGTAATAATAATGCTATTGATGTGTTGTATATTCCCCCTCCTCTTAGGAATAATGAACTTGCATATCAAGCATATCTCTCGTACCTTAAGGATAGTCTAGAGGGTCTTCGTGAGATTGTAGAAGATGATAGAATAGAGAAACCCTTTGATAGTGCAGTTCATGTGCTTGAATTTATGCCAAACGATCTTAGAAACTCTTAGAATATGTTATTGCCACATGTCCTAAATCTGGTACTAGGCGAGATAGAATAGTTGCACCCACTTCTATGCCTAAAGTCAAGCATGTTACCTTTGATGTGCCTCCTAAAGTCTCAGACCCCAACACTTCTAGGCCATAAATGCAAAAAGTAGTGAAACAAACTAATATTCCCGTCATTCCTTCTACAGGAGTAAGTTGTGACACTAAGGCTAGCGGGTCAAAGCCTTCAGGCAATACAAAGCAAGATAGGACCTCGCGAGCTAAAAGTGATCAAGAGAAGAGAGTAGAAGACCACCATAGGAATAATAAGTTTAAGTTGAATAATACGAATCGTGTTGATTCTAGTATTAGCTATAAGCGTACTGTAATTAATTCAAATTTTGATACTGCTTGCAAAACATGTAATGAATGTTTAATTTCTGGCAATCATGATGAATGTGTTGTGTCTTATTTGAGGCATTCTGTTAAATCCTCAGTAGATATAGCAAAACAAGTTAAGCAATCTTGGAAACCTACAGGCAAAAGGTTTATTAGTATGGGTTTTCAATGGAAGCCTATAGACCGTAAGTTCAAAATTAGTGAACTTTGTCCTTCATTGTCTAAATCAGTGCCTAATAAGAAATGGAAGCCCACAGGTAGAATCATACCTTTAGGAACTCAGCACACAATGACTAGGTCCACTGCCTCTACTATTGCAGTTCCCACTAATAATATCATGGCTCCTAGAAATGCTGTAGGTCTAGAGATTGCTTGTACTAACCAATCGGAACCCATATTCTCATAGGGATCCAATGTTTCCAGTTATCCACTCTTGTCTGTTTTCAAATGCAGGTCGTACAAATCGTCCTTTGGTATTTGGATTCAGGCTGCTCAAAATATATGATTGGGGATCGCTCGCGGCTCAAGAACTTCGTGAATAAGTTCGTCGGGACTGTTAGATTTGGGAATGATCATTTTGGGGCAATTATCGGTTATGGAGATTATGTTTTTAGTGATAGTGTTATCTCCCGGGTATACTATGTAGAAGGACTTGGGCACAATCTATTCTCTGTTGGTCAATTTTGTGATTCTGATCTCGAAGTAGCCTTCAGAAAACAAACATGCTTCGTTAGAGAATTAGATGGTGTTGAGCTTCTAAAGGGATCTCATGGCACAAACTTGTACACTATCTCTATCGAAGATATGATAAAGTCTTCTCCTATTTGCTTGTTTTCTAAGGCATCTAAGAACAAATCATGGTTATAGCATCGTCGACTCAATCACTTGAACTTCAGCACCATCAATGATCTTACTAAAAAGGACCTTGTGAGAGGTTTACCCCGGTTAAAATATGAAAAAGATCATCTTTGTTCTGCATGCCAATTGGACAAAAGTAAAAAGTATGCCCATAAACCCAAACCTGCCAATACCATCATGGAAGTTCTTCATACCCTTCACATGGATCTATGCGGACCCATAAGAGTACAAAGTATCAATGGGAAGAAGTATGTGCTAGTTGTTGTTGACGACTACTCTCGGTTCACTTGGGTAAAGTTTTTGAGAACCAAGGATGAAACTCCCGAGGTCATCATTAAGCTTATCAAACAATTGCAGGTTAGGCTTAATAAAACTGTCAGAATCATCCGAACAGACAATGGAACTGAATTTTTGAACAAACAACTCATTCAATTCTATGAAAGCATTGGAATTAGTCATCCGAAAAGTGTTCCACGCACTCCTCAACAGAACAGTGTAGTTGAAAGGCGGAATCGAACTCTTGTGGAAGCTGCTAGGACTATGCTAATATTCTCAAAGGTCCAATGTTTCTCTAGGAAGAATCCATTGCCACTGCTTGTTATACTCAAAACTATTCACTAATACATACTCTTCATGGAAAAACTCCATATGAATTAGTGCACAACAAAAAACCGGATCTCTCGTTTCTTCGTGTGTTTAGGGCTTTATGTTATCCAACCAATGATGGTCAAGATCTGGGAAAGTTGAAAGCTAATGCTGATATTGGATTATTCATTGGTTATGCACCTGATCAGAAGGGTTACCGAATCTACAACAAAAGAACCCGAGATATTATGGAAACTATTCATGTTACATTCGATGAGATGACTGAGCATATGGCTCCTGGACACTCCAGTTCTAGACCCGCACCTCAACTTTTGTCTCCTGGACCCATAAGTTCGGGTCTTATACATAATCTCACTCATGCAACTCCTTATGTACCTCCCACTGAAGAAGATTTGAAGAGGCTATTTGATCCAATGTATGATGAATACTTTGAGCCTACAACTGATGATACTCCTGCACCACCAGTTGTACCTGCTCCTGCTCCAACCAATCCAAATGGTCCAACGGTCTCTATTTCCATATCACAAGATGATCCACCAGCTGACCATTCACCATCATTATCGAATCTTCAATCATCTTCAATACATCAAGGAAATGCAGTTGATAATTCTTTTGAAGATAACCCCTTTGCCACTCCTGAAGATGATCCATTTGAGAATATATTTGCCCCTGAACCCACTCCTGAAGCATCTTCACCAGGGGATCCTAACTCTGCTACGTCACTACCTTATCAACAACCACATGAACATCTCAGAAAATGAACACATGATCATCCATTGGATAATATCATTGGGAATCCTTCTCTTCCGGTATCTACTAGAAACCAACTTGCCACTGATGCCTTATTGTGCTTCTTCAACTCTTTACTATCCAAGATCGAACCAAAAGATGTCAAAACCGCAATGTCTGAGGACAGCTGGTTTAGTGCTATGCAAGATGAAATTCATGAGTTCAATCGTCTTGATGTATGGGAATTAGTACCTTCTCCGGATTGTGCTATGATTATCGCTCTCAAGTGGATCTTCAAGGTGAAACTTGATGAGCATGGTGATGTTCTGAAAAATAAGGCGAGACTCGTTGCTAAAGGATATTGACAAGAGGAGGGTATTGACTTTGAGGAATCATTTGCTTCGGTTGCACGAATTGAGGCTATCAGAATCTTCCTTGCTAATGCTGCCAACAAGAATATGGTAGTCTACCAAATAGATGTAAAGACTGCGTTTCTTAATGGTGATCTCAAAGAAGTGGTCTACGTTAGTCAACTAGAAGGCTTTGTGGATCCCGAGCATCCTAACTTTGTCTACCGTGTTAATACAAATAAATCGTAAAAACGTTTATTTATATTTTACGATCTTCTAATGTTTTGTCGATAACAAAAGTAAAATCATATTAACGAAACAAATAAAATACGTAAATGGTTTGAACTAATAGTTTTATAACACACTTACGTTTTCACATAAAACACTATAACAAGATTAAGTGATTTTATATTTTAGATACACATGTACAACAACTAGTGTTTACATATTGGCTTAACAAGTTTAAGTAACTCTATGAGTTAGATACATATGTACAACAACTAGTGTTTACATATTGGGTTAATACATACTTATATTAAGTACACTAAAATGGGTAAAAACAACTATATACTAAAATGGGTAAAAGCAAGTATATACTAAATAGATAAAAACTAGCAAATGGTTTTGACCCATAACCCATGGTTTTATATATACCACTTACACAAGTTCAATGTATCCTTAAGGTACATTGTATCTAGATTGAAAACCATGGATCAACCCATAACCCATGACCCATGACCCATAACCCAAAATACCCATGGGCAAAGAGGAGCGGACCACGGATCCCTAGCTTTGTGCTAGCGGATCCCAGTGGAAGGGATCCGTGGGATCCGGGAAATAGTAGAGAATTTCCTCTATAAATAGAGAGCCATTTCTTCCTTTCTATCCATCCCTTTACACACATACTTTCCTAAGTATTCTAACCTCTAACCTCGGATCCAAGAGATCTATGTAGCTTTTCTCTTTTGTTTATGTGTGATCTTGTAGGTTCCTCTTAAAGGAAAGATCACCACATCTTGAAGACGCAAGCTCAAGTCCATGAGTTGCCATGCCGTCATCATCAAGACAACGAAGGTTCTCTTGTTGATAGTTCTTCCTTTCTTCATAGATGTTGGGTTGAAGGCATTAGTGAAGAATGCCTAAAGTGTCAAGATGAAAGCATTAGTGAAAGATGCTTATCATCCGCGTCAAAGCATTAGTGAAGAATGCTTAAGGTGTCAAGACGAAGGCATTAGTGAAGGGTGCCAAGCGTTGTGTCAAAGGCATTAGTGAAGGATGCCTAAGAATCAAATCAAATAGCATTTGGGAAGAATGCTTAGGTCGTATAATCGATGAGGTGCATCGTTATACATATAAGTGGTTATTTATTCACAAGGATGGTGATATCCTTGATGGTGTTGTAACAAGGAGTAGATCTCCTTGATAATAGGTGTTGTGTCGTGAAGGGTAGTAGTTCCTCCATAATGGAACTAGGTGCTTAGCCTAGTACCTAATAAAGGGTAGGCGACGTTGTGATAGGATTAGTTCTCCTAAGGTGTGAAAGAACTCGGTGGTTAGCCTAGCACCGTATAAAGGGTAGGCGACGTTGTGTTAGGTGTGGTTCACCTTGGTGTGAAAGAACTCGGTATTTAGCTTTGTACCGGAAAAAGGTTAAGCGACGTTGTGAAGGCTTCTCCGCCATAAGGAGTTGGTGTAGTGTTTACGAACTCTCGAGTAGGTGACTCGGGGAGTGGAATAGGGCAAGGAAGGTGTCCTTGTAGCCGAACCACTATAAATACTTGTGTCGTGGTGATGTGCTTCTTACTCTTTATCTTTCATTTACACGTTTATATATCTATCTATCAACGTCCAACATAAACAACCAAATAGATTGACATAAGTCGATCTCTATGGCTTGAAGCAGGCTCCAAGGGCATGGTACGACACTTTGTCAAAGTTTCTTTTGGCTAATGGATTCTACAAAGGCGCTGTTGATCCCACACTGTTCACTCGAAAGTCAGGCAAACATTTAATTCATGTTCAAATATATGTTGATGATGTTATTTTTGCCTCGACCGACCCAAATGAATGTGACCGTTTTTCAAAAGAGATGGGCTCTAAATTTCAAATGTCAATGATGGGACAAATCTCATTTTTCTTAGGATTACAAATTTCTCAAAATCCCGGAGGCATTTTTATTAATCAATCTAAATATGCTAATGAAATATTAAAGAAATTTGGATTTGATTCTTGTGTCCCTGTTGACACTCCTATGGTAGAGAAAACCAAACTGGATGAGGACCTCTCTGGGATCCCTATTGATCAAACTAAATATCGTAGTATGATTGGATCCTTAATGTATCTCACTGGCATTAGACCTGACATTTTGTTCGTTGTATGCATGTGTGCTCGCTACCAGGCTAAGCCTACTAAAAAGCACCTTGAAGCGGTTAAACGGGTCTTTCGGTACCTCTAAGGAACTATTAACATGGGCATTTGGTATACGAAGGACACCGCCATGTCACTAACAACCTATGCAGATGCTGACCATGCAGAGTGTCAAGACACCGCCATGTCACTAACAACCTATACATGGGCTTTTTGGTGATAAATTAGTGAGCTGGTCGTCAAAGAAGCAAATGAGTACTTCTATATCTTCTACAGAGGCTGAATACATTGCCATGTCCTCATGTTGTGCTCAAATCTTATGGATGAGATCCCAACTATCTGACTATGGCTTTGTATTCAACAAAATTCCTTTATACTGCGACAACAAAAGTTCCATCGCTCTCTGCTACAACAATGTCCAACACTCAAGATCGAAGCACATTAACATTCGACATCATTTCATCAGGGAACAAGTAGAGAAAGGTGTGGTTGAACTCTACTTTGTAAGGACTGAGTATCAGTTGGCAGACATCTTCACGAAATCTCTTCCAAGAGATCAGTTTGAGTTTATCCTCCCTCGACTCGGCATGAAGAGTCTACAGGCGGAAACATTAAAACGTCTTCAAGAAGAGGATGATGAGTAAAGGAGTTTCTTCACCAATTCTTTGTAAATATTTTTCAAAAAGCTAAATAAAAAATTATAAAACCAACAAAAACCCATAAAAATTTGAAAAATAAGAAAAATTCCATAAATATTATCTTTTTCTCAAGGCCTGTCTTCTGATATCGATAACATCTACAATCCTAGAAATGTCATTCAATAATGACACGGGGTTTTAGATGAAGTTCGAACAGAAGTTCAAATGTTTTTCAAAACATGCCTAAATTAATGGCTCACAGTCATTTCAGGCTGTGACCCGCGCTTAAAATTATGGCTTGCAGTTATTTCAAAATGTAACCCGCTTTTTCAAGAAAGGAAAGTGTTGTGCAATCATCTTTCTTAAATATCGTGCACTTATCCTAAAATAAAATCTAGAAAGTTCGTCGCCAAAATGACGGTTGTTCCTATTCAAATGTTTTTCATTCTAAGATTCTTTAGAAATATATTTGTTTTCTCATAATGATAACATTGTTTGAAAATAATTCGGACTCAAATTTTTTTGAAAATCAACTGGACTCCATTTTGTCAAAACATTTGTCACTCAATCAACAACTACGGTCATTGATTGAGGGGGAGAGTGATTTCAAATTATTTCACATTTTCAAAACAATTGGTATCATCAAATAAGTCCATTTGTACATTAATAAAGTGGTGAATAAAGTTTTGGTGTTATGTGTCAGTGTATGATTTTTCGTTATAACTCAAAGATCTTTCAAAATGAAAATTTTCTTTTACTTAAAGATCTCTCAAAATTATCATACATGATACTATGTTGACATTGAGGACCGAGGCTTGAACTGATGTGTTTAAAAGAAAACCACATCTTTCTCCAAAATTTTCTAAATCATTTAAATCAATTGGGATCACAAATCTCAAAAGGTTTGAAATTTTTGATCGAGGGAGAGATTGTGATTTAAATCTCAAATCTGGTAAAAAGGTGGTCATTTAAAGACTCAAGCAAGCATTCCTTCCTTCATGTGCTAAATGATTTCAAATACACGATGCACATGTTGAGGGGGAGCATTTATAAAAGACTCAAGCAAGCATTCCTTCCTTAATGTGCTAAATGATTTCAAATACACGATGCACATGTTGAGGGGGAGCATTTATAAATAATAAAAAATAATTGAGGTACAAATTCTTTTGATATTATATCACAAGTACCTTGATTGGTTTTCAATTGTTTTTCATTTGGTTTCTAGGCGGAAAGAACTGTACCACAAGACCGACCATTTTACTTTATGCATGGGAGTTATAAGGATGGTAAGGTTATGTATTAGTTCCCGTGATCCCGCCAGAGCCGGAGGGATCTACCCAGGGAAAATCAACTAAATAGTGTAGAAGTCCTTAAATATGATGAAAAAAGGAGAAAAGTGAGAATAAGGGAAGAGTGCCGACTGAGATAGAGCTAGGACTGGAACAAACCCAATAAGGTTCTAGTAATGAAGTCTCGGTAAGCACTGAAAGGGTTGAAGAATGAAAAAGAAATGAAAAGTGAAAGGGTGAAAAGAAATAGCCCTCCAATAATTCAACCTTAGGGCAGAAACCGGGTTCCATACATACGCTACTGGTAGTTACTAAGGTAACACCAGTATTGAAGACAAGACGTCATGGACCCAGTGACGCACTGCACTAAACTTCCCAGCCACTTAAGTTCTCTTAAAATAATTTGTTTCATTCTCACGAGGAACCTACATAATCTATCGACTTTCTCTTAGAGATAGTTGATATTAAAGAAGGAGACCCTCTCCCTAGTCTCCGAATAGGAAACCAAAGTGCACCATTGAGTCTAGAGCTAAGAGATCATCACAACAAATCTCATTAGTACACACAATTCATCAAGACTTGTTGTTTCACACAATGTGGAAAGTGAGAATATATATTTAGAGTCCTACGCATTATCCTTGTGGTATTGCCAGAACATCCGAGTGATATGTAAAATATTCACGATAAAGATGGAAATCCTTCTAGAGCCAACATCAAATAAGCTCTTGGTGGGTGACATGTGAGATCTTTCAAAAGATCAAACTTGTGACAACTGGATAGAAACAATGGGGCGATTCACTCTTGAATTAACCTTGGTAGAGGAAATGGATTGATGGATACTTTTGAAAAACCTTTCGATGTGTTCCACAATTCTTTTCTCTTAGCACATTGATTGCGCGTTAATTTCTCAAATAAAAGTATTTATGATTGGAGCTTGAGTTTTCTCATAAAACCTTCAAACTTCGTCGTATTGCAAAACTATCTCTCTTAAGCAATACGTGATTGTTTTTCAAAACAATTTTTCATTAATCAGTGAATCTCAATTCGGTGGTTCGCTCACTTCGTGTTGTCTACTTTGGGACGCTCCGGTTTAAGAACGGCTAGATCAAGCTGCGAAACTCTGTCAAGGAGATTTTTAGGAATTCTACCTGATCACAGGAAATATTTACACTGATCAATGAGGAACCGTGGTTCTTGCAACCCTATTCAACAAAAGTGATCAAAGACACTTTCGTGTGTTTTATTGCTAACTGTTGTTTGCTGGAACATCTGACGGTTGCAGCTGATCAAAATTGAGAAGTCAATCAATAACCACATGCTCACACATCACACTCACGTTTAAAGAAATCGTTATAAGTTCTGATATATACTCTGATACCAATATAACAATTGGTAAACTTTGATACAATTAAGCAATGCTTCCGCTACGCTAATGCAAAATATCATGATCCAACAACGTGTGAGCATGTCAGTCCAGAGGTCACAAATATCACATGGAGGTGATACAACAAATGATGATTTAGAGATTTACAGTGGTTGATGATCTAGAAGAAAGCTCAAAGATCACCAAGTCATGGATCAGTTAAAGACCTCCACTGAAAGTACAAAGTATGCGGGCTTTGAAGAATCAAAGGCTACGAGCTACAAATCAAAGAACATGTTATAGAAAGTGATGATGTAGCCTCCGAACAGCTTGAAGGACACCCCTTCGACATGTGTCGAAGCCCTTTGGTACGAAGTCCCAAGTCAGGTCTTCAGAATATTCGTGGGCGTCAAACCATTTGTTCATACGAAGGTTACCTTAGGGGAATTCGCCATTCGAAGCCCTAAGCCCTTCGGGGTATGGTTGACGAAGGAGCAACGGATAGGAGAACCTCATGACTTGGTCAAACCCATGATCTCCCTCTCTTTCATGGCTTCCCCGCCAAGTTTGAGAACGTGGATCACTAAGCCCTAGTGGTTACCCACAAACATGGGACGCCCCCATGTTCTCCGACATTTGCGCAGAGGTGCCTCTAACCCTATTTCTTCCACTATAAATAGGTTAGACGGGCAAAGAATTATGGTAAGCTCATTCAACACTCATCTCTTTACTTACACACACTTATACAACCATAACTCATACTTACTCTCACGCCGGAGGTGGTTAGCAGGGTCCTACCCCTGCGTAATCACTTAATGTAGTGTCTTCGTATTTCTTATTCTCAGGTGAAAGACAATCTTGGATGGAACATACACCCCTCATACCTTTGATCATCATCGAAGCTCGTAGTGCAATTTATTGTATAATCGGTGGCGCCATCCGTGGACACGCTACTATTAGTCCGTAATCACCAAGTCTTAAAACATTAACCGATTACGCTACCTTTCCGCATGGAACCAAGAAGGAAGATACACCTCCACCGTGTTTCTACCACGGTACCTCTCAACACAACTAACACCGATAACCTCGCCCCCATAACATCCTCCACCTTCACTACACGATCTCGTTTGGAAACCACTCCCGTACATCACGCCTCAACCTCCGCTAACCCTATTCCAGAAATTAGCCCTGCCTTCATTGAGGCAAACTTCGAAGCCTTAGAGTCCTTACTGAGGGCTCATAAGAGGCAAGTTCGCAACACTGAAATGCGGAGGGAGCTGGAATATTCTAGTGAGGAATATGACGAAGAGATTGAGGTAGATGAGACGCCTCAACCGATTAACAGGGGGCGTTCGGCCCTACGAAATGGTTCTCCTTCCATAAGAAGGCCTAATGGAAGGACTGTAGGGTTTGAAGAAGGCCCCGGGGGAGATCCGAGAAGAAGGGAAAGAGTACAAGGTGAAAGAAAGAGTGAAAACTCCATCGGAGGAAGCAATCCAGTAGGAAACGGAGGGGTAAACCTACCACCTCTCTAGCTGCCCACTTAGGAAGAGGAGGGATGGGGGCTCTGATACCTCCATCATACGTCTCGAGTGTCGGAGGACCTCCTCCATACTCAGGGATGAACCAGCTACCCCCTCCGGGAATGAACCCCTACCTACATGCTCAAACATATAACACTTACCCTCTGAATGGTTCTCTCCACAACCAAAGTTACCAGCAAATGCCCTACGGACACGTTCCTACACAGCCGATGGGTGGAAACCCTTCGTACCAACCTTCTACAGCCTACCCTGCATTCACACAACCATTTCCTAACCCGTATAACCCTACACCTGTTTATCCACCTCCATGTAACCCTTACTATGTCGATGACTCTGGAGCTTGCACACCTTTTGTAAAGTGGATCGAAGACTACCCTCTGCCTGACGGCGTAAAGGTGCCCACTCACATAGGCACCTACGATGGGAAAGGCGATCCTGATAACTTCTTACACTTGTTCGAAGGTGCCATCAAGATGCAGAAGTGGGTCATGGCCGTAGCATGACACATGTTTACATACACGCTCCGAGACTCCGCAAGAATATGGTGGAATGGGCAAAAGTTGGGGAGCATTGTAAGTCTAGATGATCTTAAGGCTAATTTCCGATCACACTTTAGCCAACAGAAGAAGTACACCAAGACTCATCTAGTCGTGCATACCATCAAGCAAAGGGACAGCGAAAGCACAAGGGCCTTCGTCACAAGGTACACCGATGAAACTTTGAAAATTCTGGGGTTGCACGAGGAACAAAGGATTTCTAGTTTCGTACACGGTCTTCGGACTCGAAGCTTGGTGGAATTCTTGTTCACCGACCTTCCTACCACTTACAAGGAACTGATGGAGAAGACTTACACTTGGATTGAGTCTAAAGAAGTAGCAGCAAACGGAGCTCCGATAGAGCAAAGAGAAGCCTCTGAAAAGTTCTCTAGAGGGTCCTCCTAGGAAGGATCCAAGAATAAGAAGAAAAACAGAGACCGCTTCACTCCCTACAACAAAGGCTCGAATCATAGACTCTTGGAAAACTTGGTCAAATCTCCTAGGGAGATTCTGGCTACCGAGAAAGCCGCGAAATCCTTTAACCCACCACCTCGGATGTCAGCACGAAGCAAAGCCAGAGAGACATGTCGAAGTATTGCCACTTTCACGAAGACCATAGGCACGACACAAACAGCTGCAGAGAGCTGAAGAAACAGATTGAAGAAGCCGTACGGTCCGGACAATTGGCACACCTGGTTAAAGGCATCAAGAAGGGAAAGGAAAAGTTCTCTGACACCCAACTGGGTGAGTGGAGAGGAAACAAAAAGGAGGCCACCCCTACAAAAGCTCTGATACTAATGGTGCATAGGCATGATCCAACCCTGAAATGGAAAGAAGCAGATGGGGAGCTGGGAAGCGTAGGAGAGATAACATTCTCGTCCATCCTGGGGAAGACACCTTCGACTGATCCCGTGGTCATCAAGGTACGAGTCTTAAACAGGGAAGTAAACCGAGCGTCTATGGATTGTGGAAGCTCCTGCGAGATCATCTATGATCATTGCTTCCTAAAGCTCAAGACATCTATACGCTCACGAAGGGTAGACTCAAAAACACCTCTGGTAGGATTCTCCGGCGAACACTCATGGCCCCTTGGAGAGGTACCGTTGGAAATCACTATAGGCGAAGGCCCCTTATCCCGCACGGAAACGCTCACCTTCGTCATAGTCAGGTCAGATTCTCCTTATAATTTTCTAATAGGGAGAATAGCTATGCAAAAGATGGGCATTGTTGTTTCCACCATACATGCTGCCATTAAGTTCCAAACACCCTTCGGAGTAGGAACTGTTCATTCTAATTATGGGGCGGATAAGGGAGTATATGGTGTCAAGAGGGTCAAGGAAGAATCGGAGGAGCCTCCGATAGCAATTCTAAGCTGTACGGATGCAGAAGAGCTGGTCTTAGTTAACCCTAGCTACCCCGAACAGACGGTGGTGATAGGGAAGCAACTCCCGTCGAATTTCAAGGCGAAGCTCACAGAACTGTTACGGACTAACCTTGATATATTTGCTTGGAAATATTATGACATGACAGGAGTTCCAAGAACATTGCTGATAGACGGACAACCCTTCTGCACGGAGCATAAACTCAATGAATACAAACATATTGAGCCCATGAAACATAAAAGAAGGAGCCTAGCCCCCGAAAGAAACGCCGCAGCCTGCAAAGAAGTTGATGAACTGCCACAAGCGGGCATTCTAAGAGAAGTCAAATACCAAACCTGGGTGGCCAACCCAGTAATGGTAAAAAAATAGCGACGGAGGGTGGCTCATGTGTGTTGACTTTACTGACATCAACAAAGCATGCCCGAAGGATTGCTACCCCCTACCAGAAATCGACTGGAAGGTAGAATCCTTGGCAGGCTTCCAACTAAAGTGCTTCTTAGATGCCTATAAAGGGTATCATGAGATCCAGATGGCAAAGGAGGATGAGGAAAAGATGGCCTTCTACACAAGCAAAGGTGTCTACTGTTACAGAAAGATGCCCTTCGGATTGAAGAACGTAGGGGCAACATACCAACGACTCGTAGATAAAGCCTTCAACAAACAAATAGGCATAAATCTCGAAGCATACGTTGACGACATGGTTATTAAGAGCAATACGGAGGAGGACCTACTCCTTGATGTGCAAGAAACCTTTGACCAGCTTCGGGAGATTAACATGAAGCTGAACCCTAAAAAATGCTCTTTCGGTGTTGAAGAGGGGCAATTTCTAGGGCATCTGATCACAAAGTAAGGGATCAAGGCTAACCCCTCCAAGGTCAAGGCAATTACAGATCTCCAAGCTCCTAAGTGTTTAAAAGATGTGCAAAGCTTGAAAGGGAAGCTAGCCGCGCTAAGTCAATTCTTGTCGAAGTGGGCTGACAGATCCCTACCATTCTGTTTGCCGGATCCCACGGTTCCCTAAGTGTAGGGATCAGTTTAGCACAATCTTTGGGATCCACCTATCTGCTCAGCAGGACCTTTACTAAAGGTATGCAATGATCTTGACAATGCATTATATCTCAAGGATAGTCTAAAAGGAGTTCTAATACTAAGATATCAAATGTAAGATGTTTTATTTCATGAAGGAAATTGGATTACATTGATAAAGCACGAATAAAAGAGAATTTGATCCTATTATGGAATACTACTAGGTTTCTTGAGTGTTTTCACTAGGAGGATCATTATGTGGTTGATGAGTGTTGGTGGAATCAAGAATGAAGAAAGTCTTCATGAGAGATATGTTTAGCGGTTCCATCATCTTGTTCACAAGTACGCATAACGGACTTTGAAATTGAGGATGGAAGTGCATAACATTATGATAGAGGCGTGTCAAGAACATTCCATAAGGGATGAGTTTATTCTTGGAGCCTTGAAGATTTGCAATTCGCCTTGCGAAGAAGTAGGCGGATTGTATGGTTGTTGTGTTAGCAAACAAGACAACATGTGAGCACAACAAGCGAGAAGAATTTCGATTTCTAAGACTCCAAACATTTTCACGTAGGATGAGTGCAAGAGGCTTGTACTCTTCTCGGATATCCCTTGTAAAAATAATGTTTGGATCGGAGTAATATGGTCGAGGTTTGCATATTATGCGATTTAAATCTTCCGGAGAGGGTATGTGTGAACAATATGGACTATTTTCTTCATGAAAGTTGAAGAGAGACTCAAGAGACCAATCTTCGGTGAAGGCACATTGTCCATGATTTGGAATCCGGAGGATGTGAGCAAAATGCCCAAGGGTTAGAGTGAACTTTTGGTTTTTGATATAAAACAAAAGAGATAGAGAGCAATCCTCGTTACGAACGAGTTCGACTCGATGGAAGAATTCCATTATAAACCTTGGACATATCTTCTCGTTGATTTCAAGAAGACATTCTAGTCCTACGGCTCGGAAGGAGGTATTGATACCTTCTTCGAATTGTAGAGAGGTGTCTATAATACGTCCTTCATGGAAGTGACGGGTTTCGAGATTGTTGAACCCACGGACATGATTGCCAGGTGTGTTGGGCTCAAGAGATATGTTAGGAGTGTAGACGCTAGTGAGTGAAAAATTAAACTCGTATTCATGCGTCATAGTTGAACCTATAGAAGTGATGGGTTAATAAGAGGTGATGTTTATGGTCAACCTATAATTATCTAACGTTTTTTATTAGATTTTTATTAACAATGGTTTTTAAACAAGAAAGATACTTGACTCACTTATGGTTTTGACATTCTAGTGGAGTATTACTTCTAGAAGAAAAAATAGTTTTTAATTTGCATGAAAAACTGTTCTCCAGTAGGACGGATCCCACGGTTTCTTTTCAAAAGGGATCCGGCTAGTATAACTTCGGGATCCGTGGATCCGTAATGTAAATGATTAGATAAAAACATAGGTTTTATATTTTTATACCACGAGAAGTGTTTTATCCTACATTTTCTTTTAGCATGCATTCATGACTTCTAATGTATCACGAAGGAATATGAAACATATAAATCACAAGAAAATAAATAATAACAAAGATAACAAGATTATTAGTAATATTGCATTTCAATGCTAAGGATGATACAAAGGATTGGGTATATGATCCCAATGTAGATTAACAACACAAAGTAAATGTCTCCATATGTGAACTTCATCATAGGGAACACAAGTGCGATGAGTGTTAAGGCGATGAGCACAAGTGCGATGTAAACCATGTTGATGACGGATCTTCTTGGTTTCGGTTGAGATGGAATGAGGAGGAAGATGAAGTTTTGATTGAGAGGAAATTTTGAAATTGGAAGATTTGAAAAGTGAGGATTTGATAGATAGGTCGACGGTGGGAGTTTTTATAGGAAGGAGGAATTTTTGAAATTGTGTTTTTGTTTTATTATTGAATTAAAAGAAAAACAAAACATAAGTTTTATATACCACAACTTTAGACGAGAATTAAGACACATATGTAAGAAAAAGGCTTCCTAATGAAGCTTCATGTAAAACATGTAATTTGCATAAAAAATAATCATATAAATACCTAAATAGGTATACTTAATTATCAAGTAAAGTAAAAAGAGAATCATACCTTTAGCGCACTTAGGAATGTCTTTACAAATGACACAGCAAATGTCACTTAGACTATTCCTGTTCCTTTGCGTTTAAGATACCTTCTTAAGAAAGGTATTCTTGTTACCAAGCGACTCCTTAACCTTGGTGGGTATGAGCTTGGACTAATCAACATGACAAGGAAGATTAGTGCAAAAAAAATATATATATATATATATATATATATATATATATATATATAATGTTGTTATCGAATCAACATCCAAACATATAGTTTTAAAAGACATGGTGTTTGTTTTCATGAAGAAAAAAAAACTTCTTTGTAGTTTTCAATTAACCATGGATCGTATTAAGTTTTTAAAGTACAATATACTTCAAGAAACTTGGTAACGAAGCTCTAATGCCAATTGTGGAAAACTAGAAGGGGGGGTTGAATAGTTTTACCAATTAAAACTTCCTTTTAAACTATTTAGATCGACTTATGTCAATCTAATTGGTTGTGTATGTTGGATGTTGATAAACAAGCATATAAAGATACGTAATGAAAAGATAAGAGTAAGAAGCACAAAACCACAATGCTAGTATTTATAGTGGTTCGGCTACAAGGACACCTTCCTTGCCCTACCCCACTCCCCGAGTCACCTACTCGAGAGTTCGTAAACACTACACCAATCTCCTTATGGCGGAGTAGCCTTCACAACGTCGCCTACCCTTTTTCCGGTGCTAGGCTAACCACCGAGTTCTTTCACTCCAAGGTGAACCAAACCTACGCAACGTCGCCTACCCTTTATAAGGTACTAGGCTAAGTACCTAGTTCTTTCACACCAAGGTGAACTACACCTTCACAACGTCGCCTACCCTTTATTAGGTACTAGGCTAAGCACCTAGTTCCATTGCAATGGAGGAACTATTACCACACTACACCAACGACTAATCCCAAAGGAGATCTACTCCTTTACAACATCATCAAGGACATCAATATCCTTGGATCTAATGCTAGTCTATCTAGTACATCGAAACACACCATATCGAATGTACATCTAAGGCACCTTCGTTAATGCCTTTGACTAGATCTACAAGACACCTTTCACTAATGTCTTGTGTCTTCACTTCACGCACCTTTCACTAATGCTTCAAGTCTTGACTTCTAAGCACCTTTCACTAATGCTTCTTGTCTTGACTTCTAAGCGCCTACCACAAGTGCTTATGCTATAGACGATAGATACTCTTCACTAATATCTTCGTCTTGACACTTGAGACACCTTTCACTAATGTCTTCAACACTACACTTCTTTGAAGAAATAAAGGAATCATCAACAAGAAGACTTGAAGAGCCTTGATGATGAGGAAGCTTGGCAACTCATGGACTTGAGCTTGCGCGACTTCAAAGGTGGTGATCTTGCCTTTAAGAGGAACCTAAAAGATCACACAAAACAAAACTACAAACATAGATCTCTTGGATCTAAAGTTAGTGATTTTAACTCGGGGAGAAAGTGTGTTAGAAAGGGTGAGAAATAATGAAGAAATGGCTCACTATTTATAGAGGAAAAATCCTCTCGTTCTCCGGATCCCACGGATCCTTCCACAAGGGATCCGTCTAGCGTTAAGCTAGGGATCCGTGGACGCCTCCCTTTACCCATGGGTATTTTGGTTATGGGTCATGGGTCATGGGTTGAACCATGGATCTTTGGCTAGATACAATGTATCTTTAAGTGCAATGCACTTGGTCACTTGGGTATGGGTTGATCCATGGGTTATGGATATCATCCATGTATGATATAAGCATGATGTCATGCAATGGGTTATGGGTCAAGATCCATGGGTTTTGGGCTTTGGGTTGTACCCACCTACAGCAATGTATTTGCCCAGTGGGTTGTGATACTTAAGTTTCTACCCATTTATATTACCCAATATACTACATACTAGTTATGTGTATATTTTATCCAAATATGTAAACACTAGTTGTTGTACATATGTATTACTTAAATCATAAGATCATTATACTTGTTTTAGTGTTTTATGTGAAAATGTGAATATGTTAGAAACTATTAGTTCAAACCATTTACGTATTTTATTTGTTTCGTTAATATGATTTTACGTTTGTTATCGACAAAACATTAAAAGATCGTAAAATATAAATAAACGTTTTTACGGCTTATTTGTATTAACAAACCCTATATAGAAGGTCATTTCTATCACCTTGGTTAAGATGCGTGGGACCCAAGCAGGCTACGAGCATCATCGCTGAAGTCCACGAAGGATCCTGCGGCCTCCATGCAGGGCCCCGTTCAGTTGTATCAAAGATAATGAAGTTAGGCTATTACTTGCCTTCGATGCATAGGGACGCGGCAGAAATTATTCTCAAATGTGAAGCTTGCCAGATACACTCAAATGTTCCCAAACTGTCGAAGCAGGACATGACAAGTGTGACATCCGCATGGCCCTTCTCCCAGTGGGGAATTGATATCGTAGGACCTATGCCTGTGGCTCCTGGAGGGGTTAAATTCTTGTTGGTGGCAATCGATTACTTTACTAAGTGGGTAGAGGCTAAACCCTTAGCCTCCGTTACGGGGAGACAGATCGAGAAGTTTGTGTGGGAGCACATTGTGTGTAGATTCGGAGTGCCCCACATCATCATATCCGATAATGGTAAACAGTTTTCCGAAGGAGTCTTCTATGACTTCTGTCAAGGGCTCAATATAAAGCAGTCTTGGACATCCGTCTACCATCCACAAGGTAACGGACAGGTGGAGGTTACAAACAGAGACATCGTCAAAGGGATTGAGAAAAGGCTGGGACGAACTCATCACGGGTGGGTGGACGAGCTCCCTCAAGTATTGTGGGCTCATAGGATGCACCCCAATTCAAGCAATGGTGAAACCCCCTTCGGCCTAACATACGGAACAAAAGCGGTTATCCCTTCAGAATTAAGTGTACACACGGAGCGTGTGGCAACGTATGATGCCTCACAAAATGATGAAAAGATTAGGGAAAACCTTGATCTACTAGAAGAAAGGAGAGAGATAGCCTCCATCCGAGAAGCCATGCACAAGCATAAAATCGAAGGCTACTACAACAAAAGGGTCAGGCCTTCCACCTTCAAGCCTAGGGAATACGTGCTACGCCTCAACAGTGCAAGCAAAGCAAAATACCAGAGGAAGTTAGGACCTACATGGGAAGGACCCTACATGATAGCTGAGGCCTACGGCAACGGAGCCTACAAGCTGGCCACTCTTCTCGGAGAACCCATCGACAGGACATGGAATGGTACGAACCTCCAAAAGTTCTATGTTTAAGAAGTATTTTTACTTTTTCATTCTTGTAATTAAAAGCTTCTCATGGGAAACCAAACATTATTGGTAGTTGTCTTAGTTTTCATTTCAAGAATGATGTAATCCTCTCTACCAATTCAATGATGAATAATACATTTCCCACAAATCTCTTGCTTCGTTTCTTAAACACAAATATTTGTTCAGCCAAGTCGTTTATGAGTTTCAATGTCGAATACAAAGGCATACGGCGTAACAAGCGCCTCATTACTTAAGCCTATAAAAACATTCACATTAACTCTCCTAGTAGTTTATGGCATTTATGAAAATAAAAATAAAGCCATATTACTTAACGGACTTGAGATAGAGTGGGTCGCGACCCTCTGTCAATGATCAAAATTGGTCATTATATTCTTGGTGTTGAAATTTAAACACAATGAGGTTGTTTAACCTTAGGCTGTAAAAATTAAGCGTTGGAAAAATGGCGTTAGAGAAGTTCACAAGACAAAAAATAACTAAGTGTATAAGGATATTTCCCCACACTATGGCATTCAAAATGAGGGCTAATGCCCTTGTACCTGCATATGAGGTCGAAGCCCCATTTAAATTGTCTTTGGCCTAAGCCATACATCACAGATGATAAATTGTTTAAGGAACCAGACACACATCATAAAGTAACATCAAATTGTCTTAAAAAGGGTAAATGCTACCCTTGGAACCAATTTACTGCCAACATGGCAGCCTTCACTCTGGCTTCTGAGGAGATGGGGTTGGAGATAGTTGAACTGAGGCAGGCTTGGTGGAAACCGTCTTCTTGGTAGGGGTCGCAGGCTTGATCTTGCGTGGCTTCTTTGAGAAGAGGTCTTCCAGAGGTGCCATGGGGTCTTTGGTAGCTTCAGACAGGAAGGGTACTGCAGCTTGCAAATGCATTTCCGATCTTCGTATTCTCGCCTTGACGAGGATGGTAGCACTCAATTTTGGAGAGGTCTACGGGCTTACTGCTTTTAGCGACCTCCTCCAAAGCCAAGCACCGCCCATGAAAGATAGCTACTTTGATAACCTTCCACATTGCAGCTCCCAACTCGTCACTATGATAGAGCTCCATGGTATGTATGGCACCACCTTAGACACGACCTCAGCACGGTCCTTTTGCAGCATCTTATACCTCATCTGCAAGCCGTCAACCTCCTCCCTCAACTTCACTTCTACCTCTCCAAGCCTAGCCCTCTCACTTTCCAAACCGGCACACTTTTCCTCTAGCACAGAATTTTGACCTGTGAGGCTGACAACCTTAGCCTCCTCCAACTTGAGCTTGCCACATTCAGCTATCAATTCGGCTATCTTCTCATGAAGGTCTTAGACGAGTGGATTCTTCTCGATATCCCTCTCAATCTCATCACACTTAGCCTCCAGCTTGGCATACTCCTGGTCTCTGTGCTTCTCCCTCTCCAGCATGACATCCATCTCTTGTCTTGCCTTGGTAACAGCCCTAAGTAACTCCCTGGTTCGACCATTCAAATGATTGTCCAACACTGCCTACCTTGCAACACTCTTTTCGTGTAGATCACAGACCCCTTCGATGGACATATTGTCCAGCAATCCTTTCCACTGGGAGAGGGTAACATGATCCACAATTCGGTGGCAGGATAAAGCGTTGGGAAGCTCCTTCGTATCTGGAAGGCCTGCGACCAATACAATGCATAAGGACAGAGTTAGTTACTAACAATTATCAATTCATATATTTTAAAAAGGGGACATTGCTTACCATGCATCTCCACAGTCTCATCCGGCAACTCAAAGGCAGATTTAGCAAACTTCTTGCCTTTGACATTCTTCTGTCGCACTGCCCTGGATCCGGCGGCTGGGAGGGGAGTTTTCCTCTTGTTTGTAGACTTGACGGCTTTACCAGCTGTTCCTTTCCTACTCTTCAACCTGTCAGCTATACCAGTGGACCCTGTAATTGGGACATCCTCCTCTGCAGGATCGTCCGAATCTGCCACGTTCTCAACCAATTGGGAGGGACCCTCCAACAATGCTTGTGGGGGTGTTGAGGCAACAGGCTCTGGTTTGGGAGTGTCTACATCATTTTTGTTGACAGATGTGGAAGGCGAACCAACACCGTAGGACTCTTCAGCTTTTTCAGCGGGCATGAAGCTCAAGTCTTCATCAAGGTCTTGATACATGAAGTTCCTGAACGACATTTCTGCAAAAAAGAAAAAAGGAAAGATAAATATCAGTGCTACATTGGTCCTACTCAACTGAAAGTAGAAAAACATACTTTGTCCATGATAAATGATAACAGGCTTGTTGGGAGACCCCTCCCAGCTGTGGGCAATCCCAGCCATGTACAAGATTGGCTCAGGGAACACTTGCACATCCGCAGGATACCTAGACAAGCGCTGATAACATGGATTCCTTCGCACCTCATACGGCAAGGGGTCATTGAATCGTTTTGCATCAAACATGTACTCCTTATTCAACAATGCTAAATAGTTGGGTGAGATAATAGTGTTTTGCACATAGAAAAAACTGCCCTTCCAATCTTTTATGTTGGTGTACACCCTCGCAAGCAGATTCGACACATCTCCTTCAGGTCTTTTAGCCAAAGTTAACCAGTTACCCCCAGGATACAGATTCAAGAATCCCCTTAAAACCTTCAGTGTTGGTTCATAGCCATATGCCTTACACATAACTATGAATGTGGTCAGTTTGGCTAAACCAAACGGGTTGAATCTAGAGATGTGCACTTCGTAGTATTGCATCAGCTCTAAGATAAGCGGGTGAATAGGAATCCTAAGGTTTGAGTGGCTAAAAGAGTGAGTGTATAGCCCTACAAAGCCTTTTGGGGCATCGAAAATACCCTGGTAGACTTGGGTAACATAATCTTAAACTCTTGTGGGATTGGGTAATCAGCCAAATGATCGTGTAATTCTTTCGCAGTCAAAGTACATTTTTGTTGCTTAATAATGAATTTTGAATCCATACCTATTTTAAACTAAAAGGAAGCAGGAAGGAGTATTTACCTTTTGTTTCGGAGCTGGTGTGCGATCAAAGAATACTGCGTGAAAAATAAAACGGAGAGAGTAAAATGTTTAAGGGTTTCAACCACTTTCCCTTAAATACTCTTTTTCACCGTTTTTTACACCGCACACGTGTCCCTAAGATTATCTCTTATCCGGATTTCAAACGTTTTTTAAATTTCAAAAAGTCTTTTTGGTCACCGGGTAAATGGGGATTTGTGATTCAGAAGGGCGACTAAAGAGTTTAGGTGGCATTAAATGCACAGGTTAGGAGCATACTTATCTTGTACACAACATGCTTTGCAGCGAGAGGATAATTTTCTTCGCAGGATGAAGTCGAAAGCAATGCCTCTTCGCTCATATGCATCACTTTCGACTGGGGGGCTTGATGATGTACCCTCCGAACAGCTCGAAGGATACCCCTTCGACATGTGTCGAAGCCCTTCTGTACGAAGGCCCAAGTCAGGTCTTCAGAATATTCGTGGGCGTCAAACCATTCATTCATACGAAGGTTACCTTAGGGGAATTCGCCATTCGAGGCCCTAAGCCCTTCGGGGTATGGTTGACGAAGGAGCAACAGATAGGAGAACCTCCTGACTTGGTCAAACCCACGATCTCCTTCTCTTTCCTAGCTTCCCCGCCAAGTTTGAGAATGTGGATCACTAAGCCCTAGCGGTTACCCACAAACATGGGACGCCCCCATGTTCTCCGACATTTGCGCAGAGGTTCCTCTAACCCTATTTCTTCCACTATAAATAGGTTGGACATGCAAAGGATTATGGTAAGCTCATTCAACACTCATCTCTTTACTTACACACACTTATACAACCATAACTCATACTTACTCTCACGCCGGAGGTGGTTCGCAGGGTCCAACTCCTGCGTAATCACTTAACGTAGTGTCTTTGTATTTCTTATTCTCAAGTGAAAGACAATCTTGGCTGGAACATACACCCCTCATACCTTTGATCATCATCGAAGCCTGGTAGTGCAATTTATTGTACAATCAGAAAGCTAGAGCTCAAAATGTACTATCTTTATGTAATTGAGGTAACCTCCCTTAGGGGGAGATTGTTAGGATTTAGTAAATCCATAAGTAAAAGACTCAGTTACCTCAACTATTTTTAAGATTTAGAAAGCTCATAGTCTTAATCGTTTAGTTATTATATGTAGTTAGTTAAGTAACACCGTGGAGAACGGATGGGTCTTTACCCACTGTATACCTGATCCACAACCCGTAGGTGGCATATATTGTAAAAACTATAAATATCTTCTACCTCCCAAGGTAGAAGGTTGAAGCTTCATAATATGAAATTTACTTTCTCTCGCTAAGTTCCCATTTTCTCTCTACTTTCTCTCTCTAAACACTTCATCCATTCGAAGCATAACTTGTATGTTTGTGTGATTGTGATAACCAATAACTTACACAATTAATCGGAACATGCATAAAGCTGCTTAATGAATATCAATTCTATTATTTATTCCTTCTAGGGCTTACATCAACATGTTAAACAATATCAATGAAGTAATGAATATAATCAAAACAAAGACTGAGTTGCCTATCAAATTAGTAACAATCAAAACATCAAATCAGGATAAACTTGGCTAACACATAAGGGTGTTAGCCTAAAATCTCTGCAGCAAGGTACGTAAACATAATCATAGTGTATAGAGTATGAAACATAATGAATACAATAAGCTAACCGAATGATTAAGTAATATAACAATAGTTAGAGATGCTCTTCAAGGGTGCTTGGGTCTTCAATATGGATCTTTTACTGTTTAGAGAGGGTTTTGATCATCTGGGAATGACCCTTAGGGTCTTCAATGATACCCTAATTGGAGAAAGTTATGGAAAAAGACGTGTTTTTGAACAAAAATGATGATATTGAAGAAAGCATACTGATTAGACACTCAATACGGTGTATATGTGACAACTGGCAATTTAGGGTGTCTATTTTAGGTAACCGCATTACGTTAAACTAAACCGAGTTTTGCCTTTATCACTATTTTATCAACCGTGACTTGATTTTATATCGTCTATTGGTTTTTATGGTTTATTTCATTATTGAATGAGTTATCGTGTGAGTTTTAACTCTTTTTTGTAGGCACTATTCGATTCGGCACTAGAAAAGCCTAAAACGAGAAATATTGTAACTTTTATACCGTAACTCGAAAATTGGCAAATAAATAGTCAAAACTCGTGGAAAAACATAAATAACGATATTAGAAAGTCGAATGAACGTCGTGGGACACTCGGGGGACAATATATGAGCTCGGTAATGGGTAAACGGGATGTTTTACGAAATATGGCAACCACGGCCCCTCCTCTTTCCTTGGCGGCCGCCTCCCTCCCTCTCTTTATTTTTAGGTCCCTAAGTCCCTAGTATATAAGGCCTCACCCACCCTCATTTGGCTAGTTTGTTTCTCTCACTAAAAACACACACAAACACACTTTCTCTCTCTACTCTCTCTCTCCCCCAAATTAACATAAACCCTAACCCTAGAACCACCCTTGGCCGCCCCTTTTCGGCCACTTTCCGGCCAAATTCCGGCAAGTGAAATTACACCTCCACCACTATCTTGTAGATCTCTTTTCCCTCTTTCTATCCATATATAATACTCTCACTAAAACCTTCATTAACACCTTCAAATCTTAAGATTAAGATTTGTACTTTTAGGGTTTTCATCAAATATTGTAGATCAGGCTTGAATAAGGTCAATGGAACATGGGTAACACTTGTTTGAGCTTTAATAAGCCACGTATGGCTTAAATATGGTTCGACCATATTGAAAAATTTAGGGCTTTTGGTTTAAACGTGGGATTAAGTCTAATTAACACTTAAATAAACATGTAGCTAGTGTTTGGAAAACATGTGGTGTATCATATTGTTGGGTTTTTGCATTTTAGGTCTAGTTTCATGTTTTTGATTAGAAATAGTTGATGGGTTTGATATTTGGTTGATGATTGGAGGTTGATTGATTGTATTTGGATGTAGTGGTATTGATTTGGTAGTGTTTGGTTGGGTTTGATATGGTGTACGAGCCACCTAGGGCACGTACGTGGCCTTTGGGTTACGTACGTGACCCACATGGACCTGGTCCAGGTCGGGTCGCTTTGGTAGCTTGTTGGTTGATATTGTTGGTGTTTGGATGAGACGCGGAGCCGAAAAGCTTCTAGAGCTTGTTTGGTTCACGTGGTCTTAATCGGATCGTGTCATGACCATTAGGGTCATAACATTGGTTTCGCATATTTGGTTGGTTGATTGGTTGGCGAGATTGTTTTGAGTTGATTTGGGATTGAATTGCGCTTATTATGACTTTTAATTTGGACTCGATATATAAATTGTCAACTTTGAGCAACGCCGGTGTTACTTTGACTTTTTAGTCAATAGTTGACCCCGACAACGCCGTAACATGGACTTTAGTATAGTTTGGACTATTGATTGATTGAAAGCCGAGAAGTCATGACTCGTGCTTGTGGACTCAAACGAATAACGATGTGAAACTAATATTGAATTTGACTGAATATATATATATATATATATATATATATATATATATATATATATATATATATATATATATATATATATATATATATATATATGAAAATGCTAATAGACTATGAAACATAAATAATAAAAAGGTTTTCATACCAAAAATATCGATAACAAGACTTATCTTGTTATTTACTATTTTTAAATGGAAACTAACGACTAAAAATGGAAATATTTTATAATAAATGAATTATTAATGTTTCGAGTACACGTTTATCTAATTATGCTAACTATGGGCATTTAATAGTAGTTTCAAGTATTTATTTACTTACGTTGTGTGCATGGGTTACGGATAACCTAACATTAATAGTGTTGATCCACGTGGGTAGCGGACTTATTAGGTTGACGAATCTAATAAGAGCCCGCTAGGTACGTTGGGTAACCTTATTAATGGGTGAATTATCCTTATGACTTTTTAGGATGCGACCGATTTATGGGATAATAGGCGACGCGAATAAATAATTGAGCTTATCGAGTTGACGAATTCGATAAGGTCTACTATTTATTCCGAAACTTATTGGACTATGGAGCTTATCGCTTAGATGTCTCATTGTGTTGCATTGAGTCACATATTGGTTGTTTGAGTGCATTCATAGCATCATATTGAGTCGATACACCCACATGAGGATACCAAACACTATGATTAAATGGTGAAACGAGACATTTTTGGAAATAACGAAATGGAATACATTGGGGTAGATAACGTTGATTATGGGAATTATATATTAAAATTTGTTTACATTAATAGGTTATGCCGAGTCGATAGTTGTTGTGCCGTGATTATCTATTATCTTCTGCTAGTGTTTATTCGTACGTTGCTTGCTTGAGGTGAGTTTCATAGCCCCACTTTTATCTACGTTTTTAACTATTTTGGGGTGAGAATCATGCTACTGTTTTTGGATCTTTAAAACTATTTGGATTTGCTTATGTGCTTGACTGTTTAGATAGATGTGTGGTAGTCGTTGCCTTACTAGGTTAGCCGTTGCCTAGCTAAGAATAGACCTCTACCTCAACCTAGTCCGGGGTTGGAAACTGTTCTAGAGGTGTAGGATCGTGAATATTATGTTGTTTAGATGATTCGGGTGGTCTAGGATGATGATAGTATATGAATGCCATGGTTAGAGAGATGAAGAGAGTAGAGAGGGAATTCTAGAGAGATAAACAAAAGTGTAAAAGGTTAGATTAGAACTTCCAACCCTCTACCTTGGAAGGTAGAGGGTATTTATAGGTTACAAACTAAACGACCTCCCGAAAGCCCATGGATCGGTATACAGATGGGTAAAGACCATCCTTCCTCCACGGTGTTACACTACGCTAAACTAGGCTAATAACTAACTAATAAAACAGAAAATAACGTAACTAACGATTTGTCTACGAGCTAACTTATGCTAGATAACACTTGGGGTGACCGACTCTTTACTATGGAATTTTCTAATTCCTAGCAATCTCCCCCTAAGGGAGGTCACCCCATGTTTTACATTTCGAATCCTAGCATTCTATTCTTGACTTTGTTCTTGAGCTCGTAGACTTCAATTCTTCAATTCCGCAATCTTTGTGCTTAAGTAGTGCAACTTCAAAGTCCGCATTGATTTGTACTTTTAGTGGAGGTCTTTGAACTGATCAACATCATGATGATCTTCGAGCTTTCTTTGAGATCATCAGCCACAGCAAATCTCTCTGGATCATCCATAGTTGTGTTGCCTTCATGTGATGTTGTGACTTTTGGACCGACATGCTCACACTTTCTGGACCATGACATCTTTTCATCAGAGTAGCGGAAGCTTTTATTGGTTCAAGATATTTGCAAAGCAGAGCGAGCATAGTATAAAAATATCCGAGCCGTTACGTAGATATGCACAAGTCATGATTTCTTCAATTAAGTGTGAATGCTTTGTGAGCATGCGGCTTTGGATTGACTCCTCAATTCGATCACCGCAACCGTCCAAATGTACCGCAAACAACAGCTAGCAATAAAACACACGAAAGTGTCTTTGAACACTTTCGTTGAATTGAGGTACACACCACGGTTCCCGCTGATCGAGACAAGTATCGCCTGTGATCGTAGGATTCCTAAGAATCTCCTTGACGGGGTTTCGCACTGTTTCTAGCCGTTCTCAAACCGTAACGCCTCAAAGAAGACAACACGGAGTGAGTGAACCAAATAATTGAGATTCACCGATTGATGAAAATGATTTGAAAACCAATCGCGTATTGCTTAAGATAAAGATTTTTGCAATACAACGAAGGTTGTATGAGAAAGATCAATTTTCAATCAAAATACCTTTTGTATTTGAAAAGAGTACACATTCGATGTGCTAGAGAAAAGAAGAGATTCGCACATCGAACGGTTTTCCAAAAATATTTTTCAATCGAGATACTTTTGTGTTTGAAAACATGAGTACACATTCGACGTGCTAGAGAAAGAAGGTTTGCACATCGAACGGTTTTCCAAAAGTATTCGTCAATTCCAATCTCGGACCAAGGTAGATTCAAGAGTGAATCGCCCATCGTTTCTCGTCCAGATTGTCACAAACTTGATCTTAGAAAAGATCTCACATGCCACCCACCAAGAGCTTGTTTGATGTTGGCTCTAGAAGGATTTCCATCTTCATCGTGAATATTTTTACATATCACTCGGATGTTCCGCAATACCACAAGGATAATGCGTCGACTCTTAATATATTCTTACTTTCCACATTGTGTGAAACAAAGAAGTCTACATTAATATTGTGTCCTAATGAGATATTGTGGATGATCTCTTGGCTCTAGACTCAATCGTGCACATTTGGTTCCTATGCGAAGACTAGGAGAGGGTCTCCTTCTTCAATATCAACAATCTCTAAGAGAAAGTCGATAGATTATGTAGGTTCCCGTTAGAATGAAACAAGCCCTTTTAAGAGGAACTTGAGTAGCTTGGGAAGTTTAGTGCGGTCGTCATCGGGTCCATGACGTCTTGTCTTCAATACCGGTGTTACCTTAGTAACCACCAGAGCATATGTATTGAACCCGTTCATCGCCCTAAGGTTGAATTATTGAGGGCTATTTCTTTTCACCCTTTTCACATTCATTTCTTTTTCATTCTTCAACCCTTGATTGCTTACCGAGACTTCATAACTAGAACCTTGTTGGGTTTGTTCCATGAGTAGCTCTGTCTCGACCGGCACTCTTCCCATATTCTCATTTTCTCCTTTTTTCAATATACCTAAGGACTCTACACTATCTAGTGGATTGTTCCTGGGTAGATCCCTCCGGTTCTGGCAGATCGTGGGAACAAATACCTAACCTAACCATCCTTATAACTCCATGCATAAAGTAAAATGGTCGGTCTTTTGGTATAGTTCATTCTTTCTTGAAACCAATAGAAAAATCATTTGGAAAATCAATCAAGGTACTTGTGATACGAGATCAAAGCATTTTGTACCTTAATAGTTTTAATCATTTAGAAAACCTCCCCCTCAACATGTGCATATGATTTGAAATTGTTGAGCACATGGAGGCAAGAGTTCTTTGAAATAATTTCTTTGAAATAATTTCATGATCACAATTTTCATAGAAAAAGCCATTTGATTTTCTTGGTAAATTCTCCCCCTCAATATGTGCGTAGGATATTTGAAATCATTTTATCACATAGAGGCAAGAGTTCTTTTGAAGCACATTTACGATCACACAAGCCATTAAGAAACCATTTAAAACTCAATCAAGGTACTTTATGTTAAATCATAAAAGCATTTGCACCTTGATAGTTTCTTTTCTTTTAAAATGCTCCCTCAATATATGCTTCGAGATTCAAAGCGTTTAGCACATATGAGAGAGCACTGCACAACCGAATCAAAACGATCAACTTTTATCAAATTTCATTATTAAATCACAAATTCTCCCCGATCAAAATATCAAACCCTTTGAGATTTTGGATCCCAAGTGATTTAATAAGGTTTATAAAACATGGGAGAAAATGTGCACGATTTAAAACTCATCTAGTTTTTGGATAAATGCTCCCCTCAACATGTGCATTATGTATATTGAAATCGTTTGGCACATGAAGGCGGAGTGCCTTTGAAGGACTAAAACCAATTCCATTAAAAGATTTGAGATTTAAATCACGATCTCTCACCCGATCAAAGATTTCAAACCATTTGAGATTAGTGATCCCAAAAGATTTAAATAATTTAGAAAATTTTGTGGAAAGACGTGGCAAGATTTGATTTTGAAAATGATGATAAGGACCATTTTAAGACATTAAAGATTGTTAGTGTCGTATGATTGTTTTAAGAGATCTTTTAGTAAAATAAAACAATTTCACAATCAAACAAGAATGAAAAAATTTCATTTTGACAGATCTTTGAGTTTCAAAGAAAATCATACCATGACATAACATTAAATCTTTAGATCACCACTTTGTTTCGTACAAACCGGACCTTTTATGAATAAATATCGATTGAAAATATTTTATTTTAAATCACTCTCCCCCTCAATCGATGACCGTAGTCGATGATTGAGTGACTTAAGTTTTGATAAGATGAAGTCCAGTGATTATCAAAATTTAGTCCAATTTATTTTCAAAACAATATTTTTCCATTTTCAAAACAATTTAATCAAAAAAAAAATTTTTTTTTTTTCAAAATTGTTTAGAAAAGGTATTCTGCACAAAGATACATTAGTGGTTGAGAAGCTTTTGTTGTTGTTGCTGAGGGTTGGAAGAAAAACCATCTGCAAATGCAGTGAGACTTCTTACGTTGCATTTTAATGCCAAACTGAGGTCAAATTAAGCTCCGTTTCTTCAATCACTTAGAAGAAAACCATCTGCTGATGCAGTGAGACCTCTTACGTTGCATTTCATGCCAACTCTCCATTGAAGTCTAATTAAGCTCCGTTTCTTCATTTGTCAACCCAAGATCTAGTTACCCTTTCCTTTCGGCATCCAATCGTCTTCAATTGTGGGATCCGGATCGGAACATTCTTATATACCAATATACCGCATACGTTAGTGAACACACACAGATATATGGTGGTCGACATCACCCAAACAGCAATCGACTAATAAAAGTCAATTCAACATATCAATCAGATCATATATGACATGGGAATAATGTTTTCATCAAAATCTAATCATCTAATCCTAACAATCTTATCCTAGGCACCTAGTCCTTCAACATAGGTTAACATCATTTTTAATTAAGCATATTAGGATAATTAAGAAAGCCCGTTAGATGATATAGATTTGAAAACATTCTCCCCCTCAATCAATGACTCATTTTCTAAAAGGTTTAAAAGCTCAAGTCATTGATTGAGTTTTCAATTTTTTAAAACAACTCTGAAACTGATTGTCTTTAAAGCAACTCATTTACCACCATTTTGTTAAAACAACAAATATTTTTCTAAAGAATTTTAGACGGAAAAACATTTGTGTAGGAACAGCAGTCCTTCGACATACTTTCCTCAAATTTGTTTTTAGGAAAAGTGCACGAATTTTGTGAAAATCGTTTAAGCGTAGCACTTTCCTTTCTTGAAAAACGGGTTGCTATCTGAAATAATAGCAAACCATGGTTTAAGCACGGTTACTGATCAAGTAATCGCAAGCCATAGTTTAAGCCCTTCTATCATTCAAATAATCGTAAGCCATATTTTGAGACATGTTTTGAAAAGAATATTTACACCTCTGCTCGAACTTCATCTAAAGTCCCGTGCCATTATTGAATGACATTTCTAAGACCGTAGATGTTATCGATACTAGAAGACATGTCTTGAGAAAACATATTTTTGGTCTTTTCAAATTTTCAAATTTTTATGGGTTTTGATGGTTTTATATTTTCTATTTTCTTTTGAGGTTTTCTATTTTTGTATTTTGTTTTGAATAATTATTTACAGATAGAGTAGATGATATAATTTAAGAGGATGATGATACAGTACTGAGATAAGGATATCAAGCAAAGACGTCGTAGAAGATAGAATACATCATCTCTTAAACTTCCACCACCAAAGCTTCGAGGCTCCGGAAAAGACGATAGAACATGAGCCTTTGAGAAAAGAGACTTTGTGACTTCCCCCAAACCGAAAATCCATAAGATGAGCGATTCAAGCTCTATTTCAAGCTTGCTTTAGCCAGTGCACATAGAAGCACACCATTATCATAAATCCCTCTGCTCCTTTTAAGATCAATAATCTAGATCATCAAATAGAAAAACAGCAACGTATCATCCCACATTTAAATAATCTTCTCAAATTTCATAACCACTGAAGTCTGACGCAATCCATTCCAAAAAGGTGTCAAGAAACCACTTCCCTCAAGTAGTTGAATTGATGCAGCCCGTCTCTTAGAATAGAGCTCAAGAGCCCGAATACACAAATAGATTTCCAAAGAATAAATGATACAACCACCCAATGCACATTTATCTTTCCTGATGATTGTGTATGAAGCTCAAGAACCCGAAGTACTCAAATGCCTCCTCACTTGTGTGCCTCTTTTATCTTCAGAAACTTTCTACTACATCACTTCCCCCACGTCGTTGGAATAATAACACTAAAAGCCTTGATGAGTAAAATCTTGAGTTTCTCTGCGGTCATGACATTTGTTTTCCTGGGATATTTTCAATCACTTAGAAGAATTAAGTTCATCAAGTTTACTCGCCATGAGTCAAACCTTGAGTTTCTCTGCGGTAATAACATTTGTCTTCCCGGGATATCTTCAATCACTTAGAAGAATTAAGTTCATCAAGTTTACTCGCTTTGTGTTTAGATGTGTGTCTCCTTTCCCCTTGCTAGTTTTGACACTTCAGAATCAGCAACATAGTATAAGCCCAAATACTTGAAATCTTTATGAGAAGAACACTTGAACTCTTGTGAGAATCAACTTGCTGAAGACTCTCTCTGACTATTTTTATCAACCCTTATGTAGACAATTTGAAGTGACCACTGATGAAGAAAACCCGATATACCATACTTGAAACTGAAGTCAACTTCCCCACATTTGTATCTTAAGCTTGCACCTAATGATGGAAGAACGGTGTCGAGAATTTATGCTTCAAGCAAATCTCTAAGTACTCACTACCCAAACAAAGTATGAGACATTAACACCTCTTGTGATTATCCACACCGTCATATGCGTGTGACACTGAGTAAAACAAAGTAACTCCTAATAGTGATAGTTAACCAGGTCTTCAACCATCCACCTCGACTGCTGGTAACTAGATAAACCAAGTCTTCAACTCAAATTCTTAAGCTCGAGCAAGTTATCAAATAAGAACACGCCTTTGTGAAAGTCAACTTCAATCTCAAATAAGTGATAAATGATTAACTCCGAAGTAATCAACTTGTTTCAAATGTCCAACACATGAATAAATGTACAACCGGATGTACATTGACCCACTTAATGAACCGGAACAAAGGATTCCTCAACATCAATTCCATCTTCCTAAAGATATACATATAGAGACTGATCTGGAAGATTCACCAATAATGTCTTCAAGCGGATGAGGAAGTCATTTTCCTTAATGTTCATGTGGTTGTTTACAGAGTGCACAATAATCCGTGAAGATTTGGTAAAGGAATACCAAAGAGCGGATCATTTTTCATGAACAATAATCCGTGAAGATTTGGCAAAGGAATACCAAAGAGCGGATTATTATTCAATAGTGTAACTGTAATATTACAATAGTCAATATCAAAATCTCGAGGAGTCATTTGCTAAATAATATGAGCAAGTCTAATTGGGATTTAATCGACTTATAACTCTCTCCCAATTAGTGCTCTCCCTAAACCGACAACTGCTTGATAAATGCCCAGATTAAGAAGAAGTCTTTAGATAATCAAATGCAACTCGTCTTTAGTCTTCTAACATGTAGCAGAAAATGTAGAACAGACTGTAGACTCGACCTTCTTCAAGATTGTCTAGTTGGGGAATAGATAGTTAACATCTTCATCTCACTAAAAAGCATCCCAATTAACTTACATCTTGCAAATCCCCTTAACAAAAATCCCTCCCAATGAAACAAGAACAGAAAGATGTTCATCAAGGAAATTAGCAATCAGCCCGCAACGAACACACGAAATGGTAACACCAAGCAAACAATCACGTCAAACAAGAACAGAAGGTCGTTCGGAATCATCATGTTGATGTGCACGTGAAGCCTTAACCAGAAGCATTTTGTCGATAAACCCATCAGTCCGTGAGAAGATGTCAACCAACGGCTCTTACGAAGAAACTCCATGTGAAGATTACCCGATAAGAAGAAGCTCGGTTCTTACATGAGTTTAGAGCCGTATGACCATTTATATTCTCAAATATCAATCAACAATGCAAAAAATTCACACTTCTTCTCCCCCTCAAGAATTGCATATGGACCCCCTCAAGAATTGCATACGGAGATGCCATTCTTGACTAAATAAGTGAAATCATCCAAAATATTCTATTCACACTTCCTCCCCCTACCGTAAAATTAGCACATGATGTCGCCATCGTCATTATATTTTAGCAAGTGGAATAAAAACAATCAATGGTAGCCGGTTTACTTGATGACCAAGTGCATGGAAAAGTATGAAACATGTTGATGAGAATGGTCATAATAGAAGATTTCTCTTCTTGAAGATAAAGCGCCTTGAACGCACACTTTTCTTTTCTTTGAAGTACGAGGCATGAACTGTTGTGTTCATACGTCATAAGAAGATTTCTCTTCTTTCGAAGATAAAGCGCACTGAAACGTACACTTTTATTTTCTTTAGAGTACGAGGCATGAACTGTTGTGTTCATACGTCATAATCTCTCTCTTTTCATCTACTCTTGGCAAACTTGTAATCAACCCCATTATCATTCAGTAGGCTCTTTGTCGTGACAGCTGATGGAGAAAACCCAATATGATGAATTTGACCCTGAAGTAAAACAACCCAAACTCGTGACTTAAACTTGTACATATGTAACAAAGAGCGGTGCCGAGACTTCATCCCCATTTGAATGTCTAAGTACTCTATACTCTTCAACCAACCAACCATCAAGTATAAGACGACATCACCTCTTAAAATCCACAATTGAATGTGACATCGAGCACAACAACGTAACTCCTTAAAGTGATAGTTATTTTGTGGTGGTAAGAGCCCAATTCCCCAAGTGGTAAAAGAAAAGGTAAAAGACACCCAACAATAACTAGATTTCCAAGTCTTCGTTTTTAATAATAAGCTTGAACAAGGATCTTGAAGAATGCATCCATCCATCCCCGATACCTTCGATACTAAGTACACTCGCCGTGATATTTCACTTCAATCTCAAATAAATAATATTGAATTAACGCTTGTCACATCTTCTGGTTAAAAGCTCAAGCCTAGCCTCCTTTGACGTTTTTAAGTGAACTATAATAATGGTTTTCATCCCGACCTTGGTTAAAAGCACATAACCCCGTAAAACCAAGTAATAACCAAACTGCCATGACGAATATCCAAACACACATCCAATTTATGAAGTACACCCTTTTATCCCTTCTTCAAAGCAGAAACCGTAGCACCATCATCAGAAGATCCCGAAATACGCTTTCCTTTCTCCAGGATGGTTCCATCATTACGGGATTTTACAACTCTATGGTTTAAACCGAGAAATAGTTTCTTTCGCGGGATTTTACAAAACCAAGAATAAACCGTAAGATAGATCTGGAAACGCACTTTACAATTACCAGGATGTTTCCATTGTCACGGGATTTTAAAAGTCTATGATTTAAAACGAGAAATAGATTCTTTCGCGGGATTTTACAAAATCAAGACAAAACCTTAAACAATGTCAGCTTGAATGTGTTATGACAACTTTGGTTTCGGTGAATATCTGTTTTAAGGGAACATGCAGCGGTACATCAGCGGTTCATTCATCATCATCACAAGCTCTTCAACAATTCATAACCCATATGTAGAAAACTTCACAAACCATACTAAGTAGAGTAGTATACACTACTTTCCCTTGGAGGTTGACCGTATAACATCAAAGTACACTTTTCTCCCCCATGATGGCTTCAAACTTTCGAAAGCATCATTAAAGTTTACACCCATCTGCAAAAAAAGTTCTTGTCATAAGCAACCATCTTGAAAAGTCATGGCCGACGCTGAAGATTCTTGAAGGATTTTGCTTAGACTGTGAAGTATCTTAAACATTCAGAATATCTCATGGGAATTGCTGATCACATCTTATCCAACCAACCCTTTGGAAAACACATCATTCACGAATTATGTCGACAATAACAATGACCACTTGGAGAGATCAACCCGATATGCCAAACTTGAACATGACGTAAAATTCCCCATATTTGTTACTTAAACTTGTACTAATCCTCGTGATAAAGAAACGGTGTACCCAATGTACAAAACCTCTTGACATATTCTCAACTGCGTGAGACACCTAAGTGATGGCTACGTTGTGGGTTAAGCGAGAAAGAATCACAACCGTAACTAAATAGCTAAGTCTTTATCACACTCAATAAACGTCCAAACAAGTCATCTTCGCGGAAGGGTAGAAAGAAAGAAGACGAAATAAGTAAATGCGCCCGGAAATCCTCACTTCAAATTCAAATAAGAAATATCGTTCAAACAACCCCGCAGTCAACTTTGTTTAATAATAATTCAGGCCGTGTCAAAATATCTTTCGTGAAAGTGTATACACCAAAGTATCACACCGCATATCATGACGAATCTCAGCATCATACCAAATCACTTCATCAAATCACAGTTTGTCCAAATCTCACAGAATTCAAATCTCATAAAATCTCCTATAATCAAAGTTCAATCATGAGAAGCCCATCATTTCATTATTCAAATTCAAGTGATATAATATTTGACCCAACATAAATCCCCAATCTTAAATCCAAATCCAAGGTGTCAATTGTTCATTTGGCCCCGCATAGCAATTATGCTCGACTAATCCATCACAAAATATCCATAGTTTCCTTGTGAGATTTATACCAAAAAGCCACTCTTGATCACAAAATTCTATTAAGACAATTGTATCCTTAATAAATTAGTTTATCACATTTTAGCCCATGTAAACAAATTCGAGTGGTATAAAACGTTTAGCTCATTTCAACTCAAACTGTCACATGATCCACATATCATACCCCGACTTAAAGTTCAATTGTATCCGATCCCACTCCATGACTTGAAATTCGGCCCAGTTAGCACAAGATCCAGCTGAAGCATTATACCAGGCCCATCCACAATTAGAATTAATCTTAGAGGTGCCCTAATACACCGGGTATAAAACTCCACTTATATCACACATATAACCCTAGTCACACTTACAGTACCAAACCCTAAAACACTCAAATACATCCGCCTCCTTCTGATTCTCGAAACAAATCGCTCCCAAAAAAAATTCAATCATCATTGACATAAACATGAGATGAAACCCAATCCACTTCAGTTAAAGACTCACCCATCGTTATTACAAATCCATCTCGCCACAGGGTTGGCTCGAGCGACTTGTAACAGCCACAGGGATGGCTCGAGTTATAACAAAACGGTTCAAGGTAGGTATTTTAATACATGTTTTAGATTTGATTCCTTTTATTAAAACGAACTGAGAGGAGTGATGACAACTGAATCGTTGTTGTTACTTTTCTGTTTGGTTCGAATAAGAAAATGAAGGTAGACTTCAAAGGATCGGTGATGAACTCTATTTCGTGATTTAGGCCAATGGTGTTGATGTACTTTTGAGTGCCACGAAAAAAAACCCTGAGATCTAGTAATTAATTTTTGATTTGATTGAACGAACAAAGAAGTGATGGTGACAAGGTTGTTATCAAATGCTTCTTATGAGTCGGATATTGTACTCGTAAGGTATAGCTTCAATAACAGACGTTTGATCGATGATGTACTCGTTATTATCGTGCAATAGATCTTTGATCTAGGTGCAACGATGTATATCAAAACTGAGATCCTTTGTACTTTTTCATGGTTTCGACCCAAAAGTGATTCTGATATTAGGATTGTTGTTGTATAGGTTTATGTTCTTTATGAAACGTATAACAACATCAGTCCTTGAATCATGTTAAACACATCTTGAACGAACAAAATAAAAGAAATAACATTCATGTTATCTTCTTCTAATTGTAGGTTCGGATACTATCAGAACTTGTTCTTGTGTATAGCTCGATGATGATAGAGTTCGTGTGAATTGGTCTTTGAACCATCTTGATGATACTTTTGGAGACACGAACTATTCAGAGATGCATTGTATTTCATTTTCAGTTTTGAAAGTAGAATGAGACTAGTGATGAATGATGATGATGATAGTGTAGAATAGATGTTGAATGAATCTGTTGTAATATGTTATGGTTTTGTGGTCATGTCTTCTCATTCTTCATTTCTGTTAAGTCGGTTTTGTTACCAACTCGCTTTCACCAGCTCGCTTTCACCAACTTGCATCTTTACACAACCTGACAACTCGCTTCAGAACTAACCCGCATAAGTAACAACACGCTCAAAAGCGAGTTGAGTGCAACTCGCATCAGTTTTTGACTTAACTCGCTTGTGATTTTTGACTCAACTCGCATCAGCAGCAACTCGCTCAAAAGCAAGTGCAATTATACCATATGCGAGTTAAGTAACTCGCATTAAAACTGGACCAGAAACCCAACTCGCATCTGGACATTGTGATAACAACTCGCATCCAATAATACATTGAATCAGGACAGTCAAAACTGTCAACTCGCAATAATGAAAAAACAGGCAACTCGCATTGATGAACATAACCACAACTAGCAGCTTAGAACATTGACACGAGCAGATTTAACACTTGAAGACCAAAAACAGTTTAATCAACACTTTAAAACCAAATTCATATGACTATAGCAAAGTATCAAAAATGCATAACCATCATCAAGACAAATTACCAAAAACCATTCGTATCAAACCACATCCACATACACACAAACCGCATAGCAAAAACATGTAAAACCATACGAATCACCAAGACAACATAACCTTGTCTCTGGTACCAATTGTAAGATCGTGAATATTATGTTGTTTAGATGATTCGGGTGGTCTAGGATGATGATAGTATATGAATTCCATGGTTAGAGAGATGAAGAGAGTAGAGAGGGAATTCTAGAGAGATAAACAAAAGTGTAAAAAGTTAGATTAGAACTTCCAACCCTCTACCTTGGAAGGTAGAGGGTATTTATAGGTTACAAACTAAACGACCTCCTGACGGCCTGTGGATCGGTGTATCGGTGAGTAAAGACCGTCCTTCCTCCACGGTGTTACACTACGCTAAACTAGGCTAATAACTAACTAATAAAACAGAAAATAACGTAACTAACGATTTGTCTACGAGCTAACTTATGCTAGATAACACTTGGGGTGACCGACTCTTTACTATGAAATTTTCTAATTCCTAACAAGAGGTTGCCACGACAGTGCTGGACTAGAGTCGCGGGGCCCGAGTAATCACTGGATGCGGGATATGGTTGGTGATCCGGGTAGGATCGGTGTGCAAACGGTATTTATCTATCTTAGGTCTTGCATAGCAAGTCAACTTCTACAAGTCCACTATGATTTTATTGAACTTAAACCTATGAACTCACCAACAGTAGTGACCTTTTAGCATGTTTTCTCGGTATTTAAATGATGTTTGGAATCGTGATCGGTGGAAGCTTGGCAAGGAGGCATGGTTCAAGGATCATATTTGACTCTGATAAACTTTGGGGACCTATTTTATTAAATCATGTTTTGGTCCTAATATTTATACTTTTGGATTAAATGTTTTGAATACTTAAATTTGGGATCGGTTTTGAATGTTAAATGACTATATTTTTGCTATACTTGTGTGAGATACCAATACAATAGTAACGCCCCGAAAACTTGATTAAGTCTTCCGCTGTACCGAGATTTGGGGGTGTTACAGTATCAATATTAATTAGATACGCCGTATCCATATTCTTAGAAGATTTCAAGACCTTGTCTGACTTTGATGAATACGGCGTATCAATCTTTGGGATACGCAGTATATAAAACTTGGTCGATTTAAGGAACATGTGATATTTCAAGAATATCTCATACACGAGCCTTAGCCGAAAATTCAAGAGAAGAAACGAAGCCAAAAGAAAAAATCAAGATTTCATAACGACACTCGAAGATGCTTTCGTATTTTGGCCATAAAATCTTCATCCTGACTCCATTTTACCCCGTTCAAGTGGCCACAGAAAGAGAAAAAGGATATCTATCTGATCCTGAAGGAGATACGATGTATTGGGTTTATGGATACGCCGTATCTGCTATCATGGGCTATGGAGATTACATCAATAGCAACATCGAAATAAGTCGAGTCTACTATGTCGAAAGCCTTGGTCACAACCTTTTCTCAGTCGGTCAATTCTGTGATGGTGATTTGGAAGTAGCATTTTGGGAGAAAACATATTTTGTACGTGATTTGCAATGAAATGATCTAATGTTGGGCAATCGTGAAACAAGTCTTTACACAATCTCCATGTCGGATATGATTGCTTCCTCACCAATTTGTCTACTATCCAAAGCAACTTCGACTAAATCATGGTTATGGCACAAACGTCTTTCACATTTAAATTTCAAAACCAACACAGAACTCGCAAAACACAAACTAGTCGAAGGTCTTCCCAGATTTTGATATTCCAAAGATCACTTATGTTCAACATGCGAATAAGGAAAAAGCACACGCGCTAAATTTCAGTCAATACCAGAACAACGAACCAGTCATGTGCTAGAAATTCTTCACATGGATTTGTGTGGCCCGATGCGCATGCAGACTATCAATGGCAAACGAAGTAAAGATCAAGCTCTAGATATGATAATCACCTTCTTATAAAGATTCAAGTTCAACTTAAGAATACAGTCAGAATAGTAAGAACTGACAATGTGACTGAATTCAAAAATCAGAAGCTTCGTGAATACTTTGAGAAAGTGGGAATTACTCACCACACCTCAATTGCTTGGACTCCGAAACAGAATGGTGTAGTTGAAAGACGCAACAGGACGTTAGTAGAGGCTACACAAACGATGTTGATATTCTCTCAATTACTAGATTACTTATGGGCTGAAGCCGTTTCAACTGCATGCTAGACTATCACAACCCGCTATTTTTCAGGTCAATACTATTTACAAAACTCGTATTTGTTACTTTGAAATTTACAATAATACTTTGTACGCATAACTTTTTAGTTAAATCGCGTAACAAAGAAACACCTTATTGTGCACTACGACTCCAGACCAACTTTTGGTCTACATATTTTTAGTACATTAGTACTACTATGACGCTCATTTAATTACTAGAGCACGCTTGATTTCATTATAATTATAAGTTCATAATTATTTATTTAATTTAATTAAGTAAATAAAAGTTTTTATAATCCAAGTGCATGAACAATTTACCCAATACTCCAACTAATCCCTAATTTTTATTACATTTCTACCCATATTATAGTGTTACAAAAATTCAAAAAATATTTTATTTCACCCTTTGGCATTTATTTTATTATAAATACTTAAATGATATATAATTACATTAAATTGATTTATTACTAAACAATATATTTCAAATACCCAATGCCCACTCAAAATACATTGTAAAAGTTATTTACAACTACTTGCATTTTATTTTTAACATTTAACACTTACCTTAGTATTTTTACACAAAACTAACAAATAAAGTATAAGTAACTAAATATTTGAATTGTAACAAGACTAGTTTGGGGAAAAGGATGACAAAAGGGCATGGCCTCCCCTTCCCCCTCCCTTATTCGACTGAAATCAACTCCAACACAACAAGTAAAATCATTTTTCTTACCAAATGTACTTTAAATGTATTATTTAAGTGAAATATCTAGATTTTTATGCTATAAAAGGGTCATAACTAGCACACTATTTTACAAGACTTAGAAATTTTTTTTATACCATTCTCCCCACTATATGTGGATTGGCCAAGGGCAAAACTAAAGAGAAAAATTGAATAGCTGGCTTATTTGGGCATATAAAGTGCTTGTTTAGATTTATAAAATACATACTTGGAGTATTGGAGTCCTACTTGGGTTTATATTACTCTTGCATCTTCTACTAATCCATCTTATTCAAGTAAGCCTAAAACTATTTTTATATCTTTGCTTATACAATACTTGATCTATGCTTAAATACATGTTACTAAGTTTAAATGTTTATTTAAACTAAATAAATACAAAAATCACCCTATATATATGTTTGTAAACTTTTGTGTTTTAAACAAGTAAAACTATACTTGACATAATTATTTTCTTGAGAAAAATGTGTATATGTAAAGTCCCATTTCATATTGTTTGATATATACAAGTTAAGACTTAAAAAAAATAATATGTGATTTAGAATTTTTCGTACACCTTGATTATTTATTTCTCGATATTAAGAGATTTTTATTATGTTGTTACTATTGTTTTGACACTATAAAATTTTGTGAAGAATTGGTGAAAGAGTTAGGAATTTAGGATAGTTTTGGAAGTTGATTTGAGGTGGATTTACTAGTTGAAAGTGTTCAAATTTAAGTTCTTGGAATATATAATTATAGGTTGTCCAACTTTCATTTTTACATAAAAACCCACGGCATGACAGTAAGGTTTGGCTAAAAATATAGAAAATATACTTTATAACGAAAGCATGGGCACTGGAATGGATAAAAACGGACATATAACGAATAAGATGCGTTAGTTTTAAGTTTAGCGACAAAAACTAATTTTCTGAAAATATATGTTGCTGTCAGAATTTTTCAAAGGGTAAAACTGGACTTTAAATGATAACTAGACTAACCGAGGTCTTAAAAATATGTTAGCATACTTAAATACCTTCGCGAAGATAGGTAGAACTTAGAAAACAGATTTAAAACGAGTAAGTTACGACTCTTCAAAATTTCGGACAGATTTTGTTAACTATTAAAAGCTTATGGAAATTTTGAGAATAATTTTTGGACACTATAGTAGCGGAATTAGCCAAAACGACTTAAACAAAAATGGTAACATGTCATGTATACTTATTAGGCGCGTTGGAAGATTTCTAGAACACTAAATAACGAGGAAACTATGGTCAAAATACGTTATGCTAAACCAGCTTAGCCTCAACACACACTCACCGAGTGACTTTACATAACTCACTTTGGCTACTCCGATAGAGTTACCCCAGCTCGTGACTCAGGCCACACTTAGGTATCCTTACCGAACGTGGGAAACCAAACCAGATAGCATCCTCATGTAACACCCTAGGCAAATCCCACATCGGCTGTGGCTTGGAGTGATGCTGGGTATATAAGGATAACATACGCCTTACTGGACACAACGCGTTTTGTGGTCTACTGCGGGTGGAGTTCTTAGGAACTGGCGATTAAGCGTGCTCATGTGAGAGTAATCTTGGCTTGGGTGACTGCCGGAAGTCTTCAAATGAGGCCACAAAACAAATTCGTGAGCTGCAGGCAAAGCGAACAATATTGTGGTCCGAGTAGGCGGGATGTTACAAGTGGTATCGAGCCACCTCCAGCCGTTCGGGATGGTGGGCAAACCTCATCGAGGACGATGAGTCCCTGGGGGTGATTGTAACACCCAGGCAAATCCCACATCGGTGTGGCTTGGGTGATCTTTGGGTATATAAGGATAACATACGCCTTCTTGGACACAACGCGTTTTGTGGTTCATCGCGGTGGAGTTCTTAGGGCTGGCGATTAAGCGTGCTCGTGTGAGAGTAATCTTGGCTTGGGTGACCACGGAAGTCTTCAAATGAGGCCACAAAACAAATCCGTGAGCTCAGGCAAAGCGGACAATATTGTGGTCTGAGTAGGCGGGATGTTACACCTCAACCCTCCAAATGTACCTTACGTAAACCAAAATGTTATGTAATGATTATAGAAAAGATTGCATTTATATCTCTACTATACATATATAAGGAGAAAATGTTTAAGAAAATTAGGACTAAGGACGAAGCTTCCTTTAACAGGCAGGAAGGGGTGCCCCCCCTCCCGCCCACCCACCCCCACAATATTGTGTCTTCTAGTGACTAGTGTTTGGTAGTACCACTGAAATTAAGAAAACAATATACATTGCGGCCCTTTCAAACTATGAAACAAACCATCAAACCTCAAGATAAAAGTCATAGTTGAAATAATACCAATAAAAACCTATGTCATGTGTGTCTTTTTTTCCTTTAAAGATATATATTCTATTAAGTTTTTTTTTATTATTATTTTATTTATTTATTTTTATTTTTTAATTTAAAAGTGTGCAGCAGATAATTTTTTTTCTAAAATAGTTTCGGCCCCCTATCAAACCGCTCAAGCTCTGTCCCTGATTAGGACCACTACGCTCTTGAACCAATCAAATATCATCCACACCTACTAACATGGACAGGACCAAGGGGGTTTCCGCGGGATCCCGAGACACCTATGGATTTTTCGATGTAGTGTTAATTTTCGAAAAAAACAATATTTTTTCCTAAATTCATCCTAAATGCACTAGGTCCATCAAAATGTGTTTCTAACGTTACTTTTTAACTCTATTAGATTAAAGTTGGATTTTTTTTGGCACCCGATCATATTTAATCCTGGTTACGTTCTTGCCACTAAATTCTCTTTTGATTGGTTGATATAATAAAAGGACTATTATTGAGACATCTCAAAATAGAAATAGGAACTATAATTTTGGGAGGGGAGTATTATGCAACTTCTTTTTAAAGAAAATTTCTTGAATAGACTAAAACTTGAAGCTTGATAAATTTTCAGGAAAAAGACATTTACCATAATAGATTGGTGTGACTAACCAACAATACGGCTCCTTTAATATTTTGATAGATGTTCTATATAGGGAATTTCTTTTGTATGACTGACAGCTATTTTACTTTCGTGCGACTAAATTTTGTCATTCCCAAAAAATAAAAAGAACACCAATTTGGACTTTTTTAGTATTTTATTTTTTAGAAAAAAGATAAAATTTGATCCGCACTAAAAGTATAAAGTCAAATCAATATAGAAGTAGTTTGCACACTCGAACTAATAGTACTTTAATAATAAAGCACGTGTCAAAATATTAATAGAGTCTCATAGTCAGTTAGTCGCACCTTTTATTTTAAAAAATGATGTCTATTTTGTTTAGAAAGTGGATTGATATATTTAGGTAATTTTCTCTTTTTTTATACGCAAGTGTCACTTCCGATTTATTATTAATTTTTTATTATTATTTATCAATTTTAGTCCTATATAGTGTAAAACTTTTTATTCTCTTTTTCTTCTTTATACACGAGAATTGTTAAACGAAGCAAGGTGCCCCGAATTTTGGGAAACTGTTGTTCCAATGTAAAAATGTGACAACACTTTGTGGCCCTCTTTTGTCGACAAAACCAGTTGTCCTTCTTCACCTGTGACAAGGAATAAACGATCGACAATTCAAGGAATAATATTAGATAAGTTATTATTATAATAAATCATTGTTATAATGGTAAAATCATTTTTGAAAGCCTTAATAATATTACTCCTTTCGAACTAATAGTTCACGTTTCCTTTTTAAAATGTCCAAATCTAATTGTAAGCAACTAAAAATAGTTATAAAAGTTTGATTGAGTTTACCATTTTAGCTTTGTTTAAATTACAATTACAAATATTAAAAAAGGCATAAATTACTTAGTTAAAGGTAAAACTATCGTTCTAGAAAAAGTAAAAGAAATAACATAGTAATAAGAGTTAATTACATAATCGTCCTTGTGGTTTGGTTAAAATTACGGATCTTGTCCCTTTGGTTTTTTTTAAGCGGGTCACGTCCCCGTGGTTTCTCAAAGTTACAGATCTTGTCCAAATTTTGACCCGCTCGTTAAAAAATACGTAACTTGATATAATGGATTAACGGAGGGTTAACCTTGTAATTTGGGATTCCCTCCCAAAATACAAACCATGGGAACAATTTATGTAATTTACTCTTAAAAAAATTTAAAAAAAAAATAAAATCACTAATTTTATTTTACGAAAATATTTTAATTTTATTGTTAAAAAAAACAAAAAAACTTTTTAAAAAGAAATAAATTTTGTTAAAAATATATTACAAAAAAATTAATAAAAAAAAAATCATTTTACTATAACACTTAAAAATTGTTTATTTAAAAATTAATTTTATTAATTTTTTTTTTAATAATTAAAAAAAAATTGTTAAAAAAATATTATAAAATTAAAAAAAAATCATTTTACTATAATATTTAACAAAATCTGTTCATTTAAAAAATAATAATTTTATTAAATTTTTTTTAGAATAAATTAAAAAAAATTAGAAAAAATCTTTTTTTAATTTTATTATAAAAACGGATGAAAGCATCATTTTTATACGCTTTAGAAACTCAACCATCACACTAAAATTAAAAAAATTATAGTAAAATGATTTAAAATGTCCGTTTTCGGTGTGACGCTTTACAAAAATAATTTTATTTAAAAAAAAATAATTTTATTATAAAAACGGATGAAAGCGCTATTTTTATACGTTTTCGTCTGTTTTTATAAAAAGGAAAAAAAATGTATAAAAACGGATGAAAACGTACGAAGACGTACAAAAACGGACAAAAACGCATTAAAACATATAAATGTCCGTTTTAATGCGTTTTCGTACGTTTTTTATAAAACGTACGAAAGCGTACAAAAACGTACGAAAACGCCTTAAAACGGACATTTATACGTTTTAAAAAGGACATTTATACGCATTAGAACGGACATTTATACGGACATTTTTTTCCATTTTATAAAAACGGACATTTATACGTATAAAAATGGCGCTTTCAATCGTTTTTATAATAAAATTAAAAAAAGATTTTTCTAATTTTTTAATTTATTCTAAAAAAATTAATAAAGTTATTTTTTTAAATAAACAGTTTTTGTTAAATATTATAATAAAATAATTTTTTTAAATTTTATAATATTTTTTAACAAAATTAATTTTTTTTTTAAGTTTTTTTTTTTTTTTTTTTCTTAAGTGTTATAGTAAAAAGTTTAATAAAATTAATTTTTAAAGAAACAATTTTTTAAGTATTATAATAAAATGCTTTTTTTTTTATTAAATTTTGAAATATTTTTTTAACAAAATTTATTTTTCTTAAAAAGTTTTTTTTTTCTTTTTTTTTTCTTTTTTAAATTTATTAAAATAAAATTAAAATATTTTTGTAAAATAAAATTAGAGGTTTTTTTTTTTTTTTGAGAGTAAATTACATATATCGTCCATGTGGTTTGTATTTTGAGAGGGAAATTGGATTTTTACAAGGTTAATCCTCCGTTAGTCCATCATGTCAAGTTACGTCATTTTTAACGAGCGGGTCAAAAATTTGGCAAGATCCGTAACTTTGAGAAACCACGGGGACGTGACCTGCTTAAAAAAACCACAGAGACAAGATCCATAATTTTAACCAAACCACAAGGACGATTTATGTAATTAACTCTAGTAATAATTAAACTATGTATATTTTATCGGTAGATAATTAATTTAAGACGAATGGAATATTATTTTTCAATATTTACGTATTTTGTTTCTATTTACATTTTTACGATATCCAGTCTTATAGTCACAACTCTTGTGAATTATTTGTCAAACTTATCAAAATAATTCAACAAGAATATCATCGATCGTGTTGCATATTGAGAAAGATGTATGTTTGAAATGGTATTAGTTATAAACAACATACCATCTTAAGTTATATCAATAATAAATTAACCTGACTCATTTTCTCTAACGCCAAAACTAAACTCCGAAACACCTAGATTTATTGTTGATTTTGTACACCACCATATCTGTTTGGTAATCTTGTTGATGTCGTGTAATGATTGATTGATCAATACATCAAGTCCTTAGTTAGTATGGTGAATGGTGAAGATTTTGCATTAGAAATGTTATTCCTAGTAACGTCCTTATTTTGGAAATTGGAAATGTGAAAGTCCTTACTATTTTAACACATGAGAGTTGACATTGATACAAATCATGCAATGATACAGAGTGTGAAAGTCAAATATTAGTTGAAGAAATCAATGCAACATGTTTTGACCTTTTTCCTCAAAATTATTGTTAGTTATTATATCTAGAACTAAATTTGTCTGTTTCGAAAGGTATCCTAAGACCTTAACACTTATAATTAGGGCTGAGCAAAGTTCCAGAACCGACCCGAACCGACCCGAACCGACGTGACCCGAGAACCGAATTTCACAAAAACATGAACCGAAACCGAACCGAATCGGTTCGGTTCGGTTTTGTGTCGGTTCGGTCGGTTCAGCCCGGTTTACATGCTTTAGGTGCGTGTTTGGTCGGTTTTGGGTCGGACCGAACCGAAAACCGAAATCCGATAAGACATAGAACCGAAACCGAACCGAAAATGGTCGGTCCGGTTCGGTTCGGTCCGGTTCGGCTCGGTTTTCCGGTTCGGCTCGGTTTTCTCGGTTTTGTGCTCAGCCCTACTTATAATATGACATATTTCTCAGAGATATTTTTTGTTTAAAATGTGAAGAATACAATGAACCTGGATCCCATGAACCAAGGTTGTCAAGATCGGGATCCTACCCAGAATCGTTTTCGTCTTTGCAAGATCGTGATCGTAAGATCGGATCGGGATCTTAAGATCCTACTCTAATGTTATTACTTAATAGTTTATGTAATTTTATACAAATCTGCAAATTCTAATACATTATAACCACAAAATACTATGAATGTTTCATATAAATGTTGTCCTAAATTATGATTATAAAATGTTTAAAAAGATTAACATGTTGTTTTTTGAATTCTACAAACAAACAACCCATAAATTTGTAGTTTTTTAGTTTGTAATCCGAGAAAAGTAAGATCGGATCGGATTAGATCGTAAGATCGTATGGTCAAGATCGAGATCCTATAAGATATTAAGCTTGCAAAGATCCTATGTAGGATCCGGATCGTTTTTGCTTTGCAGTATCGTAAAATCGTAAGATCCTAAGATCAGGATCGGGATCCTGACAACTATGCCATGAACCACTAGCAACTAGAAAACATACAAACTGAAAAGAACCAAGACAACCTTATACTTCATATTCTTCACATCCCACACAGGAAATAACTACATTTCCTATAGCAATATTAGACTTATAGCCATTCCAAGAAAGAAAAGCTTATTGACCAATATTAATAAGCCTCGTTACTCTCTAAGCTCACATGCTGTGGCTACATTTCCTTCGTGAATGAAATCAAATACTCCCACTGCAGTCTAAATTCTCAGAGTGAGATATTTTTAAGCAGCCATATTGTAAAAAGTGTGACATGTACAAATCACTAAGGTTTTATTGTGCTTTTTTATAGGTGTTAACATCTTACTATTTGTAGTGAGCAATAATTTGTTATTTTGTACAAATCACCTCCAATATCGTGATCTCAACCAATCTATGTGTTGCGTTCACTCAGTACCCAAGTATTCTTAAACTAGAATTTGAATAGAAAATAACCTAAATGTTAAATATCCGTGAACATTTACAAAGTCACTGAGTGAACAGTCACTCAGTGAGGCATCTTTAGGAAGCTCAGGACAAGCTTAAAAGAAAGACTTTTCATTCAGTGAGGCGGAACTCGGTGAATGATACCAGCCAAAGAAGAAGATGATGGGTTCAGTGAGTGGTAACAATAACTCACTGAACCCCAAGTCTCCTCAACAACTACGAAAACTGATGACTTAAAGACTGAAGAGACTGAAGGCTAAAAGACTGAAGTAAAGACGGGACAAGGCGGGTAAGTTTGAAACGATTAAGGGGGAGTCCTATCAAGCAAAGCTCAAACTTTTCCTGAAAGACTAAAGACCAAGAGCAGTGTCATCACTGCTATTCATAAAGCACCATTGTCCTATATCCAAAGTAGTCGTTGTAACGGAGACAAAGTACGCAAGTATTTTGTCCAAACTAGCTTAGGTCATCTTTGTCTTTTTCAATAACGGTTGTAAATCATTGTGTATAAATAGGACCATAAGTAGGAGTAGAAAGGTTGACAAGTTTGTGCACTTAATGCGTTGACATTCACAAACACCTTTCTTTCCACCAAATACAACTAAGTCCCTGAGAATAGCTCAGTTGGTTTAGCATAGTTGTACTTAAACTTAGCTTAAGTTTAGAGGGGAGAATTACCATACTTGTCATTCAATCCCAAGTATTGTTCCGTAAACACTTGAGTATAATTCTTTGTTAATTGCAAATAGAATTAAACGTTGAAAAACTATGTCTTTTACTTTACGTTTATCTTTTAACAAAATATTTTTCATTACATTGCTAAGTCATGCAGCTTGGATAGATTAATTTTATAGTTAATTCTAACCAAGTTAACGTGAACAACACTGTGATATGTATTGGCATTTTGCAAAGCTTCCTTACTCTTCAATACAATAAGCAGAAAGTGATACTTGTATCCATAAGACCACTTTACTATACAAAATTCATATATTGTGTTCAAGAAGAGAGATGTTCACTTGATCACCTTTCGGAGTGGGGGTCACAACACCCAGATTGACTATTTGCTTGTACGAAAAAGTGATCTTAGAGCATGTGGGGACTGCAGGGTTTTCTCAGGAGAGGAATGCTCATCCCAACACAAAATGTTAGCATTGGATGCCCTTTTCGAGAGGCAACAACCAAGGAGAGTAGTGACCGGGTTGCCGAGGATTCTATGGAAAAATTTGAACGGTCAGGCGGTAGAGTTGTTTAGAGTGAAAGTCTTAGAGAGACTTTCTACTCGGTCAGAGGACTTGACTGCTAGGGACGCGGACCAGATGTGGAACACTCTTGCCTACATCATTAAAGACGCAGCAAAGGATTCCCTTGGTTTGGCTAGCGGGGCAGCGAGGACCCAACGGCCCACCAAGGAATCTTGGTGGTTTAGCGATGAAGTGTAATCCAAAGTAGCTGAGAAAAAATCTAGGTTCAGAGAGCTTCTTTTGTGTCGAGAGGGCCATCAAGTTGACATTACCGCCGCAGAAGAGATGTATAAAGCAACTAAAAGAGAATCAAAAAAGGAAGTTGCTCAGGCGACAAGGCGTACGAAGATTTGTATAAGAAATTGGACTCCAAAGAGGGGGCTAACTATATATTCAGGATTGCTAAAGCCCGAGAGAGAAGGAGGAGGGATTTAGGCAACGTAAAATATTACAAAGATGAAGGTAGACGGACCATTGTCAACGAAGAGGATATTAGGAAAAAACGTGGAGAGTATTTTTTCCTCTCTTTTCAACAGAGGGAGTACTTAAGGAAACGGGGAAGAAGAGAACCCTAGCCAACGACCAGAGTGCTACTATTCGAGGATTAACCAACTATAAGTAAAGGTTGCACTATAGAAGATGGGAAGAAACAAAGCAGTAGGGTCTGACCAAATCCCCATAGAAGCTTGGAGGTGTCTAGGTGATGAGGGGGTAGAATGGCTTACTTGCCTCTTCAACAAGATCTTCTCCGGTGCTAAGATGCCAGAAGAATGGAGACTCAGTGAAGTCATCCTATCTACAAGAACAAGAAGGATGTTCAAGTGTGTGGCGATTATAGGGGCATTAAGCTTCTTACCCACACCAAAAAGCTTTAAGAGAGAGTTATTAAGAGAAGGTTGAGAAGGGAGACGAGGGTGTCTGAGAACCAATTTGGTTTTATGCTATGAAGGTCTTCGATTGAGGTTATTCACCTTCTCATAAATCTCATAGAGAAGTATAGAGAGAGACAAAAGGACCTGCATATGGCGTTCCTTGACCTTGAAAAGGCATATGATAGTGTCCCACGCGAGTTAATTTAGAGAACTCTTGTTGACAAAGGAACCCCAAGGAGATACGTGAGAGTCATTAAGGATATGTACGAGGGGGCTAAGACCAGATCTTGCCACCCAAGGAGTCTTTTAGATATCTGGGATCCATGATACACAAATCAGGGAGAATAGATGAGGATGTGACCCACCGGATTAGCGCTGGTTGGGCGAGATGAAAGGCGGCGTTGGGAGTCCTTTGTGACAGGAACGTCCCCTAAAAGTTAAAGGGTAAATTTTACAAGGTGTCAATTAGACCGGCTATGTTGGACGGGTCTGAGTGTTGGCCTATCTTCAAGGCCCATGCTAACAGGGTAGAGGTGGCACAACTGAGAATGCTAAGATGGACTTGTGGTAAAACCTTGCTGGACATGATTCCGAACGGAGTTTTCAGAGAAAAACTTGAGGTCGAGACTATTATTTCAAAGATGAGAGAAGGGAGGTTGAGGTAGTTCGGTCATGTCAGGAGAAGGCCACAATCAGCGCCAGTAAGAAAAGTCGAAGCGCTAGTAGTAGATGGTGTGAGAAGGAGGGGTAGACCCAAACTCAGGTGTGAGGATAGACTTAAGCTCGACATGAAGGATCTTCTCTTGTCCGAGGACATGACCTCATATATGAAGGCGTGGAGAGATAGAATTAGGTGCGTGTAGTTCAGACTAGGTGTTTTGTTGGTTTAAGTAGTTTTTTTTAAGGCTTTTAGGTGTCTCTTTGTTGCCTCACCCCTGCGTGTTTGGTTTTTGGTGCCTCGTGTTTGCTCTGCTTTAGCTTTAGGCCCCGTGCGTTGCTCTGCTTTTCTCTGTGTTGCTTCCTTAGGTTTTCCTGCTTTTCTTAGTGCCTTGGTTCTTCGTATTGGTTGCGTTTTTGCATACGTGCTTCTTTTCTTGTGCTTTTACCCGTGTCCCCTTGCTTCCTTACCTTCTTCGGGTTCCTTGTTTTGTTCCTGATCTGCCTGCTTTTTGTATGTTGTTTTCTGACTTTTGCTCTCTTTTCTTTTCTCCCTCACCCGCACACTTGCACCTTCCGGAGGTCTCATTGGAAGCAGTCTCTGTACTCCCGGGTGTATCCTGGGGTAAGGGTAGGATCTGTTTACATTCTATTTCCTCATACCATTCCCCAGTAGGATTGGGTTTGTTGTTGTTATTGTTATTGTTGTGTTCTACAAAAGAAAGTTATATTAGAAGAAAATATCTAAAAAGACAATCCAAGCACATAAAGACGATAGAAAAAACGGTCTTTTCCAATGATATGACTTTTTAGGAATTTGCCAATGCATTTAAACTTCTATTTATGTTGTCTATTACATCAGACCAAATAAGAGGAAGAAATTGACACCAACAAATTAAAATCCAACATATAATGGTATTGGTATCCGATTGAGATTAGCTTATGTCAATATCAAGGTATGTCAATATCAAGGTTTGGGTACAGTTGAAATTTACTTCTTCCTACTCTACATTATTGGTGCCTGGTTTGACTTTGTATGTCATTAAGGTGTCAATTAATTGTCACAATTACTCAAATATGTCTCACACTCACTCACTTGTATGCATTACTAGGATTATGAAATGACTTGCACAGACCCAAAATGAACGATTTAACATTAGGTGGGGAAGAGCAGCCAGATCATGACAGAGAATCGGAATTATACATCGTTAACATCTATTATTTTTCTTAATGATATGACCTACGAGAAAACCCTATTAAAAGATGTCGAGGAATCAAATATGCTAATGTTATCACTTATCAATGAGACAAAGAAAGCATACGTCAAGATCGTATGTACTTAGGGTGCGTTTGGCTTGTTGCCATAAAGCACAATCGGGTATGAGTTTATGTATGAGATAAAATGACCATGGACTACATTAAATGTATCATTCCGATTGTTGTTTAATCTGATGGATTACATTAAACATGTGATAGGTACCTCTCTTAGGTGATATGATGAATCTAATATTAGGATATCAATTTCAAAACCTAAACCTATATGGTGCAAACAAACATTGTATATAATTTTGATTGTCCCCGCTCATAACCAAATTCTAGTACCAAGCATGCCCTTAATTTGATAACCTACTCGTGGTCATTAGGAATATTGGTTAGTAATTTTGTAGCTTTTACCATATTGGATTTCAAATTCTAGTACTGTGATAAAACAAAATCACAATCAGATACACATTTGAGCGAGTGTTGACTTTTCTAAATGCTCTAGTGTGATGATGGACACTCTAACTTGTGTCAAGTTTAATCGAAGTATGACAGAATAAAGCTTCCTCTAACCCTGTATTTACCACGACTTGAGATCTAAATGTGGATTGATTTGATGACAGGGTTGTCATGGTTCATTGGTTTGGTCTAAACCAAATAAATCGTCTAACCCAATCACAGTATGACTGATTTGTAAATGAAGATTTCGTTCCTTTAACCCCAGATGATCAAAAGTTAAAATCAGCTAAGATCCAGCATATAATGAAAATCAAGATAAATACACTTGTACGGATCCAAATACAGTTTTGTAAATCCATTCACGCGCTTAACAAAAAGAAATGTTGGAACCCACGATAAATATTCAATCAGAAACAAGATAACCATCAAGAAATAAAACAGGGTTTTGCCTTCTCTATAACAACCATCAACATGGCATGTGATAATGATGGTGAAGGCTATCAAAGAGAAAGGAAAACATGTCAAGATCATATTTATTTTGATAATCATACTTAGTTGTGGCCATCAAGAATCTCAGCTATGTATTGCATCTAGACAAGAGCGGGATAGAGCTTTGCTTGCTGGCGGACTCGTTTTTTGTACTCCCCGGTATCCTGCACACAGAATTTTGCATGAATAATGTCAGAGACAACATAAATTTTTGTGACCAGAATAGAAATTGATTACCTGAATAAAGAGATGATATCCATCTGTCTGAGCAGGATCAGCAGGGTTGGGAGAGTCCAAGAGATCCTGGATGCCCACTAGAATTTGCTTAACTGTTATAGCTGGTCTCCAACCCTATAAACAAAATATATGCATTTACTCATAATGAATACGTAGTAACGTTATTATTATGTCTTAAGGACTGGAAGCGCATACACTATCTTCATTCAGGATTGAGAGACAAACAGTTCCAGATGGGTAGACATTGGGATGGAAGAACCCTTGGGGGAATTTGCATTTCGGTGGCTTGCTTGGATAATCTTCGGTGAAATGAAGGGTCAGTGGGTAATAACCGCCGTCCCAATCAGTCTGCCATGGCAACATATTAACGATGCTTACAAAATAGAATTCCCTAATAAGAATAAGACAAGTGTTTCACAATAGCAATTTGATCATATTCTTAGAAGAGAATTACAGAATTTCCTTCTGACACCCAACAAAAGAAAAGTATCTAAAAACAAAAGGAAATATTACAACCCCCATCCTCTCCGAGATAGAGATGACAATTTGGGCTCATTTACTTATAAAGGGTCGATATGTGTCTTCTGTTTCAAACGGGTTCAATAACCTCCTAAATGATTTTATTCAAAGATGTATTTCTGTATTGGAACTCATTCTATAATCATAAGTAACACACTCAATTTTTTTTTTTTTTTTTTTTTTATTATAGAAAATATACAGGACAAAAATGTGATATGGGTCAACTAAACCCAATTAAACCCATTTCAACATTTACAAAAAACAAATGACTTGTTTCACCTTGAATCTGTTACCCAACCCTCCTGAACCATTTAGCTTGTGTCTACTCCAGGGACATATTAGGGCTGCAAACACCAAAGGCCTTTGGCCCAACGGTATGTAAATCAACCAAGAGGTTGCAGATTCAAGTCTCATAGCCTCATAGGAGGTACATGTGAGAGTATTTGTGAGATAGGTGGTGTAAGTTGTAAAAAGTTTTGCTTTCAAAAAATAAAATAAATTATTAGGGCTGTAAAATCAAGCAACTTGAGCTCGAGATTCTATCAAGTTAGAGCCCGAGTCCAATAAACCTGCTCGAAGCACATAATAAGCCAGATTTAATATGAATATTGGTATAGATATTTATACAGATATATTTATATAACTTAGATATCTATATAAATAACTCGGGGGCTAATATGAATATTTGTGTAATAATAAGTAGTTACTCTATGAATAATTAAATATATATTACAGAATGGCTTTTGAACCGTGATGCTTGTAGTCTTCATGCTTATCTATGAGACGTTTAATTATATATTCGAGCTTTTCAAGCCAAGCTCGAGCCTTGTGTTCTGACACTGTATTTTAACATTTTATATATTTATTTGAGTTATTCAAACCGAGCTTGAGCCTTATTCGAATCCTACTCGAGCCGAGCTTGAGCCTTATTCGAATCCTACTCGAGCCAAGCTGGAGCCTGGATGGTTTTAGCTCGTCGAGCTATCAAGCATGCTAGAGCGAACTTTATAATTTTCTATCCGAGCTCGAGCCTTGTCGAGCTCGAGCTCGACTCGGTGCAGCCCTACTCGTGATTGTATCCACATCAACCATTACAGTGTCATGAGAAGTAATGGTCGGCTTGTGCCAATATCGGCCGCAGACTTCAAACTAATCTCAATACAGAGTAAACAGGAACTGTTACAATTATGAGCAAATAGCACCACAGCCCCCCAACAAAAGTCAAGGTCCATCCCCGGAGAAGTTCTCACGAAATTACAATTATCAATTAATAGTGCCACAACCCCTCCATGAACAACCAGCCAATAATTTTCACTCATACTTTTATCACAGTTACAGAGAGTGTATTCCAGAGTCCTGTCTTAGGACTCTTGCAGTCACTATCTAGCATTATGCATCTTTTGATCACTTCTATTAGTCAAGGTTGCTAATTTGCCTGCATGGAAGTCGTGCATCCTTAACTACTTTGGTTAGCAACTAATCAATAATTAATGTTAAGCCCTTTCTCAAGAAGTAACCAGAGAGCAACTCAGAATTCTAAACTTGTACTCATCAATTGACTTCTCTGTCAAGTTAGTTTTAAGATCCTTTTATAAAATAGTAAAGGTATGAAAATGTTATTGTATCAAAAAAGTTAATTCTTATCTAGCTACGTTGTTATTTGTGGTCGCTCCGCTTACTCCCCAACTACGTAATCTAACCATATAACGCCACTTGACAACCTAACCCCACTTACTGTTTTTTTCGCACACTGGTTATAGGGAATGTAATTATACTACCACTGAATATGATCAGCAGTTTGGATTGCTATAGCATAAAATAAGGCAACAAATTATTAATAAAACGTCCTTCATTCAATAGTATCAAAAGCTAAGCCCTCATCCCCTAACTGCCATGTAATCAAGGGTTGTTTGACATTGCTTTTTGCTCTCTCTTCTCTTCTTTCTCACCCGCACACGTGCACATGCCAGAGGTCTCATTGGAAGCAGTCTCCTTACTCCCGGGTTTATTCTTGGGGTAGGGGTAGGATCTGTCTACATTCTACCTCCCCCATACCCTGCCTCGGCGGGATTGGGTTTGTTGTTGTTGCTGTTGTTGTTGTAATTTGGGAATAGGTGTATGTAGATAGGGACTTAGTTGGCATGTGATAGTTAAGGAACACGAGTAGTGTACATGTGAGCAGTATACAAGTTCAAATTCTATTCATTTGCAGATACAAACGAATATCCAGTTAACCAACTCTCAGTCTTCTCTCGATTCCAAACCCTAATTCCCTGTTTTATACAACTTCTTGAGCTATTCTCCACTGATCAGCTTACCTAATTGGTCATATGGTATTAACTGATATGAGTTGCATCACTGGTCAGTTGGTCACAGAGCTGTATGCACCTCAGATCTTCACTAAAATAGTAAAATTTATAAAATCGATGACTGATTTGAATAATCAAGGTTTAATCTGTGAGCAGCTTGCGACAAAAATTCTATAAAGGTATGATTTTAATGCTCGATAGAATATTAACTAAAAAATCCAGGTTTAGCTTTTCAAGATAGGATGTAGACGATATTTGGAATAGAGCTGACCGGAGTAATCAGAAACAATGTTTGAGATTCTCTGCTCGTATCTAAAATCCAAAGACAAATTGCACAACTTTAGCTTATTATTTGAAAACAAAAGATACGACAGACTTGATCTTTACCGACTCAGTTAAGTTATTGGTCTTTGTTCTGAGTATTACAGAAGATACACAAAATAAGATACGAAATACGAATCTTGCTATAGGTCGAAAAATGTTGGGTCAGTTGAAAATTGGAGAAATTTATTACGTAATATAAACATTCATGGTGTTATTGGCATGTTATAGAATGGTGATACAGTGTCTGTGACCGATAACTTCAAGAAATTTACAAGAGATAAACAGGGAACACATTACACACTCATGGAAGGAAGTCATGAACACAAGGTGATTGCCAACTGCTGATAATCCTGTCAGAATTGACAACAGAGCAATTAAATTTAGTACTGCTGGTTCAAACTTAAAAGCGCAGATACTTAAATTTGTGACCCTCCGTGATCAGCCTTTCATGTTAGTAGTAAAAAAGTGTGGGAACAAGGCTGCTTTTTCAAGATTTTTGGTTGGAGCTGCGTGGCAAGGGCTATCGACCACATAAACGAGCCCTCATTTCAGTACAACATTGAGGGGTTAACCTTTCCTGAATAGCAATCATATTTTTTAAACAACATGCTTGAAGTAACCCTTGATTATGGTATTGGTCACCAAAAACTTGAATCACCAACCGTTGAGGTAAAGAATTTTGGCAATGAAGCAGGGGAACACTTGCAAGGATTATGAGTTTTAAAGTGCATATATTGTATCCGAAGGTAAGGTTAAACACATGCAGAGATTGAAAAGCAAGAGATTTCACGGTTGCCCCATGCACTTGATAACCTTATCCATGGCGAGATCTTGGACCCAATAGCTGGTAAAAAGAAAGAGATGACAAGCAAATGTCTTAAAGAAAGCTAAAGACGACTCAATAGTCAAGGCACTAGTATTATGTTGAAGAGAATGACTTAGACGCCACCACGAAGCGGTAGTCCGAGAGCGACTAAGCGCCTGAATACTCACAACATAGCGCAAAAGTCGAGGGAGCAGCACCCCCTGCATGATCGTCAAAGGGTAATGATCCTGGAAGAAAAAATAAATTCATGGACTTGGCATGCATGGAGATTTAGACCCCACACCCTTGGGATTAAATTGATTTCGGATTAAGTAACCTAGAGAGGAAGGATCCTAATAGAATTTCCCCTAGTTTTCCCGTATTTATATACATCTTTTATGTAATGGTAAACATGTACCTCAAATTTGTGAATAACAAAAGTCACTCTAGTACGCCTGTCGGCGTAGCACTATTATCCTGATCATGTAAACCTCGAAATTCTTGAGTCGTTTACTTTCAGCAAGTTAGCGTGTGTGTGTCTTAATGTCTTTGTTTGGATGGTTTCTTATTATCTGAAGTTAAGTTGGTTGTAGACCATGATATTCGGGAAGAATCAAAAACTGTGTTACATGGCTGTTAAGAAGCAATTTTCAATCCAATGAACCAAGAAACAGTAGCTCACAATCAGTAGACAACCTCAAGCCAATGCCCATCAGTGATGTTAAGGGACAAAAGGTAAAACAGCAAACAGAATCTTTTTGGAAAGAACTCTTTTTAATATTTCAGTTGAAAGAATTGCATATCAAGGCGCACTTGCTGGTGGATCTACATATATTCCAAAATTCTTTTAGCAAAAAAGAGCTTTACGAGAGCATTAATACAGATGCAACTGTTGCATATGGTGCTAGTTTGCAAGCGATAATTCAATTTTCATTGTTTGAGTGGGTGCTCATTTACATTCACAGAACCAAAGATCATCATACATTGCCATTCAAGTTTGTAACTGGAACATACATAGTAATATCTCCTGCTATATAACTCAGTCTTTCTCCACCAATGTATAGAAAGCTTACATACGAAGACCGATTTTGCTGACTTTTTCAACGGTCAAAAATAAGATCAGAGTATTCAACATCTATGGTGATAGCTATGTTACTCATTCATTATGAGTACTTATGATCGAGAATAAAAATGATATTTTGAAGAGACGGTTAACGAAGTGGAAGCGGAAGGATATGTATACAACAACAACAACATACCCAATCCCGCCGGGGCGGGGTAAGGGTGAGGTAGAATGTAGACAGATCCTACCCCTACCCTCTGGATAAACCCGAAAGTAAGGAGACTGCTTCCCGGGAGACCTCCGGCAAGTGTGTGCGGTGCGAGTGTACAAAAAGAGAGTACGAAAGAGAGCAGGTACAGCATGCAGAAGCAAGTAAAAGACAACAGCAAAGGCACATGCAAACCAAGACGAGCAAAAAGGCATAAAAAAACAAAGGACAAGCATAAGGAGCAAAACAAACAGAGAAGATAAGCAAAAACCAAAAGCACGAAAACAAAGAAAGGGAACACCGCAACAGGCAAACAAGACCAAGGTCAAAGACAGCAACAAAGAAAGTGAGAGCAGGAAGTTAGTAGGCACGTAATAGAATAGTTAACGGACGTGAGTAGTGTATGTGATCGTGCTCAATATATAAGCTCACTACCTTGTAGCTAGTAATCGGCCTAAGCCGGCATTAATAGGATTGGAATTATCTATACATAAATTTCAAAGCTATATGTATGACATGAACATAATACTTCTGATACTTCAAAGTTCAACTAGTTCAAAATTTAAACATAACAATTCAACCACTTAAAAACGGGCCAAAATTAAGTAGAAGCCCTAATTTGAATTTAGAAAGACCTATGTAGAGCGATTGGGACGATTTGGCCAATTAGCCGGATTCTTGACCGATGTGTGACCGGCTTTGACCAGACTGATTTTTTGGCCGATTATCCTAAAATCGACGAGGTATAAGGCCGATTAGCTTGTAATTTTCGACTACCAGGCCTATTTTTGCAACATTGGTTATAGTCATTTGCAGAGATGAACAAACTAACCAAACTCTCAATCTTCTCTTTCAGTTCCTAATCCTATTTAGTATTTACTAAATAACTTTAAGACAAATATAAGGAAAATTCTAATCTATATTAATATACACATCCAAAATGACCACTTACGGGGCGTTTGGTTGAGCTTATTTAGCATGCTTATGAGCTTAATTGATTTTGGAAAAGCCGATAAGCTCACTCTTTGGAGCTTATGACCTTATCAACATCAGTTTATTGGCTTAAGCCAATAGTATATAAGCTCTAATAAATGAACTTGCTGACTTTTCCGAAATCAAATAAGCACATAAGCAAGCTAAATAAGCTCATCCAAAATGACCACTAACTAAATCATGTAAACTGCTTACTTATCAACACAACAACCTTAAAAGCAAGTTAGCTAGATTAAAAAAAGAAAAAAAGGACTTACCCCAGCTTTACCAGGGATGGTACAGTGCCAAACCATTAAATTAACAGTACCATCTGGAAGTGATTCAGGCTTAGCCACAAAACCCTAATAAAACACCAATCAAATCAAACAATTACACAAAAAATATATATAAAATCGAATGTATAAATATATAAATGAAGAGTTAGGGTTAGAAATAATAATAATAATAAATAAAAACAAACATGAGGATGATTTTTGCGCCAAGCTTTGCGTTCTTCAGTCAAACGACCACGAGCAATACCACCAGACATGATGATCGAATTCAATTCTGGGGTCGCGTTAAGTAAACGAAGCTCCTCTGACTTGTTGTTATGTGTGGTAACGTGTTTTTTATATGTTTTTTTTGGGATTAGATTCTTTGAGTAAAAATATGGAAAAAAGGTCGTAATGCAATAATATGTATACGGTCGAGAGTTAAAGAACATGGGAAATTTAACTGATGTCGACGTACTTGATAAGCCTCTTTAAAACGTGCTCATAGTGTCATATACACCATGTCGCACGAAGGAGAGGTGCCAAAGGGGGATCTAACTATAAAATGATACATGTCACTTATATAGTTAACTAGGTTTATCGCAAAATTGTTATAATCAACTAATTTTAAAATGTTCGTTCAAAAAAAAAAAAAAACTAATTTTAAAATGTATTAGTGAGAAACATTAAAAAGATGAGAAATAAAGTTACCTTATAATATTATATAAGTGAACTTTTTGGCGCAATTCATTTCAATATTTCATGATATCGAAGTTGAAATTTGACCGGAAGGTTAAAACCGAACCGGACCGACGAAATCGACCGAACCGACAAAACCGAACCGGATTGATAGCCGTCGGTTCGGTTTGATTTCAGTCTACATCTTTAGTTTCGGTTCGGTTCGGTTCGGTTCGCCAAAACCGACAAAAACATGCCAAAATACACAGATCGACAAAACCGAACCGAGCAAGAAAACCGAACCGACAACATTCGGTTCGGTTTCAATTCGCGTTTTTTACGGTTTTCGGTCCACGGTTTTGTCGGTTCGGGTCGGTTTATTACCGACGCTCAGCCCTATCAAGAAGTATTACATTTGACTATACAATATACTTTTCACTACATCATCAACATACTAAATTGAGAGACAATACTAAGGTTGTGTGTTTTTTTTCCTTTAGCTAAGAAAATGAGTCTACATAACATTTAATAATACTGTATTTCTTTTTAAGTAGGATTCACTAATTTTTTCTTACTTCCTTTATATACACAAGCCAAAAAAAAATAACCTCTCCCCCATTAAGATGCTAATATAGATGTGGACCCCACTATTCCTTCAAAAAAAAAAAAAAAAAAAAAAAAAAAAAACGTCTGTTATTGATTTGGAAGCGAAAAAAGTGGCAAACATAATGCACATGCTTCTTGAGCTGATATTCATAAGTCACTATATAAATTTAGATTTAAGATCATTTGAGGACAACATTCTTTACATGTCAAAGGATCAATCTTCGCTTTCCATCTTCTCTTCATTTTTATTTGATTTAATGGATTAGATTAATCTCAATAATTTAAAAACTCGCTTTCATCCTTTAATATCTTTCAAACCGTTAATCGTTAAACGAAAAAAAATATACCATTACGACAAGCATTTAATTATCTTTCTATACATAGCATATTACAAACATGAAATCAAGGAATGATGATGTTGAGCACAAGCTTTGCTTACAACTTTTGGCTTTTGGAAAAGGAAAACAAGAACGAGGACAAGGACTAGAACACTTTTCACCCTTTAGAATACTTCTTGTGAGCTTTTGGACTTGTGCTAGGACTTGTATAAGGACTTGATCATTTGTGTAGCTTCAACTTCACCAAAGGAATCTCCAAGAAGATGCAAGGACTTGGTAGAGAGTATAATGGCCTTCAATTTGAATGTAATACTTAAGAGATAAAAATCAAAAGATGAAAGTGTTGTGGTGGTGTGATGTTAGCTTCAAAAGAGAGGAAGCAAGGGAGTCTTATAGGACTTATTGGCTATCAAAGGGTGATAAGTCGGTGATGACTTATCATGCCTTATGTGCAAAGTAAAACATGTGGTTTGATCTTGTGTTAGATTAAATCTTGGCAAGCCTTGTGTCCTTGCATGACTCACTAATGGTGGTGAGTGTGTTATTAGATATTTCCAAGTTATCTTAGAGATTAAGTTTGAGTGATGAATGAAACATGTGTTTAGTAACTTATCACCAAGATACAAGTGTCTTGGTGATTCACCAAGAAAACGCCCCATCTTAGGGGGATGAGGTGGAAGCAAGAAATATTTTCTTTACTTGGTGTCTAAGTAATAATTTGTTGCGGTATAACTTGATCCCGGTAATTGTTATCGTTAAGTAATTAAATTACGAAGCTTAAAGCCAGAGGAAGTAAAAATATGAGATTCATGGAAATGTTCTACTTAATTAATATACTAAATCTTAGTATATTAATTGAGTGATAAGTGATAAGTTTCACGGAATGTGTTAATGTTGTTGAAACCTAGAAACGTAGGTTTAAGAATACATCAAACGTAAATCATACAAGGTTTCCATAAAAAATGGCAAAAATAAAAATGTAACTCGTAAAATATTTACAAAATGAAATTGATTACTTGAAGTATGTAGATTATAGATAGTCCATTGTTAGTTACAAGTTGAGCGTTTGTTTATCTTCCTTACTAATCTTGTTTTTTGTAAAACTAAATTTACTTGAAATGAAATATATAAATTACGTAATAATTCAAATAGTATCATAATTTAAGAAAGGTTACAACCATCACTCTCTAAAGCCTCTTTATTACCCTTTTAGTTAAGACAATAATGCCAAAGAGAAAAGCACTAAATGCCAAATGGGCAACACAAAACAGAGGAAAATAAACTAAAGACGATGCAAACAATAAAGAGAATAAGCAATTACAAAGAAAGTAATAAAGAAATAACAGCAAACGAATAAGGATAAACAATACAGTTTTAATTGATAGAAAAAGCAAAAACCAAAAGAACTCGGTAGCTGCCGGAAAATAGAAATTTTCGGTCACCGGTGGTGGCCAACAGCGGTAATGACGGCAACAACCGACGGTGGCTATTGCGACAAGGCAACCTGGATCAGACTCGGAAAAGGGAGGGGATACTCCACTTGCTCGAGGTGGTGTTCCAAATAGCCGGTAAGTCGTCGGAAAAGGCAAAAACTACAAAGTCAACCCAAGTCTAGCCGATGCGCATGGCAGCTCTGGTGTGGGTTGGGTTTGTTTGTTTTGTTCGGAGAGTGTCATGAAACTTGTAGTAGTGTTAGATTTAGTGTTAATGGAGATAGTGATTCTAGATTTTAGAGAGAGAAAAGGACATTGAAAGGGGTGGGTGATTTTTTTTTTGCCAAATTATAAAAAATATCGTACTTTTCATATTTTTTTTTGGGTAAGAAGAAAAAAATTTTCTTTTAAGATCTTACTTTCAAATCTTTAGGGATTTATATGACGTTTTCGCTTGGCCGGAAAAAAAAACTTCTACTAACCAAGAGGCAAAATATCTAAAATTTCATGAAAATACCTTAAAGAGAATGAATTGAAAGTATAGTCCCATAAAAGAAAAAAATTGTTCATTCTAACAACAAAATGGTGTCAAGTATAATACTTTTATTTATCATTTGCCTTTTTTTTATAACCTTGTTTGGCAAACTAGCTGTACTTTTAGATTAAAAATGTAAAATGATATAATTGGTGCAAAATAATCTTCAAAATCTTTTAAAAGATGGTTTTGATAACTTATTTTTTAGGAACTTATTGTTTTAAATAATTCACAATCTTTGACACCCAAACAAAGATTATTATTTAGCAAAGCTTATTTTTAAACAAAATAATTTTAAACGTCTATAATCTTTCACAATCTCTCACGCCAAACACGTCATAAGTATGTCTAACGAATGGCTGAACTTATATTATGTTCGAAAGAAAGTTTTATATTTTATAAAGTTGTTTTCAGTTTTTGTATAATAATCTTTTATATTTTAAAAAGTATTTAAGTAATTTAGCTAACTATAAAAGCCCCCATAAACCCCTTTCAATAGGTTTGAGCTTATGACTTATAAAAGCTTTTGTTGTAACAAACAAAGGTTGCTTATTTAACAGTTTAAGCCCCTATACGCCCTTATAAGTCACGTCAAACACAGATATAATGTGAATAAATAACTAGTTCTCACAAGGATTGTACAGTTAATTCGGTTACAATGAAGCTTTTTTCTTTTTTTTCTTTTTTTATGAAAACACTCACTACCCAGCTTTTTTTGTTGATTTTGAGCCAATGTTATTAGTCCGGACAAAACTTTGCTTCTGTAAACCATCGAACTAGAAGTGCACAACCCCATTAGATGATCTGAGTTTCTCGGATCACACACCATAAAAATTAGAAGTAAAAAAAATAATAAAAATAAATTAAAACAAATTAGAAAAAAATAATACGGATGCAAAATATAGTTCAATAAATCCATTCACACACTTGATAGAAGTAATGTGGGTACCCATGAAACATGTTTAATCAGAAACAGATAACCGTCAAGAAATAAAAGAAGGTCTTTGCCTTCTTGATAAAATCCATCAACATGCCATGTGATCATGACTGCATAAATATCCACAAAAAGCAAACCAAGGGCTAAGAGAATCATGAAACCTTCATCAGACATGTCAAACCTACATGAAACTGCTAGACGAGAGGGGGATATTGCTTTGCTTGAAGGCGAACTCGCCTCTTGTACTCAGCAGTATCCTGTACATAATTTTTTGCATAAATCAAATCAGAGACAAATACAAACAAATTCTGGAGACAGTAACGAACAACGATTACCTGAATAAAGAGTTGATATCCATCTGTTTGAGCAGGATCAGCAGGGTTAGGAGAGTCCAACAGATCCTGGATGCCCACGAGAATTTGCTTGACTGTTATTGCTGGTCTCCAACCCTATGAAACAGCAGATATGCATTTAGTTACAACTACGGAATTTACCATTCTTTTCATGTCTCAATAGGAGGACCGAAAGCTCTTACACTGTCTTCATTGAGGATTGAGAGACAAACAGTTCCAGATGGGTAAACATTGGGATGGAAGAACCCTTGGGGGAATTTGCACTTTGGTGGCTTGCTTGGATAATCTTCGGTGAAGTTAAGGGTGAGGGGGTAGTAACCGCCGTCCCAATCAGTCTGCAATGACCACGTATTAAAGATCCTCACAAAACAAAAAAATCACTAGAACCAGGTTAAGACAAGTTTGTTATGAAGTTTTATCATATCATTCCAAGATAAATTACAAATATCCCATCCCTGAGTTCAAAAAGTCGAAGTAGTTAGCAATCAAACAAACCAGAAAAGACCTAGTGGTAATCAAGGAGCATGAAACAACACCAAGTGGTTGCTGTTTAAACCCCAATGGGGAAAAAAGGTGCGCAAAATGAGTGTAAATTCACCATTAAGAAAATAGAAGATAACAAATAAACAAACCGCTAACTGAGGCACACCAATGGACTTCCAGAAATTTTGGGGTTCATAAACATATGCTTTGACCTGGTCAAGGCAAATTCCTCATCCATCCAGTAACAAGATAACACATTTTGGAGACAGGTTCACTGCCTTAATACATAATCAACCTCTTCATGATGCAGGACGGGATACCTACCAACAATCAGACCGGTCCAAAATCCAAAATGAGTCGAAACAATTGTAACTCCCAGAAAATCTATTCTGCACGCATACAGCGTCCTAAGTCGTTTTATTGGAAGATTTACTTTTTATAATGATTGTCTTTTCGAATCATAATTAACTTGTTTTGGGTCAACTCAACCCAGCTCGACCTACTTACAATGTATTAAAAAAAGACCCGTTTCTTCTCGAATCGGCTACCCAACCCTGTTCACCCATCCACCTTAACGTATCTACTCATAGTACACTACTTTTCATGATTGTATCCCCATCGACCAACATGGTGTCATGAGAAGTAATGCTGTAATTTAGATGCCAGTTACAGCCTGGTACCCTCCTACTGCAACACAAGCATGGTAACAGCAAAATCACTGGCAGACGTCTAACTTATCTAGATATAAGAGTTTAAAAAAAAGCCAAAAACTGCTTTCAAAAGTTTAAGCCCTTGCTATAGGGCAGATTATATTGCTGCATACATGGTTCAATTAATAACATCCTACGGCTGCATATATAAATAAATGTTGTTCAATGCATTTAACTATTGAGCTTTTTAGACGATGTACTCATCTTTACGGGTTTTTGATTGAAACCGTGAAAGTTATTCACGGTTGTTGGATGGCTTATTGCTTCTTTATGCAAGTGTTAATGCTTTCTAGGCTTTATGCACTTAACTGTCAAGGATTACATGCATAAGGCAAGGAAAGACGGCTGAAACTACCCCTCATATTGCTACATTCATCTTAAGGATCAAATCTAGTATTGGACCGAGAAAAAGGAACTTGAGTGGGTCAAAAAAATGTCTGGTAACTCTTCTTTTACTCCGCATTTGTATCATATTATATTATGATCAAGGTATCAGAGAAACCAACGGTCCAACACTACCCAATCGAACACCAGCCACCTATAATTACATACAGTGTTCCCAAAATCCCATCTTAAAACTCTATTAGTGTCTGTCATTCTGGCCAGGCATTATGCGCCTCTTGACCTTATAAACGAGGTTGCTAATTTGGCACATTGGTGTTAGCATCATCTCACTGAACTACGGATTCCAAACTTAAACAGAAATCAACCCACAACAAACCTATGTTCATCAACTAAATTCTCACTCAAAATGAAATTTTTCAAAATCCTTTTGTAAGAGAAATAATGGTACAAAGATAATGCAAAATAAAGTTAATTCTTATATGCTTTCATCATCACTTTCTACACACAGAAACAAACTGTTTACACTCAAGTATTTGCTTAATCCTATTAAAGTAATAAGGCCATACAAGACCACACAACAACCCAACAACACTTGATTCTCTTCTACAAAGACACCGTTCACAAGAGACATAATAATACAATATTACTTGCACCGAACATAACAACATAACCATCAACATTAAAATCAACAACTCGTATAAAAAAGCAACCTTTAATTCATTACAAAAGCAAACACATAAACAAATTACAGGCTGCCGAATAATCATACTAAAAGTAACTATTAAACCCTAAATAACCAGTTAACATGAACAATATCACCATCCCCATACACACATTTATCCGCGACTAAAAACGCAATTAAACAAGTAAACCACAAAGTAGTAAAGTAAAAAAAAAGGCTTACCCCAGCTTTACCAGGGATGGTACAGTGCCAAACCATCAAATTAACAGTACCATCAGGAAGTGATTCAGGCTTAGCCACAAAACCCTAATTAAACATCAATCAAATCAACAATTAGACAAAATATATACATAAAATCGAATGTACAAATATATAAATTTAAAAATGAAGAGTTAGGGTTAGGAATAATAATAAAAAACAAACATGAGGATGATTCTTTCTCCAAGCTTTGCGTTCTTCAGTCAAACGGCCACGAGCGATACCACCAGACATGATATTTGATTTTGGTTTAGTGTTTGTTTGAGTAAAAGAGTGTGTGGTGAGAAAGATTTGTAGCCGCGTGAAGAAGACGGAGGAGGAGAAAGTCTGACTTTGTGGATTTGGAATTTATTTTGGATTCTTTAAATAGAGAGAGTAATAAATTATATAAACGGTACGCGTAATTTCCTCAAAATTTCTTCCATACAAAATACATTTCAAATTGTGATTCTTCGCTTCTCTTTCCATTCCTCTCCTTATTTTAACTTGAGAACAGAGTGTTAATGTAGACTTTTGTTAACGGGTGACAACTAAGAGCTTCCACTATAATAAATTTTTGTAAAAAGTTTATACATTAATAAATTTTAGATCTTTTGATTTTATAAAACTACATTCATTATAATATAAAAAGTAAAGTCCAAAAAACATCTCTGTGATTTGCCCTGTGGATCGGTTTACATCCCTAAACTTTTTTTTTGAACAATTATATCCCTCCGTTAGTAAAGTTGGCACAAAATCATCCCTAAGGACGAACGCTGCAAAGAAGTCCCCGTTAAGTCCCCCACGTGCTAGTCACGTGAGAGGTATTTTTGTCCAATTATCACTCCCATTATTAATTTGTTTTGACTTTTTTTAGTATATTACATGAATTCGTCCATGTGGATAGACCACATACAAACACACATACAAACACAACCACTCATCATCTTCACCACCTAGCCGCCGGAATACATCACCACCGCCGCCTCAACGCCGACAACCACCACTCACCGCCCACTCCAAAAGACTCCCCACCTCACCCTCTTCCGATATACTACATCACGCGCTCAAACCACCCCCACCTCGCTTCTTTCACCCACGCGCCACCTAAACCCCACCATATCACCATCACCGTGTCATATTCACAAAGAAGATAAAGGTAGGGTAACACACGCGAGTTTTAGCTCGTTATCCTTGAAACTCGTGACATGAGTCACGAGTTGACTCGTTTTGAGTCGAGTTTGGTTAGAAAACGTGGGAAACAACTTTTTAATAACAAAAATGTGGTTAAAACCATGTTGGTATCCGTGTCTCGTGTGCGCGTCAAGAAATCCATTTGATTGGGTCGTTTGGTTTGAAATGAAAATGGGTCGTTTGGTTTGAAATAAAAATGGGGTCGTTTGGTTAAAACTAGTCGAACCGAGAGCTTAAGCTCTCGGTGTGGATGTGATTGGTGGGGATGTTGTTATTGTTGTTGTCGAAAGGGAAAGACTTTTGATTGGGTCGTTTGGTTTGGCGTTGATGACGGGAAAGGCTAGGGCGAGACCTTTTTGGAGGTGTTGGTTTGGCGTTGGTTTGGCAAGACATTTTTGGAGGTGTTGGATTTGGGAAGAAGATTTATGCTTGTATTTATTAATATCATGAGCGTATTACAAAAATATTGTACGGAGTATATCATGAGCATATTTATATTATGCTTGTATTTATTAATATATCATATTACACTATTACAGTAATAATGTGCTTATTACCACTAAGATTTAAGGAAGAAAAAAATGAAATTATGTTGTATATGATAATATGGTATAATGTCAAAGATAACGTGTTGACATTTTCTTCACTAGATTTTAAATTAAGAGTAAAGTCTAAAATACATCCTTGGGAGTGATAATTGGACAAAAATACCCCTTACGTGACTAGCACGTGGGGGACTTAACGGGGACTTCTTTGCAGCGTTCATCCTTAGGGATGATTTTGTGCCAACTTTACTAAAGGAGGGATGTAATTGTTCCAAAAAAAAAGTTTAGGGATGTAAACCGATCCACAGGGCAAACCACAGGGATGTTTTTTGGACTTTACTCTAATATAAATCTTTGCAACTTAATAATTTTTTTAAAAAAAATACATTAAATGTATTGAATTCATAAAGAGATTCAAAAATTAGAATTTTTTCATGTCACATATACATGAAATAAGTGTCCATTATAGTTGAAATAAACATAATTTTTTTATCTTTCTTAAATTTTTTCATAAACCTATCGTAGTGGATGACCTAATTATCTAAGTTTATAATGTGAATCATTTGATAATTTATTACTAATGACTACATATAAACGTCATGTTCCCACTAATTATGATAATAATTACTAGTATAATTACAATAATAATATTAGTGGTAGCAATTCTTAAAATTCGTGTGATCGAAATTGTCAACATGAAATTTTTACGAACAATAATATACTACATATAACTATACTACATATAAAAGAAAAATTATTAGATTTTTAAAAATGAAATGTTGAAAGTTAAAAGTAAGATAAATGTATAGTGTAGTTAATACTCTTATTAAAACATTCCATTAATTAAAAGTACAATAATGTATTTATATTGTACAACCAATTAAAATCATATCAATCAAATTAAAAACAACCAATTAAAACACCCCTTACTAAAAAGTACAATAAAATTTTCATAATTTACAATTTAAACAAGCTACAACATAATTCAAATTATAAAATAATTAAACACACTAATTAATGTTATTTTTAAAACACCCTAAAATGAAAAGTTTATGTTATCATACACATTATACAAATTAATAAAACACACACAGCTTCATACAAGCTAACAAGTTGATGGTACATATAGTTTTAAAAATCGGACCGGATCAACGAGTTCAACCAGGAACCAGTGTCGCCACCGGTTCGGCTAACCAATAAAAGCCATCCAAAAAGGAACCATAGATGACCCGTTGAAACCGATACAAACTAATGAATCAAGTCTCATTGCGATCTATTTCCCCGGTTAATCGTCACAGGGTACCCGCCGCCGCAACGCACGGGTACTCTGCTATACTATATATAAAGGAAAAACCAAAAAGTAAATAGTGAAAATATTAATACAAATAAACCGTAAAAACGTTTATTCATATTTAGCGATCTCGTTATGTTTTGTTGATAACAAATATAAAGTTATTATAAGTAAAATTATAAGAATACATGTTATGTAATAGGATGGGTAATATCTAAGACCCATGACTCATACCTATGGAGCTAATCCATAACCCATGACCCATTGCATGACATCATGCATGAAATCATGTTGGGTATTATCCATGACCCATGACCCAATGTCCATAACCCATGACCCAAGACCCATGACCCATGACCCATTTCTAGATACATTGTATCTTGTTTGGTACCCATGACCCAAATTCCATGACTCATGGCTCATACCCATAACCCATAACCTGGTTTTCAACCCAAAATCCGGATTGTTCTGACCCAAACTGCCGGATCCCTAGTTTTGCACTGGCCGGATCCCCCAAGTGAGGGATCCGCCAGAACCGTGGGACATAAGGCTTTTATGCCTATAAATTGTGAGTCATTTCTTCATTGTTACTCACCCTTCTTCTTACAACTCTCTCATATATTATCTCACTCTCCTAACCTCTGATCATTTGATCATTCTAGTAGTTCTTCTATCTTTTGTTGTGATTCTCATATAGGTCCTTCACAAAGGCGAGATCACGCTATACTACAAGTCATCCAAGCAAATGGTCCTTGATTGATTTGTCTATCCACAAGATTTATGTAGCAAGATCTTGTAATTCATATTTCACATAGTTGTTGTGTAATAGTTGTGTAAGGGTTTGGTTCTACCTCGTGGAAGAACTCGGTATTTAGCTTTGTACCGAAAAAAGTGTAAGCGACGTTGTGAGGCTTCTTCGCCAAGTTGAAGGAGCTTGTTGACATAGTGCTTAAACTCTCGAGTGAGGTACTCGGGGAGTGGAGTAGGGCAAGGAAGGTGTCCTTGTAGCCGAACTACTATAAATCACTTGTGTCGCTACTTTCTATCCTTTACTTTACTTGCTTTCATTATTTACTTTATGTTGGAATCACTCCTAAACCTAAATCAAGTGTTAGTAATTCATATGTAATAGTTAGCTTAATTATGGCCTTTATGTTTGTTATTAGCCTTAAGCTTATGTAGAAGGCCCATGAGCTTAGGCCCAAGCCCATAGGAGAAAGGAAGGGACTAGGAAGTGTTGCCCTAGCTTCCCTCCTATAAATACTCTTGTATAACCCTCACTTGAGGGTTGGTTGTTCAATTTATTTCTTTCACACACATCTACGCATAACCGGTCTACTATTTCGTGTGTGTGTGTTTGGTTTATCGTTCAATCGCCTCTATCTCTTTCTATTAAGCTTGTGTTGTAAAACTAGTGACCTAACAGTGGTATCAATCGCCAAATAGTTGGGTTAACACTTTTGTTTTGAAGTTTTTGTTTTCGGTCTTACGCGTGAGCGTGGTTCAAACTTTGGTTCGCTTAAAACGTATTTTTACACTTTTGAATCCAAGATTCTTGTCCTTTCAACGTTTTAAGGTGTTAAAATAATTTTTGGCAAAAGTTTCAAACTTTATCGTGGATCATTGTTTTAAACTAGTTTTTGTCACGAGGGTTTCATCCTACGCGTAATGCTTTTAGAAGTTTTGGATCATCAAGTTTCACACTTTTGTGCTATTTTGGTGATATTGAAGCTATTTCATCACAAAATCTAGTTTAGAAACATCTTTGGGCAAAAGTCATCTTACGAGTAGAACTACGCGTATCAAAACCCTAAAACTACGCGTAACTTTATCCGTGGTTTGATTTCGCCAGTGGTTTACTCCGTGTTTTCTTGCTTGGATAAGCCCGCAACACGTCGACTTTGGATATCTTTGCCTTTGTGATAGTGTAAAAGATCACTGGGATAAAACCCTAAAATTACGCATAAGCATAAAGCTTACGCCAGAGAAAATCCTACGCATAAGATTCATCTTACGCCTAAGCCCGCCTTACGCATAAGGTAATCCTCGCCTAACTTTGTGTCTCGCGATAACTTTAGTGTCTTTTCCTACTTACGCGTAAGCTAAAACTACAGCGTAACTCTTGATTGTTACGCGTAACTTTGGTGTTTTTACGCATAAGTGCTACTTGGCTATTGTGATTTCTACGCCTAAGGATACTTCATCAACAAAGGTTCATTCGACTACAAAGATCCATTTTTACCAACATAAGTTTTCAACATGTCACAACCACCATTTCCCTTACACTTATTCTCAACGACAACAACAACTAAGTCCACAACATCAACAATGGAATCAACAACAAGCAATTTATCAACAACAATTTAATCAACAACATACTCCACAACTTGGAGCAATTCCTCCACCACAAATGGTTCAAACACCGCCAAGTCTTCAAGTTCAACCCTACACAAACGATTTCAATCAACATCCATCAAGGAACACTATGAAGGAACCTACTTGGTTTGCAAAGATGTGTGAAGCTTTAAGCGACCAACAATCAATTCATGAGGTGGATCACTGATAGACCTCCAATGCTCACTCCAGAAACTACGATCAATGGGTAATTAGGTTCTTTAGGTTTTGTGATCGAAGAAGCCACATGGAAAGTTCTTAAAGAAGGTTATCTTGGAAGGTCCATTTCGGATGCCTCTTCGTCATTGTACCCGGAGATCCAAATGCTAATCCACCAAGGATGAACAATCAAACATTGCTCTTCATGCAGACTGAATCCGTAAGAACTTCTACACTATGAAGTCGATGAGCTTGCAATGCAATATATCCTTTAGGATTACCAAACCCAATTCTTCAAGTGTTGATGCTCAAAAGATCGCAAAGTCAATGTGGGAACACATTCATCTACTTATGGAAGGATCTACACTCAATCGGGAGGATATGGAATCCAAAATTTACTTGGCTTATGAACACTTCTTGATTGAACACGGAGAGACACTAGAGTCTTATCATCATCGATTCTCGACATCATCAATGATTTGGATAAACACAACATCATCATGCCAAGAATTGCGCTTAATACTAAGTTCTGAGTAGTCTTGGTCCCGAATGGGAGAAGTATGTCATTTTTCTCCGCTGCGAAGAACATGCATCATTCCACATACGGATTGTTGTACGATTACTTGAAGCCTCATGAAAAGGAAGTTGATAGGAAAGGATTCTCCGTGCTCAAATTGCTTCACCTTCACATCCGGAAAATCAACAACTTGCCTTGTATGCTCAAAATGTTATCCTCCTCAACCAAAGACTCAACCAACCGCCAATAACACACCAAATGATCAATCACAATAATCTCAACATAATCAATTGGTTCCATACAACAACAATGCTCAAGCCTTTGTCGGTGAAGCTAATGAGGAATCCGATCCGTTCAAGCATTGCAACAAGGATTTGTTATGATTGCTAATGCTTTTAGCCGTTATACCAACAAATCCAACAATCGATTCGTTCCTCATCTAATACACGAAATCAGTTGTTGTGAACAATGGACGAGTTGAAGTTCGAAATCGTGGTTATGGTCGTCCGATGGGCGGTGGTCAAGGTTTAATGTTGTGGATAGGAATAACAACAGAGCTCAGTGGTGGAACAAGGAAATGCTCGAGAATGGGTTGAATGGTCTTCGATGCTACAACCGCAATGAGAAGGACACTGGATAATGCATGCCCAAAGCCGAGGACTAAGGCGTGCTTATTTCAAAGAGGCTCTTCTTTGGCTCTTAAAGATGAAGTGGTGGATCTCTCACGCATAAAGAACGAGTTTTATGGCGGATGCGCACTCGAGATGATGATATGGAGGACTTGCAGCCAATGCAAATTATTATGTTGATGGCTAATATGCATGAGTTACACATGAGTGACACAGGCCCAGTGTATGACACCGATGGCTTGTCTCGTGTATGCGAACAAACCATATTTATCTACGATCTAATATCTCCGCCAACATCCGAATCCGCAAGGCTCGAATGTTCAAAATGAGTCATCTACATCTCATTCGACGATTTTCAATTAGACCCGTAGTTACATTTGACGATCAAGACGACCTTATGGTTTCCTTTGATAATCAAATTGACTTCGTGGTTATACTGAGGATCTAAATAATGATCATGTTGTGACTCCCGTTGAACAAACCGAACTTTTGCCTCATCCGGATCTTGCTCTTTACTTAAAGACCAAAGAATCCCAAATTGAAGAATGTTGTGCATTAAATCGGGACTTAAAAGTAAAATGCATCATTAACCAAGGATTTTGAATGTTTAAAATGCAACTCAACTTTTCAAAACTCAAGAAAATCGTGAAAAAGGTTTTGAAGCCGCTTTGCTAAATCTCATCAAACGAAAAATATTTAGAGACGGATCGTGATCTAGCCGCTCAAGAATGCTTTGTTGTGCGAAATAGAACAATCGAAACATGAACATAAAAAGCAAATTAACGCCTCACCTTGGAAAATCAAAAGCTAAGGTCGAGTGTTAACTTGCCAAAAACAGTTCTCTGCATACAAAAGCATTCCACGAAACGAATAGATGATCATCTTGAAGAAATTATCGACACAACGCAAACTTAAAGAGTTTAAAACGTTGTTTACAAACATGGTAAGTCAAGAATCGCTATTGAAAAGTTTACTTTAAAACCCAATCCAAATGGATATGGACCGAATCTTCGACTACAAACCTAAGCTTTCAACCAAAACATTCAAACCAAATCACAAGTTTCCGGTCGTAATATAAAATTGATAATTCTATTATGAGTGTTGTTGAATATCATCGTCAAGAGGAATTAGATGCGAAGACGAGAGTCGATCAAAATTAGAAACTGTTGTTTACAACAAACCTTTAATTACTCAAAACCGGTCACTTTCGTCACACCAACGGATTCTTCTAACACACCAAGGGTTATCATCAAAACGTCGACTCTTCTAATGTTAATCCCCAACCGATTATGCACAAATTTATGGTCCTTTACCTTCCATCAAGAAAGTAAACTCAAAACACGAAAATCGCAAAATTCTTAGATATTTTGACATTTTCATGGTCGACCTCAAAACTTTACAACATGAGATAGAATATCATTACGAAATCAAAGTTCAATATTTTCAATCGCCTCGGCGAGAAGAGACATCTTCGGAAAAATCTTTTACCAAATGTTAAAAATTTGAAAAATTGTGCATTGTCTTGGGAACAGGACTTTCATAAGGAACTTGAGTGATGAAGGTCGTTTTCGAGAAAAGAAACATCTATTTCTAATACTAAACGTAAAAGAAAATGTTAAGAAAAGATGTTGATCGACTCTTGAATGATGTTATCTGTCTTGATATCCATAATATTGTGTTATTGAATTATGTGCCATATGCATCCGATTATATCTCTAACGACATCGTTGACCTGTGGTAACTATTGAGAATCTTGATATTGCGCTTGATCGAGTCTTTAAAAGTCGAAAATGAACGATTGCTTAACGAACTTTCCAATGCAAAACGTCGTCTTAATTGGTGTCAAAACATATTCACAATCAACAACTTGTTTTTCAAAACAAAATCGCTCGATTCGTGCAAGATCTTCTCGATCCTAAAATTGAGCAACCGGATGATCAAAACGTGTCTTTGAAAAGTCAAATCTCAAAATATGAACAAGAACTTGTAAAAGTTAAACAGAATATGGTGTCATATTTGATTTACTCAATAAGACTCGTCATGAAGCATCAAACGAACTTGATCACTATCTTGCACACACTAGAGAAGTAATGCATTTCTTTGGTAATATTCATTCGAAAATCAAGATTTGATTCACACTATCTTTAAGTTAAGAGAAATGTTAGGAAAGTATGAACTACTTCCGCCTACCGTGATTAAGAGAATAGCACCAAGAACACTTAGTAATCATGAACCTAGAATTCCTACCGCCAAAACACAAGTTGCTAACGTGCTTCCTTCTCTTGAAACAGAATAGTTGCGTCTTTTCCAAACGTCCGCACTTCACGACTTAGAGCACTACATCAAGAATAGGAAGTTGCGACCTAAGAAAAGATCAATAAGGAATGCTAAAGTATAAGAACACCCTAGGACTATGAATAAGACTCACGTTGCTTCCACTATGGATATTGCGTCGGCAAATGTAATAGAAATAGTGATGTAACGAATGCTAAACCTTTAAGCACTTTTGATATTCATCGATGCACCTTGTGTTATTTGTCGTAAAAGTCTCAATTCGATTGTCATGACAAATGTGTTGCTAAAGCTATTATATCTCGCTTACGGAATCCTAAGAATCGGAATACCTCTAGGCCCACTAATCATTCTAAGTCCGTGCTTGGTAGACCGCCTTCTTTAGATTATAAGGCAACCATTCTTTGTCCCCGTAGCTCCAGTTTCACCTCCAAAGAATGTAGTACCACCTAGTGCATTCACTAAGACTAAAGCAAATAGTAGTTATAGATGGCGTAAATGGATATATAGCACACTAGGATTTAAATGAATGCCTAAAGTTATTGATGTGTGTATGTCTACTATAATCGCTCAGAACCTCTAACATTTCGGGTTCCACATCTACTTATTCCATCCGTGTCGTCATGTGTAATGCAGTGATCTGAGATCATTCTAGGATTGTTGATAGCGGATGTTCCCGACACACGACAGCAATCTTAAACTGTTATCAAACTTTATTGCAAAGTTCATTGGCACCGCCGATTCGGGAATGATCACTGCAGCTATCATGGGCTACGGAGACTATATCAATGGGAACATCGAAATTAGCGGGGTTTATTATGTGGAAGGCCTCTTACAAACTGCTTTCGAGAGGTTAGTTACGTGATGGAGATTTGGAGGTTGCTTTCAGGAGAAATCTTGTTTCATTCGTGATCTACAAGGAAACGACCTTATGTCCGGCTCTCGTAACTCAAGTCTTTACACTATCTCTATGCAAGACATGGTTGCTTCATCTCCCATCCGCTACTTTCAAAGGCAACATCAACAAAATCCTCGGCTATGGCACCGCTGCCTCTCACATTTAAACTTTCAACTATAACCAATCTTGCTCGACACAAACTAGTTGAAGGTCTCACACGATTCCGGTATTCTAAAGATCACCTTTGCTCGACATGTGAACAAGGGAAAAGCACTCGTGCTCATTTTCCTTCAAAGGTGGAACACACTCTCAACATGTGCTTCATCTTCTTCACATGGATTTATGTGGCCCGATCGCGTGCAAACGATTAATGGCAAACGCTACATCTTGGTAATAGTTGATGACTACTCACGCCGGACTTGGGTCTACTTTCTTCAAGTAAAGACCAAGCTCCAAAGATGATCATCACCTTTCTCAAAAATACGTGTTCGACTCGCAACACCGCCGACTAATCCGAATGCACAAAGGAACCGAATTTGTTAACCAAACCCTTCGTGAATTTTATGAGAAAGTGGGAATTCAGCATCAAACATCTATTGCACGTACACCAGAACAAAACGGAGTTGTTGAAAGACGAAACCGAACGTTAGTGGAAGCTGCAAGAACAATGTTAATTGATGCGTGCCAAACAGTCAAGCTAAATAATCAGCTTAAAACTGCTTAAGCACGAATGCAATGAAGATCTGAGGAGTATAGAGTCTCCCCGGGTCGTTATGTCCCAGCGAGCTATGCAATGGATTTATCAAACGTGTAGTGATCGAGAAATTTGAACGAAAAAGGGATTTGAATGTGATTATAACTACAGGAAAAGCCAACAAATAAAAACGGCTTAAATGCAAATTAAAGGAAATTAAAAAAAAGATAAAATCTATTAAATAAACGCTATCACTATAATTAAAATGATGTTTTTGTTTTTATGTTTTTATAAAACTGAAATAAAAACTACGTGACGCACAAATAAAAACGTGAAACTTACACAATATTAACCCTAAAAATATGAAAATGATATTTTTATAAACCTAATGATAAAAGAAACTATTTAGAAAAAGAAAATTATTTTTATAACTAATTATCTAATTAAAAACTATTTTTAATTATTAAATAATAACCTAAAATACAAGAAAATATGAAACAAAGCTAGAAAAATAAAATTTTAACTTAGAAAAATCTAAAATATCAAAATAGAATTTTCAAAACTATTTTTGTAATTTTCTGATTAATTTTCTATTTTCTAGGAATTTTAAACTATTAAAAACTAATTAAATTACTAAAAATTACAAAATAAACTATGAAAAATATGGAAAATTACTTTTTTTACTTTTTATATTTATCTAAACTTAATAAAAATGAAAAATTATTTTTTTGAAGCTTTTCTTAATTTTTTATATTAAATGCTATTTAAAAATGTTTAAAAACTAATTTAAATTAAGAAAAATAGCAAACAAGCTTAGAAAAATCTGAAAATTTCAGGAAAAGTCTAAAACAATATTAGAAATATAAGAAAAATGGAAAAACAGATGCTTATTTGCAAGAAAATGAAACTGATGTGGAAATGCTTATTGAAATAAGCACTTGATTAAGCAAATGCACTCCAAAGGCTACCAAACTGATACACAAGCTATGATAAGCTAAAATACCCAAAATACAACAACAAACAACAAGCTTAACACTATGATAAGCAAGATTCAATGATTTGATGTTTAGAACTTATAAGCCAAAACAGATTCTGGGGGGGCAACTTAGGGCTTAAGCACAAGCTTGAAAATAAGCTAAAAAGGAAAAACAGAAATGGGACTCTATACTAGACCTAGCCAACTACTTATGCACCAAATTAGAGCTCGGGAAAGCTCAAATGAGCTCAGGCACAAGTCGCAAGAATCAGACAAACACACTGCAGCTTCAATGCGGTGTCATGGAAATGCAACCATCTTGACAAGCATTTTTGACCCTTGTAAAAAAATTGTAAAATTGAACAAAAATGGTGACAAGAAATGAGACCAGATGAAGTTTTTAGATCAACAAGTTTTACTGATTTTGACTTAGGAATGAATCCTAGAAAAATCTTTCCATTTGGCTCAAAACATGACTTTCTAGATTTTTGACTTTTGATGAAGTAATGAACTTTGACCAAAATGGATTTTGGATCCAATTTTAAGACTGAGATTGATGTTATATGATGTAACAAGTGTAATGCAAGCAAGCTTAATGAATTCTAAACACAAAATAATGATCTGCTCATCCAAAATCTCAACAGTGATCAGTAGAGATGGATTTGAGTACAAGTTTGACTTCTAGTGCTAGCAGACCCAATTTATTGACCAAAATGAGTTCAAATATACTTAAGAAACATGATCTAATAATGGGTATCCACTGAGCAAGCCTTAAGGGCAGTATAAACCATAAACCAAACACCCCTTTGTAAACTGTTTTGAGCTCAAAACTACTCCAAACTTTTAACCAACTTGTAATTATGATCAAGTTAACTTTAAATAACTAAAATACTGCTATGAGAACAAGTTTCAACAGATTATAACTACAAATGCCTTACATGCAAGAATTTGAGAAGTTCACTTACAAAGGTCCAAACCACAATGGCTAGCCATTACTGAAACAATGGACCACTAACCTAACCAAACCCCTATCCTAGCTCAATATCAACCCCCTTCCATGTCTGCTTCACCCATTGACCAAATCTGCACCCTTTTTGCACCTGTTTGACTTTTATTGACCAAGGATCAAAATAAGTGGAAACTTAAATGTGAGCTTGTACAAGGCTTTCATAAACTCATTTAAGCTTATTGAAACTGATAGATGAGATTTATGAAGCTTTTAAATGAGATTTAGACTTTGAGAATTTCAACAGTAGACATTAATGGTGAATTTTGAACATAAACTGATTTTGATGCTTGAAATTGATTGCCATACACTTGAATACTTAAGTTTAATACAATTTAACAAAATAATACAAGTATTACACTGAATTGACAACTTAATATAAAAACGACATAAGAAAGAAAATAAAAAAACTAGTAGACTACTCCTCTTGCTTCCTTTTGCTTCTCTTTATATCCCAATCTATTTCTCTCTCATCTCTGATGAATTCCCAACAATTTTCTTAGCCATTGGATGGCTTGAATCAATCCTGGCCTTTGAATCTGTTTTTGGCGCCAATTTTAGATTTCAACAGTTGAGAGTTGAGTGAAATGGGGGAGAGGTATTTAATGCATTTGGAGTTTGGTGGAGGTGGGGGGAACAAGGTGTGGTGATAGGTGAGCTGGGTGGTTGCAATGGTGGGCAGACAGGGGGAGGGAAATAGGGGAAAGGGATGAGCGGGGTGTGTTTGTTTGACTGGAATTTGACCACAGGCAGTATTATTAATCAAGGGGTCCAAATTGCATTTTGACAGGGGGTCACAAGTAAAAGGCAGGGCCAAAAGGATTATGATAGGGGTCCAAGGGTCAAAAAGGGTTTAATAATGCATAAGGACCCATTTTGCAATTTCTGAAAATTAGGGGACCACTTCTGCCATTTCATCAAAGTTGATCCAAGGGTTAAAAGTGACAAGCTTCAAAAGTGCAGGGACCAAACTTGACAATTTCTAATTTCAGGGCCATTTTGCCAAATTTCAAACTTGAAGGACTAATTTTGTAATTTCTCAAAACTTTTACATTTTCACCAAAGGACTAAATTTGACAACTTATGATTTTAAAAGGACCTTTGGTGATTTATCTTTGAAATTATGTGCTAGGACTTGTTTTGACAACTTTTGAAACATGGGGACCTGAACGCAATTTTGCAAATTTGATATGTTTTTCATCCGATTTTGATATTTTGCATTTAAAACACATAAAACAACGATTTGTGATATTTTGATCATTTTGATGTGTTTCGAGTGTTTTCGGATGATTTTGCGGTTTATTTTGTACAAAATGATGAGTATTTAGACACTCATCATTAATCAATGCTAAACTTCCAGATTACTTGGGCGTGTCGTATCATCGCATGCTATACTCAAAACCGTTCTATGATTACAAACGCCACAACAAAACACCTTCGAGCTTCTCCACAACCATAAACCGAATCTCAAACACTTTCATGTATTTGGATCCCTTTGCTATCCGAATAATGATCGTGATGATTTTGGAAAGCTCAAAGCCAAAGTCGACATTGGAGTCTTTATTGGATATTGTGAGAATTCTAAAGGTTACCGGATCCGGAATCGTCGACAAAGCGAGGTTATGGAAACGATTCATGCTCATTTGATGAACTTACGGAAATGGCTTCCGAGTATAACACTTGGAACCCGGTCAACCGCTTAAACTTCCTCAACCCCATCATCGCCTAAACAAAGCCCCGGCTCACTCGTCAACAAATGGAAAGGTTATTTGCTCCTCTATTCAAAGGCGATATTGATGAACGTGCTCTGGTGTATCCATTGCTTCACCGCTCAACCTTATAATACTCTTATACCGATACACTGCTACAACAACTATCTGTTGAAGAAGCACCACCATTGACTCCACCACAACAGCTTGAACAAACCGCTTCCAACACCGATGAACCAAATGATGATATTCTTAATGAAGTACCCCACATGCGATTTTGATCCAAATGCGTTCTTTAACCCGTTTGCTAATGACATCTGCGCACTGATGTCGCGGAATCATCAACAAACCATTTGAATCCTCGAAATCGCACAATGTATACCAACATCAACCTCTACACATCGATGGACAAAAGACCATCCTCCGCAAACATTATTGGCAACCCGAATCAACCAACCGTTATAAGACAACGTCTTCACACGAGATGGTGAACATTGCATTTATGCGCCACCGTCCCGCCAACTGAGCCTAAAACATTAATGACGCAATGACAAAAGACAATGGATCGAATCCATGCAAGAAGAACTCAACCAATTTAAACGCCTTGAAGTATGGGAATCGGTTGAAAGACCAACAAGGGTCTACGCCATTGGTCTCAAATGGATTTGGAAAACAAATTGGATGTCAAGGGCGCCATCCGAAACAAGTCACGCCTAGTTGCTAAGGGTTATCGCCGTAAGAGGAATAGACTTTGAAGAATCTTTTGCTCCGTTGCTCGTCTTGAGGTCGTTCGGATATTTCTCGTCATGCTCATATGAATATGACGGTCTTTCGGATGGATGTCAAAATGGCGTTTCTCAATGGACAACCGAAAGAAACAGTTTATGTCACCAACCGTAAGGATTCGTTGATCCCGAGTTCTCAACCATGTCTACAAACCGAACAAAGCTCTTTATGGTCTCAAACAAGCTCCTGCATGGTACGATAAGCTATCATCTTTCCTCATTGCTAATAATTTCACCAAAGGTTCGGTCGACCCTACTCTTTTATACAATATCACAGGGCACATATCTTAATTGTTCAAATTTACGTGGATGACATCATTTTGGGTCTACACATAAAAAGTACTCAATCGCTTTTGCAAAACTAATGAAGAAAAATTTTGAAATGTCCATGATGGGTGAACTTACGTTCTTTCTAGGACTCAAGTTCATCAATCACCCGTGGTATTTTCTTGAGTCATCCAAATATGCCCTTGAATTGTTAAACAAATTTGGAATGAAAACCTATGACACTTATGCCACACCAATGACTCATACCAAGAAGCTAGATCGATTTACATGGAAATTAGTGGACCCTACCAAATACCAAGTATTATTGGGTCTCTTATGTATCTAACACCAATGAGACTGATATTGTCTTTGCCAGATATCTTTGCTCCGTTATCGATCGCGACCAATCGAAACCCACCTCTCTACGAGGCTAAAGAATCCTCCGATACATAAAGGGAACCATTAACTTGGGGATCCGTATCCGGCGGATTCGGTTTTGAACTAATCGCTTTTTGAGCCGACCACAGGGATGCTTAGATTCACGGAAAAGTACTTCAGAGCACTACAATTTCTTGGTGATAAACGGTGTCCGTGCAATCAAAGAAGCGTGGATTGTACATCGTTGTCATCAACCGGCGTAATATGTAGCCATGTCGGCGTGTTGTGCTCAAGTCATCCGGATGAGAACACAACTCAAAGACTATGGTTAGGTATTTGATGAATCCGATGTCTCATGACAATCGGAGTGCCATTGCGATCTCGCAACTCGCCCAAAGACTAAATCAAAGCACATCGATCTTCGCTATCATTTCATCAAGGACCACGTGGAGCAGTGCAGTTGAATTATACTGGTGGAGTGCAGAATACCAATTGGCGGATCTACTCACCAAAGCCTTGCCTCCCGCTAGGTTTAATGAGTTGGTCCACCGGATTGGTATGCGGTGTTTGACTTCAAGAGGAATTGGATGAACTCTTATAACAATCTTAAAATCACCAAACACCAAAATCTCTTTTGTAAATATTTTTCAAAACCAAAAATACAAAATATAAAATCAGATAAAACAACAAAAATATTCTTCTATCTATTTTTCTTTCAACATGGTAAGTACATTTCTTCCGTCAACACTCAAATCTTTCAAAATTCAGTATTTTTTCAATCAAGTGTTGAGGGGGAGAAAATAAATAATTAACTGTTTCAAAACATCCGTGTACTTACATGTTATCCTATATTGGTTGTTTCTTTAAAATGGTGGTCTCATTTTCTGGTTCAATGACACTCCTCGGACTAAATTTTTTAACCTTTCATTATTTTCTTAAGTCAAAGGGGAGTGTCGTCAAGTTTCTTTCTTAAAATCTTTCGTTTGGTAACCAAAACGGAAGTTAAATGGCTTTGGATGAAAAAGGAAAAGGTGGAGGGACCAAAACTGCCAAAAGGTTAAAGTCATTTTAATAAAAACACCCCACCTAACTTTTCACTTCACATTTAATACTCAAACCAAACTTCATCCTACGCTTAATAATCGTTCAAGAAATCTGTGTTTTGGATCATCAATTTGTAAGTGTTTTTGTGTTTATAACAAGGTTTTAAACAATGGTTTTGAATTTTTCATGAATCCAACGGTTTAATCTTGAGATATTGTGACTTTTGTGGTTTACGCGTAAGCGCAAGAACACCTAATCATGAATGGGAGTTTTTGGTTAAAAGGGTTGTGTCAAAACGTTCTTAAAACATCAATGATACCATTTTAATCCTCAAAACTTACCCAGAAATACGAATTGATGGAATCTGGAAAACTAGGGTTTATGCGTAGTTTTGGGTGTTTTCAAATGTGATTGTATTTGGTCAAAAAGATTGTTGTGTGATGTTAATATCATGATGAATTGATGTTATCTAAGCTCTAAAACAACCCAGAAACACTAATTAAGTTAGAATTAGAAATTAGGGTTTAATGTTCTTGAGTTTTGGGCACTTTTGATTCACCACGAATTGGGTGTTAAAACATGGTTATTACACTCTCACAACATCTAAGACTTACCAGTAAATGTTTTGTGCAATTCCTATGGCTAGAAATCATATGCGTAATTCATAAACTTTAGGGTTTTAACTTACGCGTATGACTTTCTACGCTTAAACTGTTTAACAAGTTTTCATGCCATGAACTGTTATAAGATGAATGTATGGGTTAATATTGATGATATGATGAATTTATTTCAGGTTTGTTACAAGTGAGAATTCAGAATCAAGGTCTAAGCAAACCACGATAAGGATCACCTTACGCGTAGCATGTTATCGCGTAAGAGTAATCTTACGCGTAGCGTCCACGCATAAGGTTCTACAATGGGACCACGCGTATCCCGTGAAGGATATGCGTGACAAAGGACCTCACGCATAAGGCCTACTCTTACGAGTAAGCCTTACGCATAAGGCCTACTCTTATGAGTAAGCCTTACGCATAAGGTTTTTATACGCCACGCCGAAGCTCTACGCATAAGGTCCCCTGCTCCTACGCTAATACTTCACGCGAAGTCGGGATCCCACGCACAAGCTTTCGTCACGCATATAACACTCCACATTACGCATAACTTTTCCACTTTTACGCATAAGCCTTGATTGACCTTAATCATGAATTGTTACGCGTGCAAACTTGTAAATAAACAAATCATAACATCACGAAACCAATTATGTCACTAATAAGCCTAAATGTTTAAAATGTTGTGTAAAATAAGTGATAACATAAACTTTAAAAGGTAAAGTTAACTAACTCACGAAACTTATCACAACGTCATTGGACTATTGAACACAAAAGTGACTTTGGACTCGTAACAATCATTGACATTGTACATTCAATAATTAGACAATAAAACCTTATGTTGACTAACATTATGTCTTTCGATATGTTGGTTCATTTGGCTAATGTTATTTCAGAACAAGACATGGCTGCTCAAATGAATGTGGATGCACCAGATGTTCTCACAATGGCCGATATCTTCCCTAATGGCTATCCGAGGAAGATTGGAAAGAACAACCTTCGGGTTGACTTTGAATCATCCTTACCAGAATCTTCCTGTTTGATTGGTGTGGATATTCTAAAGAATCATCCTTACCAGAATATGCTCTCACATTCTGCTACAATACCGGAGATCTACATTCAACAGTTCTGGAATTCAATGCAGAGGATCAAAGGTCAAAGTGCGGTGATGATGACGCCAATCACAAACAAGTCACCATCACACATGCAGACTTACGGGTCGTTCTTCTCATCCCCGACATCGAGCCAACCGACTTCTATGCCACACCGTCAAGAGACAGTTTGCAATTCTTGATTGATATTGGCTATGATGAAGCGTCGGAATTATCACTAAGCATTCTCATGGAGCTTAAGAACATTCCTCAACCGTGGAGAACCCTCTACATCATCATTACCAAATCATCTCTCGGTCGTGATAGCGGCTATGAGCATCCCAAGCTCATAGAACTATAAATCTTTGGTCATTAATCAACATGAAGCACATCGAGCTTGAAGCTCGATATGGGATGACATGATGTCATTTCTCAAAAGCTTGGCTCAAAGATTCCTATGTCGATACACTAAATGTTGATCTAGAGAGCACTTGGACTTCATCCCGATATTCCCAAGAGGCTCAATGACCCCGACAATCACGACATGTTGATCGAGCCTATTTTATCTGCTCGTAATCAAGGAATCTTCAACAAAGATACAAGGTCTTTGTGTTGCACGATCTCCTTCTCTCGATGAACTCAAACAACTCTACTCTTACAAAAGATATATGGTAGCTGTGAAAGAGAACAAAGTTGGCTTTCTTGATGAAAAATCTTCCGCACGCCTACTAGAAAAACCAAGAGGAAGTGCGGGAGTGCTACAAGTCTCGAGACTTAGAGGAAGTTCCCCAAGAGGAATCCTCCTCGTAAAAGACTGCTCCTTCTAAGGAAGCTGGTCCTATTCCCATTCCAAAGCTTGAACCACAAAGAAAGCTAGTGGACTAAAGCTCAAGATACCCAATCGACGAAGAGGTCTTCTACTCGAATCAAGAATCAAGCACCTCCTTCAAGAGCAAAACCTCCCACCACCAAAGAAGAATAAGCAAAGGGAAGACTCAAGATTACTTGTGCCATATGAAGAGGATAGCTCGGAAGAAGAGCAACTGGATACATCCTACGGAAGAAGTTTAAAATCGTTAGACACCTACAAAAGCTAAAGAATTTGAACAAGATCAAATGCGTGGCCGGAGGTTCGAGTGGTGGTGTCCACTCTTCACCGATCCCGATGCGGTTAATCGACCTATAAGGGAACCGTGCCACCACTCTTGTTCAACAAAAAAGCTTGTGGAAGACTCTGCCGATCATAAGATTGAGAAACCGTAAAAGGATAAGTCCGAGAAAGAAAAGACCGATGAAGAGGCCCGAGCTCGGGACGGAAGTAAAAGCTAAATCTAGACAAGATAACGAAGAGAATTATGATGATTATCTTCTCAACAATTCAATTGCTCCAAGGAGGATACTTCACCTCCAAAGGACCCCGAGTCTCCTCATGTCTCATCATCATCAAATTCATCATCTCATTCGCACCACCACCATCTAAAAGATCAACCAAATCAACATCCAAATCGGTGAAGAAGCCAACTCGATCTTGGATTCTCAAACTCATAAAAGAATTGTGAATCTTCACAAACAAGTCGAAAGAAAGACATGCTCTACGGAAAATGAATTTCTATGTCGATCAAATATAGTACCTTCATGACGAGAATGACGAGATGAAAGTTGAAAGGGTGTATGTCCAGAAGCTCATGAAAGATGATTTTCAATGGAAAATGGACGAAATGATCAAAGGTTACACTCACAATTACCTCCTTGACATTGTTCCGAAAGTTACAAAGGAGTTGTTCACCAAACAACTCTATCCGAATCTACTTCACCGCCAAGGCACTATGAAATCAACACCGATGCACGTGAACATCAATCCAGTTGATCCCATAATATTCTCGATGTCTTTGAGTTAGTTGATCGGCTAGTAGCTCAAATGTCCAAACGATCCGCAACACTTGCCTCTCACGAAGATAAATTACTTGAAGCATTGCCGAATATCAACTCAAATCAAGATGCCGAAGAAGTCGAAGGCCAAAGCGCCCACGCGACGATGAAGATAAGGATCAGATAAGAATGACGAGCATAAACGTCAAGAAGTCTCGGTGAATCATCTTCAATGCAACCTCCACCCAAACGGACTCCGGACAACAACGGTCTCCTCCTCGCTCTTCTACCGAAAACCTCGAGATTCTTCGAGTTACCACCGAGACTCGTAAAACCGGTGATCACTTTAGTATACTGGTGGTGACGATGAGGAATTCCAAGAGCCCCAACAACAACCCACCTCTCCCGACAAAGGTAAGAAACCCGAATCTTCATCTAGGTCTAAGAAAAGAAGAAGAAGGCGCCAAAGTCGACGTCGTATCATGGCTAGATGAAGATGACACAGAGGAATTTGAATGGTTTTCTACACTTGTTAATTCCACCCCTATCCACACAAGGTCAAAATCGGAAGACGGTAGTGCGTTGGAGCATGCTAAGTTCTTGCAAGAGAAATTCCGTGTGAAAAGATGACGAATCCGAGTTGAAGCGAATCAAGAATGAAGCATTTCAACTTCTCAAAGATAGCTCGGAAAGTGCTATTGAAGTTGAGTATCACCTTGACAATATAGCACGAGCCATGTCTAACAATATGGATTGGCTCAACCCGAAGCAAACATCGACTTCACCAAACGGACAATCCTCCATATTACACCGATCGGTCTAAACCTCTACCGACAATTGGCCAACCAGATCGCCTAAGATTCCATTTCGCTATTTCTTCAACAAAGACTTGGAATTTCTTCTACACGGCAGTTGATGATTCAAGGAAATATGCTACATCTCCGACACTTCCGTTCTCGTGACCATATACTCAAACCGCATAGCCATCGAGGAAAAGGCTACCCACATGTTTTCTAACAATGTGGAATTGTATGACCGTGATGCAATGTATGGGATTCACCATTGGCCGAACGCCGCGAATCTACTACGTGTCGCCAAGTTCGAAGTCTCAAAATGAAGTGTTCAAGATTAAAGGAATCGTTCTTTGTTAAACATGTTGATCTTTCGCCTAAATGGGACTACACTTTTCTCAAGAATATCATGGTCAAAAGACAAGACGAAAGAGATTATGCATTCGATGAAGCGGACTTTCGAATTTGTCTCTCAACGACATTGAAGATCCAGATCTTGCCAAAGTACGAGGGCGCATGAGAAAATTCTCGATCAAGTACAACGTGAATACATCAAGTCCTTGCTAATATTCATCGAAGCATAGTCATACAGAACGTGTAGAAGATCTTCACTTGCGCTTGAATCATATCGGACCGTGTCAACTTCACTCCACCTCGCCTAGATCTTCCCGACATCAACCGCTTCCACAATACACACTCATCAAGAAACCATTCGGCGTCGCTTATCGCAGTGAACTTCAACGAAATTGCTTGATGGCGTGTAGAGATCTTCACAAGTTTGGGGATCACACTTTGAAGAAGGTTAGGGACGGATTGGCTTATCGGTTGAAGGCGATATATGAAGGCATAGGGTCTCAAAAGCGATGGAACTCTCGTGACGTAAGGATGTGCGAGAGGATCATCAAAATGATTGATGAAAGGTTGTATCGAAGGATCGATTCGAACGTTGGAAAGTTTTGTTGGTGGTCGACCCAGATTAACATCACCGACTATCAACGCCCGCCTCGCACTCGCAACATCATCGGACTTCTGGTACCCTTGAATCGCTTCTTTTCATAATATTTTGGATGTATGATTTATTATCACGATGGCTTGTGCACACATAACAGTGTACAACCCGTTCTTGTCAAGAAAGGACTGATTGAAGGGGTTAAGGGTTATGTGTGGGGATAAATCCTTAATATCAATATCAAAAATACTCACGAAGATAGATTCAAATTCTCTTAGGAAAAAGAATAATAAATCAATCCCGTGTGTGATCGTGTAGTACGGATTAGTCAACCCGAATCGTTTTCCCAACGAGGCGTGAATTGCCAACGTCGTTCTTAGTTTGGATTTTATGCTTGATGATTTGGATTATAGATTTGATTATTAACTACGGGAATGGGAAAGTAATTAAGGAAATCTATCCTACGGGAAATCCTAAACGCGATCTAAAATAAAACGTAATTAACAAAACGCGAATAAAATGCAACTACGTCTAAATGATATTCTAAAAATGCCTAAATTTACTTTTACTCTAAAAAAATGTGATTAGAAAACTATTTTAGAATTAAAACTATTTTTTTTGGATTTTTCTTGATTTAATAAAAATTAAAAACTAATTTAAACTATTTAAAATTCTAAAAATTACCAAATAAAGGGAGAAAAATAAGGAAAAATCTTTTTATGCTTTTTATATTTTTCTTAAACTATTAAAATTGAAAATTATTTTTTGAACTTTTCTCAATTATTTGCTATTAAATCTAATTAAAAAGTGATTAAAACTAATTTAAATTGAGAAAAATAGCAAATGAAGACCAAAATTATGAAACTTTCGTGAAAAATCTAAAATGATATTACTAATCTATGAAAATGAGAAAATCAACAGGTTATGTGTAAGATTAATGAGCTACTGTGTAAACTGCTATTCAAATAAGCTAAAAGAATAAGCTAATGATCTATTTAACCAACCAAACAGTAACTACAGCTTACTTAAGCTAGAATGAACTAATTGCAACTAACTAAACCTAATCCTAATAAGCCTAAAGATCTAATCAATGAAATAAGCTAACTGCTTATCTCAGCAAATCAGTGATCACCCCTACTGTTGGGGCTTAAGCACAGGCTTATAGGATAAGCTAAACAGAAAAACACTTGTGCAATCTTATAGACACCCTGGCCAACTCTGATTGTACCAAAATTCAAGCTTAAACTCTTTGATTTGAAGATAGTGCAACATTATAATCGCTGATTCACACTTAGGTGTGAACAGGCGGTTAGAGCTAATTAGGAGCTTATTTGAAGCTTTCTTTAACCAAAACAGATTTCACCAAAAGTTATTTTCAAATTTAGACCGCTTAAACTAGCAATATCCAAAGTTTCAATCTCGAATCTCGAAATGAATCAATGAGATACAATCAAAGTTTGTGAAAAACTCGCAATATGATGATTTGACTTTTTAAGAACACACTCAAACTTTGACCAATTTGAGATTTATTCCAATCTCATGAACCGAAAATGATGTTTAAGCACTAAGTTTAATTACCAAAAGCTAGATCTAACACTTTCAAACCAATTTGCGACTTATGACTTCATCGATTTCAACAAAGGCGACACAAGATCGCTTTACAAAGAGATTTGACTTTTCAAGGAAATAGCTAAAACAATGACCTCAATTGTCTATCTAATAACTACTCAAGCAAGTTTCAACCACTAAACACTAATAACCTAGCCTTAAACACGGATATATCACCGATCCAAACACTCTTAATGCTACTTATTATAAAACTAACAAGCGAGATCTAGATAAGATATAACTAAACAAACATCAAACAAGCATCAAACAAGAATAAACATCAATAATGAATGATCAAACAACAATTTAAATGATCAAAACAGATTATCAAACTTACAAGTCATCCACACCACTATGGCTTGCACTTTGAAGATAATAGAACCACTAACCTATTCAACCACTATTCCTAATCCAATACCACTCAATTCTCAACCCAATCCAAAGAATCGAAACATCCAAATCCGGATCCAAAACTGTAACCTTATCACCATCAGTAGCATCCGATATTTTTGAGATTTTTGTGATTATGAGTCTAAAACTAATACAAGCTCACTATAAGCTACTAACAAATTAAATGAACTAGTAGAACAAGAGATCAATGGTGGATAAATCCAAAACACGATCTAAAGTTATTTTTGATTTTTGAATGATTTTTTGTGATTTTTTGTATTTTGAGATATTGAAGAATTAAGCTAAAACATTTATGAAAACACTGAAATAAGCAATAGATAGATATAATAAGCAGATATAAGAACTTAAACAAATACTTTGAAAAGGAAATGCTAAATTCTATTAATATGGAGAAATGTTGAATACAAATTACGAATTACAAAAACATTGAAAACATTTGAAACCACTACAACTAAGTCTAGAGAGAAGTAAAAAAATACAGAAATAAGATACAATAATGTGAATGCTAATGAGGTCTATAAATAGCAAGAGCTTGAGCTTAAGAAGCTTCTCGAATCCATCCATTTTGTGCTTCTTTGCATTCCTTTTCCACCCTTGGATCAAAATAACCGCTTCCCCTCTCATCTCATCCCTTGGATTGAATCTGGTGACTTGGCTCGGCAAATAAGAGAGTGACAAGTGGCCAATAGCACACGGATGGATGAGGTGTCATTCCTTTTGTCAGGGGTTGTCAGGGAATGTACGAAAGTACCCTTAATTGTGGTCAATTTGGGTTAATTACACGCGGGTAATTTAGGTTCTTCCTTTACGGTAAATTGGGTAAAAGGGGTAAGTGTTGGCGGGTTTTATTTTTATATTTATTTGGATTTGTTGACCGGTTCAAAGGAGGGTTGACCTGGTTTAGTTACTCGGGTATGGTTTGGGTTTTCGGGTAGGATAGAAACCGGGGTGCTAGTGTATATTGTTGGGCTCGGGTTTTTTCCATTTTGGGTCGAGAGTTAAGTGTAGGATTGGATTTAATATTTGATATAAGAGATAGTTAAGGGTCCAAACTTGTACACTTTGAATTTTCCAAGGACCGATGTAACCGAAATCTCACATAAGGACCAATCTTGTAAAGCTCAAATAATCCAAGGGTGCATTTGTAATTTCGAATCTTTGAGGACCAATTCATCATTAGCTCAAACTTGAGGACTAAACTTGTCTTTTCTTCAAACTTTCTTTGAAACTTCACAAATCATTTTAGAGAATAATATCTTTCAAAATACACAATCTCGACTTTCCAAATTTCATTAAAACTCTCTTGATCTCTCGTGCTCGGATTTACATCCGATTTGGATCCTTTTGCGTGTTTTGCATATCCGCACTGCACAATCACAAACTCAAGAAAACCACAAATATAAGCAATAAACGGCTTTTCCTTGGTTGTTTTGGGTCAGTTTTGCAAATGAAAAGATATGTGAATAAGCACATATCAAAATACCCCAGACGAGACCATTGTCGTGTCCTCACGCAATGCAATCAACTCACGCTTCTAAAACCAAGGATTTCAATCTCTTTCTACTAAACCTATGAAGAAGTAGCAAAGATTCCTCAAAAGAGACTAAAAACCCTTAATTCTAAAACGCCTGCTTACCTTTTATTTCACATGTATAGATATTACGATTAAGCACATCAGATTATGAATGACGGTTTGTTGAACTTTCATGTCGATCAATAACTCCAACATTTTTCAAACGACACGTTAGGATCACGGAGTAGAAAACACAACACAACGTGAAGTGACCATACGGATAGAATACATCGTCCCTGATTTTTCACAAGTCCCAAACTAAGCGTAAAACCGAAATCATTGTTACATATGACTCTAGATGCTAACACTACCCATGGAAGTTACTTGTGTACTTACTTTTCGTTCCCATTTTCCTATTTCCTCTAGATTTTTTTATTTTTTTGTGAGAAATGAATTTCTTCGAATTCTCGTTTCGATAAGAATTATTCCGATAAAGATACAAAGCTAAGTTGATAATTAGTTATCCGCCTTCTCTCAAGAACCATTGTCGTAAAAATGAGGTCCACATCAAGGAATTTTTATTCACTTACTTTTGATTTTTTCAATTTTCATACATCATTTTCAATTTTTTTTTTTTTTTTTTTTTTTTTTTTTTTATTTATTTTTTGAACTTTACTTTTTATTTATATGAGTCATGAACCACGGAGCTTCACGGGTAATTCCAAGACTATAGGCTTCATGAGATGAGAATCCCTACCGGTTAGGCTAAGACCTCATTCAATCCCGCTAAAGATCCAAGGGTCCGATCTCGACACCGCACTCACAACTTTACTTATTACTTATCACATATCACTTATTACTCAGCACTTATTTATTACGGATCCTTGATGTGTACCCAATTTTCAAAACAAAGATTCTTTTAAGAAGATAAAGAACTAACTATCGCCAAAAACTCGACATCTCTAATTATTTAGACAGATATGGGGTGAAACAATTTTGTGGGAACAAAAAGCCATAAGTACCTTCGATGGGCTCTAAAGAGAACCAACTACTCCACGTTTAGCATCTAAACTCGTAAATAACTCTATCATTTCTCGATCTCGCAAATTTAAAATCCCAAATAATGAGATCCGCAGATGCTTAGCCGATAATTTTAGATTATCTATGGTTAAGGAACAAGCTAGGCTCAACACGCCCGTCAAGTCGTAATTCTATTCCTACTCTCACCAATGGAAAGTCAATCAAAGTGTCAAAACATATATTAACTTAGCAAATGTTTCACAAATAATCTCAAGTCTCGCATTTTAAAGTCACTTATTAGAAACTAGCAAATCCTTGTTTAAGCTTCGCATATTTAAAATCACTTAGGGAGACTTGCAAAATCTTAGCCTTGTGAGCTAGAATCGCATTTTATAGCCTCTGATCTAAGCAATTAGCAAAGACTATATCAAGAAAAACGCATATTTAAAGTAACTTCTAAGAAACTAGCAAGAACTTTTCGATCATAAAACTAGCAAAAGCTTACAAAAAATTTTAAATTTTTCTCATTTTTGCACAATTTTTCATTTTCTAAGGAAAACGGGTTACGAGAGAAACACACACAAATAAGCAAGTGCGGTCAAATCAAATCAAGATTACCCTACCCCAGACTAGAACGAAACATTGTCCTCAATGTTTAAAGCAAGGGTATCACGAAAATCTAAAAGCCGTTTATTAAGTATGCTCAAAGATAAACGTTAGTCGATAAGATTAGGATATCGGATTTCCATCAGCATCGATCATGAGACTCGAGTGGAGAAAAGACAAACTTCGAGCACGAGAGTCTTCATATCGGGAACAATCCTACACAACATCACAAACAACCAAACACGAGAAATCGAAGAGGCGGACCCCTTCGCGTCACTTATTAGAAAATAGATAGAAGATAGATGGATAAGCATGGGGTGCCTCCCACGAAGCGCTACTGTTTTTGATCACCGAGTCGCTAGCCTGACTCGCCCCCGAATTCATTTGTCCTTGGGGAAGAAAGTGGTAGAGATACCGTGGTCAAAACGTATCCTCATTCCCAAGGAATGAGACCGGTGGGTTGGGAGGAAAGAAAATGTCGGGCTCAAGCACATAAAGGTTAAATCCTCCCGAACTCACAAAAGGTTTTTCAAGAAAGAATGATCCATCATCCGGCGGTTTTGCGGGCGGACGAATAAATGACGGATCAAGATGAGAATACTCCAAAGAAAGGAGTCCATGGTACAAAGAAGTGTAGTGCAAAGGTTCAACAATGAAGGCATCCAAGATAGGATCCTTTTTCCGAATAACTTTGGTGATAAGAATATACTCTCCAAAAAGTATCCCAGGATTGAAAATCTTGTCCTCAGAAAGGAACGAAATCAACGTATCATCCACGTGAAAATCCTCACGAGAAGAGGAATCACTCTCGATAAAAAAGCGATGTAGAATCTCCGAATCAACAATCTCATCACCGAAATCTTAACTTCCTTATCTTTCTTTGGGTAAAATGGATCATCATATTCGTTCTCTTCATTTTCGGAAAGAATCGAGTCGGTGGGAGCAAGTTCATCGGCGAACTTCTCAAAGTAAATCGACGGATCTTGATATAACAAATATTCAATTTCGCGTAAGTCGGCTCTAAAATCAAAGATGTCATCCTCACTTCCCGGTGGAAGGGGATCCATGTGAGCGAGTTCATCGGCGAACTCCTCAAGAAGAAAATTAATGGAAGAATCCTTGAGCTCGGGCTCCGAAGGATTAAAAGACGGCTTGACTTTTGAAGGGATATAAGAATCTCCGTAAAGCATTTGTTCAATTAAACGAATATCTCCTTCGATATCGATGTTGGCATTATCAATTTCTGGTGAAACTGAATCATTTTTCAAATAATCCTCAATTTCTTTCATTATAGAATCATCTTCCTCATATTGAGTATGGGAAGGGATATTAGAAGAAGAAGAAGTGGGATTGCCACTCAAAGAAAACTCGACGTTTTTAGAAACAAAATCAATCCGATACACAGAAAGTGGAGGTGGGACAAGTGGTGTGCTCTTAGAGCTAGCATTTTCCACCACAACCGTAGTAGTCTCCTTTTCTAGTTTCTTCTTTGCTCAAGACGATCGTAGACAAACTCTTAACCGTGAAACGTGAAAGATCAAATCTCGATGTCTTAGGCCCAACTTTTGAACAACCGAGGTTGGACGCTTTTGGTACTCCGTTATTAGTAGGAATTCCGGGTCCTTTGTCACCCGGTGTTACTAATTTTGGCCACATCATATTGTTTGGTAAAAGATTTCAAGTATTGTTAACGTTAAACGTGACGGCTTCTTTTCCAACTCTTAAAGTAATTTCTCCTCCATAAACATCAATCAACGCATGTCCAGTCCTTAAGAAACTCCTTCCGAGAATTAAGGGTACTCGAGGATCGGCATCAAAATCGACTACAACAAAATCAGCGGGAAAATCGAACTTCCCCACTTTAACAAAAACATCCTCGGCTATACCCTTTGGTGTTGTCGTAGTTCGGTCGGCTAGCTCGAGAGTCATACACGTTGGGGTAAGTGGAGGCAATGAAAGCTTATCGTAAATCGATTTCGGCATCAAATTGATACTCGCGCCAAGATCGGCCAAGGCGGAGCATTGAATAATTCCTTGAAAATCACACGGAATGAGGAATTTGCCGGGGTCACCTAACTTTTCGGGAAGTTTCTTGAGAATGACCGCCGAACAATTCTCATTCAAAGACGTTTTTGCCAAATCAACAATTTTCTCTTTGTTACTTAACATTCCTTTTAGCGTTGAAACAAACTTAGGCATGAGAAGAAGAGCATCCATGAAGCTAATTTCAAGTGAAGATCTTGAAATATCCGAAAGAATTTTTCCATTTGAAGATTTGCTTGTTCACGTTTCTTTTGATCATTCATCCTTGACGGTATGGAAGTGTTGTTTTTGACTTAGGTTTTCAACCGAGCATCCTTGGGCTCGAAGTTTGGACAACCGTGGGTTGGACATTCTCAAGACTCCCTTATCGGAGGGAAGCACCGGGTCCTTTGTCAACCCAGTCTCACGGTCTACCACACCGACGGAGAAGAAGAAGTAGTGGTAGGAACCGCGGTCCATCGTAAGCAACACCACTTCGGTAGTGATAGCTTTCATGTCACCTCTCGGGTTAGGAATGGTATCACTCGGAAGAGAACTCGAGGGTTGAGAATAAGACGTAGAAGGTTGATTGGCTTGAAAGAAACTAGCCATCATATCCTTAATTTCTCTCATAGTCTTGTTATTCGTAACTTCCATGTCTCTTTGAAACCGTCCTCATGTCGTTAATTTGAGTTTGCAAATTTCGAATGGTGCTATCGAACTCTTCATGTAAGACAGAAACTCATTGTTCGGAGCAACTTGATATTGTTGTTGAGGAGGAGGTGGTTGATAAACTTGAGGTGGAGGAGCTTGGTAGTTTTGATTACCATGACTGAGATTGGCTCCTCGGTTTTGATTGTAAGATTGGTTTTGATAACGGTTTTGATTTTGTTGAGGAATGGGTGCAAAACCGGGTGGTCCCATTTGGTTGGCACGGTATCCTTGGTTCTGATTCTGAACCGGATTAGCAGATGCTACGGAAGCATTTCGGAGATCGCCATCGGTGGCTTGACAATTATAATACGGATGAGGACCACCGCAAATAACACATGTTTCAGTAACGGCTTTGACTGGTTCAGATTTATGAATCTTAAACTCTCTCATCATAGAATTAATAGCATCAGTCAGTCCACTTAACTCACTCCTCTGAATGTAGTTGTCGTTCGAAGTGATCTTAGAAACAACCGGTCGGTTCCTAGATGAAGAAACTTTTGACTTATTTTCGATAATCGTTCTAATATCGGTGGGCATTCGACTCAAGATATTACCACCGCGCCGCATTGCTTAATCTTGATCGGATGGAGTAAGAGCATTATAGAACGATCAATCGATGAAGATCGGTAAAACCGTGATTTGGGCATTTACGTAAAAGTTCCTTGAATCTATCCCATGCTTCTCCAAAACTCTCGCCAAATTTTTGTTGAAAATTTATGATTTGATTTCGTAACATTGTTATTTTGACGGAGGAAAGAATTGGTTCACAAATTTCTTAGAAAGATCTTCCCATGTTGTAATCGATCGAGGGGTTCTTTTTCTAGCCAAGTCCGGCTGCCCCTCAAGGGAAAATGGAAACAATCTCAACTTAATCGACTCATGAGAGACGCCCAAAGTTAATCGTAGAAGCAACTTGATTAAACCAACGGAGGTGTGCTGGGCTCCTCATGATCTAAACCACAAAAGGTTTATTAGACACCAATTGTATTAGATTTGTTTTAGTTCAAAATTTTCGGTGTTAATTGGTGGAAGTACGATAGCATCACCGTATCCGCTCACGGAGCTTGAAGTAACTCGCTCATCGCTCGAGTGTCCGCCATGACGGGTTCTTCAACGATAACACGTAACTCGGCACGCCTATTCTCCGATTACGCCTACGCCTTGATTGAGAGCGAGTGCGCATGCACTTAAAAACCAAGTCAATTAAAAGAAACCGATATTCGAAAACACAAAGGAACTTAAACCAATAATCCCAGTGAATAAACCACCTCTACAAGACAAACGCACAAGCGAGCGGAGAAGCTTTGTAGGTCGTGTGAGCTTATTAAAACCCGCTTCTTTTCACCGCAATTTAATGTCGCCGTCCTTGTACCCACCACACAGCTTTGTTTATCCGATAGAAGTAAATAAATCCACAAGCGACACAAAGGCAAGTTTTTGATCTTTGTTCGAACTTATAATGATAACACCTCCGTTGAGAATGTTATATATTTGGTATCTTCTATTTATTAGCAAAAACAAAGAGAAAATCTTTTTGTATTTTTAATCTGATATATATATATACAAAAGAAAAAGGAAAATATTTTTTTACTTTTTTTTTATTTATAGAAAAATAACTTCACGAATGAAGGTTCTCAAGTCACTAATCGACAAACTTCAAACGATATTGTCGTGACACAACCTCCCCGGCAGCGGCGCCATTTTGATTGAAGGGGTTAAGGGTTATGTGTGGGGATAAATCCTTAATATCAATATCAAAAATACTCACGAAGATAGATTCAAATTCTCTTAGGAAAAAGAATAATAAATCAATCCCGTGTGTGATCGTGTAGTACGGATTAGTCAACCCGAATCGTTTTCCCAACGAGGCGTGAATTGCCAACGTCGTTCTTAGTTTGGATTTTATGCTTGATGATTTGGATTATAGATTTGATTATTAACTACGGAATGGGAAAGTAATTAAGGAAATCTATCCTACGGAAATCCTAAACGCGATCTAAAATAAAACGTAATTAACAAAACGCGAATAAAATGCAACTACGTCTAAATGATATTCTAAAAATGCCTAAATTTACTTTTACTCTAAAAAAATGTGATTAGAAAACTATTTTAGAATTAAAACTATTTTTTTTGGATTTTTCTTGATTTAATAAAAATTAAAAACTAATTTAAACTATTTAAAATTCTAAAAATTACCAAATAAAGGGAGAAAAATAAGGAAAAATCTTTTTTATGCTTTTTATATTTTTCTTAAACTATTAAAATTGAAAAATTATTTTTTTGAACTTTTTCTCAATTATTTGCTATTAAATCTAATTAAAAAGTGATTAAAACTAATTTAAATTGAGAAAAATAGCAAATGAAGACCAAAAATTATGAAACTTTCAGGAAAAATCTAAAATGATATTACTAATCTATGAAAAATGAGAAAATCAACAGGTTATGTGTAAGATTAATGAGCTACTGTGTAAACTGCTATTCAAATAAGCTAAAAGAATAAGCTAATGATCTATTTAACCAACCAAACAGTAACTACAGCTTACTTAAGCTAGAATGAACTAATTGCAACTAACTAAACCTAATCCTAATAAGCCTAAAGATCTAATCAATGAAATAAGCTAACTGCTTATCTCAGCAAATCAGTGATCACCCCTACTGTTGGGGCTTAAGCACGTGCTTATAGGATAAGCTAAACAGAAAACACTTGTGCAATCTTATAGACACCACGCCAACTCGATTGTACCAAAATTCAAGCTTAAACTCTTTGATTTGAAGATAGTGCAACAATTATAAATCGCTCGATTCACACTTAGGTGTGAACAGGCGCTTGAAACTAATTAGGAGCTTATTTGAAGCTTTCTTTAACCAAAACAGATTTCACCAAAAGTTATTTTCAAATTTAGACCGCTTAAACTAGCAATATCCAAAGTTTCAATCTCGAATCTCGAAATGAATCAATGAGATACAATCAAAGTTTGTGAAAACCGCAATATGATGATTTGACTTTTAAGAACACACTCAAACTTTGACCAATTTGAGATTTATTCCAATCTCATGAACCGAAAATGATGTTTAAGCACTAAGTTTAATTACCAAAAGCTAGATCTAACACTTTCAAACCAATTTGCGACTTATGACTTCATCGATTTCAACAAAGGCGCACACAAGATCGCTTTACAAAGAGATTTGACTTTTCAAAGGAAATAGCTAAAACAATGACCTCAATTGTCTATCTAATAACTACTCAAGCAAGTTTCAACCACTAAACACTAATAACCTAGCCTTAAACACGATATATCACCGATCCAAACACTCTTAATGCTACTTATTATAAAACTAACAAGCGATCTAGATAAGATATAACTAAACAAACATCAAACAAGCATCAAACAAGAATAAACATCAATAATGAACAGATCAAACAACAATTTAAATGATCAAAACAGATTATCAAACTTACAAGTCATCCACACCACTATGGCTTGCACTTTGAAGATAATAGAACCACTAACCTATTCAACCACTATTCCTAATCCAATACCACTCAATTCTCAACCCAATCCAAAGAATCGAAACATCCAAATCCGGATCCAAAACTGTAACCTTATCACCATCAGAGCATCCGATATTTTGAGATTTTTGTGATTATGAGTCTAAAACTAATACAAGCTCACTATAAGCTACTAACACTTAAATGAACTAGTAGAACAAGAGATCAATGGTGGATAAATCCAAAACACAGATCTAAAGTTATTTTTGATTTTGAATGATTTTTTGTGATTTTTTGTATTTTGAGATATTGAAGAATTAAGCTAAAACATTTATGAAAACACCAAATAAGCAATAGATAGATATAATAAGCAGATATAAGAACTTAAACAAATACTTTGAAAAGGAAATGCTAAATTCTATTAATATGGAGAAATGTTGAATACAAATTACGAATTACAAAAACATTGAAAACATTTGAAACCACTACAACTAAGTCTAGAGAGAAGTAAAAAAATACAGAAATAAGATACAATAATGTGAATGCTAATGAGGTCTATAAATAGCAAGAGCTTGAGCTAAGAAGCTTCTAATCCATCCATTTTGTGCTTCTTTGCATTCCTTTTCCACCCTTGGATCAAAATAACCGCTTCCCCTCTCATCTCATCCCTTGGATTGAATCTGGTGACTTGGCTCGGCAAATAAGAGAGTGACAAGTGGCCAATAGCACACGGATGGATGAGGTGTCATTCCTTTTGTCAGGGGTTGTCAGGGAATGTACGAAAGTACCCTTAATTGTGGTCAATTTGGGTTAATTACACGTTGGGTAATTTAGGGTTCTTCCTTTCTGGGTAAATTGGGTAAAAAGGGGGGTAAGTGTTGGCGGGTTTTTATTTTTTATATTTATTTGGATTTGTTGACCGGTTCAAAGGAGGGTTGACCTGGTTTAGTTACTCGGGTATGGTTTGGGTTTTCGGGTAGGATAGAAACCGGGGTGCTAGTGTATATTGTTGGGCTCGGGTTTTTTCCATTTTGGGTCGAGAGTTAAGTGTAGGATTGGATTTAATATTTGATATAAGAGATAGTTAAGGGTCCAAACTTGTACACTTTGAATTTTCCAAGGACCAGATGTGTAAATCTGGAAATCTCACATAAGGACCAATCTTGTAAAGCTCAAATAATCCAAGGGTGCATTTGTAATTTCTGAATCTTTGAGGGACCAATTCTGTCATTAGCTCAAACTTGAGGGACTAAACTTGTCTTTTCTTCAAACTTTGCTGAAACTTCACAAATCATTTTTAGAGAATAATATCTTTCAAAATACACAATCTCGACTTTCCAGCTCAGCTAAAACTCTCTTGATCTCTCGTGCTCGGATTTACATCTGATTTGGATCCTTTTTGCGTGTTTTTGCATATCCGTACCTGCACAATCACAAACTCAAGAAAACCACAAATATAAGCAATAAACGGCTTTTCCTTGGTTGTTTTGGGTCAGTTTTGCAAATGAAAAGATATGTGAATAAGCACATATCAAGGACCCTGTGGTACGCTTCAGTGCCACAATCCTTATAAAAGGAGCGAAAGCTTCTTACTTTTGAGTAAAACCTATCAAACCTTTCATTTTTCAAGGTTTTGATCAAAAGAACAAGTACTTCCCCGTATGATTTTTCAAAACCTCAACCGTTTACATCACTTGTTGAGTGTGAGTATTTGAATTAAAACTTTGTTCACAAATTGTTCACAAGGGTCATCTTCCCGAACACTCGAAATGGTCATATTTATTTCAACTTTTCAAAAATAACATTTTATATGTCATTTTTGAGGGGGAGAAAATATGTGATAAGAAATATGTTGTGTTTTGCTAGTTGAATCCTCGTGTGAAAAGACTTCAACCCATGAATTGACGGGATCTAACAGTCTTACATTGAAAAGATTTGTCTTCCAAAGACTTATCCAAGTAAATTGTACCTATTCGAGAAGCTCTTGATAGACATGAACTCTGATGGGTTTGACAACCTTTCGAGGTTTGTCTACACCTTCAAGGTAGTTATTAGAGCTAGTTGTCACCTAAAAGCTGACAATGTAACTCTTTAACTATGTAACGTAACCGTGTCTCACGGGGGATTGTCTATCTTGAGTCGATCAATTCAAAAGTGCTAGCTCTTTCCTCACTGTGCAGATTTCTGTAAAAAAACTCTTAAGCACATGTGGAGGGGGAGTATTTCTGAAAATCTAAAACTCTTGAAGTGTTCAAACATGTTTTTCATTCACAAACACTTTGAGAGATTTTCATGAAAAATGGTTTTATGGCAATGGAGTTATAAGGAGATTAAGGTTAGGAATAACAGTCTATGATCCGCCAGAGTGGGAGGATCTACCCAAGGACATCACAAATAGTTAGTACTTAGAAGTCCTTAGGTATGATTATAAAAGGAGAAAATGAGAATCGGAGAAAGAAGGAGTTGAAGAATTAAAAAGAAATGCAAAGAAAAGGATGAAAAGAAATAGCCCTCCAAATTATTCAACTTAGGGCGACACCGGGTTCAATTCATATACTCTTGGTTGTCACTTAGTGACGCCGGTATTGAAGATTAAAAGTCGTCATGGACCCGAAGGACGCATGCACTAAACCTTCTTAGCCACTCAAGTCTCTCTCAAAAGAAGCTTGTTTCATTCTCACAGGAACCCTATGTAAACTATTGGCTTTCTCTTAGAGATCGCCGGTATTGAAAAAGGAGACGCCTCCCTAGTCTCCGCTCAGAAAACCAAAACGCACTATTGAGTCTAGAGCCACGAGATTCATCAAAAGATCTCTTAGGTACACTTGACATTTCATCACTTGATGTTCAACAATAAGAACATCGGTGGTACGTTATCGAGTCCTTCACGTATCTTAGCAATGTCGAGAACATTTATGAGAGGTTCACATCCGTGATCCTCGGTGATTGAATGGAAACTCCCGCCGTGGTCAACATCAAACACCGACAAAGCAGTCACTTAGGTAAATCCCGTGGATTACGCTTAGTGTGTCTCAAACGGTCTGATCGTGAGGTGATGCTTGGTGTACCTCGACTCATCCGAATCAGAGGGTGTACTTGGTACATCGCGTTATCTCACTTGTGGGACTCCAGCTCAGAACGGCCTTTGTAAGAATTAGAGTTGTGTTTTCACACTATGTCATTAACACTCTCGAAGTTCAAACTTGTAAGTGCGGAACCGCTTATTACTAACCGCTTTCATGTTTACTTTATGGAAGCTCGAGCGGACGATCGTGCGATTCTTCACATGCTCATACCAACATCATCACTAATGGAAGTTCTATCTCAAAGCAACACAAAAGTTAGAATGATTCTTCACCAAATCAAAGAATCTACAAAGTTAAAGACTTAAAGAACTTCATCAAGATCGAAATCCAACGTCAAAGAGCGTGTGAGCATGTTGAAGAATGACGTGGAGACACAGTATGCAATGAAGGCACTGAGGCGATTTGATGCGCATAACAACAACATACTATCACTACCATCACAAAGAACAATGATCAAAGAACAAAGTTAAAAGAAGACGCCAAAGCAAAACTGCTTTAAAGAAAACAATTTCTCTACACCGGGAGATTGTTCAAATCAAGGCAATTCTTCTCACAAGAAAGAAGAATGTCGAAGACGCCAAAGCTACTATTACATCAAAGCCTTCACCGTTCATATTCATTCATCACCAACACTTAGGGGGAGATTGTTGGAATCACTCCTAAAACTAAATCAAGTGTTAGTAATTCATATGTAATAGTTAGCTTAATTATGGCCTTTATGTTTGTTATTAGCCTTAAGCTTATGTAGAAGGCCCATGAGCTTAGGCCCAAGCCCATAGGAGAAAGGAAGGGAATAGGAAGTGTCGCCCTAGCTTCCCTCCTATAAATACTCTTGTATAACCCTCACTTGAGGGTTGGTTGTTCAATTTATTTCATTCACACACATCTACGCATAACCGGTCTACTTATTCGTGTGTGTGTGTTTGGTTTATTGTTCAATCGCCTCTATCTCTTTCTATTAAGCTTGTGTTGTAAAACTAGTGACCTAACACTTTACTTATTATTTCATACTATCTATCCATCCATACGAATTCACATAAGATCGAATCTAAATCTTTGAAACTTAAATTAAAATCGGTAAAACTATTCAACCCCCCTTCTAGTTTTCCACAATTGGCATCAAGAGCAAGCTTTACAAAAGTTTTAAGTTAATTATATTTTAAAACTTTTCGATCACAATGAGTTTTGAAAGTTATAGAAGGGAAATCTATGCAACGACCTCCAAAGACTTAAAACTAATGGTTTTATTTATTGGAAAATAGATTTGAAACTTATGTGAAATCAAAAGATATTGATCTTTGGTATATTATTGTTGAAGGTGATTTTCAAGCAACTACAAAAGATGATAAAACCAAAGAATGAAGAAAACATTTCTCATGATCGTCTCACCGACGACCAAAAGAAAAAGCTTTCCAAAAATAGTGAGGCAAAAATGGTTTTATACAATGCCTTACCTAAAAATGAATTTGAAAGAATTTCTATGCATAAAACCGCTAAAGAAATTTGGAATTCTTTGGTTGTAACACACCAAGGAAATCAACAAGTTAAAAATAACAAAATTGATTTATTTGTTCAACAGAATGAACAATTTTCAATATTTGATGAGGATAGTATTGATAATTCTTTAGCTAGCTTTAATAATATTATTACTTCATTACAAGCACTTGATGAGTCTTTTTCTAGTCGTATTCATGTCAGGAGATTTCTAAGGGCGCTTCCATCAAAGTGGAGACCGAAGGTGACGGCCATTGAAGAATCTAAAGACTTGTCAATCCTCATTCTCGATGAACTCATAGACAACCAAAAAGTCTATGAGCTTGTTCTTGCTAAAGACTACGAGGTCTCAAAGGAAAAGAAAGAGAAACATAAATCCCTTGCTTTAAAGGCCAAGAAAGTCTCAAGTGATGAAGAAACCTCATCTTCGGAAAGTGATGACAAAGAGTATGAAATGGCGGTATGCGACTTCAAGAAGTTCTTTCGGAGAAAAGGAAGATATGTCAAGCAACCTTTTAGCCTTAATAGTAATTAATAGAAGTTGTTAATACAAATAAGCCGTAAAAACGTTTATTTTTATTTTACGATCTTCTAATGTTTTGTCGATAACAAACGTAAAATCATTTTAACGAAACAAATAAAATGCGTAAATGGTTTGAACTAATAGTTTCTAACATATTCACATTTTCACATAAAACACTAAAACATGTTTAAGTGATTTTATGATTTAATATTACATATGTACAACAACTAGTGTTTACATATTTGGGTAAAATATACACATAACTAGTATGTAGTATATTGGGTAATATAAATGGGTAGAAACTTAAGTATCATAACCCATTTGGGCAAATACATTGAATGTAGTTGGGTACAACCCAAAGCCCATGACCCATGGATGTTGACCCATAACCCATTGCATGACATCATGCTTATATCATACATGGATAATATCCATAACCCATGAATCAACCCATACCCAAGTGACTAAGTGCATTGCACTCAAGAGATACATTGTATCTAGCTAAAGATCCATGGATCAACCCATGACCCATCACCCATAACCAAAATACTCATGGGTAAAAGGGAGCGTCCCACGGATCCCTAGCTTAACGCTAGACGGATCCCTTGTGGAAGGGATCCGTGGGATCCGGGGAACAGTAGATTTTTTCTTCTATAAATAGTGAGCCATTTCTTCATTGTTTCTCACCTCTTTCTAACACACTTTCTCCCTAAGTTAAAAACTCACTAACCTCAGATCCAAGAGATCTATGTTTGTAGTTTTGTTTTTGTGTGATCTTCTAGGTTCCTCTTAAAGGCAAGATCACCACCTTTGAAGTCGAGCAAGCTCAAGTCTATGAGTTGCCATGCTTCCTCATCATCAAGGCTACTGAAGTCTTCTTGTTGATGATTCATTTCTTTCTTCTAAGAAGTGTAGTGTTGAAGACATTAGTGAAAGATGTCTCAAGGGTCAAGACGAAGACATTAGTGAAAGGTGTCGATCGTCCATATTGTAGGCATTAGTGAAAGGTGCCTAGAAGCCAAGTTACAAGACATTAGTGAAAGGTGTCTTGAATATCTAGCCACAAGACATTAGTGAAAGGTGTCTTGAAGATCTAGCTAAAGGCATTAGTGAAAGGTGCCTTAGATGTACATTCGATATGGTGTGTTTCGATGTACAAGATAGACTAGTACTAGATCCAAGGATATTGATATCCTTGATGATGTTGTAAAGGAGTAGATCTCCTTTGAGATTAGTCGTTGGTGTAGTGTTGGGTAGTAGTTCCTCCATTGCAATGGAACTAGGTGCTTAGCCTAGTACCTAATAAAGGGTAGGCGACGTTGTGTAGGTGTAGTTCACCTTGGAGTAAAAGAACTAGGTACTTAGCCTAGTACCTTATAAATGGTAGGCGACGTTGTGTAGGTGTGGTTCACCTTGGTGTGAAAGAGCCCGGTGGTTAGCCTAGCACCGTATAAAGGGTAGGCGACGTTGTGTAGGTGTAGTTCGCCTTGGTGTGAAAGAACTCGGTATTTAGCTTTGTACCGGAAAAAGGTTAAGCGACGTTGTGAAGGCTTCTCCGCCATAAGGAGATTGGTGTAGTGTTTACGAACTCTCAAGTGTGTGACTCGGGGAGTGGAGTAGGGCAAGGAAGGTGTCCTTGTAGCCGAACCACTATAAATACTCGCGTTGTGGTTTTGTGGTTCTTACTCTTATCTTTTCATTACTTACCTTTATATGCTTGTTTATCAACATCCAACACATACGTCCAAATAGATTGACATAAGTCGATCTAAATAGATTGACATAAGTCGATCTAAATAGATTAAAAGGAAGTTTTAATTGGTAAAACTATTCAACCCCCCTTCTAGTTTTCCACAATTGGCATCAGAGCTTCGTTACCAAGTTTCTTGAAGTATATTGTACTTTAAAAACTTGATACAATCCATGGTTAATTGAAAACTACAAAGAAGGTTTTTCATAAAAACAAACAACCATGTCTTTTAAAACTATATGTTTGGATGTTGATTTGATAACAATATTTTTTTTTTTACTTTTTCATTTAATTGCACTAATCTTCTTTGTCATGTTGATTAGTCAAAGCTCATACCCACCAAGCTATAGGAATCGCTTGTTAACAAGAATACCTTCCTCAAGAAGGAATCTTAAACGCAAAGAAGCGGGAATCGTCTAAGTGACATTTGCTGTGTCTTTTGTAAAGACATTCCTAAGTGCGCTAGAGGTATGACTTTCTTTTTATTTTGCTTGATAATTAAGTATGCCTATTTAGGTATTTATATGATTATCTTTTGTGCATATACATGTTTTACATGAAGCTTCATTAGGAAGCCTTTTTCTCACATACGTGTTATATTTCTCGTCTAAAGTCGTGGTATATAAAACTTATGTTTTATTTCTTTTAATCCAATAATAAAACAAAACACAAATTTTGAAAAATACTCCTTCCCGTAAATATGCCACTCGACGCCCACTTGATCAAATCCTCACTTTTTCAAATCTTCCAATTTCAAAAATTCCCTCTCATTCAAAACTTCATCTTCCTCTCCATCTTATCCCAACCGAAACCAAGAAGGATCGTCTTCAACATGGTTTACACCGCCTTCGTACTCATCGTCTTAACACTCATCGCACTTGTGTTCCCTATGATGAAGTTCACATACGGAGACATTTACTTTGTGTTGTTAATCTACATTGGGTTTATATACCCAATCCTTTGTATTATTCTTAGTATTGAAATGAAATATTACTAATAGTCTAGTTATCTAGGTTATTATGTGTTTATCATTTTTCTTTGTTTTATTTCTTTCTTTCATGATACATTAGAAGTCATGTATGCATGTTAAAAGAAAATGTAGGCTAAAACACATATCTTGGTATAAAACTATGAGATCTAAAACCTATGCTTTTCATAAAATCATTTTACAGAACTACGATCTACGGATCCCGAAGTTATACCAGCCGGATCCCTTTTGAAAAGGAACTGGGATCCGTCCCCATCGAGAACAGTTTTTCATGCAAATTAAAAACCACTTTTCTTCTAAAAGTAATACTCCACTAGAATTTCAAAACCATAAGTGAGTTAACTGTCTTTCTTGTTAAAAAACCATTGTTAATAAAAATCTAATAAAAAACGTTAGATAATCATAGGTTAACCACAAACATCACTTTTTATTAACTCATCATTTCTATAGGTTCAACTATGACGCATGAATATGAGTTTGATTTTTCCTCACTAGCGTCTACACTCCGAACATCTCCCTTGAACCCAACACACCGCATTCATGTCCGTGGGTTCAATAACCTCGAAACCGCTACTTCCACGAAGGACGTTGTAGACACCTCTCTACAATTCAAGAAGGTATCAATACCTCCTTCCGAGCCATAGGACTAGAATGTCTTATTGAAATCAACGAGAAGATATGTCCAAGGTTCATAATGGAATTCTTCCGTAAAGTTGAACTCGTTCGTAACGAGGATCGCTCTCTATCTCGTTGGTTTTATATCAAAAACCAAAAGTTTACTTTAACCCTTGGGCATTTTGCTCACATTCTCCGAATTCCAAATCATGGACAATGTGCCTTCACCGAAGATTGGTCTTTTGATTCTCTCTTCAACTTTCGAGAAGAAAATAGTCCATATTGTTCACACATACCCTACCCGGAAGATTTACATCGCATAATATGCAAACCTCGACCATATTACTCCGATCCAAACATTATCTTCACACGGGACATCCGAGAAGAGTACAAGCCCCTTGCACTTATCCTACGTGAAAATGTTCGGAGTCTTAGGGGAAATCGAGAAATCCTTCCCGCTTGTTGTGCTCACATGTTGTACTGTTTGCTAACACAACAACCATACAATCTCGCCTACTTCTTCGCTAGGAAAATTGTAAATCTTCAAGGCTCCAAGAATAAACTCATCTCTTATGGAATGTTCTTGACGCGCCTCTATCACAACGTTATGCACTTTCATCCTCAATTTCAAAGTCCGTTGTACGTACTTGTGAACAAGATGATGGAACCACTAAACATATCTCTCATGAAGACTTTCTTCATTCTTAATTCCACCAACACTCATCAATCACGTAATGATCCTCCTAGCGAAAACACTCAAGGAACCTAGTAGTATTTCAAATAGGATCAATCCTCTCGTACTCGTGCTTTATCAATGTAATTCTATTTCCTTCATGAAATAAAACATCTTACATTTGATATCTTAGTGTTAGAACCTCTTTAAACCAACCTTGGAATATAATGCATTGTCAAGATCATTGCATACCTTTAGTAAAGGTTCTGCTGAGCGGATGGACGAATCCCAAAGTTTGTGCTAGACGGATCCCTACACTTAGGGAACCGTGGGATCTGGCAAACAGAAAATGCAATTGCAAGCATTGTATTTCAAACATATCCTTAGAACACCTCACACTAAGCTAAACATAGTATATTAAGGCAAATTAAGTCCTTATCAAGTTAAGTAGATCCTTCCTACTCACACATAACTCACCTAGATCATACTCAAAACGCTTGTAGATCTATCGTTTTCACTTAAACCCATTACTCTTCCGCTCTCTAGATCACTCATCATTCTCACATGACCCCTCACATCTAGCCTTAGAAATCTTTCGATTATGGCAAAATTGATCATAAATCATCCTTATCTCAAAGTTGATCAAATTCTAGTTTTCCCATCTCAAAGTCTTTAGGATATTTTCCAAAACACTATCCTAAGTCACAACCTGATCTCTAGGATCATTTAGCTTCAATTGACACTTTCATCTTTAGTGCCATCCTTGCTCATTCATTGGTACTCATGAAAGTTCCAAATCCTTCCATAAAAGGCAATCATTAGGTACATCACTCATTACCCTCATGTACTTAAGCACCCCTTCATTTAAGACACTTAGAGGACCGAAATACTCAAGGTGTTATAGATCTTAGATCTTAGAAACATCATTTCTACTCTTAAATAGTCACGAGAGCCGGATCCCTAGGATTAGCCTAGACGGATCCCTCCGAGGAGGAACCGTGGGATCCGGATGACGATCTATGACAAATCTTGCTAAAACAATCATTTCAACTCATCTTTCTAACTCAAACACTCCATCTCATCTTAAATGAGTTCCTAGATCAGTACAAACTCTGAAGTTGACTCTTGTGCATGTTAATCATCACATTCCAATGTATTTTAGTGGCTTGAGGCTTAAATGCACTTGCCAAATCTCTTGCTTTATAAACCACATTGTTAGGACTTCCATAGTCATCACCTTCATCCTAACTTTCAGCACTTTAGAAACCCTTACAAACATCTTGAAGTCATCTCATCATGAGGAAAACTCCAAGTAGTAACCTTATCCACCAAAGAACCACCCAAGAAAAAGGCTCGTGTTATACACGAAATCTCCTCAATTCATCTCCGGTCAAGCCAACAAATGATAGGATCTTTCCTCAACCAATCAAACCAATTCCTAAAAGGATAGTACCCACAAAACTACCTATGCCAAACACCACCATACCTCCTAGGGCAAACAATATCATCTCCACTAAACCATCACCATTGGTTCCTAGAGCTATCTCCTTTACATCTCCACTATCATCACCACACCTCCACAATTTAGAGGATTTGCCTCCTAGGCCGTCTCATCCGCCTCCGCCGACAACATTCTCCTCATTAGGAAGAATAATGGTACAAAATCAAGGTGTTGAGTCAACACTAGCTCCGGCTTCCTTTTCGCCGTTTCCATCATATAATCCCATTTGGATTATGAGAAATCATCAAAATCAACCACCCGATCACATGAAAGTTGATACTTCTCTACCACCACCATCATTCTTGGTCGAGCCATTCTCAAATGTGCCTCCACCAATCCCTCCACCGTTTGAAAGTTTAATACATGAAGTACGAGAAGACCAACGTTTCATGTTCTATCATCTCCTCAAACGTTTGGACGAGATCAAACCTAAACAAAACTTAAGCTAGAAGATTTTAGTGGTGTCTTAGCATCAAGCGATAGTTGGTCTAGAAATTCCTAGTCATGTACTTTATTATTTTCTTAGTTTTTAGAGTCATGTATATCATAACTCTAGTTTTATTAAATGAAATTACATGCTACTTGTTATATTTCTGAGTATATGATTACGTTGTATTCATATCTCACCTTTGTGATAACATTACTTGTTATATCACCATTGCTGAAATTAATCATCGCCTATACGGATCCTCAAGATTTCCTAGAGCGGATCCCTACTAGAGGGAACCGTGGGATCCATGAGACGAAAACTATTTTCTACTAAATGGGACCACATTTGCGTGAAATTGTGAATTATACTTGTTTTCTAACCTTTGTTTTGTAGTTATTCAATTTACATGAAGACTTTGACATCCTAAAGCTAGGGAGCTTTATGTCAAAGCAATACATTGCAAATTACTTGCAATATTAGGATTACATTTCGTGACATCCCTTTGCAAAATTGCAATCATCAAGGGGGAGCACATTCGTCACTTAGACGAAATCTTTTGCAAACTTACTTGCAAACAAACTAGATTAGTATTACTTTCTTGACGCCCTTACATAGGGATGGACTCGTCAAGGGGGAGTAAAGACAAGATCCTTTCCCGTTACTTGCTCTATATTTCTTTTTATTTCTTTCACATGTTTTTCCTAAAAACAATGTGCTAGTTTCTTCAAGCTCTTTTGTTTCGACAAAAGCGGGAGAAGAAAGTAAAACTACAAATTCAAACTTTTACAATTTTAGCTTTTCCTTAAAATAATTTTATGTTTTGTCCTCAACAAAAGGGGAGATTGTTAATACAAATAAGCCGTAAAAACGTTTATTTATATTTTACGATCTTCTAATGTTTTGTCGATAACAAACGTAAAATCATTTTAACGAAACAAATAAAATACGTAAATGGTTTGAACTAATAGTTTTTAACATATTCACATTTTCACATAAAACACTAAAACAAGTATAAGTGATTTTATGATTTAATATTACATATGTACAACAACTAGTGTTTACATATTTGGGTAAAATATACACATAACTAGTATGTAGTATATTGGGTAATATAAATGGGTAGAAACTTAAGTATCATAACCCATTGGGCAAATACATTGAATGTAGTTGGGTACAACCCAAAGCCCATGACCCATGGAGCTTGACCCATAACCCATTGCATGACATCATGCTTATATCATACATGGATAATATCCATAACCCATGGATCAACCCATACCCAGTGACTAAGTGCATTGCACTCAAGAGATACATTGTATCTAGCTAAAGATCCATGGATCAACCCATGACCCATGACCCATAACCAAAATACCCATGGGTAAAGGGAGCGTCCCACGGATCCCTAGCTTAACGCTAGACGGATCCTTGTGGAAGGATCCGTGGGATCCGGGAACGATGAGATTTTTCTTCTATAAATAGTGAGCCATTTCTTCATTTTTCTCACCTCTTTCTAACACACTTTCTCCCGAGTTAAAACTCACTAACCTCGATCCAAGAGATCTATGTTTGTAGTTTTGTTTTTGTGTGATCTTCTAGGTTCCTCTTAAAGGTAAGATCACCACCTTTGAAGTCGAGCAAGCTCAAGTCCATGAGTTGCCATGCTTCCTCATCATCAAGGCTACTGAAGTCTTCTTGTTGATGATTCCTTTATTTCTTCTAAGAAGTGTAGTGTTGAAGACATTAGTGAAAGATGTCTCAAGGGTCAAGACGAAGACATTAGTGAAAGGTGTCGATCGTCCATATTGTAGGCATTAGTGAAAGGTGCCTAGAAGCCAAGTTACAAGACATTAGTAAAAGGTGTCTTGAAGATCTAGCCACAAGACATTAGTGAAAGGTGTCTTGAAGATCTAGCTAAAGGCATTAGTGAAAGGTGCCTTAGATGTACATTCGATATGGTGTGTTTCGATGTACAAGATAGACTAGTACTAGATCCAAGGATATTGATATCCTTGATGATGTTGTAAAGAAGTAGATCTCCTTTGGGATTAGTCGTTGGTGTAGTGTTGGGTAGTAGTTCCTCCATTGCAATGGAACTAGGTGCTTAGCCTAGTACCTAATAAAGGGTAGGCGACGTTGTGTAGGTGTAGTTCACCTTGGAGTGAAAGAACTAGGTACTTAGCCTAGTACCTTATAAAGGGTAGGCGACGTTGTGTAGGTGTGGTTCACCTTGGTGTGAAAGAACCCGGTGGTTAGCCTAGCACCGTATAAAGGGTAGGTGACGTTGTGTAGGTGTGGTTCGCCTTGGTGTGAAAGAACTCGGTATTTAGCTTTGTACCGGAAAAAGATTAAGCGACGTTGTGAAGGCTTCTCCGCCATAAGGAGATTGGTGTAGTGTTTACGAACTCTCGAGTAGGTGACTCGGGGAGTGGAGTAGGGCAAGGAAGGTGTCCTTGTAGCCGAACCACTATAAATACTCGCGTTGTGGTTTTGTGCTTCTTACTCTTATCTTTTCATTACTTACCTTTATATGCTTGTTTATCAACATCCAACACACACATCCAAATAGATTGACATAAGTCGATCTAAATAGATTAAAAGGAAGTTTTAATTGGCAAAACTATTCAACCCCCCCTTCTAGTGTTCCACAGAAGTGATTGTCATTCACGTTTAGTTAACGGGCTCGTGGATTGGGCTAAGTTAAATGGTTAGTAGTTATGTTAAGCTAGCCTTTATTAAGTTGTAATCCATGCCAAGCCCACACAAAGCCCATGCCAAGCCCATTAGGGCGTTTTGTATTTGAGTATAAATACCCCTCAAATGTGTCATTTGAGAGGTGTGCTTGAGTGTGTAAGTGTGTGTTTTTCATATGGAATAAAAGCTCTCTTTTCATCTTTATTTCTCTCTACACATACGCCCCATATACATCATCAAGTCACCATCTTTGCTTCATCTTTATTTGTTATTTGTGTGTTAAGCTTGTATTCGTGATAAGGTTGATAAAAACAAGGTCCTAAAATTGGTATCAATCGCCAAACAATGATTTAGGAGTGTTTGTGTTACGCTTTTTTGTTAAAGCTTTACAAAAAGTTGCGTTTTTTCTATAAAAACGTGAGCTTTTGGCTTAAAGTTTTGATTTTTACGTGTTTATTAAGCTAAAGTTGTAGTTTTTATTGATCTTTAAGTGTTTTGAAAGAAGTTTGTGCAAAAGAAATCATTTGGAATCGTGTTTTTGGGTGAAAAATCGTCATTTGCAACTTTCTGGGCAGTTTACGCGTAAAGGTTGCGTGAAAAGAAAGTCAATAACCCTCTTTTTACGCATAAGAAAAGTCAAAACCCTTTTCTTACGCTTAAAGTTTACGCGTAAGACGTGAAGTTTACGCCTAAGATTTACGCTTAAGCAATTAGTGAAGAATCTGCGTGCAACAACGATTACTCAGTACTTCCCTCCCTTGGATAAGTTTGTGGAATACTTCGACTTGTGAAATCTCGCTAGCTTGGACAAGTTAGTAAGATACGATTCTTTTTTACGTGTAAGCAAGCTTTTTACGCCTAAGAGTTCAATCTTACGAGTAAGAGTGTTGTTTACGCATAAGAGTTAAATCTTACGAGTAAAGATATTTGTTACGCCTAAGAGTAAAATCTTACGCGTAAGGATATCGTTTATGCATAAGAGTTAATTGTTACGCGTAAGGACATTTTTTACGCCTAAGATCCATATCTTACGCGTAAGGACCAAGTTTACGCCTAAGCACCCAAAGTTTACGCCTAAGAACAAGTTTACGAGTAAGATTTTCAGCAAAACTTCAAACGGCCATAACTTTTGAACCGTAACTCCGTTTTCAGCGTTCTACCCATCAGAACGACCGTGAGAACGAGGAGAATGACAAGCCAAGTCAACTAAAGTTCATTCGGGTCATCCTTCGAGTCCTAAAAACGCTGCGAACATAAGTTATTGAGGTTTTTAAGTTTTCAGACCAAATTTTCACTACAACAACCGAGCTTAATCTTCATCAAACACAACTCCTTTATCGTTGAATCGATCCTACATTAACTCTATCACAAATACCTTCATCGATGGAAACTCAACAAGATATTCATGCAACCGGTGCTGAAAACCGTCCTCCTATGCTGGAAAAAGGTGGATATCTTCAATGGACAAGTCGTATGCTCCGCTACATCAAAACCAAACCTAATGGAAAACTAATGATTCAATCCATTACGTATAGACCCTTCAAGCCACGACAAGTCCAAGACACAGGAATTCCTGATGCAACACCTCCCGACTCACCATCTTTTCGTGATCAAAATGAATCAGAATACACTGACAAGGATAATAAGCAGATCGAAGCAGATGACATGGCAATACACATTGTCCAACTGGGATTACCAAGAGTCATCTTTGCTACTGTAGACAGCTGTGAAACTGCTTACGATATGCGGGAACATGTTAGAAGGATATGTTATGGAACATAAATTGGTAAACAAGACATGGAGAACAAGCTGCTAACTGAATGGGAGAAGTTTACATCAACTCTATGAGAATCCATTGAATCCTACTATGGAAGGTTTTACACTTTGATGAATGAGTTAATCAGAAATAAGCTGACACCCACAACTATAGTGAGCAATATCAAATTCATCAACAATCTTCAAGAAGAATGGGGACGCTATGTCACTATTGTCAATCAAACAAAGGACTTACATCAGGTGAACTTTGATCAACTCTACGATTTTCTGAAACAAAATTAAGTTGAAGCCAACGAAGTAAGGCAAGAAAATTGGCAAAGAATCATGATCCATTGGCACTAATTTCAAAGACACAAACTCCAGTGAACACACAACAACAACCTTCATCATCTTCAACTAACTACAACTTGCAGCAATACATTCCACAACCACAAGCTGTCATCCCTCAACAACAATTCTATCCACCAGAACAACAAGTCATTCAACAACAACAATATCCACAATACCAGGAAACCGGAATCACCGACCTTGAAGCTGAAAAAAGATAGGCTTTGTCAAATGAATTTGCTTATTTGACTAAAGTATTCAAAGGACGCTATTCCACACCAACTAACAACAACCAAAGGATTTCATCAAACACACCCCAAAATAATGGTTACACAATGTATATAACAACAGTTTAACTTGAGAAATCGTATTTAGTAAAGATTTATGTTTACATCTTTCAAAATATATATTATAGAGCGAGGCCCATAAAAGGATTAAGGTGGTCCCCAAATTTACATCGCCTTCTATGACCATGCCATGCCAATGCCCAGCGCCTCAAAGTTTAGCTAACGCCATCCCGAAAATACATGCTAAAAGTGTCAACACAAGGTTGGTGAGTTCACGTGTTTTAGTACACCAAGTAGTTTCCAAAATAGTAAGACCAATTGGTTGTCAAAGTTTGAAAGGGTCCATTATGTATGCGGAGCGTTCATGGCATAAAGGGTTCCACTACTTAAGCCGATTCACCAGTATACATTGCCCTACGTGCAACATGCTCTAACCTAGCATGAGAAGGTGATTCTATGCACTCGGTTAGTAGAGTGAGGGTTGGCTCGCCTCTAAATAGCGCTATCCATAGACATCAACGGCTCGTCCCGTACAGTGGGAGGGAGTTAATAAGTAGTGTGATAACAGGGGACTTTTACAGTCGTACATATATATATAGGCGCCAAACATAAGCATACATACCAGTTTGCATAGTATAGCAGAGCATAGCTCAGTAAATTGAATCAGTTCAGTAAATCCATAATTTCATGAATGCACAACCAATTTAGTTTTAAGAAATCATAGCATGCTTTTCACCCCAAAACGAGTAAAACAGTAAAATGGGGCTGTGAGACTCACCTTAGTCCGAAGAAATACATGAATCACAACTAACACGACTGGCATCAAGAAATGTAACACAATAGTATCACAAGGTAGCAACGTACAACGATACAAGAGTATCGACACAACGATACGTCATTGGCACAACCTGATAGTATATGGTTTATCTCAAAATATGACACGAATAATAATCGATCGTATGAGTTTTAAAAGATAATACATTTTAGTTTTCGTGGAAGTTTTGTATTAATGTTTGTAAAAGTTTAGTATGATAGTTCGTGTGGTGGTATAAAGATTTAGACTCAAAATAAGCGCACGCCAAAGTATAATATATGTATATATCTTATATATATGTATATTATAAAGTAAATGAATAGACAAGATGTCTCAATAAAACGAGTCACAAAAGTATTGACGAGTGAATTTTAAGCGGAAGATAACAAGAAGGAAAATATGTCAATTGGGCTTTAGCCCGATAATAGCCCAACTTAAATCAATTTCAAGTCCAATGTCTAAAGTCCATCATAAGTCTAATATCTGTTTAAACCATATTTATTCGATACAAGTCCAAATAATGTAATCCGGTATAGTCCAAATAATGTAATCCGGTATATGTCTAAAATGTCATGTCACAATCCAATGTCCGATATGTATGTACAGTATAATCCGTATCATAAGGTTCGTCTAATATTAATTACCAAGTCCCAAACTTAATAATTTATTGTCCAATGTCCAATATAAGTCAATTAGTCCGACATATTACTCTATTAGTTCTAATAAGTTTAGTCTAATAATAAATTTAATTTAGTCCGTTAAGTAGTATATATATAGCCCATTATCAATTATTATTATTTGGTCCAATATAATAAGTCTATGCCCTTTGTCTAATAAGTAGTCCAAATGATATTAGTCCGAGTTTTCAAGTCTTAATCCGTATCGTCCAATACAAGTCTAGGTACCAACGTTTATAAGTGTCCAAGTAATTACATGTCAATAGTTCAAATATTTAATGAGCGAATATATAAGACTCAAGTTTAAATAAATTGATTAACACAAATACACCCAAGTTTAACACATAACACGCATACAAAATACGGTTACACCACAAGATTAAACGCCCCCTTGGTGTTTTGTTGATACTAAAACTATATTTTGTTTTTACAAATCGAGGCAGAAAAATGCCTTCATTTGGCCTTTTTAGGCCGAGTTCTTACGCTGTGGATGGAAAACATCGTTCCGGACAACTTTCAAGTTTTAACTTTTTGATGAAACGAATCAAGAGCCTCAAAATCGTGTTTAGCTTCATTACAGCAAGTTTGGTCAAGCGAAACAACAAACAAACACCCCATGTTGTGCGAAAAATAAGTAATAAAACATACACTTTGGGGTTGTAATAAGCAGATGTGAAAGCCCCATCTGGGCTGCAAACGATAGAATCAAATGCCCTTTTGGGTCGAATAATAGGCTGAACCAAGCGCTCCTGTTGGTGCAGAAAATTCAAGATCAAACGCACCTTTGGTGCGTAAAATAAGCCACGAATCGCACCCTTATGTGCGTAAAATAATCGAACAAGCGCACCCCAGATTAGGCGGTTTGCAGCCAACAAACCTCATTGTTGGGGTTTGTTGCGCGACAAGCAAACACCCTTTTTCGATGGGTCATGACGACAGACAACAAACAAATCAAGCGCACCCTTGGTTGCCTCGGTGGTGGGTCAAAGACCGTGGTCAAGACAAGCAAACACACCTTTGAAGGTTTATTCATGGACCAATTCAACAAGTAATCAAACACATTTCGGGTGATGGTAAGCTAAATCGACACACCCTCCGGTGTTTCTTTGAACCAACAACCTAAATGAAACTAAACTAAAACAAACACCCTCTTGGGTGTTGTCGTAAATTAAGCAAACTAAAAACACCCTTGCGGTGTCTAGATGTTAGACCGTAAACACAACAAAACCAAACCCTTGGGGTTTTCCTTGTGAACCGAGACCAGCAAAGAAAACACACGCACTCTCAAATAAGCTTCACTAAGGGTATAAGTAACTCCAAACTCATCCCATGACCGTAATCGTGGCCAAACCATGACCCAAATGGGTCGAACCCCGTTCACAAAACAAAATCAAACATACGCCTTTTGAATCTGCTTTACCACACGAGAATTTCAAATACGTTTTATTTTTAATTTAATTCCACGAAAACTTTAATAATTCTTTTATAACCGATTTAAATAAAAGCAAGAATAAGGATGGAGTTGAGGTGTCTCATACCACGAAATGAAAAGAGATAAGAGAGTTGGAGTTGGTGGTGCGGTGTGATGGTGGTATCATGAATCAAACGAACCGAAAGACCACAATTAATACCCGGATGATATACCATAACTTTAGATCTTCAAGAAAGATGGATGAAGGTGGCGGCGGTTGTGATTAATCCGAACCAAACCAAATCTTAATCAAACCCTTATCGACACTTATCAAAATCCTAACACCTCCTTGTGTTGATGATGATGATGATGGTGGTGGTGGTGACGTTAAGTGGTGATGGCGGTGAGATAGTAGCATAAGTAGTGGTGATGTGAGGCGGTTATCAAAGAGATAAGAAGGAGGTGGGAGAGACGATTTAGTGAGAGAGAAAGGAAGATAACAATTTGATTTTTTTTTTTTTTTTTTTTATATATATATATAATAAAGTAACACGTATGGTTCTATTATCATTATTGTACAGTGTACTCGTGTCCCGCTGAGCTAAAATGTAAACATGATACCTTAGTTTGGTAATTGCGATAAATATATTTACGAAAATGTTATTATAAAAGTAATGTATAAAAGAAATATCATCAACTCCGAAAAATAATTATTGAGGTTAAACCGAACTTTTGTGTTGTTTACACGCTGCTATATATAGTTTTCACGCTTTATGAGGTAACATCTCGTTAAATAGAAAGAAGTGAACGAAAACATTCGAAAGTAATAATTTGAATCAGATTGAATTAATTAACTTAGAAAATTACGGGTTAACTACCGCTCTACGATTGTCTTTTACGTTATGATGAAAGTCAAATAGTCAACATCAAAAGGTAAGATAGTCATTTTATCTTTTGAAAATTTATGTCACAATAGTTAGTTGTTGCAATCGGGTAAACTGATAACGTTTAATGTTAAGAGTTAGACGTAGAAAATGGATATATATATGTATATTCTTTCATTAAAATATTATATTAATTTCATAAAGGTGAAATTCACCGGTGGTTACAGTATTGGTATCAGAGCCTCGGTTATAGAGAACTGGGTATTTTTGAAACCTAGACTATAACTACTTTTACGAAAACTTAACCCTATGACCGATACATGCACATGCCTTGCCAAGTCGATGCCTCGATTTTGACTTGTTGAAGTCATACTTGATGAGATATGTATTATATTACTATCCACTTAATCTTACTATGAACTATGAGTGCTTTCACACACGTATGTTTACGCATCACAACGCACGCCTTATCCCTCACATAAATGAAATGCTCGTTTTACTTTTCGTAACAACTAAAAGTACAGGACATAATGCTAGTGTAATTGAGCCGAGTATTTCAAAGTTCATGTGAATATAGATTGATCACCTATATTCATCAGGGAGAAGGCATAGACTGATCACCTATGTCCAACCCTGAGGCGAACTTTGCAATGCTGGGGATGGTTATTTCGGTTTTGGGGAAACGAAATGATTTTGTATGTGTAAACGAGCATGAACATGATAAAATTTTAACCCTACACACAACACACTGGCATCACAATATTTATTCATAGTGATATTTTTCCACTTTTACATAACGTCTTTCATCGCCGCTTGGTTATGTTACGACTATTAATTACTTTCGGAATTAATGAAAACGTTTAATCGTGCTTTACGTTGGGTCGAGTTAGACCCGATTAACCACCATTTGAATTCGAGCTGTGTATCTCGACACATTTCATATCGTAATAAGTTCATTGAATTTATTGATGGAATGTTTTGGAATTAATCTTGACTATGTTTGATTTTGGACTATTTGGTATTAAGATTTTGGGTCTCGTTACGGTTTGGAATTGCTACCTTATTTTAGCCTTGCCCTAATCGTGGTTTTGTACCCCAAGCCTTACCTTGGAGCGATTGTTATTTTTTTCGAATCGATGCCGTTCATTCGATATTATCCAATCGGCGTTATCCACTGATGTTGTTCATTATGCGAATCGATAATGTTCTCACGGCGTTGTTTCATCATCAATACCGATTAAGGTTATACCTTACGCTTTATTGATCTAATACCTCACGCACTATTGGTGTTATACCCTATACTCCATTGATGTATTCCTATCGATGTCATTCTATCGGCGCCGTTTTATTGATGTCGTTTATCCATATCATCCTACTATGTTGTTTTATCAATAATATCCATGCGATGTTGTTTTATCGATGCTATCTTATCGATAAGTACCTTGCACTTAATCAGTGTGTGATTCTCTATCGTAACTATTGGGAACTATTGACGCTTACTTGTATTTCGAGCTCGACTTGTAGTCAGATTTCTTTTGATACTATGATTTTGAACTCGAACGTTTTACCTTTCTTCGTTAAGTACTGAGCCGATTGACTGACTACTAGAAGTGATTAACTCTCTCATACGGAGTTGTACCTTGAACTTGTTAACCTCTCCCTTCAACATAGATTCTATACCCAACAGAAATATTACTTATGATATATTAAATCACTATTACTGAGTCGTTGCAACGCCATGCCATTTCCATCACGTCCCATTATTATTTTCTCAGACGTTGAGATGAAGGTTGCCTCGTCACTCACTGCTGTAATAGTTTCTCCTATATTCCAAAACTCGTACTCAATTGATGAGTCAAAATACATTCCTTACCGTTCTAGGAACGACACATCACGACATCTATGAAGGGAAACCCTCGTTGAACATAAATAACGAGCGAACTACTTAATTATTGACAATCTAGAAAACATACCACAAGTTGACTTGTAACTCGAGCTACTATTTATGGGAACAAATACCTAATCCTCTACTTATCCCTAGAGAATACCAACAGTTTGCTAACTACTCCCCTTTATGAAATAGTAAACCGTGTCGCTTTCTAACGCACAAATTGTAATCGATCATCTTGTCAACTATTTCACATTCAATCTACCAAATTTTGTACTACTTCATAATCGAATTAAAAATTTCGACCCTACCGTATTTTATGAACAATGAGTCTTCCTCAAATCGTCCTACAAACTTTTGTACAAATCATTTCATGGACCACTATATTGTAATAGACCGATTCACTATTGTACTTCCATTTCATTAGCCAACAAACACTTTTGCTAACACTTTGTAAATTAAGTTATAATTACCCTACAAGTTTACCACAACCTTATGAACAAGCTTTGCCATTGAATCACTAAATGAACTATAAATATTTCTACTATTGGAAAATTAATTGTTTTCTTACCTACTCTATTTACAAATCATTTTACGAGTTATGTTATAACCTGAATTGCTATCTTACCAAAACATCACAAAATTTAATTACGATTTCACTACTATTCTATAAATAATAAATCGTTTTCTATTATCCTATAAGCTGTTTTAAAAGTTACATTACCAAGTTGTTGCTTCAATACTAAATCACAATCTACGATTTACCACTAATTTACAAATAATAAAATATCTTCCTCGTAAGGATAACCAATACCTTCTTTTGTAATTGAACCAAATTTTCAGTGTAGATCAAACTCTTTGTTATGAAACAATAGATAATAAACGTTTAATGGGAAATTGCTAAGGAACAAACTGATTCATTATCTACAAAAGCTGAGGTGTTAGAATTATTTGAAATTAAGAGAACTTCTGAATTCACATGTAGACCTCTAACTTGGAATTGATTCCATGGTGTCACTTAAGGACTTTATTTAACAAGTTTTATTGCAAAAGCTGAAGTTCAGTAACTTTCTCTACATCCATTCAAGTTCTCTCCCGATATTTTTAACAGGTCGAGACTCTTTATTTTTATACCATCCAAACCCGAGAGGACGGTGACACCATGCTAGTCATTATAGGATAAACTACCAACGATCATAACATTAACTACTGGACTCTAACCTTAGACGTCTAAAACCTTACGGAGTCATTCATGCTCAACTACATTTTCTACTATGACGCCTTCACCTTCAAGGACCTTCCTTTAGAGTTTCATTTGAGTCGACGATAAAACTTGTGATGAAATTTTTCTGAAGATACTTGTTCTTATGAATTAGAAATTTCTGGTCAAACTCTGGTCAAACCTTATCAAACTTTCTTATGCTAAGAAACATCAAAACATCGAATTTTGTGAAAGTGTCTTATTACATCACGTCTGAAAACCTATCTTACTAAACGATATTTCTTTCGAGGTCACGAACATCTTTCCCAACTATCCATCTGAGACAAAGATACTTGTATAACTTACAGTTCACAATATTGCCAACTCTTGAAAACAACACCAAGGTTCCAAAAATCACCTTCATATCTTACACCTTATTCCGAGGGCAATACTTTTCGATTATAACTTCTTCAACTTAGTCCAAACAATCTTATAAGTATTCTCAATACTAATACATTGAGCAACAACGTTTTACCATGACAAAGCATCATTCAGAAGTATGCTTATGGCATGTTTGACTTTGCGATCTTCATCATAGTTGATGATTAGAAATATTGACCGCTTCACTCAAACCAATGAGCCAAACCAACCGCTTCTTTCCGTGACTTTGAAATTGTTGAGCTTGTAGCTCCAGAAACTCCTTGTAAGAGTAACCTCTGACCACTGATATAACATTCATGCCTGCGGTGCCTTCAACTGGCCCTGCAACATTCTGGAAGTTGCGTTAATCCTCCAATCATCTATATTTTTGTATCATCCCTTAAAATATACTAACTTGAAGCTTAATATTAATCGAACTTTTGTTCACCGATAGAACTTTAAACGAGTTTACGATTTCACACGGGAACGCGAGATCGAATTCACCACAAATACCAACTTTTCCCGGGCGTCTCAACATCGGACCTTTAAAACCTTCGTTAGAATGGATCGATAGCTTATAGACTCGAGCTACCACCCGAATTTGTCAGTGTACACGACATCATTCAATTGTACTATCACAAGCAGTGTCATACTAATGAGGCACTCATTATTTCTCTAGAAGAGATCCAGATTGATGAACGTCTGAACCCTATTGAAGAACCTACTGAGGGATCAAACAACTTAGACAAGTCACATTTCTATTGTCAAAAGTTCGATGGAACTTTAAAAGACGGTCCTGAATTCACATAGGAACGTGAAAATGAACTCAAACACACCGTCAGCAGACGACATTCACTGAACTTCGGGACGAAGTTCCCATAAGGGGGTGAGACTGTAACCACCGGTGAATTTCACCTTTATGAAATTAATATAATATTTTAATGAAAGAATATACATATATATATCCATTTTCACGCCTAACTCTTAACATTAAACGTTATCGGTTTACCCGATTGCAACAACTAACTATTGTGACATAAATTTTCAAAAGATAAAATGACTATCTTACCTTTTTGATCGTTGACTATTTGACTTTCATCATAACGTAAAAGACAATACATGACGGTAGTTAACCTGTAATTTTCTAAGTTAATTAATTCAACTGATTCAAATTATTACTTTACGAATGTTTTCGCTCACTTTTCTATTTAACGAGATGTTACCTCATAAAACGTGAAAACTATATATAACGCGAACCGACAACACAAAAGTTCGGTTTAACCTCAATAATTATTTTTCGAGTTGATGATATTTCTTTTATACATTACTTTTATAATAACATTTTCAGAAATATATTTATCGCAATTACCAAACTAAGGTATCATGTTTACATTTTAGCTCAACGGGACACGAGTACACGGTACAATAATGATAATAGAACCGCCTGTTACTTTATTATATATATATATATAAAAAAAAAAAAAAAAAAAAAATCAAATTGTTATCTTCCTTTCTCTCTCTCACTAAATCGTCTCTCCCACCTCCTTCTTATCTCTTTGATAACCGCCTCACATCACCACTACTTATGCTACTATCTCACCGCCATCACCACTTAACGTCACCACCACCACCATCATCATCATCATCAACACAAGGAGGTGTTAGGATTTTGATAAGTGTCGATAAGGGTTTGATTAAGATTTGGTTTGGTTCGGATTAATCACAACCGCCGCCGCCACCTTCATCCATCTTTACTGAAGATCTAAAGTTATGGTATATCATCTGGGGTATTAATTGTGGTCTTTCAGTTGTTGATTCATGATACCACCATCACACCCGCACCACCAACTCCAACTCTCTTATCTCTTTTACTTTCGTGGTATGAGACACCTCAACTCCATCCTTGTTACCGCTTTTATTTAAATCGGTTATAAAAGAATTATTAAAGTTTTCGTGGAATTAAATTAAAATAAAAGCGATTTGAAATTCTCGTGTGGTAAAATGCAGTTCAAAAGGCGTATGTTTGATTTTGTTTTGTGAACGGGTCGGGTTCGACCCATTTGGGTCATGGTTTGTACGATTACGGTCATGGGATGAGTTTGAGTTACTTATACCGCTTAGTGAAGCTTATTTGAGAGTGCGTGTGTTTTCTTTGCCCGTCTCGGTTCACAAGGAAAACCCCAAGGGTTTGGTTTTGTTGTGTTTCGGTCAACATCTAGACACCCGCAAGGGTGTTTTGGTTTGCTTAATTTACGACAACACCCAAGAGGGTGTTTGTTTTAGTTTAGTTTCATTTAGGTTGTTGGTTCAAAGAAACACCGACGAGGGTGTGTCTCGATTTAGCTTACCATCACCCGAAATGTGTATTTGATTACTTGTTGAATTGGTCCATGAATAAACCTTCAAAGGTGTGTTTGCTTGTCTTGACCACGGTCTTTGACCCACCACCGAGGGCAACCAAGGGTGCGCTTGATTTGTTTGTTGTTCCGTCGCACCCACCCGAAAAGGGGTGTTTGCTTGTCGCAAACAGCCCCAACAATGGGGTTTGTTGGTCGCAAAGCGCCCCAACACGGGGCGCGCTTGTTCGATTATTTTCGCACATAAGGGTGCGATTCGTGGCTTATTTTCTCGCACCAAAGGTGCGTTTGATGTCGAATTTTCTGCACCAACAGAGCGTTTGGTTCACCTTATTATTCAGCCCCAAAAGGGCATTTGATTCTATCGTTTGCAGCCCGGATGGGGCTTTCACATCCGCTTATTACAACCCCAAAGTGTATGTTTTATTACTTATTTTTCGCACAACATGGGGTGTTTGTTTGTTGTTTCTTGACCAAACTTGCTGTAATGTGAAGCTAAAACACGATTTTGAGGCTCTTCCGATTCGTTTCATCAAAAGTTAAAACTTGAAAGTTGTCCGGAACGATGTTTTCCATCCACAACAGAAGAACTCGGCCTAAAAGGCCAAATGAAGGCATTTTCTGCTTCGATTTGTAAAAACAAAATATAGTTTTAGTATCAACAAAACACCAAGGGGGCGTTTAATCTTGTGGTGTAACCGTATTTTGTATGCGTGTTATGTGTTAAACTTGGGTGTATTTGTGTTAATCAATTTATTTAAACTTGAGTCTTATATATTCGCTCATTAAATATTTGAACTATTGACATGTAATTACTTGGACACTTATAAACGTTGGTACCTAGACTTGTATTGGACGATACGGATTAAGGTTGTGTTTGTTTTTCTAAAAAAACTTCTTAATAACATCTTAATCTGACTCAGTCAGACGCAATCAGATGTTTAGACCAAAAAGTGTGTTTGTTTTTTTCATGTCATTTAGAGGCAGTAAGAGGCAATCAAGATTAAGAGTGTTTGATTTTTTCTAACTATTAAGAGGCAGTAAGAGGTAAAAACATATTGTTGAACTAGATGTTAAAGAGGTGTCTTAACACCTCTTAATGTCTCATAATTTATTTTTTTATTGTTATTATTTTTAATTTGGTTTTCTTTCCATTTTGTTTGTTGTGTTCGTTTTCTTATAGAATGTACGTTTAAGGAAAATCATCGCATAAAAAAGAATGTACAAGATAATAATAACTAGGGTGATAATTCGTGTTAAAATGTTAACTCACATCCCAAACATGTTTTAATGGGTTGAGAATGTCAAGCCAAACCCGACCCGTTATAAAACGTGTTAGCTGTGTCGACTACCCATTTAACCACAACCATAACCTATTTATTATTGTGTCGGTGTCAAATCATATTTTGTAGCGGGTGAAAAAACTTCACGCCTAATAGAAATTGTTAGATATTTTAATTGTAAAAATTAATATTGTAACACATTCAACTAGTATTATAAAACAAACACTTTTATATCAATCAGATTCAGATTTCTCAACCACTTATTTACATTAAGTTGGAATCAGATTCAGATTTCTCAACCACACATTCAGATTCAGATGTGCGAATCAGATTCAGATTCAGAGCCTCTTAACAAACAAACAACACCTAAGACTTGAAAACTCGGACTAATATCATTTGGACTACTTATTAGACAAAGGGCATAGACTTATTATATTGGACCAAATAATAATAATTGATAATGGGCTATATATATACTACTTAACGGACTAAATTAAATTTATTATTAGACTAAACTTATTAGAACTAATAGAGTAATATGTCGGACTAATTGACTTATATTGGACATTGGACAATAAATTATTAAGTTTGGGACTTGGTAATTAATATTAGACGAACCTTATGATACGGATTATCTTGTATATACATATCGGACATTGGATTGTGACATGACATTTTAGACATATACCGGATTACATTATTTGGACTATACCGGATTACATTATTTGGACTTGTATCGAATAAATATGGTTTAAACAGATATTAGACTTATGATGGACTTTAGACATTGGACTTGAAATTGATTTAAGTTGGGCTATTATCGGGCTAAAGCCCAATTGACATATTTTCCTTCTTGTTATCTTCCCGCCTAAAATTCACTCGTCAATACTTTTGTGACTCGTTTTATTGAGACATCTTGTCTATTCATTTACTTTATAATATACATATATATAAGATATATACATATATTATACTTTGGCGTGCGTTTATTTTGAGTCTAAATCTTTATACCACCACACCTAACTATCATACTAAACTTTTACAAACATTAATACAAAACTTCCACGAAAACTAAAATGTATTATCTTTTAAAACTCATACGCATCGATTACTATTCGCGTGTCATATTTTGAGATAAACCATATACTATCAGGTTGTGCCAATGACGTATCGTTGTGTCGATACTCTTGTATCGTTGTACGTTGCTACCTTGTGATACTATTGTGTTACATTTCTTGATGCCAGTCGTGTTAGTTGTGATTCATGTATTTCTTCGGACTAAGGTGAGTCTCACAGCCCCATTTTACTGTTTTACTCGTTTTGGGGTGAAAAGCATGCTATGATTTCTTAAAACTAAATTGGTTGTGCATTCATGAAATTATGGATTTATGAATCGATTCAATTCTTCGAGCTATGCTCGCTATACTATGCAAACCGGTATGTATGCTTATGTTTACGCCTATATATATATGTACGACCGTAAAAGTCCCTGTTATCACACTACTTATTAACTCCTCCCACCGACGGGACGAGCCGCTGATGTCTATGGATAGCGCTATTTAGGGGCAGAGCCAACCCCTCACTCTACTAACCGGAGTGCATAGAATCACCTTCTCATGCTAGGTTAGAGCATGTTGCACGTAGGGGCAATGTATACGGCTGAATCGGCTTAAGTAGTGGAACCCTTTATGCCATGAACGCGCTGCATACATAATGGACCCTTTCGAAACTTTGACAACCAATTGGTCTTACTATTTTGGAAACTACTTGGTGTACTAAAACCTGTGAACTCACCAACCTTTGTGTTGACACTTTTAGCATGTATTTTCAGGATGGCGTTAGCTAAACTTTGGAGGCGCTTGGGCATTGGCATGGCATGGTCATAGAAGACTGATGTAAATTTGGGGACCACCTTAATCCTTTTATGGGCCTACGTTCTATAATATATATTTTGAAAGATGTAAACATAAATCTTTACGAAATACGATTTCTCAAGTTAAACTGTTGTTATATACATTGTGTTGTGGTACCAATCGAGTAATACCCCGGTAACACTTATTTCCGCTGCAAACCATTATTTTGGGGTGTTACACAAACACTCGCAACAGGCAAATTACACATTCGGGTTTAAAAATGGGTCAACAAGGACAAATGGTTGGAGTTATTGGGAATTAGCAGGGATATGCTACCGGATTTCATATGGGTAATCAGGCGGTTATGTATCATGGTAATTAGATGGGTCAGAATGTTGGGAATAGAACAGTGGGTAATCCAAATGGGAATGTTGCAGCTCTAGTCATTGGGAATTATAGAAATATGAGTCAGGCTAATAGGGTTACGTGTTACAACTGTCAAGGAGTGGGTCACATTGCAAGGAATTTCCCTACTAAGCCGAAAAATAAGGATTCTACGTATCTCCGTAAAGCATTCTTTGTTGGTACAAAAGCGAAGCGAGAATGCGGTTGAGTCTTGAGGAACATGACTTTATAGCTATTATGGATGAAATGGAAGACCGAGAGGATATCAATGCGAACGCATCTTTATGGCAAATCTTCGGGAGGCTAAGCACGACACCGATTACGACACACCTCCGCTTATGACGCCAACGCAGATGTCGAGGTACCAATCATTGATTCATGCTATAACAATGTCATATTTGATGTGTTTACTCATGACGAACAGCATTCTGTGACGCCAACACCTACTTATGATACATACCTTGACAATCCGAGTAGTATCAATATTAACTCTGAAAATCCATATGTGGATCCTAATGGAGGCACGGTGGCACAAAGTACTGAGACTGATGAGGAAACACGTGCCGTATTTGAATCATTGATTAATAATTGTGGCATTGAAATTGAGAAAGTGAAAAAGGTCAATCGCGATGTTAAGGCCGCGGATGATAAATTGACCGCTGAGCTTGAGAGGTACAAGGAGAACGCAAAAGCTTTTGAATTTCACAAAAACAAAGAGTCAGAATTAGAAATTGGTTATCGAAATTCCGTTTTAAGAGAAAAACAATTGCAAATCAAATATGACACACTTGATGTTAATTTGAGCTTGAAAATAAAATCTTTAAACGAGGAAATTTTTAATCTTAAAAACCAACTTTCTAAACAAAAAGCAACTTACTCTGATCTTGAAAAAGAGAAGAAAAAGTTGATAGCTGATTTTTCAAAACGAGAATATTCTCTTCTTGATGAAATTCTTGAGAAAAATGAAAAAGGCAACAAATTGGAAAATTTGCTTGTTACAATGGGTCATTCAGCTCAAACAGTCAATATGTTAACAAATAAAACGAGTCAGTATTTTCATACAACTCAAAAAATGGCTCTTGGTAACAAAAATCCTTGTGCACTCAAGAAAGCTCAGAAAGAACAGAATGTTTTCTATAATTGAAAAGCTTTGTTAGATAAACATGAACCCGTAGAAGTTCGTGATTCTCATGAAACGTAAGAACTCATTGACGAGAGTAGATCAAAAATAAAACAAAAGAACCCAGAAATAAAACCAATTGATTACAACAAACTTATCAAAATTTCTGGAATTAAATTTGTTCCTCAAAAAGAAATGTCAAAGTTTTCCATAACACCCAGTGTTTCAAACAAAGAGTCAAAACCAATTTCAAAACCCGTAGTTGTCTCAAAATCATTTTCGAACATGGAAAAAATGTCTTTAAACAATCCTTTTAACACAACTGATGCTAGAAGCATTTTAGATGATGTTAAAACTAGAATTGGGATACTTCAAGAGATTGTTAAATCTAAAATCAACATCAGTACTAACAACTGGTTTTCTAGTTTTGATGATGAAATGAAAAAGGTTTTTGAAACTCAAATTGCCACTCCGCTAAATAACATCAGTGCGAGGGTAATTCATTTTGAACAAGTATTTTTAAAAGAAACATGTGACTTTGTCAAGGACCATAAATCCCTGGTAGAGAAAGCTAACGAATGTTTTGAACACATCAAAGTTTTGGAAAATTTAAATGATTCTCTCTTCGAAGATGTTATAACTACTGATATCATGTCCATTTTTTTACAAACATATTCTGTTGAAGACCATGAAAGAATCCAGTCTGAGACCTCTGCAATTGTTTCAAAATATGAAAAAGCTCTTGAAGAACTTAAAAAAGAAAATGTATCATATTTTAAACAACTTGATCGAAAAACTGAGGAATGCAAGTATGACAAACTGTCGTATGAAAGAAAAAAAATGATCTTTTGAGAGCTCAGCTGGAATGTCACAAAGGAAAGGCTGTGGATACTAAGTTTGCAAAACCATTGACTGAGGAGAAAGCAAATGTTCTCAAACCGGTTTTCAAACAAAAAATGTCTATTTCTCACCCTCCTCCAAAAGTAAATGAGAAAAAAGATTTTTCAAAACCAGTCACTCCACCTGCCTTACCAAAGCAAAAAGAAAAGATTTGTAGAAAACTAGAAGGGGGGGTTGAATAGTTTTGCCAATTAAAACTTCCTTTTATTCTAGTTAGATCGACTTATGTCAATCTATTTGGATGTGTATGTTGAATGTTGATAAACAAACATATAAAGATATGTAATGAAAGATAAGAGTAAGAAACACAAAACCACAACGCGAGTATTTATAGTGGTTCGGCTACAAGGACACCTTCCTTGCCCTACTCCACTCCCGAGTAACCTACTCGAGTTCAGTAACACTACACCAATCTCCTTATGACGGAGAAGCCTTCACAACGTCGCCTACCCTTTTTCTCGGTGCTAGGCTAACCACGGGTTCTTTCACCCAAGGTGAACCACACCTACACAACGTCGCTACCCTTTATAAGGTACTAGGCTAAGTACCTAGTTCTTTCACACCAAGGTGAACCACACCTACACAACGTCGCCTACCCTTTATAAGGTACTAGGCTAAGTACCTAGTTCTTTCACACCAAGGTGAACCACACCTACACAACGTCGCCTACCCTTTATTAGGTACTAGGCTAAGCACCTAGTTCCATTGCAATGGAGGAACTACTACCCAACACTACACCAACGACTAATCCCAAAGGAGACCAACTCCTTTTTACAACATCATCAAGGATATCAATATCCTTGGATCTAGTACTAATCTATCTTGTACATCGAAACACACCATATCGAATGTACATCTAAGGCACCTTTCACTAATGCCTTTAACTAGATCTTCAAGACACCCTTCACTAATGTCTTGTGTCTTGACTTCTAAGCACCCTTCACTAATGCTTCTAGTCTTGACTTCTAAGCACCCACCACAAGTGCTTATGATATGGACAATAGATACCCTTCACTAATATCTACGTCTTGACACTTGAGACACCTTTCACAAATGTCTTCAACACATCTTAGAAAAGAAAAACAGTCATCAACAAGTAGACTTCAGTAGTCTTGATGATGAAGAAGCATGGCAACTCATGGGCTTGAGCTTGCTTGACTTCAAAGGTGGTGATCTTGCCTTTAAGAGGAACCTAGAAGATCACATAAAAACAAAACTACAAACATAGATCTCTTGGATCTGAGGTTAGAGAGTTTTTAACTCTAGGGGAAAGTATGTTAGAAAGGGGTGAGAAACAATGAAGAAATGGCTCACTATTTATAGAGGAAAAATTCTACTGTTCCCCGGATCCCACGGATCCTTCCACAAGAGGATCCGTCTAGCATAAAGCTAGGGATCCGTGGGACGCCTCTTTACCCATGGGTATTTTGGTTATGGGTCATGGGTCATGGGTTGATCCATGGGTCTTTAGCTAGATACAATGTATCTCTTGAGTACAATGCACCTAGTCACATGGGTATGGGTCAATACCATGGGTTATGGATAATATCCATATATGATATAAGCATGATGTCATGCAATGGGTTATGGGTCAAGCTCCATGGATCATAGGCTTTGGGTTGTACCCAACTACATTCAATGTATTTGCCCAATGGGTTATGATACTTAAGTTTCTACCCATTTATATTACCCAATATACTACATACTAGTTATGTGTATATTTTACCCAAATATGTAAACACTAGTTGTTGTACATATGTAATATTAAATCATAAAATCACTTATACTTGTTTTAGTGTTTTATGTGAAAATGTGAATATGTTAGAAACTATTAGTTCAAACCGTTTACGTATTTTATTTGTTTCGTTAAAGTGATTTTACGTTTGTTATCGACAAAACATTAGAAGATCGTAAAATATAAATAAACGTTTTTACGGCTTATTTGTATTAATAATCTCCCCCTTTTTGTTGATGACAAAACATAAAATTATTTTAAGGAAAAGCTAAAATTCGTAAAAGTTTGAATTTTTGTAGTTTTTACTTTCTTCTCCCCCTTTTTGTCGAAAAAAAAAGAGCTTGGAAAGGAAACTAACACATTGTTTTTAGGAAAAACATGTGAAAGAAATAAAAGGAAATAGAGAGCAAGTAACGGGAAAGGATCTCGTCTTTAATCCCCCTTGACGAGTCCATCCCTATGTAAGGGCGTCAAGAAAGTAATACTAAGCTAGTTTGTTTGCAACTAAGTTTACAAAAGATTTCGTCTAAGTGACGAATGTGCTCCCCCTTGATGATTGCAATTTTGCAAAGGGATGTCAAGAAATGTAGTCTTAATATTGCAAGTAATTTGCAATGTATTGCTTTGACACAAAGCTCCCCCTAGCTTTAGGATGTCAAAGTCTTCATGTGTAAATTGAATAACTACAAAACAAAGATTAGAAAACAAGTATAATGCACAATTTCCTGCATACATGATCCAAGTTAGTAGAAAAATAGTTTTCTGTCTCACGGATCCCACGGTTCCCTCCTAGTAGGGATCCGTCTAGGCAATTTTGAGGGATCCGTATAGCTGATGAACAATTTCAGCAATGGTGATATAACAAGTAATGTTATCACAAAAGTGAGATATGAATACAACGTAATCATATACTCAGAAATATAGCAAGTAGCATGTAATTTCATTTAATAAAACTAGAGTTATGATATACATGACTCTAAACACTAAGAAAATAAAAAATACATGACTAGGAATTTCTAGACCAACTATCGCTTGATGCTAGGATACCACTAAAATCTTCTAGCTTAAGTGTTGTTTAGGTTTAATCTCGTCGAAACGTTCGAGGAGATGATAGAACATGAAACATTGATCTTCTCGTACTTCATGTATCAAACTTTCAACATGTTGACAATGATAACAATCTTTGTCATGGCTAGGTAGTGGCGGTGGAAGAAATGAAATGGCTTGATGCGAAGGATCAAGTGAAGCGGCTTGTGGAGCTTCAAACGACGGAGGGATTGGTGGAGGCGCATTTGAGAATGGCTCGACCAAGAATGATGGTGGTGGTAGAGAAGTGTCAACTTCCATATGGTCGGGTAGTTGACTTTGATGATTTCTCATAATCCAAATGGGATTATATGATGGAAACGTGGAAAAGGAAGCCGGAGCAAATGTTGACTCAACACCTTGATTTTGTACCATTATTCCTCCTAATGAGGAGAATGTTGTCGGCGGAGGAGGATGAGACGGCCTAGGAGGAAAATTCTCTAAATTGTAGAGGTGTGGTGATGATAGTGGAGATGTAAAAGAAATAGCTCTAGGAACCAATGGTGATGGTTTAGTGGAGATGATATTGTTTGGCCTAGGAGGTATGGTGGTGTTTGGCATAGGTAGTTTTGTGGGTACTATCCTTTTAGGAATTGGTTTGATTGGTTGAGAAGAGATCCTTGCATTTGTTGGCTTGACCGGAAATGATTCGGTTGAAGAAATTTTGTGTACAACACGAGCAATTTTCTTGGGTGGTTCTTTGGTGGATAAGTTACTACTTGGAGTTTTCCTCATGATGAGATGATCTCAAGAAGTTTGTAAGGGTTTCTTAAGTGCTGAAAATTAGGATGAAGGTGATGACTATGGAAGTCCTAACAATGTGGTTTATAAAGCAAGGGATTTGGCAAGTGCATTTAAGCCTTAAGCCACTAAAATACATTGGAATGTGATGATTAACATGCACAAGAGTCAATATTCAGAGTTTGTACTGATCTAGGAACTCATTTAAGATGAGATGGAGTGTTTGAGTTAGAAAGATGAGTTAAAATGATTGTTTTAGCAAGATTTGACATAATCTGTCATCCGGATCCCACGGTTCCCTCCTCAGAAGGATCCGTCTAGGCTAATCCTAGGGATCCGGCTCTCAGCAGCTATGAAAGAATAAAAATGATGTTTCTAAGATCTAAGATCGATATCACCTTGAGTGTTTCAGTCCTCCTAAGTGTCTTAAATGAAGGTAATGAATGATGTAGCTAATGATTGCCTTTTATGGAAGGAATTGGAACTTTCATGAGTACCAATGAATGAACAAGTATGATACTAAAGATGAGAGTGTCAATTCAAGCTAAATGATCCTAGAGATTAGATAATGACTTAGATTTATCCTTTTGGAGAATATCCTAAAGGCTTAAGATGGAAAAACTAGAATTTGATCAGTTTCGACCAATTTTGACGTAAGGATGATTATGATCAATTTTCCTATAAGAGGTTTCCAACGTTTAGATATGAGGAATCATGTGAAAAATGATGTGTGAGCTTGAGAGCGGAAGAGTAATGGATTAAAATGAAATGATAGATCTACACGAGTCTTTGAGTGTGATCTAGGTGAGTTATGTGTGAGTAGGAAAGATCTACTTAACTTGATAAGGACTTAATTTTCCTTAATACACTATGTTTAGCTTAGTGTGAGGTGTTCTAAGGATATATTTGAAATACAATGCTTGCAATTGCATTTTCTGTTTGCCGGATCCCACGGTTCCCTAAATGTAGGGATCCGTCTAGTACAAACTTTGGGATCCGTCCATCTGCTAAGCAGAACCTTTACTAAAGGTATGAAATGATCTTGACAATGCATTATATTCCAAGGTTAGTTTAAAGGGGTTCTAACACTAAGATATCAAAATGTAAGATGGTTTATTTCATGAAGGAAATCAGATTACATTGATAAAGCACGAGTACAAGAGGATTGATCCTATTTGAAATACTACTAGGTTCCTTGAGTGTTTTCGCTAGATGGATCATCAAATGGTTGATGAGTGTTGGCGGATTCGAGGAATGAAGAACGTCTTCATGAGGGAAATGTTCAATGGTTCCATCATCTTGTTCACAAGCACGCATAAACGGACTTTGATATTGAGGATGAAAATGCATGACATTATGATAGAGGCGTCAAGAACATTCCATATGGAATGAGTTTATTCTTGGAGCCTTGAAGGTTTACAATTCGCCTTGCAAAGAAGTAGGCGAGATTGTATGGTTGTTGTGTTAGAAAACAATACATTATGTGAGCACAACAAGCGGGAAGGATTTCTCGATTTCCCCTAAGACTCCAAACGTTTTCACGTAGGATGAGTGCAAGGGGCTTGTACTCTTCAAGAATATGCCGTGTGTAGATGATGTTTGGATTGGAGTGATGGGGTTTGCATAATATGCGAATTAAGTCTTGTGGGGAAGGAATGTGAGAACAATACGGACTATTTTCTTCACGAAAGTTGAAGAAAGAATCAAGAGATCAATCTTCGGTGAAGGCACTTTGTCCATGATTTAGAATTCGGAGAATTTGAGCAAATTGCCCAAGAGTCAAAACAAACTTTTGGTTTTTGATCCAAAACCAAAGGGATAGAGAACGATCCTCGTTACGAACGAGTTCGACTTGACGGAAGAATTCCAATACAAACCTTGGACATATTTTCTCGTTAATTACGAGAAGACATTCTAGTCCTATGGCTCGGAAGGAAGTATTGATACCTTCTTCGAATTGTAGAGAGGTGTCTACAATACATCCTTCATGGAAGTGACGGGTTTCGAGATTATTGAACCCACAGACATGATTGCCAGGTGTGTTGGGCTCAAGAGAGATGTTCGGAGTGTAGACGCTAGAGAGTGAAAAATCAAACTCATATACGTGCGACATAGTTGAACCTATAGAAATGATGAGTTAATAAAAAGTGATGTTTGTGGTCAACCTATGATTATCTAACGTTTTTATTAGATTTTTATTAACAATGGTTTTTAACAAGAAAGACACTTAACTCACTTATGGTTTTGACATACTAGTGGAGTATTACTTTTAGAAGAAAAGTGGTTTTTAATTTGCATGAAAAACTGTTCTCCAGTAGGACGGATCCCACGGTTCCTTTAAAAGAGGGATCCGGCTAGTATATCTTCCAGGATCCGTAGATCTGTAGTTACAGAAACAGATTTTATGATGAAAAGCACAGGTTTTTATATCTCATAGTTTTATATCAAGATATGTGTTTTAGCCTAGATTTTCGTTTAACATGCATACATGTCTTCTAATGTATCACGAGAGAATGAAATAAAACAAAGAAAAATGATAAACACATTATGATAATAATAACCTAGATAACTAGACTATTAGTAATATTTCATTTCAATACTAAGAATGATACAAAGGATTGGGTATATAACCCCAATGTATATTAACAACACAAAGTAAATGTCTCCGTATGTGAACTTCATCATAGGGAACACAAGTGCGATGAGTGTTAAGACGATGAGCACAAAGGCGATGTGAACCATGTTGAAGACGATCCTTCTTGGTTTCGGTTGGGATAAAATGGAGAGGAAGATGAAGTTTTGAATGAGAGGAAAATTTTGAAATTGGAAGATTTGAAAAAAAGTGGGGGTTTGATAGAGTGGTCGATGGTGGGAGTATTTATGGGAAAAGAGGAATTTTTGATATTTGTGTTTTGTTTTATTATTAGAAAGATATGATTTTTGGATTAAGTAAAACAAAACACAAGTTTTATAAACCATGATTTTTAGACGAAAGAGTGACACGTATGTGAGAAAAAGCTTCCTAATGAAGCTACATGTAAAGCATGTATATGCACAAGAATTACTCAAATAAATACCTAAGTAATCACACTTATTTATTAAACTAATGTCATTTAGAGATAAGTGGAAAGTCATATCTCAAATGCACTTAGGAATGTCTTTACAAATGACACATCAAATGTCAGAAGACAATTCCAGCTCCTTTATGCTTAAGATACCTTCTTAGGGAAGGTAATCTTTATTATCAAGCAAATCCTATGGCTTGATAGATGTGAGCTTTGACTAATCAACATGACAAAGAAGATTAGTGCAATTAAATGAAAAAGTAAATAAGAAAAATTTGTTATCAAATCAACATCCAAACATATAGTTTTAAAAGACATGGTGTTTGTTTTTATGAAAAACCTTCTTTGTAGTTTTCAATTAACCATGGATCGTATCAAGTTTTTAAAGTACAATATACTTCAAGAAACTTGGTAACGAAGCTCTGATGCCAATTGTGGAAAACTAGAAAGGGGGGTTGAATAGTTTTGCCAATTAAAACTTCCTTTTAATCTAGTTAGATCGACTTATGTCAATCTATTTGGATGTGTGTGTTGGATGTTGATAAACAAACATATAAAGATATGTAATGAAAGATAAGAGTAAGAAGCACAAAACCACAACGCGAGTATTTATAGTGGTTCGGCTACAAGGACACCTTCCTTGCCCTACTCCACTCCCCGAGTCACCTACTCGAGAGTTCGTAAACACTACACCAATCTCCTTATGGCGGAGAAGCCTTCACAACGTCGCCTACCCTTTTTCCGGTGCTAGGCTAACCACCGGTTTCTTTCACTCCAAGGTGAACCACACCTACACAACGTCGCCTACCCTTTATAAGGTACTAGGCTAAGTACCTAGTTCTTTCACACCAAGGTGAACCACACCTACACAACGTCGCCTACCCTTTATTAGGTACTAGGCTAAGCACCTAGTTCCATTGCAATGGAGGAACTACTACCCAACACTACACCAACGACTAATCCTAAAGGAGACCAACTCCTTTTTACAACATCATTAAGGATATCAATATCCTTGGATCTATTACTAATCTATCTTGTACATCGAAACACACCATATCGAATGTACATCTAAGGCACCTTTCACTAATGCCTTTAACTAGATCTTCAAGACACCCTTCACTAATGTCTTGTATCTTGACTTCTAAGCACCCTTCACTAATACTTCTAGTCTTGACTTCTAAGCACCCACCACAAGTGCTTATGATATGGACGATAGATACCCTTCACTAATATCTTCGTCTTGACACTTGAGACACCTTTCACAAATGTCTTCAACACTTCTTCGAAAAGAAAAACAATCATCAACAAGAAGACTTCAGTAGTCTTGATGATGAGGAAGCATGGCAACTCATGGGCTTGAGCTTGCTTGACTTCAAAGGTGGTGATCTTGCCTTTAAGAGGAACCTAGAAGATCACATAAAAACAAAACTACAAACATAGATCTCTTGGATCGAGGTTAGAGAGTTTTAACTCTAGGGAAAGTATGTTAGAAAGGGTGAGAAACAATGAAGAAATGGCTCACTATTTATAGAGAAAAATTCTCTTGTTCCCCGGATCCCACGGATCCTTCCACAAGGATCCGTCTAGCATAAAGCTAGGGATCCGTGGGACGCCCTCTTTACCCATGGGTATTTTGGTTATGGGTCATGGGTCATGGGTTGATCCATGGGTCTTTAGCTAGATACAATGTATCTCTTGAGTGCAATGCACCTAGTCACATGGGTATGGGTCAATACCATGGGTTATGGATAATATCCATATATGATATAAGCATGATGTCATGCAATGGGTTATGGGTCAAGCTCCATGGGTCATGGGCTTTGGGTTGTACCCAACTACAATCAATGTATTTGCCCAATGGGTTATACTTAAGTTTCTACCCATTTATATTACCCAATATACTACATACTAGTTATGTGTATATTTTACCCAAATATGTAAACACTAGTTGTTGTACATATGTAATATTAAATCATAAAATCAATTATACTTGTTTTAGTGTTTTATGTGAAAAACTATTAGTTCAAACCATTTACGTATTTTATTTGTTTCGTTAAAGTGATTTTACGTTTGTTATCGACAAAACATTAGAAGATCGTTAAATATAAATAAACGTTTTTACGGCTTATTTGTATTAACAAGATTGTTGAAAATGAAAAAGCGGTTATTGAGAAACCAAAAGTTTTAGCACCTGGCCTTTTTAAGATGAGTACCACTAATGCGTCTGCCTCCACATCTAAACCATATGGGACAAACGACATAAGTTTAAACAAGCACTCTAAAGAGACTGGGAAATCTGAAACAACTTCTCTTGATAATAATATGAATCCTAATGCGTGTGCCTTTCGTTCTACAGGACTAGAAAGCACCTCTAGGAGCAATGAGACTAAAGCCTAAGAGCAATACAAGGAACAATAGAGTCTCGCTTTGCCTCTAAGAGTAGTAGCCTGAATAAAGAAAAGAAAGTAGAAGAACACCCTAGGAATTTACCGCTTTGTAATAAGAAAGACATTTCATCTGAATGTAATGAACCTATGAAACTTGCTATGTTTAATGAATGTTTGAATCTGTTTGTGTAACTTGGAAGAAATCTTTAACTAATGTTCATGATGATTGTGTTTCTAAGAATGAGAATGTTATGCCTGTTCAGAAGAACGTTCCAAAAATAAATTATGCTAAACCAATAGGAAGTATAGTTGCAAGATTTAGGTCTTACACTATAGATAAGAGGCATAGTTTTCCATTAAGGAATGGTATTTGGAAACCTACAGGTAGAATGTTCACAATCGAGAATGGTCGAATGAATGCTAAACCAGTATAGCCAGTAGAAACCTTCTATGAGTGTGATCTGGATTTTACCTCTAACCCAAAGGAACCAAAATCAAAACGGTTTCCAAAAACTTCTTATTTTGTACTTGGCAGGTTATCGAAATATGTCTTTGGATCGTCGACTCAGGTTGCTCCAAGCACATGACCTGGAATCTGAAGCTGCTGATCAATTTCGTCTAGAAATTCATGGGAACTTTACGCTTTGGAAATGATCATGTAGCAACTATCATGGGTTATGGAGATCTTCCATTTGGAAATATTTTGATCACTAGGGTTTATTATGTCGAAGGGTTGGGACACAATTTGTTTTCAGTCGGGAAATTTTGTGATGCAGATTTAGAGATTGCATTTAGGAGAAATGCATGCTTCATTAGAAACTTGGATGACATTGATCTCTTAACTGGGAATAGTGACACAAACTTGTATGCTATCAACATAAACCAAATGGCCTCTTCATCACCAATATGTCTTATGACACGAGCATCTGGAACAAAGTCCTGGTTGTGGCATAGAAGATTATCCCATCTTAATTTCGACACTATCAACAAACTTGCCAAAGACAACATCGTCAACGGACTTCCAAGTTCAAATACACCAAGGATCACTTATGTCCATCATGCGAACAAGGAAAAAGCAAAAAAGCATCATATAAACCCAAATCAGTACCTAGTTCGGAAGCAAAGTTGCATATGTTGCACATGGACTTATGTGACCCAATGAGAGTTGAAAGCATTAATGGGAAAAAGTATATTCTTGTTATCGTCGATGACTATTCAAGATATACATGTGTTAAGTTTCTGAGGTCAAAAGATGAAGCACCAGGCATCATCATCACCTTTCTGAAGCGTATTCAAGTACTTCTTCAAGCTCTAGTAAGGGTAGTAAGAACAGACAATGGCACAGAATTTACAAATCAGGAGTTAAGAAATTATTTTGAAGATGTTGGAATCACACATCGACATCGCTTGTTAGAACTCCACAGTGAGAATGGGGTAGTTGAAAGAAGAAATCGAATTCTTGTGGAAGCTGCTCGCACAATGCTAATTTATTCTAGTGCACCATTATTTTTATGGGTTGATGCTGTTACCATTGCTTGTTTCACTCAGAACCGATCCCTAATCCATCCAAGATTCAATAAAACCCCATATGAACTAGTGAACAACAGAAAACCTGACATCTCTTACCTTCACGTGTTTGGCGCTTTGTGTTATCTGACAAACGACAGAGAAGATCTAGGAAAACTAAAAGCTAAAGGTGATATTGGAATCTTCATTGGATACTCAAATAACTCGGGGGCGTTCAGGGTGTATAACAGAAGAACTAGGAAGATAATGGAGACGATAAATGTGAATTTTGACGAACTTTCACAGATGGCTTTTGAGAGACTCGCTCTAGAACCCGCGCTTAACCCGATGGCTTCTAACCACAACAGATTAGGACCCGAACCTAACCAGCAGACTTCGGGACACATCAGTTCAGGACTCATACCCCAAAGCGCTCTATCAACTTCGTTTGACAAACCTTCAGAACAAGAATGGGAGAATTTCTTTGAGTTAATGTTCGATGAATACTATGGTGGAACTTCGACAAATGTATCAAATCATCATTCCGCTGCACCCGCTCAAAATCTTCATCCACCACCACCAACAGAAGATGCATCTACCACAGTCGAAACCAATGCTCCAACTCCATCGAAATCATCTACATCTACTCCAGTTCCTGCAACCATTCTACCAACAGTTGATGAGCAAAACCAAAACTTATCATTTCAAGAAGAACCTACACAAAACCAAAACGGTGCAACCTTAGATGAAGACGTATTCGAAAAACCGTTTGCTACGGAATCAGCTGAATCATCTTCAAGCGTACAAGAACCATCTAACTCGCATACGTTAAACCAACGGTATCCTTCTATTCTAAAGTGGACAAAAGACCATCCAATTGAACAAGTTATTGGTGAACCTTCAAGGCCAATTCAGACGAGACGCCAACTTCCCACATACTGCGACTTGTGCATTTACCTTTGCTCAATTAGCAATAAAGAACCAAAGAACATTCGGGAGGCAATGGCAGAAACCGCTTGGATAGAAGCGATGCAGGAGGAACTTCTCCAATATCGTCTACATGACTCTTGGGATCTGGTTCCAAGACCAATTGACATTCGAGTCATTGATCTCAAATGGTTATGGAAGAACAAAAAGGATGAAGAAATGACGTAATTGCAACAAAGCTCGTCTTGTGGCCAAAGGATACGAGACGGGAAGAAGGAATAGATTTTGAAGAGTCATTCGCACGGTAGCGGACTTGAAGCGATCGGGATATTCTTAGCCTATGCAGCTCACAAAAACATCACGGTTTGTCAGATGGATATCAAGACTACGTTCTTGAATGGAACTCTTAAAGTAGAAGTGTTTGTGAGTCAGCCAGAAGGCTTCATAGACATGGAACATCCAGACTACGTCTACAAACTCAAAAAGGCAATCCATGGTTTGAAACAAGCTCCGAGAACGTGGTATGACGAACTGTCCTCTTTCTTGATCCAATTTTTTTTCACCAAATGAACTGTTGATCCTACCTTGTTTACTGGAAAATACAACAATGACATTTTGATTGTTCAGATTTACGTAGACGACATTATTTTTGGGTCCACTAATCCGAATTTTTCAAAACATTTTGAAAATCTCATGAAAAGCAAATTTGAAATGTCCATGACGGGGGAACTAAAATTTTTTCTTGGTTTACAAATACATCAATCCCCTCATGGAATTTTTATTAATCAATCTAAATATACAACTGAGATTTTGAAAAATCATGGTATGGATAATTGTTATTCGGTCGGTACACCAATGGTAACTTCACCAAAAATTGGAGCCGATTCATTTGGGAAACCCATCGATCCAAAGAAATATCAGAGCATGATTGGTTCTCGCATGTACCTCACTGCTAGTCGACCCGATATTCATTTTGCTGTTTGCTTATTAACACGGTTTAAGGCAAAGCCTACCGAACTCCACCTCAAAAAGGTTAAACGGATCTTTTGGTACCTGAAGACATCCATTCACATGGGACTTTGGTATCCGAAGGAATCCGAATTTGATCTAATAGCCTTTTCGGATCACGGACCACGCAGTGATCAAGTTACAACAAAAAGTACATCGGGAGGAGCACAATTTTGGGTGAAAAGTTAGTAAGATGGTCTTCAAAGAAACAAGATTGTCTTGCACTTTCAACCGCTGAAGCTGAGTATGTGTCTCTATCTGCGTGTTGTGCTCAAGTTCTATGGATGAGAACACAACTCACAGATTATGGCTTTACTTTCGATAAAATACCTATGTATTGTGACTCGAAAAGCGCCATAGCCATATTGTGCAATCCTGTTCATCACTCAAAGACTAAGCATATCAGAGTCCGCTACCACTTCATCAAAGAGCGCGTAGAAGAAGGTACTGTTGAATTATTTTTTGTGAAGACATATTACCAAATCGCCGATCTATTTACTAAAGCTCTTCCAAAAGAACGGTTTGATGATTTAGTTTGACGAATTGGAATGTGAAGCCTAACCCCTGAGGAGTTAGAACGTCTTCTCGAATCTTCTTGAAAATGATTTCCAAAAAGCTTCGCTGTAAATGTTTTTGAAAAACCAAATACAAAATTTGAAAAACCAACAAAAGCAAAATATAAAACTATAAAACTTTCAAAAAATACAAAAACAATATAAAATCAAAAATTCAAAAATATTCTTCTCACGACATGTCTCTCGTATAATTGATATTCTGTACGTTTCTAGAAATGACATTCAACAATGATACGAACATGTACAGATGCTTGAGCGAGAGTTCTTTAAATATTTTCTAAAACATGTCATTTCTCAAAATTTCTTTCACAATGGCTTCGTATACTTAAGTACGAAACCCGGACTAAAAATGATGAATTTTGATTATTTCAAATCAAAACTCGTGTTTCTAGAGAAAATATCTAGTGTACGCTTCAGTTCACTACATTTATAACTGGTGAGAAATCATCATCATCTTGAGCCCCTTTTCAAGATTGTTCAAATTATTTTTTCAAAATCTTTCAAAATATTTTGTGCTCAAGATAACTCCCTCCAAAACCCTTTATTGATTATGCTTTATTAAAGGGGGAGTATAAAACCAAAATGTTCCAATTTCATGCTTAAATCAAATCCGTTTGTCTCCCCAAAAGATTCTAAAAAAATATTGTTTAATCCGTTGATATCAAAAATATCACGAATATGCTATTTTTGAGGGGGAGAAGACGTGATTAAAATTTGATAAAAAAATGTTTAATGATCGTTGTTTGAATCTCAAAAGAGCTCGACTCAGTTGTAATCAATGAATTGACGAGAAATCAAAGTCAAGAAATGTACCATCTCGAGAAACTTTCTATGGACTTGACCAGGACGGGTGTTAATTTCAAGCTAGTTCACTAGTGATTTAAACATGTCTCGAATCGGTCTTGTTCATTGAAAGTCTATCAATTCAAAAAGTGTGAACTCTACCCTCACTGTGTAGATTTAAGTTAAAACAATATAAGCACATGTGAAGGGGGAGTGTTTCTGAAAATACAAAACTATCAAGGTGTTAACAAAATATGTTTTATAATCATAAATACTTTGAGAGATTTTCAAGCAAAATGTTTTATGGCAACATAGGAATTGTCATGGAGTTATAAGGTGACATAAGGATAGAAAATCTGTCCTATGATCCGCCAGAGCCGGAGGGATCTACCCAAGGACAATACCCATAATTAGTATTAGAAGTCCTTAGGTATGATTGAAAAAAGGAGTAATGTGAGAAAGGAGAAAGAAGGGGTTGAAGAATTAAAAAGAAAAGTAAATGAAAGGGTGAAAATAAATAGCCCTCCATAATTCAACTTAGGCGTAAACCGGGTTCAATTCATACACTCTTGGTGTCACTAAGATGACACCGGTATTGAAGACAAAGATGTCATGGACCCAGTGACGCACTGCACCTAACCTTCTAGCCACTCTTTTTCTCTTAAAAGGATTTGTTTAATTCTCACTGGGAACCCTACATAATCTATAGCCTTTCTCTTAGAGATCGTTGGTATTGAAGAAGGAGACCCTCTCCCTAGTCTCCACTTAGGAAAAATAAAGTGCACTAATCGAGTCTAGAGCCACGAGATTCATAAAAAGAACTCTTAGGAACACTTAATATTTCAGCACTTGCTTTTCAACAATAAGGACACAAGTGATATATTCTAGAGTCCTATGTAGATCTTAGCTATCTGCCGAGAACATTTATGAGAGGATTCACAATTGTGATACTCAGTGATTGAATGGAAACTCCTATCAGGGTCAACATCAAACAGCCCTGACATTAGGTCACTTCGGTAATTCTTTATGGATTACGCATAGTGTGTCTCAAACGGTCTACAGTCATGGAGTGATGCTTCGGTGTACTTCAACGACTCACCTGAATTATAGATGTACTTCAGTATGTCGTGTTAGCCTTCTTGAGGGCCTCCAGTTCAGGAACAGCCTTTGTAAGATTTAGAGATGTGTTTTCACACTATGCTGTTAACACCCTCGATATTCGAACTTATAAGTGCTGGAAATCCCGCCAAGGAGATTCCTTTTACGAATTGAATCCTGAAGACGTGGGTCATTACTTGAATCTATTCATAGTAATGATAATTGTCCCTCAACGGGATTCGGGCGGCTGATTCGCCCGACCAAGGTGAATGGAATCAAGACATTTATCTGTAAAACAATCGTAGTGGTCAATTCTTTAAGAAAAGTCCACAATGATCGATTGGTATTTTTCAACTAACATATTCATGCAGGTACTGATGATTGTTCCTTGCAGGAAAGACCACATCATCTCTCCATGCTCATACCAACATCACAACACATGAAAGTTCTCACCAAAATCAAAGGCATCACAAGGTTAAAGATGATTGTTCGTCAATGTCAAAGAATTAAAGTTCAAAGACTAGAGAAGTTCACATAATTGCAATTTTAAAGTCAAAAGAAGTTTGAGCATGGTGGAGAAAGACGTGGAGACACCTATCTCAAAGAAGTTGACAAACGGCAGACAACACCATTATTTGATCACAAAGCATGAAGGAACGAAGAATCAAGACTATTTTATATCAACACACAAAGTTCAAGCTGAAGAAAACTAAAGACCTTATCAAGTGGAGCATCTTTTGAATGACCACCCCTTAGGGGGAGATTGTTAGCCTTAATAGTAATTAATAGAAGTGATGGTCATTCACGTTTAGGAACTTTGTAACGTGTGTTAGACATTGTATTAGAATAGTTAACGGGCTCATGGATTGGGCTAAGCTAAATGGTTAGTAGTTATGTTAAGCTAGCCTTTATTAAGTTTTAATCCATGCCAAGCCTATACGAAGCCCATGCCAAGCCCATTAGGGCATTTTGTATTTGAGTATAAATACCCCTCAAATATGTCATTTGAGAGGTGTGCTTGAGTGTGTAAGTGTGTGTTTTTCATATGGAATAAAATCTCTATTTTCATCTTTATATCTCTCTACACATACACCCCATATACATCATCAAGTCACAATCTTTGCTTCATCTTTATTTGTTATTCGTGTGTTAAGCTTGTATTCATGACAAGGTTGATAAAAACAAGGTTCTACAAGGTCCGTTTGCTAAGATGGGCGGTGCACTCACAATGGGAGCAACCGTGTCTAGGTAGAAGAGTAGGATAATTACTAGGTGGTGGTGGATTGGTGGAAGTGTTGTTGGTATTTGATGGAGTGATGAGGGAGGAAAGCAAAGCATTTTTCATTTGAAAAGCCTCATTTAGGTGAGAATCCACCATATTGGAGAAGGCATGTAAGCTGTCTAGATGAGCTTGAATATCCACTTGAGATTGTGGGTGATCTTCCCACATAGACACATCAATGTCATTAATATGAGGAGAAAAGGATGTAGGTGGTAGAGCATGGTCTCCATACAATGGTCCATGAATGTCATTATGGATTGGGTAAAAGAGAAGAGGTCTAGGTTCCAAAGGGGCATTTGGTTCAAATGATGTTCGTGGTGGTTCATGAGCGATGCGCTCAATGGTTTCGAATGATGGAAGTGGTGGTAGATTTTCCGGCCTAGGAGGTGTTAGGTCACCATATTGTAACATAAGCATCAATATGTAAGAAATATAGAAGAGAAGTGATCGGATGAACACAAAACACAAACACACGGATGAATACAAAATGTTATGCGTAGGATATAGGTGAAATGTGAACAACCAACCTTCTAAGGAAGGTTTACAATACTATTTATAGGGAAAGGAACTAGGGCAACACACAAGTTACCTTCCTTTCCTTATTGGATATGGGCTAAGGCTTATGGGCTTTCTACATAAGCCTTGCCTTTAATACAAACATAAAAGCCTAATTAAGCAACCTATTACATGTTAATTACAAACACTTGAAATATAGTTTAGGAGTGATTCCAACAATCTCCCCTAACTGTTGGTAATTAATGACTTAAGTAATCTTTAAACATTGTTGGTGCTGTTGTAATAGTTGCTTTGACGTCTTCTGACATTCTTCTTTCTTGTGAGAAGAAGTGCCTTGATTCTAACAATCTCTACAGTGTGAGGATCTTGTTTTTCTTTGAAGTTTTCCGCTTTGACGCCTTCATTTATATTTGTTCTTTGTTCAGGTGTGGATATGGTGATGTTATGTTGTGGTAATCTACATCAGGTCCACTTTATTGCTCAGGTGTCTCCACGTCCTTCTCCAACATGCTCACATGCTCTTTGACGTTGGGTTTCAGTGTTGATGTAGTTCTCTTTAGTCTTTAAACTTTTGTGGATTCTTTGGCTTTGACTAAGAATCATTCTGACTTTTGTGTTGCCTTTCGAGAGAAGTTCAATTAATGTTGTTGTTGGTATGAGCATGGGGAGAATCTGCACGATCATCTGCCACGAGCATCCATAAAAAGAAAACATAAGAGTTGGTTAGTAATAAACACCAATCGATTATTGTGGTCGTTTCTTAAAGAGTTGACCACTACGATTGTTCTTCTAATGAATGTCTTGATTCCATTCACCTTGGTCGGGTGAATCAGCCGTCCGAATCCCATAAGGGACAGTTGGCATTACATTGAACAAGTTCAAGTAATGACCCACATCTTCAGGACTTGATTCTTGAAAGGAATCTCCTTAGCGGGATTTCCAGCACTTACAAGTTCGAACTTCGAGCGTGTTAATAGCATATTGTGAAAACACATCTCTAATTCTAGCAAAGGTCGTTCTGAACTGAGTCCTCAAGTAGGATAACACGATGTACAAGTGCACCTACATTTCGGTGAGTCACCGAGGTATACCAAGCATCACCCACGATCAGACCTTTTGAGACAACACTATGCATAACCCACAAGGAGTTACCGAAGTGACCGCTATTAGGGTGTTTAATGTTGACCTGGCGGAGTTTCCATTCAATCACCGAGGATCACGGTTGTGAACCCTCATAAATGTTCTCGACAGTTGCTAAGATCTGTAGGACTCTAGAAACGATATCACTTGCGTCCTTATTTTTGAGCGACAAGTGATGAAATGTCGAGTGTTCCTAAGAGATCTTTTGATGAATCTCGTGGCTCTAGACTCAATAATACGCTTTGGTTTTCCTAAGCGGAGACTAGGAGAGGGTCTCCTTCTTCAATACCAAGAATCTCTAAGAGAAAGCCGATAGTTTACGTAGGGTTCCTGTGAGAATGAAACAAGCTTCTGTTGAGAGAAACTTGAGTGGCTAAGAAGGTTTAGTGCATGCGTCACTTGGTCCATGACGACTTTGATCTTCAATACCGGTGTCATCTAGTGACAACCATTAGCATATAAGTTGAACCCAGTGTCTGCCCTAAGTTGAATAATTTGGAGGGCTATTTCTTTTCACCCTTTTCATTACTTTTCTTTTTAATTCCTCAACTCTTTCTTTCTTCGATTCTCATTTTCTCCTTTTTATAATCACACCTAAGGGCTTCTAAGTTCTAAATATTTGTGGTGTCCTTGGGTAGATCCCTCCGGCTCTGGCGGATCATAGGACGGTTATTCCTAACCTTAGTCACCTTATAACTCCATGACTAACCTATGTTGCCATAAAACCATTTTCATGAAAATCTCTCAAAGTGGTTATGAGTAAAAACATTTTGTACCACTGTGAGAGTTTTGTATTTTGCAGAAATACTCCCCCTCAACACGTGCTTAAGTGTTTTGACAGAAATATGCACGGTGAGAGAAGAGCGCACACATTTGAATTTATCGACTCAAGATAGACAGTTCCTCGCGAGACACGGTTACGTTGCATAGTTAAAGAGTTACATTGTCAGCTTTTAGGTGACAACTAGCTTTAATAACTACCTTGAAGGTGTGGACAAACCTCGAAAGGTTGTCAAACCCGTCAAAGTTCATGTCTATTAAGAGCTTCTCGAATAGGTACTGGTGATAGTACTTTCTTTGGACCAACTGCAAAGCCATTATTTGGTGAAGAGGAGTATCCACATGATCCAACCATGCCTGCTTTGATATAAATTGATACTCCTACTGATGATGAAGACATGGATGATTTCTTCAATGCTGATTTAACTAATTTGGAACATGTCATTCATGAAAGTCCAGTAACCACCACAAGGATACATAAGATTCATCCTAAGGAACAAATACTTGGAAATTTGAACACCCCTGTTCAAACAAGAAGCAAGGTTTAGAACACAAAAACCTTCCCTGAGCAAGGTTTCTTTGCAAGATCACTTCACAAAAGAAATAGTCATAAAGATATGTAAAATTGCTTGTTTGCATGTTTTTTGTCTCAAAAGGAGCCAAAGAGAGTGGAAGAAGCTTTATCAGAAGAAGGATAGGTAGAATCAATGCAAGAGGAGCTTCTTCAGTTCAAACTTCAAGAGGTTTGGACATTGGTTGATCTTTCTAATGGTAAGAGGGCAATTGGGACAAAATGGGTGTTCCGAAATAAGAGGGATGAAAGAGGTATAGTTGTAAGAAACAAATCAAGATTGGTTGCTCAAGGTTACACACAAACTGAAGGCTTGGACTATGATGAAGTATTTGCTCCAGTTGCAAGAATTGAGGCTATAAGATTATTTTTAGCATATGCTTCATTTAAAAATTTTGTGGTGTACCAAATGGATGTTAAAAGTGCTTTTCTGTATGGCACAATTGATGAGGAGGTTTATGTTTGTCAACCTCCTGGTTTTGAAGATCCTGATCATCCCGACAAGGTCTGAGGTGAAGAAGGCTATGTATGGGTTGCATCAAGCTCCTAGGGCATGGTATGAGTGCTGTCTACTTATTTAATGGACAATGGCTTCAAAGAGGGTCGATTGATAAGACTTTGTTCATTAGGAAGCACAAGGATGATATTTCTTGGTTCAGTTTATGTAGATGACATCATCTTTGGCTCAACCAATAAGGAGCTATCACGAGGATTTTGAGAAACTTATGCATGATAAGTTTGGATGAGTTCTATGGGAGAACTCACTTTCTTTTTAGGGCTACAAGTTCAACAAAGGATGATGGTATCTTCATTAGTCAAGACAAGTATGTAGCGAGATGTTTTGAAGAATTTTGGGTTTCGGGATGTGAAGAGTGCTAGTACACCTATGGAGACTCGAAACCACGCTACCGATGATGGAAGTCCCAAAGTTGATTTGAAGTTATGCAGTCCATGATTGGATCTTTGATGTATCTCACCGCATCTAGGCGGATATTATGTTCTCGGTATGTGTGTGTGCAAGATTTCAAGTCACACCAAATACATCACACATGAATCCTGTTAAGAGGATCTTTAGATATCTTAAAGGTCATCCTAAATTGGGCCTTTGGTATTCTAAGGATTCCACTTTTGATTTGGTGGCCTATACATATAGTGATTATCTTGGTGCTAGTTTGGATAGAAATCTACAACCGGAGGATGTCGGTTTTGGGAAGCGACTAATTTCATGGCGGTGTAAAAGCAAACTATTGTGGCAAATTCTACAACCGAAGTCAATATGTGGTCTTTTAGTTCTTTATGGTCAAGTTCTTTGGATTCGTAATCAATTGTTGGATTTTGGGTACAACTTTATGCATACTAAGATTTACATTGATAATAACGATTACAATATGCATCATTAAAAATCTGTTTTACATTCTAGAACTAAACATATTGAGATAAGGCATCATTTCATTAGAGATTGTAATGAGAAAAGGTTGATTCAAATGGTAAAAATCCATCTTGATTTCAATGTTCTTGATCTTCTCACTAAAGCTTTTGATGTGGGGAGGTTTCGGACCTTGTAGTTAGTATTGGAATGATTAATCTCTAACTCTCAACTTGTTTTGTAAAAGTTTGTACAAGTATTGGACTGTTATTATGTGATCTTAGTATTGCTATTTTTGTTTCTAACCATTGATAGTTATGTTCAAACCACTGTTTGTTGCTTTGTGTTCCCACTAACCATTTTGCAGAAATTTGGAAGTTTCTCACTATTTGTATGATGCAAGAGACTACAAAGGAAAAAGCCATGATACTCTTATTCATAGTTCATAAACTGCATTATACAATGCAGTGGTTACAATCATGGTTACAAACTCCATGGAGCACACATTACACCTAGCTACTCTAGTTCCTATCATCTATTACAAAAGCTGGTGGATGTACATATGAAGAAGCTGAAGCTGAAAATGGAAAGATGGATTGATGAAAACGATGATGGATGCATTTGTGATACGAAAAATCTTCAGTTGTTCCATCTACTCGTTCCACCATAAAGCAAATACTCCATCTTCCCTTTTCCCTTTCCCTTCACCTCTGCATCCTTGCCCTTTCCCTTCCTTCCATGATTTGAAGAACCAAATCCTGGAGCAGAAAGACCAATCACCATCTCTCTGTTCTTTGGGAGTGGTGGATTTCTGGCACGTGGCCTTGGTTGGGGTTGGGATGGTAACGGTTGTGCTCTCTTTGCTTCCTCCCTCACCAATCTATTGAAGGTTGGATCTAGGCGCTCAGTGGAATCATCTTGAGGGGCTGTTTGGTAACTTTGGTGTACCACGTTTATATCCCCAAATCACTGATAGGTCATTTATTTGATCTTCAAATCATTCCACTTGGCGCTTTACATAAACCTAAATCACTTTCATATGTTACATTCACAAATCCCACTTCACTTACATCATCGATCATCATGCCGAATCAATATCCCACCTCCCATAACCTAGTTGCTAATTTGATAAAAAACAGTCGATCCGAAGGTTTTCATCAAATGATTGATTTTCTTATTCACAGTCCTATTCACTTTGCCTTAACCGTCACACCAACCATATTTAAATCTTATATACATCAATTCTGGAGGAATGCTAAGCTTGAGGAGGTAGCTGGTGTAGAAGTTTATAGTACAGTTGTGGATAAGAATGATATTTTGGTTGATGAGGAGATTATTAGAGGGGTTTTGAAGTTAGATGATGCTGATGGTGTTGTTAATCTTTCAGATGCTGAGATTTTTGCTGGTTTAGAAAGGCTAGGATATACACACAGGGGGGACAAGGTAAATTTTTTTAAGAGCATGTTTTCACAACAACGGAAGTTTTTGATTCATACCTTGTTGATGTGTATAAGTAATAAGACCACTGGATTTGATGACTTCCCTTCCAAAATTGCTACTGCTATCATTTGTTTTTCTGAAGGGAGGAAGTTTAATTGGTCTAGGATGATCTATGATGGGTTTGTGCAAAATATTAGGAAGAAGGGAAAATATTATTTATATTCTAGGTTTGTGCAATTGATTGTTGAAAGTCAAATAGAAGAACATGTTGAGTATACTAAGGAGTATGAAGTGCATTATATGCTTCCTAAGGTATTTGCACATATGAGGAATCAGAAACCCAATTTTCAACCAAGAGATGTTCCTTTATTCCCCCATATGCTTAATTTGCCTGCTATTCCTGACTTTGATGAAGGTCTTGAATCCCAACCCATAGAACCTGAACCCACTGATAGTACACCTCAACCCCCTGATAGTGCAATTGTTCCCACTGTTAGTGAATCACTACCCCCTTCTAGTCAAACCCAAACCACTATTACCCTAATAGTATGGACTAGGAGAAAGAAGGGCATCAAGCTACCTCAGGCTGGTGTTAGTGGTGTTGTTCATGAGGCTGTCACACGGTGTGGAGGTGACATGATTGGAAGGGCTTCCACTACTGATTCATGCTTAGATGCTGGTCAGGCTAGTGGAAACATCATTAAGACCAAACCTTTGGCAACTCCTAATGTGGTAAGTTCTTTGGAACTCAATACAGGTGGAGAAATCCCTAGCCAACTGGCTGACACAGGGTGCATAGATGTTTAGGCACGGTCTGATGCTATGTTTACTATATCCAAGGATTCACCTCTCGGAGCAGTTAACACAACTCGAAGTGATGAGGATAGTTTGGAACATCAAACTGAATTGACGGATCCTAAGCTGGTACATGATGACTCTTCCAATGAACCACCTCTCGGACCAGTTAACACAGGTCGAAGTGGGGAGGATATTCTTGAACGTTTAAATGAATTGACGGCTAAATGTGCTAAAATGGATGATACAATCTCAAGTCTTCAAGAGTTGGCTGTGTTTCAGGGTAAAGAAATAAGGAGGCTGAAGCATAGGATGTTTGTTTTGGAGAAAGTAAGAAGACCTGGGGTTGCTGTTTTAAGGAATATGAGAAAGATGACAAAGATGGAAGGACTTGCTTGCAAAAGAAGATTTATTATTTAGTCCTTCGTAGTATCTTGTAAACCCTAATCCTCTAGTATATAAAGAGGACATGGGATGTAGGTTTTAATAATTAAGTCTTCCATAATGTAGTCTAAAGGGGTGTGTGTGTGTAACCTAGACGTGTTCCTATAAACGTCTAGGGTTAGAGTTTGTTTAATTTAGCCTCAAGGATCTTTGATCCCTGTTACAAGTTTAGTGTAACCGTATTATTCTGATCAAATAATATTTGGGGCTTGGGTGATTATTATAATGGAAAAACCTTGTGTCAATAACATATAATGTTCTTATTATTCCACGCTTATTGTACATGTTATTGTTAAACCCTAAGGCTCAAAACGATCTCAAGGAGTCCTAACAAACTACACAATTGGTATCGAGCTTGGGGAGCTAGTTACCTAGGGATTCACAAGGTTTTATTGGTCAAGAGTGGCGAAAAGAAGAAAAATTGAATCTGAATTTTTCGTATATGTTCTATGACCTTTGTTTTGAAGCGATCATAACTTTTTAGTTAACTGTTGGATCGTGACGAAATTTTAGGTGGACGTTCTCTATATATTCATCTAACTTTTCACCGGAGGATTGTCGATCCGAGCTTTCGGAAAAGTTATAGTATGTCAAGTCTGCTCTTGAAGGGTTTTTCGAAATTGATTTTTAGGGTTTTATGCATATTCAACTTCTTGAATTTGTTTTACTTGTTCTAATTCTTGATGGAGGTTGTTTATACATTGTGTGGTGTTTATGATTCATGGTTAGAAGTAGCTTTGATAGTGTTTTCTCGAAACCACTCCTAGTGTTTTCTCGAAACCACTGCTAGTGTTTTCTCGAAACCACTGCTAGTGTTTTCTCGAAACCACTGCTAGTGTTTTCTCGAAACCACTGCTAGTGTTTTCTCGAAACCAGTGCTAGTGTTTTTCATAACCACTACTAGTGTTTTCTCGAAACCACTGCTAGTGTTTTCTCGAAACCACTGCTAGTGTTTTTCGTAACCACTGCTAGGCTTATCTCGAAACCACTGCTAGCCTATTTTGATACCACTGCTACGCTAGTGTTTCTACTGATGCCATATGTTCCTACTGCTAGCGTTATTCGTTTCTGCTGATGCGCGTAATCTTTCTACTGCTAGCTTTGTTCGAGATAATTTATTCTTCTACTGCTAATGTTATCCGATATAACATGTTTCTACTACTTATATTATGCGATATCGGATGATACATGATATTTGGTGCTCAAATAGTTTTGGAATTGAGGGGAAGCTGTACATGTTTTTGGTACTGAGATTTTTGGCGACACACACAGGAGTTTGGTTTTTGTTCTTAAAGGATTTAAAAAGCTCGTTTTGGAAATTTATTAAATAGGTGATTACGAAGATGATTGATCATAACCTATTTGATATTGTAGTAGAGTAACACAGATTCGTGCTCTTATCATATCTCAAAGTGGGTGTTACAATTTGGAGATAACTTGTTCGTGCTTAAAGGATGTTGACGAAGACTTGCAAAATCTAGTTTTCATAGGTCAAGGGGTGGATGGATGAAGACCTAGTTAACTATCACTTAAAGGAGTTACATTGTAGTGCTCAATGTCTCATTGAAGATGATGATTTTTTCAAGAGATTGCGGTCTACTTATATGGTGTTAGTATAAGTTTGGAGTCACGTGGATAAACAAGACATAAGACACAAGTTTGGGTTATTCTACTTCTTTATCAAGTTAGTTATATTTGGTTTTCTTCACAAGTGATCATTACAAGGAGCTTACAGATTTAAAGAATCATTTGATGTTCACGCACCACTCAAGGGGAAGTTTCTACTCTTTACATTTCCTATTTGTTGATAACAAAAAGGGGAAGAGATGTTGAAGTGGCGTAACATGGATTAAGGGGAAGACAAAGGAAGATAAGATTGTTTCATTCATGGTGAGATTTATTATCTCAACTTCTGCTACTTCGTCGAGGGAAGTTCGTACAAGAATCGTGTTTGTTTTGTCATCATCAAATAGGGGAAGATTGTTGGGTTTCTTGATTTGATGATACAAAACAATAAAGAATGAAACATCAAGGGTTTAAAGTGACAAAGAAGAAATCTACAAAAAGATGGAAGGACTTGCTTGCAAAAGAAGATTTATTATTTAGTCCTTCGTAGTATCTTGTAAACCCTAATCCTCTAGTATATAAAGAGGACATGGGATGTAGGTTTTAATAATTAAGTCTTCCATAATGTAGTCTAAAGGTGTGTGTGTGTGTACCTAGGCGTGTTCCTATAAACGTCTAGGGTTAGAGTTTGTTTAGTTTAGCCTCAAGGATCTTTGATCCTGTTACAAGTTTAGTGTAACCGTATTATTCTGATCAAATAATATTTGGGGCTTGGAGTGATTATTATAATGGAAAAACCTTGTGTCAATAACATATAATGTTCTTATTATTCCGCTTCGTATTGTACATGTTATTGTTAAACCCTAAGGCTCAAAACGATCTCAAGGAGTCCTAACAAACTCCACATACTTGGATAAGTCTTGAAAGACAAATCTTTTCGATGTATGACAGTTCAGATCTCGTCAACTCATGGGTTAAGTCTTTAGCACGAAGATTCAGACACAATTTTCACAACATATTAGTATCACACAATTTTTCTCCCCCTCAAAAATGGCATATAAATGTTATTTTTGACGAAATTTTGATTTCGAATATGTCCATTTCGAGTTTTGTAGGAAGATTTCCACGAAGAACCATTTGTGAACAAGGATTTTAAGCAACTACTCCCCCTCAACAAGTAATACTAACTTTTGAGGTTTTGAAAAATATAAGGGGAAGTACTTGTTCTTTTGAGCAAAACTTTGAAAAATGAAAGTTTTGATAAGTTTTACTCAAAAGTAAGAAGCTTTCGCTCCTTTAATTGAATTGTGGCACTGATGCGTACCACAAGGTCCTTTCATTACAAGTACGGGTTGTACACTGTTATGTGTGCACAAGCCATAGTCAAATATACAAATCATAATATCCAAAAAAATCAATCAATGAAAGAGTTTAAGTAGTACCAAGCTATTCGTCAATGAGACCGGGAGTTCTCTCTTGACGTTGATAGCCTGTAAGAGTGAAGCTTTCTCTTCCACCGACAAAACTCTCTAGCCTCCGCATCTGATCCCGGTGAAATAGCCTTTCATCAATCCTTGTGATCATCTTCTTAGCATCCCTCCTTTCCTTAGAATTCCAACGCTTCTTTGACCCAATACCCTCCTTAAAATCTTTCAACCGATATGCTAACCCATCATGAACCGACTTCAACGTGTAATCGTAAAACTTATGAACCTCAGTGTACGCCATTAAACTATTGTGGTGAAGTTCACTGCGGTAAACAACCCCAAATTTTGGTTTCTTGACAATGGTGTACTGAGAAAGTTGGTTTATGTCGAGAAAGTGTAGTAATGGTTTAGTGAGGTTGACTTGTTTATGATATGATTCCACAGCAAGTTGGAGATCTTCAACACGTTCCTGGATCACTTTTCTACGAATGAATATTAACAAGGCAGTGATGTACTGGAGCTGAATGTGTGTGGAAAATTGTCGCATCCGTCCTTGTGCCTTAGCAAGGTACATGTCTTCGATGTCATTCAGGGACAACCTCAAAAAATCAGCTTCAGTAAAGTCATACTCTTGTTCGTCTTGGCGTTTGACAGTGATTTTCTTCAAGAATGAATAATCCTATTTCGTAGCCAGATCGACATTCATGATAGCAACGATCCGTTTGTCACTAAACACTTCTTTGTTGGATGTCTGAACTTGGCGGCTGCGGTAGTAAATTCTTCTTCGTTCAGGCCAATGATGAATGCCATATTGTGCATCAAGATCATAAGTCACCACATTTTCAACAAACATTCTTGTGGCTTCTTCTTCGATGGCAGCATTGTTGGAGAAGACCGCGGCTGAGATGTTGAAGGTTAGTGACGTAGCATACTTTTTGCTGACTTTGCTACCGTGTTGTAAGAATTCCAGATCGTTGTTGAAGAAGTATTGGTAAGGGATTCTAGGTTGATCAGGTCGACCAATGGTTGGTAGTGGTTTGGTCCAGTCTGTGTAATATGGAGCCTTATCCGGTTTTGTGAAGTCAATGTTCAATTCTGGGTTGAGCCAATCAATGTTGTTGGACATAGCCCGTGCAATATTGTCGAGATGATATTCGACTTCTATGGCACTGCCGGATCTGTCTTTTAGCAGTTGGAAAGCATCATTCTTGATTCGGCGTAATTCCCGCTTCATCATCTTTTTGACCTTGAATTCATCCTGGATAAGCTTAACCTGCTCCATAGTACGACCATCTACCGGTTCTTGGCCTTCCGGTAATCTAGGAGTGGCATCAACCAGCTTGGAGAACCATTCAAATTCTTCAGTATCATCTTCGTCCAACCATGATACAACTGATGTTGACTTTTTCTGCTTGGGCTTGGAGGATGATTCTTTTGGCTGTTTGGTTGATGTTGGAGATGGAGGTTGTTGTTGGGGCTCAGGAATCTCTTCGTCGTCACCACCGGTGTATTGAAAATGATCACCAGTTTTCTCTGACGGTGGTGGAGACTCAGAGTCCTGAGGTTTATCAGAAGCTGGAGGTTGTTGAGCAGAGCTTGTTGTGGTGGTGGTCCTTTGGGGTGGTGGAGGAATAGAAGAGGATTCGCCAGTTTTGTTTTTGCGTTTTGGCTCAGAATCCTTGTCCGCGTCATCTTCATCTCTTGGTCGCTTTGCCCTTTCAGCTGACTCTTTACACGATGTCTTGAGTTGATATTCTAGCAATGCCTCAAAATGTTTAGCTTCATCAGAAGTAAATGTTGCAGATCGTTGAGACATTTGTATAACAAGCTTGGAGATCAATTCCGCATCAGAGACAACTGGAGATGGGAATGGTTTGATTTCCATAGCAACAGGGGTAGTTTTCATTGTTTGTTTGACCAGTGACATGAGATATGGATAGAGTTGTCTGGCGAACATCTCTCTGGTGACTTCAAGGACAGTGTCGAGAAGGAACTTGTGAGTGTAGTCCCTTATCGTCTTGTCCATTTCCCCTTGGATATCTCGATTGAGAAACTGTTGAATCTGTTCTCTTTCCTCCGAAAACTCGTTCATCACATCTTGAAGTAAATTTAGTCTGTCGGCCAGTTGATTGAATTTCTTGTTGACTACGTTTCATTTCCTAACCTGCCTGACAACTTTGACAATTTTGGTCTTTGCACGTGATGCCCAAGTGTTGGTCGGTTTCTTGATAGATTTGGATGTTGATCTGGTGGTAGCATCTGTGGATGGTGGTGGTGATGAATGAGACGATGAATCAGACGAAGATGAGTCATGAGAAGGCTCCGGATCTTTAGGTGGCTCAGAAGTCCCTTCAGGGTTATGATCAAGATTATCTCGAATGTAACTGTCAGTTTCTTTTCAAATCCTTTCTTCTTCATCAGCTTTAGCCCTGGCTTCTGCTTCAGCCTTTTCCTTAGCCTCTTCTTTAGCTTTTTCCCTGGCCTCTTCTTCAGCTCTTTCCCTAGCTGCTTCCTTAATATCGTCATCGGTAATCTTCTCATTCTTCTCCTTGTTTTCTTCTTCAAAGTCTAAAATGATGTCATCCTCTTGCTGCTGTTGTTCTATAAATTCGTGAGTGGTGGTACCAGTTCCCTTATCAGGTTGATTAACCGCATCGAGAACTGGTGTGTTTAGTGCACCACCACTAAAACCTCCAGGTCCACGAGTTTGTTGAAGATTAAATTCCTTAGCAGCATGTTGAATCCTCATATGCTTAAGTGTTCTGTGATAATCTCTATCTTCATCCTTTGGGTCCTCATCAGAACTCTCTTGTTCTTCTTCAGAAATGGGAGTCTTCCCTTTATCTGATTTGGGACTGGTAGGCTTGTCTTCATACCTCATTGAGCTAGTATCATCAGTAACAGTTTCAGAGTGGTAGACCACCTCTTCAGACACGGTATCCTCAGAATCTTTGTCCTCAAGTTTAGGTGCCGGTTTAGGGTTAGGGATGGAACCCTTAGATGGGACTTTTCTTTTGAGGGGAGGATTCCTCTTAGGATACTTGAGGGCACTCCCAGTGCTTTCTACACTACCAGTACTGCATGATCGTCTTGTCTTCCTTGTAGGGGTAGCAGAGGTCTTTTCATCAATAAACCCAACTTTGCCTTTGCTCACAGCTTCTTGGTATCGACGATACGATTGAAGACTTTTGATGTCATCAGTGAGAAGGCAGTCAAATAGCACTGCACCTTGTTTCTTTGTTGACGAGTCTTTAAATCTGACCGTGTGTAATGTGTGCTCATACAACGCAGAGTGTTGGTTGGGGTCATTTAGTCTCAAGGGAATGTCCCGATGTTTCCCGAGAGTATTTTGGATCAACAACTTAGTATATCTGATAAAAGGAACTTTAGTCCCGGGTTTCTTGAGATGGGACATCATGTCTTCTCATGTCAGATTGGCAAAATCGATGTGCTGCTTGTTGACCATGCCCCAAAAGGTTTGCAGATGCATAAGTTTTGGGTGCTCGTGACCGACGTCTCTCCCAGACACAGATTTGGCGATCATAATATACAGTGTTCTCCATGGTTGAGGTATATTCTTTAGATCCACAGAAGGAATGTCTAGTGATGATCCGGTTGCTTCATCATGTCCAATATCGATCATGAATTGAATGATAGCCTCTTCACTTGGGTTGCCACATAGTTAGCGGTGCTCAATAGGCGGTAGCGTAAGAATTGACGAAGATGCCTGCAATGATATGATGACTTGCTTATCATTTAGAGTAACCGTGACAGCATCTTGACCATCCACCTTCTTCATTGTATGCCAAAATTGGTGAATGTAAATCTCCGGCACAGTTGCAGATTTTGTGAGCATGTTGTTGTAGGGATGAGTCTTGAGAATATTCACAGCAATTCGGCACGAATATTCAGATCAGGTGAAGTTCTCAAAATAAACCTTGAGGTTGTTCTTTCCAAGCTTCATGCTATAATCAGTTGGGAATATGTCTTCCATTGTGAGCTCGTTTGGTGCGTTAACATTTTTCATAGTGATGTCCATATCGTGATCTGAAAGATATTGAGCCAAAAGAACCAACATATCGAAAGACATTACGTTAGTCAAAAATTGATTTTATTGTCCTATTATTGAATTTTTTATGTTAATGAATGTTACGAGTCCAACGTCACTTGTTTGTACAATAGTCCAAATTTGATGTGATAAGTTACGTGAGTATTAATTTTAAATTTTAAAGTCCAACTTTTCATTCATTCACACAACATTTTAAACATTGTAGCTTATTAGTGACGTTTTGGTCTTATGACGTTATGAGTAACTTATTTACAAGTTTGTACGCGTAACAATTCATAAGTAAAGTTAACGTTTTGGCTTAAGCGTAAGAATGTAAGCTTATGCGTAAACAATGTTTAACCATACGCGTAGACTTAAGCTTATGAATAGAAGTCCATCTTACGCGTAAGAAAGCTTACGCGTAGAAACAGACTCTCGGCATAAAGCTTACGCTTAAGCGTAGGTTGGGACTTACACGTAAGGTTTACTCGTAAGAGCAAGCCTTATGCATAAGAAACCAAGTTTACGCATATCCTTCACAGGATACGCATAGTCCCTTTGTAGACCCTTATGCGTAAGAGTTACGCGTAAGATTTCTCTTACGTGTAACATCTACGCGTAAGGTATTCCTTAAGTGTAGAATCCAATTTTAACCTTGATTCTGATTTTGCACGCGTAAAACCTGAAATAGATTAATCACAACATTTCCATTAACACTTTTATTCAACCACTTTCAAAATCACATGTTCTCACAACTATCCAGTTACGCGTAGAGTTTGCATTAGGCGTAAAGTTAAACCTTAATTATTCAAATCCTACTCGTAAACGTTTTAACCATGGGAATTCAACCAAACTTTTTCTGGGACATCTTAGAAGCTATGTGAGAGGTTTGCAACAAGTTTTAACATCAAAAGTGTCATAAATAAAAAATACCCATTTTTTCGCATACATAAACCCTAAAGTTTGATTCTTCAAATTTGAGGATTCTGGGTATGATTTAAAGGTGTTGATAGTTAATTAAACATGTATCAAACATAACTCAAGCAACTAATTTTCCAGAAACACTCACTATAGAGAACCCCCAAATCCACGCATAAACCCTAACTTTCGAATGGGAAAAAAAATGATTTCTGGGTAGAATTTTTTGATGAAAATGCTTAGAAGATATGATTTTAGACACTTAGACATTATCCCTTTCATCAAAAATATCCATTTCGAAAACAATTTTATACGCGTAAGCGTATGAACACATAAATCATTCGTTTGAAAGATCTAACCGTTGAAATTGTTTAGGATTAAAAACCAATGTTTGTAACGATGATTAGAAGCTAAAACAACTTACAAATTCAGTTTATGAAGCACGGATTTGAGTTTTGATCTTAGGCGTGGATGAAGGTGGTTGAGATATTAAATGATTGTAATAAATGTGAAAAGATATTAGGTGGGGAGTTTTGTATAAATCCAGTTTTAATATTTGACAATAATAGCCCCTCCACCTCAACCATTTTTAACCACAACCCATAACTTCCATTTTGGTTAAGCAAGAAGTATTAATTTGGAAAGGAACTTAACGACACTCCCCCTCGATTTTAGAAATAGAGAAATTTTACAAATTTGAGTCCGAGGAGTGTTTTAAAACAAGAAACGTATCTACCATTATCAAAGATACAACTAAAACAAGGTAACATGCAAGTACAAGGTTTTTATGAAACAGAAAAATATTTACATTCTCCCCCTCAACACTTGATCGATAAAATGTTGAATTGTTTAAAAGAGCAAAGTGTTGACGGAAGATTTTGTACTTGCTATGTTGAATGATATTTAGATCGAAGAATATTTTTGAATTTTATAGATATTATATTTTGTATTTTGTTTTTGATAAATTTATACAAAAGAGGTTTTGGTGTTTGACTGGTTTTAAGAATGTGTCAGAAGTTCGTCCTGTTCCTCTGGAGTCAAACACCTCATACCAATCTGGTGGACCAGCTCAGTAAACATAGCAGGAGCTAAGGCTTTGGTGAGAAGGTGCGCGGTTGATACTCGATACCACAAAATATAATTCAACGGTACCTTTCCACATGCTCCTTGATGAAATGATAACGAAGATCGATGTGCTTAGACTTGAATGTTGGACGGAGTTGCACGAGATCGCAATAACACTTCGATTGTCGCGATACATCGGGATTACATCAAATACATAACCATAGTCTTTGAGTTTTGTTCTCATCCAAATGACTTGAGCACAACACGACGACATGGCTACATATTACGCCTTGGTTGAGGGCAATGATGTACAATCCTGCTTCTTTGATTGCCATGACACTAGTTTATCACCAAGAAATTGTAGAGCACACAAGTACTTTTCCGAGAATCTAAGCAACTGCGTGATCGTCTCTGAAAAAGCTATTAGTTCAAAACCGAATCCTTCTGATGCAGATTCCCAAATTAATTGTTCCTTGATATATCGGAGGATTCTTTTAGCCTCGGAGAGGTGAGTTTCAGTTGGTCTTGATGATAGCGGAGCAAAGATATCTGACAAAGACAATGTTAGGTCTCTTGGTTGTTAGATACATGAGAGACCAATAATACTTGATATTTGGTAGGGTCAACCAATTTCCCATGCAAATCGGTCCATTTTCTTGGTATGTGCCATCGATGTGGCATAGGTATCAGTTTGCATTCCATGTTTGTTTAAAATTTCAAGAGCATATTTGGATGACTAAGGAAAATACCACGGGGTGATTGATGAACTTGCGTCCTAGAAAGAACGTAAGTTCACCCATCATGGACATTTCAAAATGTTTTTTTCATAAGTTTTGAAAAAGCGTTTGAGTACTTTAGATGTGTTGACCCAAAAATGATGTCATCCACATAAATTTGAACGATTAAAATGTGTTCCTCATGAAATTGTATGAATAGTGTTGGGTCGACCGATCCTTTGACGAAATTATGAGAGATGAGAAAGGATGACAACTTATCATACCACGCCCGAGGGGCTTTTTTGAGACCGTAGAGAGCCTTGTTAAGTTTGTAGACATAATTAGGGAACTCTGGATCAACAAATCCTTCTGGCTGACTAACATAGACTGTTTTGTTGGGAATTCTACTAAGTAAGAATTCTGCTGAAGAATCTGCTGAAGTACAAGGATTCTGCTGAAGAAGAGATTCTGCGGAAGTAGAAAAGCCGCGTAGTTTGTTTCTCTGGAAATAGATATTCCGCGTATTTTATAATTAGTTAGGATATGCATGAGCTTTATTAGGAAGTGATAATGTATATCTTCTTTAGTTTTATGTTTATACGTTTCTTGGGAAACGGTTTAGGGTTCCTTGTTTAGAAAAGGAACACATTAGTATGAATTATGTACGAGTTGAAAAACAAGTTTTAGTGTTATTAAAAGATCCATAGAGGATCAAAGTGTTCTTAGTTATTTGTGTTGATACTTGTGTTTGATTTCCGCTTTAGAATACAAGTATTAGAGACTGTCTATTAGTGTGTTTGTGATTACATAAGCATTACTAACGATTCACGAGCGCTCAAAGATCTATCAAGGTCTTAGGTTCAACAAGTGTTATATTTGTTGGGAATAGTAAGAATTCTGCTGAAGAATCTGCTGAAGTGCAAGGATTCTGCTGAAGAAGAGATTCTGCGGAAGTAGAAAAGCCGCGTAGTTTATTTCTGCGGAAATAGATATTCCGCGTATTTTATAATTAGTTAGGATATGCATGAGCTTTATTAGGAAGTGATAATGTATATCTTCTTTAGTTTTATGTTTATACGTTTCTTGGGAAACGGTTTAGGGTTCCTTGTTTATAAAAGGAACACATTAGTATGAATTATGTACGCGTTGAAAAACAAGTTTTAGTATGATTAAATGATCCATAGAGGATCAAAGTGTTCTTAGTTATTTGTGTTGATACTTGTGTTTGATTTCCGCTTTAGAATACAAGTATTAGAGACTGTCTATTAGTGTGTTTGTGATTACATAAGCATTCGACGATTCACGAGCTCAAAGATCTATCAAGGTCTTAGGTTCAACAGTGGTATCGAGCCTCGGGAGAGTCTCTGTGATACTAAGAACATTCTTTTCGTTACACCCTCACAACCAAAACAACCTTCACCATGCCTGGATCAGACGATGAAATTGAAGTCACCAACAATCAAAACAACACATCTCTACAACAACTCAATCTCTCAAATAGCAATGCAAAGTTCCCATACCTAAAGAAGGAGGAGTATGATTTGTGGGCTATGAAGATGCAGAATTGGATTTCCAATATTGATTGGAATCTTTGGGAAGTTGTGAAGAAGGGTAACAGTTTGAAGAGGCATCTCACAGATCCGGATGGTACTGTTACCATCGTTGGTCCCAAAACTGCTGAAGAGATACTAGTTTTTCAGAGAGAGAACAAAGTTAGAACTATTATCCTTCAGGCTATACCTGATGATCACATGGGTGACTTTCACTACATGCAGGATGCTAAGGACATCTGGATGGCTATCAAGGCTAGGTTTGGTGGAAACGAGGAGTCAAGGAGAATGAGGAAATCAATCTTTGAAGCAAGGTTTCAAGAATTCCAAATCTCAAGAAGGCGGTATCCACAAGGGGTATGACGGTTCCATAAGATTTTGAGTCGGTTGAATCGGTGAAGGCAAGGCGGACAATGATGATTGCAATTCAAAGTTCTTCGATCTTTACCTCCATCTTGGTTGCAAGTAAGCATTGCACTCAAAGCTAAAGGTAGGCTAGATATGCTCACTTTTGATGAACTATACAACAGACTTAAATCTCTTGAGCCTGATGTCAGAAGTCCCTTTCGTACATCCACTCCCAGTCACACAGCATTTGTTGGGGCCTCCTCAAAGATGACTTATGCTCCAAGTCCAGTTTCCTCAGCATCATCATCCTACATTACCACTCCATCAAATTCTCAACCTAAATCCAGTGGTGTATTGGAAGATGTACTTCACTCTTTTGGTGCTGATTATGACACTCAGCAGCAACTTGCCTTTGAGGATTTTGAACAGGTGGATCCACTTGATATGGAAGAGATGAACTTGAAGTGGGCGGCCATGCTTTCGGTGGACATCAAGAGGTTTGGCGTAAGTCCGGGAGAAAGTTTGGTTTCTAGGAAGAGATCCAACAAGATTTGTGGAAGGAAAGTCAAGTGCTATACTTGTGGTCGGATGGGTCACTTCTCAAGAGAATGCAAGGATAGGAAGGCGGTGATGAGGTTAGGTATTCTTCCTATCAGCAAGAAGCTGGAAATTCCAAAGCTGGAACCTCAACTGCTATGGTCACTCTGGATGACCATGTCAACTGGAAGGTGCATGAGCCTGAGAATGATGAAGCTCCTGGTTCTGAGAATATTGGATTGCTGGCAAGCTGTACTTCAAAGGATAAGCATGATCAAATTGCCTTAATGGGCATCTCTCAGGTACATAATTGTGTGTTTGGTTGTAGTGAAAGATATAATGAACTTAAGGAAGCCTATGATGAATTGAAACCTAAATATAATGAATGTTATGTCGAAGTTGAGGCTTATAAACAGGCTTTAGAAACATTAGAAAGACAAAAATTTTGGTTTCAAAAGAATCAACTGGCTTATGATGAAAAGATAAGGGTGTTAGAAAGTGATTTAGAATGTGCTAAAATTGATTTAAAACGTCTTGAGAAAGAAAAAGGCGATGTAGTTTGAGAAAACCAAGTCTTGAAAAAGAAACTAGATGAGGAAGTAGCTAGACATAAAGAATGGTTAATGTCGGTGACAATTTAGCTAGCTTCATCTATAGCGATCAATCTCCTAACTCAACAAGTAGCTTTAGGTTTTAAGAAGTATGTTGGCTTAGAAGCTAGGAATGATATCGTAAATCTACACCGGCGAGGATTAGCTAATTTTGTAAAGAAGGTGTATTACATGATGTACCGGACCTATTAGCGGAGAACATATGCCCACCGACCTTTCCATCACAGTTGACTTTGATGGATCACACCATCTTTATGGCAAAAGTCAAAAGACTTGCTAGACCACGATTCTTCATCTAATGACTTTGTCTCTTGTTACACGGTGACAAGTCCTCGACCAGGGTCTACTACATATACCGATTGTGATTCAAGTGAAAAGTCATACCTTCAAGACCTCACCCAAGCCTACACCTAAGACTACCTACAAGTCTCATTAGAGTTCTTCTTGAGGAATTAACTTCAAGGCAGTTTCTTCGAAGACTTGTCTTTTAATTCTTTGCAAAATAATGTCTTTAATTCTGTTAAAAACAATTCTATTAATGTTTGTGGTTTGAATGCTTTTGCATGTAATAGAACATCTTTTACTTTGAATAAATCTTCTAACAAGAAGAAATGTTTTGTTTATGGAAGTAATTTTCATTTGATTAAGGATTGTAATTTTCATGAGCAAAGAATGGGTGTATGTGCTAGTCAAAAGAAACCTAGACCAATGTGGAAAAATGTTAATGATATACCATCTTTTGTTCCACAAGCAACTCATAAACCTCCTCCATTTGCTTGGAGAAGATCTGTTGCTAGACCATATGTGAGACCAACTAGTTCATATTTTCAAAATGGTTATTGGCACGGATGTGTTGACTCAATGTATGATGGGAAGGATATAGGGATCTTCTTTGTGAAGCCTCGGCAGTTGTTCTTGGACTAAAAGGGACCTAATTTTCAATGGAGGACCAAGAACAATGGTGGATCTTATACATCTACATGGCCTAAAACTTATGATCCACAAGGCGAGGCTCAAGTCGAATGACTTGAGTCCCTATAGTCTCTTGATATTTTGTATATATTTTGTTGTTGTTGTAGGATCATCCCACGAGGAGTAAAGATGTTGGCATAGTAGATAGTGGTTGTTCGAAGCATGTCGGAAACAAAGAAAAGATGCATGATTTTGTACCCATAGAAGGAGGAGGCGTGACTTTTGGTGGAGGAGATGGTAGAATCACGGGAAAGGCACCATTAGAACACCTCATTTGGATTTTGAGAATGTGTACTATGTAAAGGCGCAACATTTCAACTTGTTCTCGATATCACAAATTTGTGACACCAAGAACAAAGTATTATTTTGTGAGAATGAATGTATTATACTCTAAAGACTTCACACTTCCGTAAGATACATCCATTCTCACGAGAGTTCCTAAAGCCACAATTTATACACATTCAATTTGAATGATGTTCAACGAAGGTGACCTAACATGTTTGGTGGCTAAAGCATCCTGGATGAGTCTACAAAATGGCATAGACGGATGGCTCATGTGAACTTCAAGACCATTAACAAGCTTTCTAAAGCGGGTCTAGTTGAAGGACTTCCTTCCAAAGTCTTCACCAATGAACACAATTCGTTGCACGCAACAAAGGAAAGCAACACAAAGCCTCATACAAAGCAATTATAGTCTGTTAGCACTATCTCGAACCTCTTGATTCTTTGCATATGGATCTCTTTGGTCCAACCCAAGTCGGGAGTATTGATCACAAGTATTTACGTACGGTGATCACCGATGACTATAGCGAGTTTTGTTGGGTATTCTTTTTGAGGACTAAAGATGAAACATCTCAAGTTTTACAAGAGTTCATTACCCTTGTTGAAAACCAGTTGAACAAAAAGGTTAAAGGAATTCGGTGTGATAATGGGACAAAGTTCAAAAATGCTATATTAATAGAACTCTGTAAGTCTAAGGGGATAAAAAGGGACTATAGCACTCCAAGAACATTTGATAAAGGTGGTTAAGATTCATACAAATGAAAATGTGGCAGATTTATTGACTAAAGCTTTTGATGGACCCAGGTTTCAACACCTAGTTGTCCATATTGGGATGCTTAACCCTTAACTGCAAAGTTTGAGGGGAGGCATAGGCCTTTGGGGAGGCATATGCCTCAGGGGAGGATTTTAGTTTTATATTTTGTAAACTTTGTAGATATTTGGTTATCTTTTTGTTTGCTAACACTAAACTGCTAATGTTCTTTCAGTTTTGTTTGTCTTGGTTTGGTTTGTGTGTTTCTCTGTGTCTGTTTTGCAGAATGCTTCTATAAGTTGAAGTTCACAAAGTTGGTTAATGGGAATATGGTCAAGTAAGCATAAAGCTTGTTTCTACTGAAGAGAAGCTCAAGTATTGGTACAAGTTATCTAATTGATTCTACTGAAAGAAAGTACTGAAGTGCAAATCAAGTGCTAATCATGAAGAGATAACATGTTGATCATTCATTCAAGAAACAGTTTACAACTTACAATCAACTTCAAATGAAAATACAAGACCATTCCTATACAAGATCTACCAAACATATACTAGTTCCTATCATCTATTACAATAACTGGTGGATACACTTGTCAAGCATGATGAAGCAGCTGAAGATGAAAATGGAAAGGATGGATTGATGAAAACGACGATGAAGATGCTCAAGAACCTAGTTTTATATCTTTGGCTCTTGGCATGGTAGATGAATTTGTGATATGAGAAATCTTCAGTTGTTCCATCTACTCGTTCCACCATAGAGCATCACACCACCTTCCATTTTCCCTTTCCCTTCACCTCTGCCTCATTGCCCTTTCCCTTCCTTCCATGGTATGAAGCACCAAAACTTGGAGCAGGAAGAGCAATCACCACCTCTCTTTTTGTTAGGAGTGGTGGATTTCTGGCACGTGGCCTTGGTTGAGGTTGGGATTGTGAAGGTTGGGGTTGTAATGTCCTCTCCTCTTCCTCTCTCACCAATCTATTGAAGATTGGCTGTAGATGCTCTGTGGAGTCATCAGAACCCCTAGATGAATCACTTGGATTCACTACACTATCATCTTCAGAAGAAGGGAGAAATGGGGATTTTGAAGGTCGAGGTTTATCTCGATGAGGGTAGTAAAACAATGGGTGTGAATCATCACTGGATGAGGATGATGATGAGGAGGAAGTTAGATTGATTACTTCTGGTTTAGTAGACATGGCTATTGTTGATGATTGTGGAATTTTGGAAAAATTAGGGTTTTTGAAGTTAATTAGGGGTAATTGATGTGTGTTAAGTGTACATTGGGATTATCTTATAGGCGGAGTCAAGGCTTGATGACCATTAATGCGAGTTGGGTGGCACAGTAAAACTCAAGATATTTACCAAAGATACTTAGTCATTTGAGTTGTTTCTGCTGATTGACCTCCTTCAGCAGATTGACCATCCTTTCTGCTGAAGTGTTAATTTTGAATTTGGTTGGAGTTACTTTACACGTCAGATATGGTCAACAACCTATTCCGATATTTTTGACCATAAATTGGGTAACTTCTACTAATAACCTTCTTCGCATATCTTCGCTCAAAATTAACTGATTACCTCTTCACTCAATTTAAACACACTTCCAGTTGCGTGCATCATAACTCATTCCCACAATTTCTCATATGGCGCTTCAATTTAAGAAAGATCATAACAAAGTTGCTTTTTTGGGAAAAGCAAAGGGTCATGAATTATATGAACCTATGGTGGATTTCTTGAAACGGTCCAAGATTCATTATGCTCTAACGCATTCTACAAATGTGATATATGAATCATTGGTTCAACAATTTTGGGCATCTGCTATGAAACGAAGTGACACAGAGATTGTTGCTGCAATTGATGGAACAGAGTATGTGGTTACTGAGGGTTTGATAAGGAGACAACTTCGTTTGGATGATGAAGATGGGGTTTATCACTCTAATACTGTGGAGATACTTGCTGGGCTAAGAGCTATTGGATACCAGAGTACGAACACAGATATGTAGCACAAGAACAAGCTCTGTCCCATGTGGAGGTTTTTGGTACACTCATTACTTCAATGTATAAGCAATAAATCAGGAGGATGGGATCAATTCTCTACCCAATTAGGTTGCGGTATTGTATGTCTTTCACAGGGTTTAACTTATAATTTTTCTAAGTTTATTTTTGATAATATGGTTGAAAATATTCAAAGGAAAAAGCATAAGTTTCTAATGTATCCCAGATTTTTACAAATGATTTTAGACATAACAACCCAAGATAGAGTATTTTGTCCCATAGGAGCTCTTACTGCTAAATTGTTTGCTTCAATGAAAAATAATTATGTTGGGACACATCATCCTTTGCTAGCAGCTATGTTGCCACAAGGCAATGAGGCTGCTGATGAGGGTAATGTTGTTGGTGCTCCACCCTCTACCAATGTTGCTGTTGATGGTAATCCATCAGTTGCCTTTGATGAGGGCCCTTCCACAACTGCTGAAGCATCACATGTTTCTCCTGACCAACCTCCACCTACACCTGTACCCACACCTAGTCCTAGTCCACCACCTACTCATGTTATTCCTGATGAGTTTAAGAATGAGGTTAATAGGCTGACCACACCTAGTCGGTTAGGAGCCATTTGATGAAGGCTCTCTATTTTGAGCATGACCATATTTCTCCTAAAGGTCCAATGAAGCTCCCATTACCACCGAGCAATCTGTTTGGTGGACACGAGGACCCTATTACACTTACATCATATATGATCTCTGAGCAGGTATGTGTAAGAGGTTGCTGATCTCAAAAAGGAGCTTGCTGAGACTAAAACTTCACTTGGTGGTGAGATTGTGGGGCTAAAGAGAAAGGTTCAGGATTTAGAGGAACAACTTGGGAAAAATAGCAAAAGGAGGTTTGTGGTTTCTTCTGATGAAGAGCAAGAGGATACTCATTTGGATTCACTTGAAATCTTGGCTGATGTGGCTTAAAAGACTCATGCTTCTTCTCCAATTGTTGCTGAATCTTCAAAGAAAAAGGAAACTATTTTGTTTACTAGAAGAAAGAGAAGACAATATTTGAGCAAGGATTCCACTGAATCTTCAAAGGTGCCAAGTGTTGCAACTGCTGATGATCATATGATGGATGTTGCATCTGAACCCGATCCAACTTCATATATGCAAGAACAGCCTTGTCCTCCACCTTCAGCAGATCATCATGAAGTATTTATTGCTGGAAGAAGTTTTAACTTGGATCCTAATGCTGATGTCTCTTCTACTCTTGTTGAAGACACTCCTCAACATTTTACTTCTGATGCTTCCATGGGTGTTTCTTCTGAAGCTCCCATTGTTGATACTCCTTATGCTGATTCTGCTCATGAGCCTGCTGATAAAAGGAAAGGAGTTATGGTTGATGAGGAGCTTGGTTCAGATCTTGTAAGTGAACAGGAAAGGCTAGAGCAAGCAAGAATGCTAGCAGAGTATGCAGATTTGAAGAAGAGTCATGCATTGGCTCAAAAGCTTTCAGATCAGTTTAATTCCAATTTGCCTCCTGAAAGACAAAGACAGTTGGATGAACAATCCACTCAGTTTACTGATGAGCAATGGGATACTTATACTCTTCAAGTTGCATCAAATCCTACCCTTGCTCAGAGCATTTTAGGAGCTGATTTTGATAGTGAGAACTTTGCTGCTCAAATGATGGTTCTTGGAAAATAAAAGAAGCTAGTTGCAGCTGCAAAGAGAAGAGCAATTGCTGCACAAAAAGCTAAAGCTAAGAGGGAGAGACCACCAACTGCAGCTCAAAAGAAAGTCTATATGAGGAATGTGGTTTATAATCAGAGTACTAATTTCTATCAATCTGGTTTGACAAAGAAGCAAGTCTGGGCTTTATTTGATGATGTCTTACTTAGTTTGTACAATAAGACTATGAAGCACATTACTCCAATTTCTCATTTGAAAAGGATTGCTGGTAGTGCAGATGCTCCAAAGGCCAAGAGAACCAATAAATTTGAGATTGTGGATTCTTTTGATGATGTCACACCAAAGATGAGCTCTCATGCTGTTTCTGCTGAGGCATCTACTAACGCTATAAATTCTACTGAAAGAGGTCACTCTGCTGAACCTCTTGTTGTTTCTTCTGAAGCATTACCTAGTGTGGCTAATCCAACTCTGGATTCAAAGGGCATGCCTGATCCTATTCGACATGTTGCATTTGTTGATAAAGAAGGAGCAGCTATGGTTAGGAAAGCTGAACAAGCAGCTGCTAAAGCTAAAAGGGCCAGAGAGATGCTTGAGAAATTGTATGCATTGCGTGGTGCTGTACCAATTCCTTCTACTTCTACTTCTTCCATTCCTACTGAAGATGTCCTTGGTGCCTCTGAGAAGGTGCCATCTTCTGTCTCTATGGGGATTTATATACCAGGTAGGAGGGGGAAAAGGATGTCTAAAAGGAGACACATTGCTCTAAGGAGAACTGTGAGATCAGCTGGGACACACACCTCTAGGGTTCATAAGTCTCACAGGGGTAGTTCTTTTGATCTAAAGGATGATGATTCAACTTTCATTAAAGAGGGATCTGCTGATGCTTTTCTTGAGGGGTCTCATAGTGTGTTGACTTCATGGACATTGACTGATGAACAACTTAACACCATCTTTAGGTTGGATAACTCTTCTATGAAGTTTACCTTCTTGAAGGATATACTTCATATGGTGGATAGGAAAGATTTGATTTGTAAAACCCTAAAAATCTAAAACGTGTAAAATGACTATTATGCCCCTCTAGTAATGATTGGGAAATTCGTAAAACACGTCAAACTCGTATACTCGTTAAACTCTTAACTTTAGATGACTTATGCAAGTTAATAATTAATCTAATTTCATTTCATGTCTATGAATGTAAAAAGAATCACACAATATGATATTACTTGGACCATTTTATGTATATATTGACAAACACATTTAAACTAAAATCTATAAGTGACATTTAAATGAAAAATGGTAACTAAAATATTAATTTATTTAGTCATTTAACTCCTTCCTTGATTTCAGCCGAGTCACTCTCCATTTTACACATTCACGTTTCATTTTATCAACTTAAATTGCTTTACATTCCAAAAAAACGCATAAACCCTAATCTACAATAAAAATGACGGCAACCATTTTCCTCCTTTTATTCGATCTAAATTAAACAAAAGAGATTCGTTTATACTGTTTTGGGGTTGTGGATCGTGGGTTTTGATTCAAGGAATGGCTGGTTTCGAATCCTAGGTCGGGGGCTGTTGGTCGTGGGGTTTCCTGGTACGAATGGTGATGTTGTCATGGTACTGCTGATCGTGGTTCAGGAGGGTTTAGGGTCGTGGGTTCCTGAATCAAAAAGGGAGGTTGTCGTGGGTTACAAGGGTACCTAGGTGGCTGTTGATGGTTGCTTGTTGTGGGTTTTGTGGGTGACCTGGTCGTGGATTTCTTTAGGACGAAGGGCTGTTTTCTTGACCCTCACGGTCGTGAGTCTCACTCTTGATTGGTGCTGCCCACAGTCGTTACCGTGGTGGCCTAGCCGTGGGCTCATCTTCACGGTTTCTTGGTGTCGTTCCACCTCTCCTACACGCCTCAAGGGTAACTAATTCATCCGCCATCTCGTGCCTTTTCTTCTATTATATCGTGTATGGGTCACTTGTTTTCAAAGACGTCGAATTCGTTTATGCACGCCTAATGATATGTTACATGAAATAACCATTAAAACCTCACACGAAACCATAAGTTAGTTACATAAAATCATGAGTTTGAACCTTGTTTATGTCGATTTGTATAAGTCAAATAAAGGAGTACATGAATTGGTTTTGAATCGATGTTAAGCTCACGTTTTGCATGTTCTTTTGTTATATCAATCTTGAAGGATTGAACATATGCATGCATGGTCTCTGGTCAAATAATGTTTTATGGGGTCATTCATGTATGTAGGTAGCATGGAATCACAGCTTGCATTATTAAAACATTTGAATTGTAAAATAAAGGAGTCAATTTCTTCATGCATGTATATGTCTTTTGTAATTCATTGTATGTGATCAAGTGTATGATTTGGTCTTCTACTTGCGTTAAGTGTTAATGTTGGTCATTATGTAAGTAATTACTCTTTTAAAACCCTAAACCTAATGCTTCTTAATTTAAAACCATAATTCGGCTAATTATAGAAACTTGCTATTTTTTTGTAAAGTTACTAAAAATGAAACACGCTAAAATAGAAAGTTACCTAAAGAAGAAAGTTACTAAAAGTGGAAACCTGATAAAAATGGAAAGCCGTCTAAAATGAGTAATCCGAATTTAATAAGCGTTATCAAATTCATATAGGTTCCGGACGGCGGAATTGTTTCATCGTGTGACCTTACTTTCCTATTTTGATTGCTTCAAATAAGGTACAGATATTCTATCCTTTTCAGTAGGGATTTCTCCTGACTTTTCAATCCTTGACTTTACTTCACTTATGATGTCCCTTTGCTATGATTTCCTTATGCTATGATCTTTTTGATATGATTCCGACTTAATCCTTTGATATGATTCTATTCGCTATGATATTAGTTTGTTATGATTATGAACTCCTAATTATGAACCATCTGATTATGAACTCTGATTATGAACCATATGATATGAACTTTGATATGAATTCTGACATGAACTTTGATGTGAACTTTGATATGAACCCTTATGATATGATATGATATGCTTTGACCCTTCAGTATGATACCCGAGCCAAATATGTTTCCTAGTCAGGAAGGTAACCTGACCGTGTCATTGATGCACCAATGGCATGACTTTAGTGTGGTTGAGCGATGTTCCACACCGTCCCCATTATGATATGATTATGAGCTCACTATATGTATATGATTTGGCCATTATGATATGTTCGGGGCGTATGGATGCATCCTAGATATGATATGTTTCGAGGATTTGATCTGTTTGGAGATATATATGGTGAATGATGTCGGGTGCAATCCGCGTCTTCACAAATTCAGGAGCTAGCTACTCCATTTGTTCTTGAGGTCTCCCTCCTATTATGTATGGTATTCCGAGGTCACCCTCCGAATACAATGGCTACTGTGATATGATATGATATGATATGTTTCCTGGCTCGGGTAGATTTCGATAACCCTTACACTTTTGATAAACCTATATTGTACCTTCCGTATTCCCCAATGCACCATAATCAGTATTACTTGTTCATTACTTAATACCCTTATATGATTCACTTTTACCAAGATATAGATACTCCATTACATTGATCATCACACTTTCATTCCGTTACTTGGACTATGGTTCCATTCACGTCTTCGGGTTATTATATGTTATTGGATTTGATTATGATATTCATGTTTATATGACTACCGATTACTCGTATGATATGTATGTATGCGATATAAGATTTACTGTTGTCATCGATGATATGCTATCTTCTTGTTATTTGATCCTTTGATTTTTCCGGTAACCGTGTTTGTGTGAAATCGATTGTTGATCTGTTTATCTTTTGTACCTCGTTCGATTAATCTCGTGGACTATCACTATCCGTGGTGTCCTTATCTCGCTTGTTGTTGACCCGCCATGTTTGCATTTACTTTTATGCTACGGTTTGATTGGGTAAATGGATCAACTTATGAAGTCTAGCTTGTTAACTTGTTTAATTGCCCTGCTATGTATTTAATTCATTTAATTATAGTGTTCATACTGTATTCATACTTGTTACTTGTGACTGCCATGTTTTGACTACCGTTATGATACTGATCATGTCTTCATTTAAGAGTTTTGACCTGTGTGAATTGCCATGCTCACTGATTAATTAATTGCTTCCGCTTTCCTGTAGATACCTGTTTGGCTTGTATGTATTTTGATTGCCTGAATTGATTGTATGACATATACGTTGTGTGGATGCGACGCCTGGTATGTTCGCTTATGTTTCTGTTCTTGTATGCCTGGCTGGTATGTGCTTGTATATATGTCTTCAATGCTTTGCTTTGCTTCGTTCTACTTGTTATCTGTTCTTTTTGGATATCTATGTAATTGTGTTCTGCAGGATCCTATTTGACTCATTGTTCTCTTTTCGCTGCGACCTTATTATCAGTTTCCTTTATTTCATTTCATTTCTGCTTTTATTTAGCTTTCGTTTTGTTATATCATTCCTTGGGCTTTTAAGCTCGGCCGCATTTCTTTTCTGCGGCGGGTTTTAGATTTGAAGATGGGCTTTGATGGGTGAGAGTTGGATTATCCGAGTGGACCAACCCTAGTTACTTATTAATTGGACTTATCTTGAAGAGCTTTGTTTTGAGATTTCATTTCATTTTGATATTGTATTTCTTTGTCAGTAAATTGTTTATCTTATTTAATACTTCATTTTTAAGGATTCCGTTTGTAAAGATTTTAATTGTACGTTCTGATATGACACCAGAATGTGACACTTCTACCCTTGTCGGGTTGGGGTGTTATAATTATGGTATCAGAGCCCAGGTTTCGTCTTGTTGACCTTAGGATTGAACTGTGAGGACTTGGGTAGACACTAGGCTTCCGTCTGTTATGATATATTCCGATTCTTTTTGGATTGTCGTTCAGATTTGACTTCGATAATCTCTTGTCTTCACTGTTTTGGTCTTCTTCCCTTCACATTTGATTTCATTACTGTGTCTTCGCACATCCGTTTGTCGATCGTTAGATGGAGACTACCCGCGGAGCCGAAGATGATGGTGCCGAACCTGCGTTGCTACAACAGTCCCTGTGCTGGAGAGGTTCGTGAAGCAGAAGCCACACCCGACCGTCTTTGTTGGAGACATCGATGTCTTCTTTGGAGGAAGCTGGGCGAATCAACCAAAGACGCAACGACGAAGACAAGATTCAATCGATTATGCAGGAAGGTTCATCTACTTCATATGATTTGGGCACGACTTGTGTTACTCTGATTCGGTTGTCACGCGTTTTGAGGCGGCTTGATATCTTGCTACGTGATTTTGATCGGCATTACTTTTCTTTGATTCGTTCAGAACTCGATTTGAATCGTGAAGTTTTATCGTTTAGCATTCTGGTATATCTCAGCTTTTCTTTTGGACCGACAGTAATGAGTCATGAGGAACCGTTTCATGCAAGTTGGTGGCATTCTTTCATTGTTTTATGGTAAGTTGTTTGATGTGTTATATGCTGTATGCACGCGATTCTGGTCTGCTCTGGTATGTTACTTGTTATCTGTATGTGATATGTTTGTGTGATATTGGCTATGTGGTTTGTCATGAACCGGGACAAAATATGGTGACAATAAGGGCTTGTTATGTGATGCAAGTATTATGACGCCTGATCAACGTGATAATACCGAGATCATATAATTTGAACTTATTGAAATCATCGACATCTTGGGAAATGCAGGGGTGGAGTGCGTGAATGGAATATGACTTGTAACCATTATTTGTCACTCCTCATGTTCGATTAGAATTCTGTACCTCTTCGCGAGATTCTCACCGACATCTGTTACGAATAAGATTTGTACGCTTTGGAACCGCAATCGTTATGATCTGTGTGAAGCTATGGACTGCTACGTCTGCCTTAAAACTATTACGTCTCTGTGTACCCTGCGACTTCAATTTTCGAGGACGAAAATTTTCTTTTAGAGGGGAAGAGTTGTAAAACCCTAAAAATCTAAAACGTGTAAAATGACTATTATGCCCCTCTAGTAATGATTGGGAAATTCGTAAAACACGTCAAACTCGTATACTCGTTAAACTCTTAACTTTAGATGACTTATGCAAGTTAATAATTAATCTACTTTCATTTCATGTCTATGAATGTAAAAAGAATCACACAATATGATATTACTTGGACCATTTTATGTATATATTGACAAACACATTTAAACTAAAATGTATAAGTGACATTTAAATGAAAAATGGTAACTAAAATATTAATTTATTTAGTCATTTAACTCCTTCCTTGATTTCAGCCGAGTCACTCTCCATTTTACACATTCACGTTTCATTTTATCAACTTAAATTGCTTTACATTCCAAAAAAACGCATAAACCCTAATCTACAATAAAAATGACGGCACCCATTTTCCTCCTTTTATTCGATCTAAATTAAACAAAAGAGATTCGTTTATACTGTTTTGGGGTTGTGGATCATGGGTTTTGATTCAAGGAATGGCTGGTTTCGAATCCTAGGTCGGGGGCTGTTGGTCGTGGGGTTTCCTGGTACGAATGGTGATGTTGTCATGGTACTGCTGATCGTGGTTCAGGAGGGTTGGGGGTCGTGGGTTCCTGAATCAAAAAGGGAGGTTGTCGTGGGTTACAAGGGTACCTAGGTGGCTGTTGATGGTTGCTTGTTGTGGGTTTTGTGGGTGACCTGGTCGTGGATTTCTTTAGGACGAAGGGCTGTTTTCTTGACCCCTCCTGGTCGTGAGTCTGCTACTGATTGGTGCTGCCCCTGGTCGTTACCGTGGTGGCCTAGCCGTGGGCTCATCTTTACGGTTTCTTGGTGTCGTTCCCTGCCTCTCCTACACGCCTCAAGGGTAACTAATTCATCCGCCATCTCGTGCCTTTTTCTTCTATTATATTGTGTATGGGTCACTTGTTTTTAGCACGTCGAATTCGTTTATGCACGCCTAATGATATGTTACATGAAATAACCATTAAAACCTCACACGAAACCATAAGTTAGTTACATAAAATCATGAGTTTGAACCTTGTTTATGTCGATTTGTATAAGTCAAATAAAGGAGTACATGAATTGGTTTTTGAATCTGATGTTAAGCTCAAGTTTTGCATGTTCTTTTGTTATATCAATCTTGAAGGATTGAACATATGCATGCATGGTCTCTGGTCAAATAATGTTTTATGGGGTCATTCATGTATGTAGGTAGCATGGAATCACAGCTTGCATTATTAAAACATTGAATTGTAAAATAAAGGAGTCAATTTCTTCATGCATGTATATGTCTTTTGTAATTCATTGTATGTGATCAAGTGTATGATTTGGTCTTCTACTTACGTTAAGTGTTAATGTTGGTCATTATGGAAGTAATTACTCTTTTAAACCTAAACCTAATGCTTCTTAATTTAAAACCATAATTCGGCTAATTATAGAAACTTGCTATTTTTTTTGTAAATTTACTAAAAATGGAAACCTGCCTAAAATAGAAAGTTACCTAAAGAAGAAAGTTACTAAAAGTGGAAACCTGATAAAAATGGAAAGCCGTCTAAAATGAGTAATCCGACTTTAATAAGCGTTATCAAATTCATATAGGTTACGGATGGCGGAATTGTTTCATCGTGTGACCTTACTTTCCTATTTTGATTGCTTCGAATAAGGTACAGATATTCTATCCTTTTCAGTAGGGATTTCTCCTGACTTTTCAATCCTTGACTTTACTTCACTTATGATGTCCCTTTGCTATGATTTCCTTATGCTATGATCTTTTTGATATGATTCCGACTTAATCCTTTGATGTGATTCTATTCGCTATGATATTAGTTTGTTATGATTATGAACTCCTAATTATGAACCATCTGATTATGAACTCTGATTATGAACCATCTGATATGAACTTTGATATGAATTCTGACATGAACTTTGATGTGAACTTTGATATGAACCCTTATGATATGATATGATATGCTTTGACCCTTCAGTATGATACCCGAGCCAAATATGTTTCCTAGTCAGGAAGGTAACCTGACCGTGTCATTGATGCACCAATGGCATGACTTTAGTGTGGTTGAGTGATGTTCCACACCGTCCCCATTATGATATGATTATGAGCTCACTATATGTATATGATTTGGCCATTATGATATGTTCCGGGGGGCGTATGGATGCATCCTAGATATGATATGTTTCGAGGGATTTGATCTGTTTGGAGATATATATGGTGAATGATGTCGGGTGCAATCCGCGTCTTCACAAATTCTGGGAGCTAGCTACTCCATTTGTTCTTGAGGTCTCCTCCTATTATGTATGGTATTCCGAGGTCACCTCCGAATACAATGGCTACTTGTGATATGATATGATATGATATGTTTCCGGGCTCGGGTAGATTTCTAATAACCCTTACACTTTTGATAAACCTATATTGTACCTTCCGTATTCCCCAACGCACCATAATCTGTATTACTTGTTCATTACTTAATACCCTTATATGATTCACTTTTACCAAGATATAGATACTCCATTACATTAATCATCACACTTTCATTCCGTTACTTGGACTATGGTTCCATTCACGCATCGGGTTATTATATGTTATTGGATTTGATTATGATATTCGTGTTTATATGACTACGATTACTCTGTATGATATGTATGTATGTGATATAAGATTTACTGTTGTCATCGATGATATGCTATCTTCTTGTTATGTGATCCTTTGATTTTTACGTAACCGTGTTTGTGTGAAATCGATTGTTGATCTATTTATCTTTTGTACCTCGTTCGATTAATCTCGTGGACTATGACTATCCGTGGTGTCCTTATCGCTTGTTGTTGACTGCCATGTTTGCATTTACATTTATGCTACGGTTTGATTGGGTAAATGGATCAACTTATGAAGTCTAGCTTGTTAACTTGTTTAATTGCCTGCTATGTATTTAATTCATTTAATTATAGTGTTCATCTTGTATTCATACTTGTTACTTGTATTTGCCATGTTTTGACTACCGTTATAATCTTGATCATGTCTTCATTTAAGAGTTTTGACTGTGTGAATTGCCATGCTCATGATTAATTAATTGCTTCCGCTTTCCTGTAGATACTTGTTTGGCTTGTATGTATTTTGATTTTCTGAATTGATTGTATGACATATACGTTGTGTGGATGCGACGCCTGCTATGTTTGCTTATGTTTCTGTTCTTGTATGCCTGGCTGGTATGTGCTTGTATATATGTCTTCAATGCTTTGCTTTTCTTCGTTCTACTTGTTATCTGTTCTTTTTGGATATCTATGTAATTGTGTTCTGCAGGATTCTCTTTGACTCATTGTTCTCTTTTCGCTGCGACCTTATTTTCAGTTTCCTTTATTTAATTTCGTTTATGCTTTTATTTAGCTTTCGTTTTGTTATATCTGTTCACTGGGCTTTTTAAGCTCAGCCGCATTTCTTTTCCTGCGGCAGGTTTTAGATTTGAAGATGGGCTTTGATGGGCTGAGAGTTGGATTATCTGAGTGGACCAACCCTAGTTACTTATTAATTGGACTTATCTTGAAGAGCTTTGTTTTGAGATTTCATTTCATTTTGATATTGTATTTCTTTGTCAGTAAATTGTTTATCTTATTTAATACTTCATTTTTAAGGATTCCGTTTGTAAAGGTTTTAATTGTACGTTCTGATATGACACCAGAATGTGACACTTCTACCCTTGTCGGGTTGGGGTGTTACATGATTACTCTCCATGGCCTTGTCACACAATATTATGATATTCATACTCCACAAGGTTCTGGGTTGTACTTATTGGGAGATCTTCAAGTACTGTTTGACTCTCAATATCCAAATGGTAAAGGGTATTCTATTTGGAAGGATTCACATAAATGGAAGGTTGAGACTTGGAGATTTTATCCTATTCCAAGTGTGCATGTGGTGGAGACAAAGTGTGGGATGGCTGTGTGTATGTCCTCTGATAAGCTTTATCCTTTGTCTGTGAAATTGATGCAACGAATGCTTAGAAAGAAGTTGGAAGTTCCTCCGGATCCAGTGGGAAATGATATGCTTCATACTGAACAATTGATTGGATTGATTAAGACTCAGTTGTTGCAATACCAAGCGTCTTCTTGATTATGGTATCTTGTATTATTTCTTTCTTTCTTTGTTTCATTCTTAGTTAAAAAAAAATTATGTATATTCTTTGTTTGTCTAACTTCTTCTTGCAGGTTTGTTGTACATTGCTCTGTTGATGGTTATCAACTCACCAGCTGTACCTTGTGTACATCAAAGAGTTGGCTAGTCCAAAGGCTGCTGATTTGCTAAAAATCGATGGTTATCGGTGTACCATAGTTTTCGAACTTAAACATTTGGCTACTCCAGTAGTAATGGCTATTGGTAAAGAGACATCAAATCCATTATTTTTCATGATTCACCTCTCACAGGAGTTAACACACCTGGATGTGATGAGAATAGTCTGAAACTAATATGTTTTGATGTACATTTTGTCATTTGTTGCTGCAAAGATCTGGAGTTTCAAAGTTTTGCCATCATCGAGATGTGATTGTTTTGGTTCTTTGCTGCTGATGTTCGTATACAATCCTCTTGTTCTGAAGTATTAATGATCTATCAAGAATCTTGAACTTAACCATGTCAAATTCAAGATTAGGGGAGGATTGTTGGGAATTCTACTAAGTAAGAATTCTGCTGAAGAATCTGCTAAAGTGCAAGGATTCTGCTGAAGAAGAGATTCTACGGAAGTAGAAAAGCTGCGTAGTTTGTTTCTACGGAAATAGATATTCCGCGTATTTTATAATTAGTTGGGATATGCATGAGCTTTATTAGGAAGTGATAATGTATATCTTTTTTAGTTTTATGTTTATACGTTTCTTGGGAAACGGTTTAGGGTTCCTTGTTTATAAAAGGAACACATTAGTATGAATTATGTACGAGTTGAAAAACAAGTTTTATTGTGATTAAACGATCCATAAAGGATCAAAGTGTTCTTAGTTATTTGTGTTGATACTTGTGTTTTATTTTCGCTTTAGAATACAAGTATTAGAGACTGTCTATTAGTGTGTTTGTGATTACATAAGCATTACTAACGATTCACGAGCGCTCAAAGATCTATCAAGGTCTTAGGTTCAACATGTTTCTTTCAGATTACCATTTAGAAAAGCAGTTTTGACGTCCATATGAATGACCGTGATGTTCATGTGAGCCGCGAATGCCAGAAAAATCCGAACAGCCTCAAGTCTAGCAACCGGTGCAAATGATTCCTCGTAGTCAATCCCTTTTTCTTATTTATAACCCTTAGCCACCAGACGTGACTTACTTCTGATAACCGTACCTTCAACATCCAACTTGTTTTTCCAAATCCATTTCAGACCAATAACATAGACCCTTGTTGGTTTTGCAACCAATTCCCATACTTCAAGATGTTTAAACTGGTTAAGTTCTTCTTGCTTGGATTCAATCCAGTTGTCATATTTCATGGCTTCTTTAATATTTTTGGGTTCAGCTTGGCAGGCGGTGAGTGCATAAATGCAATGTTCACCGTCGGTCTGAAGGCGTTGTCTAGTTATGACTGGTTGATTTGGGTTTCCAATAATGTTCACAAGAGGATGGTCTCTAGTCCAATGATGTGTGGAAGGTTGATGTTGATATACATTGTGCAAATTAGGAGGATTCAAATGGCTTGTAGATGATTCCGCAACATCAGAATTGGCAGATTCATTTGCAAAAGGATTGAAGAATGCATTTGGATCATAATCTGCAGGTGGGGGTACTTCATGATTCAGAAGATCATCAGCTGGTTCAGCGTCATTAGATGCGGTTTGTTAATTTGTTGTTGTAGAATCAATTGGAGGTGCTTCTTCAATATTTGTTGTTGTTTGGTGTATCGGTATTGGATTATTATCGGGTTGAGCGGTGAAAACATTTGATACATCCGAGCACGTTGATCAATATCATCACTAATTAGAGGAGCAAATAGTTGTTCCATTTGTTGTGAGTGTCAAAGCTTGGTTCGGTGATGATGGGGTTTGGGGAAAGTTTAGACGGTTATGTCCAAGTTCCAAGCTGTTTTGCTCAGAAGCCATCTCAGTAAGCTCATCGAAATTTGCATGAATCGTTTCCATAATCTCCCTTGAACGACGATTCCAGATCCGATAACCCTTAGAGTTTTCACAGTATCCAACAAAAACTACAATGTCAGCTTTAGCCTTGAGCTTACCAAAGTCATCACGATCATTATTTGGGTAACAAAGGGATCCAAATACTTGAAAGTGTTTTAAGTTTGGTTTGCGGTTGTGGATAAGCTCATAAGGTGTTTTGTTGTGGCGTTTAGTAATCATTGAATGGTTCTGAGTGTAGCATGCAGTTGAGACGGCTTCAGCCCACAAGTAATTTGGAAGTTTAGCATTTATTAACATCGTTCTTGCAGCTTCCACTAACATACGGTTTCGTCTTTCAACAACTCCATTTTGTTCTGGTGTCTGTGCAATTGATTTTTGATGCCCAATTCCTACTTTCTCATAGTATGCACGAAGAGTTTGGTTCACAAATTCAGTCCCTTTATCTGTTCTAATTTGTCTGACTGTATTCCGGAGCTGAACTTGAATTTTCATGAGAAAGGTGATGATCATGTGTGGAACTTCGAAGAAAATAAACCCAAGTCCATCTTGAGTAGTCATCCACAATTACCAAGATGTAGCGTTTGCCGTTAATCGTCTGCACACGCATTGGACCACACAAATCCATGTGAAGAAGATGAAGCACATGCTGTAAGCTGTGTTCCACCTTTGAAGGAAAGTGAGCACAAGTGCTTTTCCCTTGTTCACAAGCTGAGCATAGGTGATCTTTAGAATACCAAAATCTTGGGAGACCTTCAACAAGTTTGTAACGTGCAAGATTGGTTATGGTTTGAAAGTTTAAGTATGAAAGTCGACGGTGCCATAGCCAAGATTTTGTAGATGTTGCCTTTGAAAGTAGACATATGGGATATGAAGCAATCATGTCTTCCATTTAAATTGTGTAAAGACTTGATGTGCGGGTTCCGGACATAAGATCGTTTCCATGTAGATCACGAATGAAACAAGTTTTCTCCCGAAAAGCAACTTCCAAATCTCCATCACAAAATTAACCAACTGAGAAGAGATTGTGACCGAGACCTTCCACATAATAAACACTGCTAATTTCGATGTTACCATTGATGTAATCTCCGTAGCCCATGATAGTCTGCAAGTGATCATTCCGAACTCGACAGTGCCAATGAGCTTTGAAACAAAGTTTGATAACAGTTTGAGATTGCTGTCATGTGTCGGGAACATCCGCTATCAACAATCCAGAGGATGATCTCGTATCACCGCATTACACACGCACGACACGGATGGAATAGAAGTAGATGTGGAACCCGAAGAGTTAGAGGGTTCCGATGCAGTTATAGTTGAAACACACATGTTTATGATTTTAGGTATCCATTTAAAGCCAAGTGTATTATGTAACCATTTCTGCCATCTCCAACTAGTCTTAGTAAATGCACTAGGTGATAAGTTTTTCCTAGGAGGTGAAGGGAGTTCTATGGGTACATCAATGATAGAAGCATGTACACTAGTAGGTGGTTTACCTGGCACAAACTTAGAAGCATTAGTGGGCCTAGAGGTATTCCGTTTTCTATTGTTCGGCTTACGAGATAAGATAGCATTAGCAACACATTTATCATGACAACCAGAAAACATGCTTTTACGACAACCAACACAAGATGCTTCAAACATAACATTCAAAGTACTTAAAGGTTCAGCATTCGTTATATCACTTTTTCTATTACATTTGTCTAACGCAATGTCTAAAGTGGGTGCAACTTGAGTCTTTTTCAAAGTCCTAAGGTGTTCTTCTACTTCAGAGGTCTTTATTGTTCTTTTCTTACGTCGCAACTTCCTATTCTTCCTTGATTTGCTCTTAAGCTGTGAAGTGCTAGCGTTGGGAAAAGAGGCAACTATTCTTGTTTCAGTGGAAGGAATCACATTAGTATCTTGTGGTTGGTCATTAGGTGTTCTAGTGTCAATTTTAAACATTCCTGGGGCAATTGCATTAGTGTTACTAATCTTATCTTGCTTAAGTTTTACCAACTCCGATTTTAAGTCATGGATAGTGTGTTAGGAATTGGAAATTCCATGTTAAAGTGTCGGTCACCCCAATTATGGTCTAGCATAAGTTAGCTCGTAGACGTATCGTTATTTACGTTATTTAGTAGTTTATTAGTTAGTTTGTAGTGTAGAATAGTTTAGTGTAACACCGTGGAGGAAGGACGGGTCTTTACCCATCGTATGCACGATCCACAGCCGATAGGAGGTCGTGTAGTGCAGAGTATAAATACCCTTCCATCCATGGAAGGGTGGTGCTTTTCAATCTAATATTCCATACTTTTGTATACCAAGTCTCTAGCAAGAACACCCTCTCTATCTACTTTCTCTCTCTAATGGCAAACATGTATTTTGATCATCCAAGACCACCCGAATCAGCAACACAATAATATATCGATCCTACAATTGGTATCAAGAGCCAAGGTTATTGTGTTGTGTTGATTCTTTGTGGTTTTTGGTTCATGTTGATAACTGTTTTTGTACTTTTTAATGGTCGTAAAGTTCTTTTTTGCTATTGTTTGGCAAACAGTTGGTTCATGTTTTTCAGTTTTGTATCTTCTTTGTTGGTCAAAATTATCTTGCAGTCTACTTGTTAACATCTGTTATGTTACACCTATTTTGTGTCAAGCTTTTGTCCGTACAGCAGTCTTGTAACTCATCAGTTTTGTATGACTAATTTTGTACCAATCTGTGATAAAACTTGTGGTCATTTAAATGGGTCATCTGGTAATCTTATTGGTCAAAACGGGTCTAAATGGATGTCCTTTTCTTTGTTTCTTGATCGAGCGAGCGAGTTTATGCGATTTTAGGTCATTTTCATAGCGAGTTGCATATGTTCCTTCACAGCGAGTTGGTTTATAAATGAAGTAGCGACTTGATATTTATCAAGTAGCGAGTTGTTTTGAAAACTTTGGTTAGCGACTTGGTTTGATAAAAATCTTAGCGACTTGACTCATAATTTTGCTAGCGACTTGTGTCTATTCAGATATAGCGACTTATTTTTATAAGTTTGCAACTTGTGTCTAAATCTGAAATAGCGACTTATGACTCAACAAGGCTAGCGAATTTCTTATGAAAAAGCTTGCGACTTGGACAGAAAGGAGATGAAAAAGAGCTTGACTGTGACCTCAACATGACTCGACCTCCGTATCACTTACCATCATCAGTCCTATGAGGTACTCAAGAAGACATATGCTAAAGAATCTGTCCACTCAGTTTCGACTCAAATCAAAGTTAACCAACAACTAATCATACACTAAACCAAGACAATCATCAATCCCATCTCCAAACTAATCCTAGACTCGAATGTAAAACATCTTATGATCTCAGATTCGGAATAATGTTTTTAATCTGTTAAAGATCTTCAAATTGGACCATTAATCATCATCGATCCCCTCTCTTGTGACACTATTCGAATATAAAGAAATAAATATAACAATTTTGTTATTTCATTTATTTGATTCGTTACAAGAAATCAATGACCAACATCATAAATTTCAACTACAAATGACACCTACCCGAGACCCTTCATCAAGATCTTAAAGCCAAAGCCGCTCACTTGCTCAAACCATCCCTGTGGCGAGATCAAAAATCAAAGTAGAAAGATGCTCGTTGGGTTGAATGGTGTGGGTTCGATTGTAGATTGTCATGTAAAAACAATGAGTGAGATTAGACATTAGATCTAATTTTTGATATGATGCTTGACTGATGAATATGAGAGGCGCATTTTTTTTAATCAGAAAAGGGGGCGTAATTTTGATGCAAGATATTAGGGTTTGTTATGACAGAAATTTTAGGGGTTATGTCTGATGAAAAGGGGAGTTAAATACCCTGTTAATTAGGGTTAAGTGATTATACAGTTTATGGTCATGGGCTGGATTCAGTGCTTATTCTTATTACTTGGGCCGAAATATGATGTGTGGGCCAAGAGGAGATTAATTGGACCAAGATGCAACCCACGTGAGGAGATAACTTCGGTAATATACTAATGGTCAAAAATGTTCCTAACCATAAGAATATGTAAAGGGAAATGGTCAGTTCGAGTCATTGCTTTGTCGTTGAATTTTGTTTTGGGTAAAAGGATTATAGTTTGAGAAGGAGCTTTGGTTGTAGCATTTTCGACAACGCAAATATTCCTCACCTTATATAGTGCAACAATGATTACTCCTTTTCATTTTTGGTTGGAGTATGTTGGATGATGACTTGGATTTGGGTGATGGATTGATGGGATTCTCTAAATTGAATCGAATAACTGAGCTTTGATGCAATAATGATGTGCCAATTTATTGAGGAGGTCGATAAATATTATGATGGACTTTGTGGACTAATGAAACAATGTTTGGTCATTAAATTTCAACGAATGATACATGTGTTTACGGCTAATGTTTGTGTTTCATCTGGCTAAAATATTGAGACTTGATATTGAGATTTGTTGAAATGATTTGTCCATAAGATTTGGGGTGATGATGAGATTTGATGTGGTATGTGATTTGATACCTTGGTCTATACATTTTCATGAATCATATTCTGTCAAGGCTCGAATTTATGATTAATCAAAGTTGACTACGGGATGTTGTACGGTATTTCTTATTTGAATTTGAAGTGTGTTTACTTATTTCGTCTTCTTTCTTTCTACTCTTCCGCGAAGATGACTTGTTTGGGCGTTTATTGAGGGTGATAAAGACTTGGCTATTTAATTACGGTTGTGATTCTTTCTCAGTTAACCCACAACGTAACTTTCACTTCGGTGTCTCACGCAGTTGAGGATACGTCAAGAGGTTTTGTACATTGGGTACACCGTTTCATTTTCACAAGGATTAGTACAAGTTTAAGTAACAAATCTGGGGAATTCTACTTCATGATCAAGTTTGGCATATCGGGTTTACTTCACCATGTTTTCACTGCAATAGCCGACCGAATGCGTGAATGTTGTATTTACTAAAGTGTTGATTGGATGGTTGATGATGTTGATGATGTTGGATAATGAACCGATGAACTGCGCATGTTCCCTAAAATGTAAATTCACCGAAACCAAAATTGTCATAACACATTCAAGCTAACGTTGTTTACGGTTTTGTCTTGATTTTGTAAAATCCCTGAAAGAATCTATTTCTCGGTTTAAATCATAGACTTGTAAAATCCGTGACAATGGAAACATCCTTGTAATTGTAATGTGCATTTACGAGCTATCTTACGGTTTATTCACGGTTACAGAAAATCCCGCGAAAGAATCTATTTCTCGGTTTAAACCATGGAATTGTAAAATCCGTAATGATGGAACCATCTTGGAGAAGAGAAAGTGTAATTATGGATCTTCTTGATGATGGTACTACGATTTACGCTCAAGAAGGGATAAAAGGTGTACTTCATGAATTGGGTATATGTTTGGGTTGTCGTCATGGCAGTTTGGTTATTACATGGTTTTACGGGGTTACGTGCTTTTAACCATGGTCGGGATGAAACCATTATCAAAGTTCAGTTTTAAGGTCAAAGGAGGCTAGATTTAAGCTTTTAACAAGATGTGACAACGGAGTTAATTCACTATTATTTATTTGAGGTTGAGGTAAATTATCACGGGCAAGTGTACTTAGTATCTGAAGCTATCGGGGATGGATGGATGAAGATTCTTCATGATCCTTGTTCGAGCTTATTATCAAAAACGAAGACTTGGAAATCTAGTTATTGTTGAGTGACTTTTACCTTTTCTTTTACCATTTGGGGGAATTGGGCTCTTATCACCTCAAAATAACTATCACTTTAAGGAGTTACGTTGTAGTGCTCAGTGTCACATTCAATTGTGGATTTTCAAGAGGTAATGTACGTCTATTACTTGATGGTTGGTTGGTTGAAGAGTATAGAGTACTTAGAGATTCAATGGAGGATGAAGTCTCGGCACCGCTCTTTGTTACATATGTGCAAGTTTAAGTCACGAGTTTGGGTTAGTTTACTTCAGGGTCAAATTCATCATATTGGTTTTTCTCCATCAGCTGTCACTACAAAGAGCCTACTGAATGATAATGGGGTTGATTACATGTGTGCCAAGAGATGATGAAAAGAGAGAGATAATGACATATGAACACAACAGTTCATGCCTCGTTCTCTAAAGAAAAGAAAAGTGTACGTCTCAGTGCACTTTATCTTCAAAAGAAGAGAAATCTTCTTATGACGTATGAACACAACAGTTCATGCCTCGTTCCTCAAAGAAAAGAAAAGTGTACGCTTGATGCGCTTTATCTTCCAAGAAGAAATCTTCTTATTATGACCATTCTCATCAACATGCTTCATACTTTTTCCATGCGCTTGATCATCAAGTGAACTGGCTACCATCGATTGTTTTCTCATTCCACTTGCTCGATTATAATGAAGATGGCGACATCATGTGCCGATTTTGCGGGAGAAGTGTGAATAGAACATTCGGATGATTTCACTTATTCAATCAAGAATGGCAACTCCGTATGCAATTCTTGAGGGGAGAAAAAGTGTGAATTCTTGCATGGTTGATTGATTTCTGAGATAAAATGGTCAAACGGCTCCAAACTCATGTAAGAACCGAGTTTCTTCTTATCGGATCATCTTTACATGGAGTTTTTCTTCTATGAGTCGTTGGTTGACATCTTCACACCGGCTGATATGATTATCGACAAAGTGCTTCCAGTTAATGCTTCACGTATACATCAACATGATGATCCCGAACGATCTCTCTATTCTTGTTTGATGTGATTGGTAGTTTGGTGTTACCATCTCGTGTGTTCGCGCGGCACGATTCTTGATTTCCTTGATGAACATCTTTCATTCTTGTTTGATTGGGAGAGATTTTTGTTAAGGGGACTTGCAAGATGTAAGTTAATTGGGATGCTTTTAGGTGATGTTCTTATTTTTTGGTGAGTTGAAGATGTTAACTATCTATTCCCCAACTGCACAATCTTGAAGAAGGTCGAGTCTACAGTCTGTTCTACATTTTCTGCTGCATGTTAGAAGACTAAAGATGAGTTGCATTTGATTATCCAATATTCTGGGCATTGTCAGTTTAGGGGAGAGCACTAATTGGGGGAGGGTGAAATGTAAGATTTAATCCCCAATTAGAATTGCTTGCATTACTCAGCATGTTGATTCTCACAGATATATTTGTGCTAATGGTATTCTTCTCAAAGATTTCGAGCATTTGGGCTTACAATGTGTTCTTGATTACAAGTGTCAAAACCAAAGAAGGGAAGGAGACACATCTAAACACAAAGCGAGTAAACTTGATGAACTTAATTCTTCTAAGTGATTGAAGATATCCCGGGAAGACTGTTGTCATTACCGCAGAGAAACTCATGGTTTGACTCATGGTTGGCTTTTAGTGTTATTATTCCAACGACGTGGGGGAAGTGATGTAAAAGAAAGTTTCTGAAGATAAAAGAGGCACACAAGTGAGGAGGCATTTGTATACTTCGGGTTCTTGAGCTTCATACACAATCATCAGGAAAGATAAATGTGCATTGGGTGGTTGTATCATTTATTCTTTGGAAATCTATTTGTGTACTCGGGCTCTTGAGCTCTATTCTAAGAGACGGATGCATCAATTCAACTACTCGGGAAGTGGTCTTTGACACCTTTTGGAATGGATTGCGTCGACTTGATGGTTATGAAATTTGAGAAGAATATTTATGAGTGGGATGATACGTTCTTGTTCTTGTTGATGATATAACCCGAACGGAGACTTACTATGATCCTTCTTATATGGAGCGATAAGATTGATGATATGGTGTGCGTTCTTGTGCATCCGCTAAGGAAAGTTTGAAAGAAAGCTTAGAATCGCTCAATAAGAAGATTTACGGTTTGGGGAAGCTACCAAAGTCTCACTTTCAGTGGCTCAATTTCTCTCTTGATTCAAGAGTCTTGGAAGCTTTGGTGGTGAATGTTTAAGAGATGATGACTTTATCTTCTACAATGGGGTCGCTCGATATCCTTATCTCGGTACTCGTATCATCATTTTCTTTAACTATATCATCTAAACTATCTTTGTAAATATTTATCAAAAGCAAAATACAAAATATAAAACCAACAAAACAAAATAGAAAAATATAAAACCAACGAAAACCCATAAAAATCAGAAAATTTAAAAATACCAAAAATATGACATCTCAAGACATGTCTTCTGGTATCGATAACATCTGCGGTCTTAGAAATGTCATTCAATAATGGCACGGGACCATAGATGAAGTTCGAGCAGGAGGTGTAAATATTTCTTTCCAAAACATGTCTCAAAATATGGCTTACAGTTATTTCAGACGATAACCCGTGCTTTATACTATGGCTTGCTATTATTTCAGATAGCAACCCGTTCTTCAAGAAAGGAAAGTGTTGCACTAAAAACAAATTTTCAAAATTATCGTGCACTTATCCTAAAACTATTTGAGGAAAGAATGTCGAAGGACTGCTGTTCCTACACAAATGTTTTTCCGTCTATAAATTCTTCAGAAAAATATTTGTTGTTTTCCAAAAATGGTGGTAAAATGAGTTGCTTTAACAACAATCAGTTTCAGAGTTTTTATTAAATTTGCAAACTCAATCAATGACTTCAGCGCTTTTAAAATTTTCAGAAAATGAGTCATTGATTGAGGGGGAGAATGTTTTCAAATTTATATCATCTAAAGGACTTTCTTAATCATCCTACGTGCTTATCTGAAAAAATATAATTGCCTATGTTGAAGGACTAGGTTTCTAGGATATGATTGTTAGGTTTAGATGATTAGAGTTTGATGAACACATAATTCCCATACCTTATATGAACTGATTGATATGTTGAATTGACTTGAATTAGTCGATTGTTGTTTGGATGATGTCGACCACCATATATCTGTATGTGTGTTCACTAACGTATGCAGGTATATCGGTATATAAGAATGTTCCCGATCCGGATCCCACAATTGAAGACGATTGGATGCCGAAAGGAAAGGGTAACTATATCTTGGGTTGACAAATGAAGAAATGGAGCTTAATTGGACTTCAATGTAGAGTTGGCATAAATGCAACGTAAGAGGTGTCACTGCATCAGCAGATGGTTTTCTTCTAAGTGATTGAAGAAACCGAGCTTAATTTGACCTCGGTTGGCATTAAAATGCAACGTAAGAAGTCTCATCGCATTTGCGACGGTTTTTCTTCCAACCCTCAAAGAACAACAACAAACGCGTCTCATCTACTAATGTATCTTTGTGCAGATACCATTTTAAACAATTTTGAAATAATCGATTAAATTGTTTTGAAAATGGAAAATATTGTTTTGAAAATTAATTGGACTAAATTTTAGAAATCACGGACTTTATTTTATCAAAACTTAAGTCACTCAATCAACGAATTCGGTCATCGATTGAGGGGAGAGTGATTTAAATTAAGATATTTTCAAACGATATTTCTTCTTAAAAGGTCCGTCTGTACAACAATAAGTGGTGATCTAAAGATTTAATGTTATGTCAAGGTATGATTTTCTTTAAAACTCAAAGATCTTACAAAATGAAATTTTTCTCGTTCTTGTTTGATTGTGAAATTGTTTTATTTTACTTAAAGGTCTCTTAAAACAATCATACCGACACTAACAATCTTTAATGTCTAAATCTGTTCCTATCTCTCGTCATCTTTCAAAATTAAATCTTGCCACGCCTTTCCCTAAAATTTTCTAAGTGATTTAAATCAATTGGGATCACAAATCTCAAAAGGTTTGAAATTTTGATCGGGGAGAGATCGTGATTTAAATATCAAATATGTTTTCATGGAATCGGTTTTAGTCCTTTACAGCACTTCGCCTCCATGTGCCAAACGATTTCAAATACACAATGCACATGTTGAGGAGGAGGATTTATCCAAAACCGATGAGTATTTAAACCAGCACATATTCTCCCATGTTTTCTAAACCTAATTAAATCACTTGAGATCCAAAATCTCAAAGGGTTTGATATTTTGATCGGGAGAATTTGTGATTTAATAATGAAATCGATAAAGGTGATCGATTTGATGAAAATGTGCAGTCGCTTCTCTCATATGTGCTAAACGCTTTCGAATCTCGAAGCACATATTGAGGGGGAGCAAATGGTTTCTTAATGGCGTTTGTGATCGTGTAAAGTACTTCAAAATAACTCTTGCCTCTATGTGATAAAATTATTTCAAATATCCTACGCACATATTGAGGGGGAGAATTTTACCAAGAAAATCAAATGGCTCTTTCTAATGAAATTGTGATCAAGAATTTATTTCAAAAGAACTCTTGCCTCCATGTGCTAAACAATTTACTAATCATATGCACATGTTGAGGGGGAGGTTTTCTAAATGATTAAAACTATTAAGGTACAAAATGCTTTGATCTCGTATCACAAGTACCTTGATTGTTTTTCCAAATGATTTTTCAATTGGTTTCAAGGAAGAATGAACTGTACCAAAAGACCGATCATTTTACTTTATGTATGGAGTTATAAGGATGGTGAGGTTAGGTATTAGTTCCCACGATCCGCCGAAACCGGAGGGATCTACCAGGGACAATCCACTAGATAGTGTAGAGTCTTTAGGTATGATGAAAAAAGGAGAAAATGAGATATGGGAAGAGTGCCGATCGAGACAGAGCTAGATCCGGAATAAACCCAACAAGGTTCTAGTTATGAAGTCTCGGTAAGCAATCAAGGGGTTGAAGAATGAAAAGAATTGAATGTGAAAAAGGGTGAAAAGAAATAGCCTCCAATAATTCAACCTTAGGGCGGACAACGGGTTCAATACATATACTCTTGGTGGTTACCAAGGTAACGCCGGTATTGAAGACAAGACGTCATGGACCCAAAGGACGACCGCACTAAACTTCCCAAGCTACTCAAGTTCCTCTTAAAAGGGCTTGTTTCATTCTCACGGAGAACCTACATAATCTATCGACTTTCTCTTAGAGATTGTTGATATTGAAGAAGCACCCTATCCCTAGTCTCCCACAGAACCAAATGTGCACAATTGAGTCTAGAGCCAAGAGATCATCCACTATATCTCAATAGGACACAAAATTAATGATGACTTCTTTGTTTCACACAATGTGGAAAGTAAGTATATATTGAGAGTCCTACGCATTATCCTTGTGGTATTGCCAGAACATCCGAGTGATATGAAAATATTCACGATGAAGATGGATATCCTTCTAGAGCCAACATCAAACGAGCTCTTGGTGGGTGACATGTGAGATCTTTTCAAAAGATCAAGCTTGTGACAACTGGATAGAAACGATAGGGAGATTCAATCTTGAATCAACCTTGGTCAAGGATTGGAATTGACGAATACTTTTGGAAAAACCGTTCGATGTGCAAATCTTCTTTTCTCTAGCGCATCGAATGTGTATTCATGTTTTCAAACTCAAAAAGTATCTATGATTGAAAAAATACTTTTGGAAAAACCGTTTGATGTGCGAATCTCTTCTTTTCACTAGCACGTCGAATGTGTACTCTTTTCAAATATAAAAAGTATTTTGATTGAAAATTGATCTTTCTCATAAAACCTTCGTCGTATTTCAAAACTCTTTATCTTAAGCAATACGCGATTGTTTTTCAAATCATTTTTCATCAATCAGTGAATCTCAATTCGCTGGTTCACTCACTCCGTGTTGTCTTCTTTGAGACGTTCGGTTTGAGAACGGCTAGAACAGATGTGAAACCCTCGTCAAGGAGATTCTTAGGAATCCTACCGATCACGAGCAAGACTTGTCTTGATCAACGGGAACCGTGGGCGTGTACCTCAATTCAACGAAGTGATCAAAGACACTTTCGTGTGTTTATTGCTAACTGTTGTTTGCGGTACATTTGACGGTTGCGGTGATCGAATTGAGACGTCAATCCAAAACTCATGCTTACAAAGATCCACACTTAATTGAAGAAATCATGACCGGTGCATATCTACATAACACGGTTCGATATTTTTATACTATGCTTCTACTACACCGCCGCAAATATCATGAACCAAAGAAAGCTTTCGCTACTCGATGGAAAGATGTCATGATTCAAAAGTGTGAGCATGTCGGTCCGAAAGTCACAACTTCACATGATGGCAACACAATAAAGGCGATCCGAGATTTATTGTGGTGATGATCTCAAGAAAGCTCAAAGATCATCAAAAATGTGGATCGGTTCAAAGGCCTCCACAAAAGTACAAATCAATGCGGACATTGAAGAATCTCTACAAAAGCACAAAGATTGCGGAATTGAAGAATTGAAGTCTGAGCTCAAGAACAAAGACAAAGAAAGAATGCTAGGATGCAAAATGTATTTCATGGGGTGACCTCCCTTGGGAGATTGTTAGGAATTGGAAATTCCATGTTAAAGTGTCGGTCACCCCAATTATGGTCTAGCATAAGTTAGCTCGTAGACGTATTGTTATTTACGTTATTTAGTAGTTTATTAGTTAGTTTGTAGTGTAGAATAGTTTAGTGTAACACCATGGAGGAAGGACGGGTCTTTCCCCACTGTATGCCTGATCCACAGGCCGATAGGAGGTCGTGTAGTATGTAAGTATAAATACCCCTTCCATCCATGGAAGGGGTGGTGCTTTTCAATCTAATATTCCATACTTTTGTATACCAAGTCTCTAGCAAGAACACCCTCTCTATCTACTTTCTCTCTCTAATGGCAAACATGTATTTTGATCATCCAAGACCACCCGAATCATCAACACAATAATATATCGATCCTACATAGTGTGTAACAAATCTTGATTTTCAGAGCGAGTGTTTCCATTATTTCATAAAACTTCTTTGGTATATGCAAGATGATCATCAACATCTTTTGACGCTTGAGCACGAGTCTTTTTAAGTAAATCAAATATGACACCATATTCAGTTTTGACTCTGGCAATTTCTTGTTCATATTTTGAAATTTGACACTTTAAAGACACGTTTGCATCATCCAGTTGTTCTATTTTTGGATCAAGAGATTTTGAACGCAACTGGTTGATTTTGTTTTGCAAAGCAAGTTCACGATTTTGACAATCTTTTTAACACCATTGAAGACGACGTTTTGCATTGGAAAGCTCATTTAACAATCGCTCATTGTCAATTTTAAAGACTTGATTTGCGACACATTATCAGTATTCTCAACATTTTCAACAGAATCAACGAATCAAGAATGATATAATCAAATGCATATGCAATGTAATGTAATAACACAACATTAATGGTATCGACGGATAACATCTTCCAAGAGTCGGTCAACATGATTTCGTAACATTTTCTTTTACGCTTAGTATTAGAAATCGATGTTTTTGTTTGCTCGAAAACTGCTTTCATAAGCCCAATCTCCTTCTCAAGTTCCGCCCCAATAGATTGCACACATTTTAAATTTCAACATGTGGTAAAAGTCCTTTCGAAAAATATCCCTTTGTTGTCGCAAGAAATGGCGATTGAAAATGTTCAACTTTTATTTCAAATTTATTTCAATTGCATGTTCCAAAAGTTTGATGTCAGACATAAAAGTGTCAAAATATTTAAGAACCTGACATCGTTCAGCTAATGGATTTATTTCACTAAAAGAAGGTAAAGGACCATTAATTTGTGCAACATTGGTTGGGGACCATCGAGAAGAGGACTCGGGAGTAGGCGTGATAACCCAAGGTGTGTTAGAATTATCCTTGTGCACGAAAGTTATGGCTTTTGAATAGTTAAATGGTTTGCGATAAACAACATTTTCTATTTTTGACCGACTCTCGTCTTCTGCATCTAATTCCTCCATACGATTATATTCAACAACACTCATAATGGAATCATCAATTCTGTATTCTGCACTGTAGACTTGAGGATTTGGTTTAAATGCTCTATGTGAAAAACGTGGTTTGTAATTAGCAAGATCCGGTCCATATCCATTTGGATTTGGTTTAAAAGTAAACTTTTGAATAATTGTGATTGACTCACCATGTTTGTAAACAACATTTCGAAACTCTTTTATTTTGTTTTGTAAGTCGAAAATTTCCTCAAGATAGTCATCTATTTGTTTCCTCGAATGCTTTTTGTAATCACAAACTGCTTTTGACAAGTTAACAACTCGACTTAGCTTTTGAGTTTCGAGTGAGAGCGTTAAGTTGTTGTTTATGATCATATTTCAGTTGTTCTATTTGAGACAACAAAGCATTCTTGGATGCAACTAGATCACATATCTGTTTTTCCAAAGATTTTTCATTTTGGTAAGATTTAGCAAAAGCGACTTCAAAACCTTTTTCACGTGTCTCTTTTGTTTGAAAAATGTTGAGTTGGAACTTTAAGCATTCATTATCCTTAGTCAACAGTGCAATTTTATTGTGTAATTTCTTATTGATGTCTTGGCACTTTTCCATTTGAGATTTTTGGGTCTTAATTAAATTGGTCATGAGCTCAAGATCTGGATTAGACAAAGGTTCAGCTTGTTCAACGTGAGTCTCAACATGTTCATTATTTAAATCCTCAAATATAACCACGGAGTCAACTTGATTATCAATATTTACCATAAGGCCATCTTGATCGTCAAATATAACTACGGGATCTATTTGATTATCATCGGAATGAGATGTAGACGGCTCATGTTGAACACTCTAATCCTCGTCGGATGCAGATGTTGGTGGAGATATTAGATCAGTAATGAATATGGTTTGATCCGGTACCTGAGAAAAGCCGTCAGTGTCATACACTGGGCCTGTGTCACTCATGTGAAGTTCTTGCATGTTTGCCATTAACATCACTGCTGCATTAGCCTGCAAGTCCTCCATGTCATCATCTGAATTTGCATTTGCCATAAAGCTCTGTTCCTTGTTGGTAAGAGTTCCACCAACTTCATCCTTTAGAGCCAAGAGTAAAGCCACTTTGTGATAAGCGCTGCCTCTTGTCCTCGGCTTTGGGCATGCATTAGCCAGATGACCCTTTTCATTACAGTTATAACATCGTAGACCATTAATCCCAGTCTGAGCATTTCCCTGATCAACCACTTGAACACTTTGTTGTTGTGGAGCACCCATGTTATTCCTTCCACTAGGATTAAATCCTTGACCACTTCCCATCTGAAGCACATTACCATGATTCTGAACTTCAACTCTTCCGTTGTTAACAACAGCTTGATTCCTTGTGTTGGATGAGGTACGAATGCGATTGTTAGATTTGTTGGAATAGCTGATGAGTGTCTAAATACTCATCATTTTTGTACTGTTTAGAATGCCAAAAACATCTGAAAACACTTAGAAATGCATCAAAATGATAAAAATATCACAAATAAGTGTTTTATGTGTTTTAAATGCAAAATAACAAAATCTGTGAAAACGTATCAAGTTTGCATAATTGGCGCTTTAGTCCCCAAGTTTTGAAAGTTGTCAAAATAGTCCCCGGTAAATCTAAATAAAGAAAATATCATTTTAAGTCCTTAGGGATTCTTGAGTTGTCAAAATTGGTCCTTGAGATTTAAAATTGCAAATTTACAACTTAGGTCCCTAAACTTTCAAAAAATGTCAAGTTTAGTCCTTGGAAAATTGAAAATGTCAAAACTAGTCCTTGTACTATTGGAACTTGTCAGTTTTGGTCCTTGTGACAACTTTGGAGAAATTACAGGAATGGTCCCTCTAGTTTGGCAGAATTGCAAAGTTAGTCCTTGTTATTTAAAACCTAATCCCATGACCCTTTGTATTGTGACCCCCTGCCACTATACATGTTTTGGACCCCCTGTCATTACCTATTTTGACCCCTTGGTCAAATCCTCAGTCAAACAACCACTTCCCTCTCACAACTGTTTATCTTCTCCCACTTGTGCCTGCAACTGCAACTCTCAACATATTCCCATCCACTGGCCTTATCCCTTATCCCCTCACCTCCTCATCATCATACCTAGCCACCCCCCCTAGCGGCAAATTCAGAGCCCTACAGTCAAATTATGCTTTTCCCGCCAAAACCAAATGAATGGCCAAAATCCACAAAACTCATCCATTGGCTCACAAAAGTGGTGGGATGTGCTCAGAAGGACACGTGGAAGCTTTGTGAGTATAAAAGAGAGAGAGGAAGCAAGAGATAAAAAGTAGTTAGTTTTATTTTTCATATGTATGTCGTTGTCAATTTTAATGTTTTAGTTTAGTTTAAAAGCTTTAATTCTCTGTTCCTATGTACTCAACTTAAGGTATTTTATCATTATAATCATATTTCAAGTCTCAATTCAAGGTCTCATTTATATTTCATGTTTTGATGTTTACTGTTGAAAATTTCAAACACATGTTCTTACATTAAAGCTTCCAATAGCTTATTTTCTCACTCAAACAAGCTTATATAAGCTTACTATAGCTTTTTGTAAGTTTGCAAATAATTTTCAAGCAATTTTCATTTTTGGTCAACATAAGTCAACTGTGAAGAAAATCTGTTCAAGCAGTGATGGAAATGGTTACAGGTTGTTGGAGAGATGGATTTGGGTTGGTATTGAATTGTTTTATGATTTAGAATAGATAAATGGATCCTGTGTTCTTTGGCAATCCACTGTGGATAGGACCAAGTGTAAGTGTATTTTCAAAGCCAATGCATAATCTGTATTTGTGTTTAATTTTAGTTCTTACTTGTTTATTTAGTGTTAATTAAAGTATCTAAACTCATTTTAGTCAAGAATTCAAGCAATTTCAGTAGGTATGTTAGTTTACAAGGTGAATCAGTAATCAAAAGGGTGTTTGGATCAGATGTGTAAATTGAGCTTTAGCTTTGGTTTATGTTTAAACTCTGTCCACTCAGTCTTATTTAGTCATAATAAACTCATTCTAGTCTTAATTTTGCATCTGCAAACAACAAAAGTCAAAGTCTTATTGAATTTGCCTTAATTACTTTACTGTTGTGAATTTGGAAAATCAAAAGTTTGTTTTGTGTTTGTAATACATAGATATAACTAGCATTAAGCTTATTTCAGTATAATACATCAATCTCAGTCTTTAAATTGGTTGCAAATTTCATTTTGGTCAAAGTTTCATGAATGTCTCAAAAAGTCAAAACTTGCAAAATCAGTTTTGAGCCCAACTGGAGTGATTTTTCTTGGGCTCATTTCTAAACCAAATCAAATGAAACTCTGGGTTTTAGAAGTTAAGTTGGTCTAGTTTCTTATTAGGAATTTTATAGATTTTTAGCAATTTTCTATAAGCCTCAAATAAGCTTGTCAAACAGGCCTTAAATGCCCTGTTCACAACTCAGTGAACACTGAGTTTTGCACAGTTTGTGCAGGCTTCTCAACAAGCTCATCAGAGCTTGTCTAGGTCTCATTTTTGGATTTTAAGTACTTGGCCAGGTCTAGTTTAGGTTTCAATAACTGGTTTTGATTTCCAGCTTATTGGTTGGCTTGTGCTTAAGCTCAAAGTGGTACCCAAAACTGTTTTAGCACATTAAGCTCTAAACACTCAAATCTTTGTAGTTTGCAATTTATAGGTTTAGGATAGTTGAAGTAAGTTGTTTTCAAGTATTTTTAACATAATACAGCTTCTGTGTTGGTTTGGTGCCCATTTGGTACCCTTTGGCTTATTCAAGTGCTTATTTCATAAGCACTTGTATTGCAGTTTCAATTTCTTGCACACAAGCACCTGTTTTTATATTTTTCCTAGATTCTAAATATTAAATTAGACTTTTCCTGAATTTTTCACATTTTTCTAGGTCTGTTTTGCTATTTTTCTTAATTTAAAAGCTTTTAAGCATTTTAAATAGCTTTTAATACAATTAATTAAGAAAAGTTTCAAAAAATAATTTTCATTTTTCTTAGGTTTAGATAAATATAAAAGTCAGAAAAATATTTTTCCGATTTTTCTTAGTTAAATTTGTATTTTAAGTAATTTAAGTAGTTTTAAATAGTTTTAAATTCATAAAAATCCAAAATAATCGAAAAATACAAAATAGTTTTGAAAATTCTCTTTGTTATTTTAGATTTTTCCAAGTAATAATTTCATTTTCTATCCTTATTTCATATTTTCTTGTATTTTAGGCTAGTATTAAATAGTTAAAAATAGTTTTAATTAATAATAATTAGATAATTAGTTATAAAAATAATTTTCTTTTTCTAAAAATTTTCTTTTATCATTAGGATTGTAAAAATATCATTTTCATATTTTTAGGATTAATATTGTTTAAGTTTCACATTTTCCTTTGTACGTCACGTAGTTTTAAATTCAAGTTTTATAAAAACATAAAAATCAAAAACATCATTTTGCAAATAGTGATAGCGTTTATTTAATATTTTTTTTCTTTTTAATTTTCTTTAATTTGCATTTAAGCCTTTGTAGTTTATGTACTTTTTCTGTAGTTATAATCAATCACAACCTCCTTATCCGTTCAAATCTTCTCGATCACTACACATTTGACTATTCTCGCACAGCTCGTTGGGACTTAACGACCTGGGGAAACACTATACTCTCCTGATCTTCATTGCATTTGTGTCTGAACTGTTTTAAGTTTCTTACGGTTGGTCCTTCACAAGTGGCCAGCTTGCGTGAGAAAACTTGACGGTTTTGCACCAATCAAATTTTAGGCGCCACGGGAGAGCGATGCTAATAGTCTTACGTTCAAAGATTAGTGATTTGAATATTCACTCCTTGTTTATACCATCTATATGTTTATATTTTCTTATAAAAATCAAAACCCAAAAGATTTTCATTCTTTGTTTCTACATCATGTTTTTCAAAATACCAAAATATTCATCTTTACCCTCTTACCCTTTTTGATTCTTTATCCCTTTACCCTCTATCCATTTGATTCTAACTTCTTCTATTCTCATGGAATCTCTCGATTGCGATTTAATTCGGGACGAAGTTGAAAACTTGGACTTTATCGCAAATGTCAAGAATTCGTGTTGTTCGTGATGATCCATTAATTACGTAGGAAATGGAACGAGAAACCGGGTGACAAAGGACCGGTACTTCCTCTAATAATGGAAGTGCTAAATCGTCCAACCTACGGTTATCCAAAGATCTAATCCTCAATTGCTCCTAAGCCGTCTAGAATTGATCCTAAACTTTCACGATTTACTGGTTAAAACCAAACATGCGAAATTCGGGCGGTGACTAGCAAGAATGACTTGCCTAATCTTCACGTTTCTCAAGAACCGAACCGGAGACCATAACGGAAGTGGTGGAAATTGCTAGCTCTCGAGCACACCACTTGCCCCACTTCCGAATTTTTCAAAATGTTCTTGAGACTTGATAGTCATTCGATCACCATGTTGGTTTTGTTGATTCTTTGAATAAACCGATTCCTTCTCATAACTCTCAAATAAAATCGTTTATTCCTTGTGTCGGTTGTGGTGAGCCTCTTTTGGTTCACCACATCGTTGGTGTACGTGTGTACAATGTGGTAATGATATTCGTAACGGAGTTGTTTGTTTTGTGGTTCGAGGAATTCATTTGATTATGATCCTAATCGAACTCATTTAGCGACCGCTCAAATTTTTCCAATTACCCACCACACCCGACTTATCTTCATATAACCAACCTAATCTTCTTTGTGAATTTTGTGGAGGTCCTCGCCAAGGATTTGAGTGTCAATCCGAAACACGTTTGTCTATGAGCAGTTTTACGGTGATGCTCGAACTTTGGTTATGACCAATATCCATATAATTCACCGGTCCGGACTCAACAGCTTTCTTGTTGTGAACTGTGGAGGTCCCATTTCACTCGATTGTCAAACAGGAATCCATTTCCTTGTAACAATTACGACTATCCTTATCACGACCAACCTCCACAATGCCAAATGACTCAAACTCCTCAACAAACCCAACAAGACACTTATCTGGAGCTTCTGGAGTCAGTGAAAAGAACCGAGGAGTTGTGTAAAACAACATTTCATAATGTTCCCAGTTTTTCTTGTGTATATTGTGGGGGTCCTCATGATGATTATCAATGTCAACCTTCCGGTTTTGACCAATCTCCACTCCCACAATGTCCTGTCATTCAAAATTCACATGAGAAATCCATGGAAGAATTGCTAGCTGATGAGCAGGCTGCTAAAATAAATTCCCAAATTGCCTTTGAAAAATCTATTAGGAATCAATTGCAAAAGAAAAAGCAACCAGATCTAGCTCTCGGTTTCGTTTTATTCACGATGACGGTGATGATGAGGATACACTTGATTCATCAAGTTCGTCGATTGATATCCCAGCAGCTGAGATTCCATCTCAAACAACCGCTATCACACCAAGCTCCCACTCACTCTCGAACATGGGGACGAGCATCTTGACACTTTGTTCACGAAAAGGAATCGGACGAATTCATAAAGTCTAGTGTTGAGAACCTTGTCCCAATCCCGAGAGAGTCACAGGAACTTCGATCATATGTGTGATTCTCTTTCCTCTTGAGTGTTCAAAAGATCATTTTGAAACTTTCTCCGACTTTAGCGACGATTGTACTTCTCATGGAAACATCGAGTATGTTGAGGCATCACTCCTCGGTCGATGTCGATCATCTTCTTGAGGAGTTCACCAATGAACTCACTCACATCAATCCACTTTCATCGAAGTGACGATGATCTCTTTGATTTCAAAGCCGATCCGGGAGAGACCGAAAGTCTCCTTGATAATGATCGTTCACTCACTTCTTATCCCAACAAATCCAATAGAGAATATTAATCACTTTGTTCTGAAGCATTCAAAACAACTCTCACTAATCCTCTATTTGAATTGAATCTGAATTCACCTTAATTTCGAGAATCCACTCTTTGATACTCGATTGAGGATAGTGATGAGTCTGCAACAGTGGAACAAGAATTCACAGATTTACATCTTGTGATTGATTCTCTTCACGAGAAGTTCGCCAGTGAACTCTCTCATATCATATTTCCGCCGGAGTATGATAACTCCCAATTTGATCATGACACACCCGAGATTTGTCTTGATCACGTAAGCTTAAATGATGAGATTCATAATCCTGAAATTATGGATGCTCCTATGGATGAAGATGAGTTAGTCATGATGTTTATCATGATTTTCTATCTCTTCTTCACCTATCCCGTAGCTTCTCCTGTTCTTCACTCCTTCGGGAATGAAGACATTATCTTTGACCCCGGCATTTCCATGTACCATTTGTGAGCTGGGTCTGTCTATCTATATCTCATCGGTGTGGAACTTTCACGTACTTCAATGTTTATCCAAACATCTTGGATGAAAGTCCGATGGAGATTGTCACTTCCACTTACTTCCCCATGAACCAATTAATTCGGGGTCGAGTCAAGCTAGCGACTCGGTAATCAAAAACAGTAGTTAAACATGGGTTTTCACCCATGTGTACCACCCTAGTGTGGGGGAGATGCCCCACATGTTGTATATAGATCTAAAAAATGAATGAAAATTGTAAATATTAAAGAGAATAATTGTTGTGTTTCTACACTTAGCTAGTAATGTTATCTTTTACGTTCTAAGTTTCGCATAACAACGGTACTTTGAATATTGAGGACAATATTCATTTCTAAGTGTGGGGGAAATTCGCGAATTTGATCATAAATGTACCCTTTAGTCCCTTTTTCCCCAAAATGGCCAAATTTAAAAAAAATTTAGTGGAAGTACTATGTACTAAACACAACAAATGGTAATCATCCACCATGTCTAACCCACAAAAGGATTGGCTAATCCAGAGCAAACGGCTCTTGGTAAAGATATCTCAAATCCGTTGACGGCTTGCAATTTGCCCAAAATTGTATGGTATTCACTCACCATATCCTTAAAAGTGAAGAGTTGGCTAGCCCGCAAGTTTATGGCTTGTGGTAAAGGCGATGGAAAAACCATAATTGGTAATCACTCACCAAAGATAATATTGATAATTTATCTAAGAGTTGGCTAGTCCGTATAAACGGCTTACGTAAAGACAAATCAAATCCGTTGAAAGTCGATGATTTGCTCAAAATCATTTGGTTATCGGTGTACCAAGGTTCTTACTTGAACTGAAACATTTGGCTACTCCGAGTAATGGCTTTTGGTAAAGAGATTAAATCCATAATTTTTCTTAAAACATTGCTAGGGACTAGCAATATCTTAGTGTGGGGGATTGATGAGTGTCTAAATACTCATCATTTTTGTCTTGTTTAGAATGCCAAAACATCCGAAAACACTCGAAATACATCAAAATGATAAAATATCACAAATAAGTGTTTTATGTGTTTTAAATGCAAAATAACAAAATCGGTGAAAAACGTATCAAGTTTGCATAATTGGCAGTTTTAGTCCCCCAAGTTTTGAAAGTTGTCAAAAACAGTCCCTGGTAAATCTAAATAAAGAAAAATATCATTTTAAGTCCTTAGGGATTCTTGAGTTGTCAAAATTGGTCCTTGAGATTTAAAATTGCAAATTTACAACTTAGGTCCCTAAACTTTCAAAAAATGTCAAGTTTAGTCCTTGGAAAATTGAAAATGTCAAAACTAGTCCTTGTACTATTGGAACTTGTCAGTTTTGGTCCTTGTGACAACTTTGGAGAAATTACAGGAATGGTCCCTCTAGTTTGGCAGAATTGCAAAGTTAGTCCTTGTTATTTAAAACCTAATCCCATGACCCTTTGTATTGTGACCCCTTGCCACTATACATGTTTTGGACCCCCTGTCATTACCTATTTTGACCCTTGGTCAAATCCTCACCAAACAACCACTTCCTCTCACAACTGTTTATCTTCTCCCACTTGTGCCTGCAACTGCAACTCTCAACATATTCCTATCCACTGGCCTTATCCCTTATCCCCTCACCTCCTCATCATCATACCTAGCCACCCCCTAGCGGAAAATTCAGAGCCCTACAGTCAAATTATGCTTTTCCCGCCAAAACCAAATGAATGGCCAAAATCCACAAAACTCATCCATTGGCTCACAAAAGTGGTGGGATGTGCTCAGAAGGACACGTGGAAGCTTTGTGAGTATAAAAGAGAGAAGAGGAAGCAAGAGATAAAAAGTAGTTAGTTTTATTTTTCATATGTATGTCGTTGTCAATTTTAATGTTTTAGTTTAGTTTAAAAGCTTTAATTCTCTGTTCCTATGTACTCAACTTAAGGTATTTTATCATTATAATCATATTTCAAGTCTCAATTCAAGGTCTCATTTATATTTCATGTTTTGATGTTTACTGTTGAAAATTTCAAACACATGTTCTTACATTAAAGCTTCCAATAGCTTATTTTCTCACTCAAACAAGCTTATATAAGCTTACTATAGCTTTTTGTAAGTTTGCAATTAATTTTCAAGCAATTTTCATTTTGGTCAACATAAGTCAACTGTGAAGAAAATCTGCTCAGCGATGATGGAAATGGTTACAGGTTGTTGCAGAGATGGATTTGGGTTGGTATTGAATTGTTTTATGATTTAGAATAGATAAATGGATCCTGTGTTCTTTGGCAATCCACTGTGGATAGGACCAAGTGTAAGTGTATTTTCAAAGCCAATGCATAATCTGTATTTGTGTTTAATTTTAGTTCTTACTTGTTTATTTAGTGTTAATTAAAGTATCTAAACTCATTTTAGTCAAGAATTCAAGCAATTTCAGTAGGTATGTTAGTTTACAAGGTGAATCAGTAATCAAAAGGGTGTTTGGATCAGATGTGTAAATTGAGCTTTAGCTTTGGTTTATGTTTAAACTCTGTCCACTCAGTCTTATTTAGTCATAATAAACTCATTCTAGTCTTAATTTTGCATCTGCAAACAACAAAAGTCAAAGTCTTATTGAATTTGCCTTAATTACTTTACTGTTGTGAATTTGGAAAATCAAAAGTTTGTTTTGTGTTTGTAATACATAGATATAACTAGCATTAAGCTTATTTCAGTATAATACATCAATCTCAGTCTTTAAATTGGTTGCAAATTTCATTTTGGTCAAAGTTTCATGAATGTCTCAAAAAGTCAAAACTTGCAAAATCAGTTTTGAGCCCAACTGGAGTGATTTTTCTTGGGCTCATTTCTAAACCAAATCAAATGAAACTCTGGGTTTTAGAAGTTAAGTTGGTCTAGTTTCTTATTAGGAATTTTATAGATTTTAGCAATTTTCTATAAGCCTCAAATAAGCTTGTCAAACAGGGCCTTAAATGCCTGCTTCACAACTCGGTGAACATCGAGTTTTACAGCTTTAATGCGAGCTTCTCAACAAGCTCATCGAGCTTGTCTAGGTCTCATTTTGGATTTTAAGTACTTGGCGAGGTCTAGTTTAGGTTTCAATAACCGGTTTTGATTTCCGACTTATTGGTTGGCTTGTGCTTAAGCTCAAAGTGGTACCCAAACTGTTTTAGCACATTAAGCTCTAAACACTCAAATCTTTGTAGTTTGCAATTTATAGGTTTAGGATAGTTGAAGTAAGTTGTTTTCAAGTAGTTTTAACATAATACTGACACATGTTGGTTTGGTGCCCATTTGGTACCCTTTGGCTTATTCAAGTGCTTATTTCATAAGCACTTGTATTCGCTTCAATTTCTTGCACACAAGCACTGTTTTATATTTTCCTAGATTCTAAATATTAAATTAGACTTTTCCTGAATTTTCACATTTTCTAGGTCTGTTTGCTATTTTTCTTAATTTAAAAGCAGTTTTAAGCATTTTAAATAGCTTTTAATACAATTAATTAAGAAAAGTTTCAAAAAAATAATTTTTCATTTTTCTTAGGTTTAGATTAATATAAAAAGTCAGAAAAATATTTTTCCAGGTTTTTCTTAGTTAAATTTGTATTTTTAAGTAATTTAAGTAGTTTTAAATAGTTTTTAAATTCATAAAAAATCCAAAAATAATCAGAAAAATACAAAAATAGTTTTGAAAATTCTCTTTTGTTATTTTAGATTTTTCCAAGTCATAATTTCATTTTTCTATCCTTATTTCATATTTTCTTGTATTTTAGGCTAGTATTAAATAGTTAAAAATAGTTTTTAATTAATAATAATTAGATAAATAGTTATAAAAATAATTTTCTTTTTCTAAAAATTTTCTTTATCATTAGGATTGTAAAAATCTCATTTTCATATTTTTAGGATTAATATTGTTTAAGTTTCACATTTTCCTTTGTACGTCACGTAGTTTTAAATTCAAGTTTTATAAAAACATAAAAATCAAAAACATCATTTTGCAAATAGTGATAGCGTTTATTTAATATTTTTTATCTTTTTAATTTTCTTTAAGTTGCATTTAAGCCCTTGTAGTTTATGTACTTTTTCTGTAGTTATAATCAATCACAACCTCCTTATCCGTTCAAATCTTCTCGATCACTACACGTTTGACTATTCTCGCACAGCTCGTTGGGACTTAACGACCTGGGGAAACACTATACTCTCCTGATCTTCATTGCATTTGTGTTTGAACTGTTTTAAGTTTCTTACGGTTGGTCATTCACAAGTGGCCAGCTTGCGTGAGAAAACTTGACGGTTTTGCACCAATCAATAGCGTCTGAAGGCTCTAGCAATCATGACAAACCCTTGTTGCAATGCATCGAAACCTTCTGCATCCTCATGAGATTCGCTGTAAAGTGCTTGATAATTGTTGCTGTTGTATGGAACCAGTTGAGTTCCTTGTGAGGGATCATATGGTGTGATCTGAGCAGTTGGTTGTGGAGGATTAGTAAAGGTTGTTGGCAAAGTCGGGAATTGAGGATAACATGCTTGAGCCCACAAGGCTAGAGTTTGATTATCTGAGAGTGAAGGCGAATCAGGGACTCCACGGATGATCCTTTCTTTGTCAACTTCCTTTTGGTGGGGCTTCAAATAGTCATACAACAATCCGTATGTAGCATGATGAAGATTCTTCTCTTGACGGATGAAAATAACATACTTTTCCCAATCAGGACCAAGACTACTAAGGAACTTTGTGTTGACTGCAATTCTTGGCATAATGATATTATGTTTCTCCAAGTCATTCATGATGTCTGAGAATCGATGATGATATGACTCTAATGTCTCCCCTGGTTCAATCATGAAGTGTTTATATGCTAAGTAGATTTTAGATTCCATGTCTTCTTGATTGAGTTCTGGGCCTTCTATTAGAAGATGAATATGCTCCCACATTGCTTTAGCAGTCTTCTGAGCATCAACACTACAAAGTATCGGATTGGGTAATCCCAAAAGGATATATTGCATTGTAAGTTCATCGGCTTCTAAGTGTAGAAGTTGGTCAGTAGTAAGTTGATCAAGACCGACAACGTTGGTAATATCATCTCTTGGTGGAACAACATTCGGATCTACGAGTACAGTGAGAGTAGGCATCTGAAATGGACCTTCAAGGATGACCTTCTTCAAGAACTTTCCATGTGGCTTCTTTAGATCACAAAATCTAAAGAACCTTATCACCCATTGATCGTAATTTCCGGGAGTGAGCATTGGAGGTCTATCAAGTGATCCAGCGTCATGAATGGATTGTTGGCTACTTAAAGCTTCACACATCTTTGCAAACCATGAAGGTTCCTTCGGAGTTGTAACATTCCTAGCATACTTGGTTGGATACTGATTTTGAAAGTGTGTGTAATGTTGTACTTGTTGACTAGGGTTTGGTGGAACCATTTGTGGTGGAAGAGGAATTGCTCCTTGAGAAAATTGTTGTTGAAATTGTTGCACTTGTTGTTGTGTTTGTGGAGGATATTGTTGATAGAGTTCTTGTTGTTGTTGAGGATACACATGAGGAAAGTAGCTAGAGTATGGTGGATGAGACATCTTGAAACTTGTGTTGATGATGGATCTTTGTAGTCGAATGAAACAATGTTGATGAAGTAACCTTATGCGTAGAAACCAGCTTAGGTGTAGAAATCACCTTACGCGTAAAAAACCCACCTTATGCGTAAAAGAGAAAGTTATGCGTAGTGAAAGCTTAAGCGTAAACTTGAGGAAAAACTTAGCTTAGGCCATAAACCAAAGACTTAATAGTAGAATCCTTATGCGTAAGATTTGCTTATGCGTAAGACAAGCTTAGGCGTAAGAAAATGCTTAGGCAAAGAAAGATGCTACGCGTAAGTTTTGAAGCTTAAGCGTAAAACTAGGGTTTTGCCCAAAAATCCTTTACACTTATACCAGTGTAAAAGATACCCAAAGTCGAAGTGTTTTCAGGCTTATCCAAGCAAGAAAACACTGAGTAAACCAACAGCACTGAAGATCAAATGAAGAACTGCTTCCTCGTAGTGAGCTAGCACGCTTACGCGTAGACCTTGTGCTTACGAGTAAAACTAGGGTTTTGTTACGAGTTGAAAGTACCAACTATCACCAAAACTGATTTTTATGCCCAAAAGTGTTTAGAAACCTGATTTTATTGATGAAATAGCTTCAATATCACCAAAATAACAAGAAAGTTTGAAACTTGATGATCCGAAACCAAGAACACCCTTACGCATATAAAAGTACACACGAACACAATCAAGCTTAAAAACAAATCTACACACGTAAAGTTTGAAACTTTATGCAAAAAACTTAAACTTTAACACCCAATAAAGCTTAAACCACAAGAATCTTGAGTTTTTAAGTGTAAAAATTAAAGCTGTAAACGTATGAAAGGTTTAGAACATAAAACCCACGCGTATAGTGTAAAAACTTCAAAAACAAATATGTTTCACCCAACTAGATGGTGAATGATACCACTGTTAGGTCACCATATTGTAACACAAGCATCAATATGTAAGAAATATAGAAGATAAGTGATCGGATGAACACAAAACACAAACACACGAATGAATACAAAATGTTATGCGTAGGATATAAGTGAAATGTGAACAACCAACCTTCTAAGGAAGGTTTACAATACTATTTATAGGGAAAGGAACTAGGGAAACACACAAGTTCCCTTCCTTTCCTTATTGGATATGGGCCAAGGCTTATGGGCTTTCTACATAAGCCTTGCCTTTAATACAAACGTAAAAGCCTAATTAAGCAACCTATTACATGTTAATTACAAACACTTGAAATATAGTTTAGGAGTGATTCCAATAGGAGGTAGATCTTCTAAGTCTTCTAAGAATGGGTTTGGAGATGTTGGTGGAGTTGAGAAGAGTTCTAGAGGTACAAGCTTTGGAGATTTTGGTGGTGATGGTGATTTTGATGATTGTATTGGAGCCGATGGTGGAGAGGTGACAATTGGTGTTTTAGTAGATGCCTTAAACTAGCCTACTTTTTTAGTCAACCACTTGTGACAGGTCAACTAGGCAAGTCAAACTAGAAAGAGGCAAATGCAATAATCCGAGGTAGTACAGTTATATTCCCGGGTCGTTTATTCCCCAACGAGGTTGTGATATCCTGTGATTGAACAAATGTGTTATATAGCTTGGTTGATTAGGAATAGGGTTATGAATGATTTGTCACAATACTAAAAGTATGAATAACTCAAAATGAGTTATATCAACTAATAAGTACGATCAAAACCCTAGAAACGTAAAACGTATCTAAAACAAATCGATTATAACTATAGTAGGTATTTGCACGTCTTAGCGACTTAAATGCAAATTAAAGAAATTTAAAAAGTTAAAATCTATTAAATAAACGCTATCACTATTTTTAAAGTGATGAACGTTTAAAACCTAAAACGTACGTTTAAATAATATTACGTAAACGTACAAAAATAAAAGTAAAAAGTGATCAATATAAACCCCACAAATGTGAAATTTATATTTTTGAGATCCTAAGAATAAAAGAAAATTATTAGAAAAAGAAAATTATTTATTATTAATTAATTACTATTTAATACTATTTATTAATACACTATTTAATTAGAAAACTAAAATAAGGCTAGAAAAATAAAATAAAAACTTAGAAAAATCTAAAATATTATAAAACTTATTTAAAAACTAAAAATATATTATACTATTATTCTATTTAATATTTAATTATTAATTAATTAGACTAAAATTAATTCTAAAAATTACTAGATGACAAAAGAAAAAATCTAGAAAAATTTATAAAACTACTTTAATATAAAAGAGATTTATTAAAAATAAAAAATTACAGAAGTGCTTATAAATAAGCTAAAAAGAAAATTAAATAGATATTTTCTAATAAATAGAAACTATTACTATAAGTATTTTTGGCTTTTTGTGGTTTTTATTTTATAAAACTATTAAAATACTTAAAATAAGAAACTATTACAAAAACAACAAACTTGAAAACCAAGAATAAGCACTGAAAGTGCTTATTACCCCAACAGTTGACTTAGTTTGACCAACCAAAGAAATAAGCTCAAATGAGCTTATGTGGGGTCCACTAGGGTAAATTCTGGTTCCAATAAGTTATGAGAACAATATTAAACAAGATTCAACCAAATAAGTAGCTTGAATAAGCCACAAAACACAAATAAGCACTTAGCTTATTGGATTCTGAGACAGAAAATGGGACAACTTTGTGAGGTAAAACCAAGTGGGGTCCACTATGATCTAGGCCAAACAAAGGGTCAATGGTTCAAGCCTGGTAGGATGGGGGTTGGAAGAACCAAGATTGAGGGTGTGGGACCCACTGATGAGCTCAGAAAGAGCTTGTGAAGTGAGGGGTCCAAACTGATTTCTCTCAGTTAACTGAGTGAGTGAAATAAGCTAGTAAGCTTGGTAAAAGCTTTAAAACAAGCTTAAGAAAGAAAACAAAAGATAAGTACTATGTATATATGGTATATTAACAAGTATGAACAAGTGGGATCACTGGATTTGGCTAATAAGCTTGGAATAAGCTTTTAAGCACTTTCAATGAAAATGAGATCCAAACACCCTAGACAGGCAACCAAAATGGCCAAATTAAGCTTATGAAATAAGCTCAATAGAACTTATTGAATGCTGAACTATAAAGTGGGGCTGGTTAGGATTCCAAAATGCCAAAGCTTGACCAATGGAGACCACTGGGTAGCTTTTGAAGGGCTTATGAAGTTGGGTGGTTTTACTGAGTTCACTCAGTTAACTGAGTGAATGGACAAGCTTTAAGCTTAGATGCAGCCCTAGTAAAAGGCTTAGTGATGGTAAATTAAAGCTTGAACTTGATTAATGGACTGCTTAGCTTCTTAATGAGCCAAATATCACAAGCCAAAGCTTATTAATGAGCTTATGATGGGCTTGTGATTTTGCTTGTTTACACTGTATGACCAGTGTAATATTGGATTTTATAGTCACAAGTTAAGGCAAGATAAGCAGTACAAATAAGCAATCAAAGGACTGATCAGCACTTACTCAAGTAACTAGCCACATGGGCATCACAAACAACCAAAATACTCACACTAACACTCACTAATCAAGCTTGTGCAAGCTTGTGAAAGTAGGTGTCAAATCTGTGCACAGGGGAGTTTTGTGAAGAATCACCAAAAGTTAAGCACTAATTAAGCTCTTAATAAGCTAGATGAAAGTTAATAAAAATAGCAACAAAGAGATCAGCAACAATACTATATAAATTTACAAGCTCTAGTCCTAATATCAATTAACAAGCTCACAGTTTAGATCCAAAGTTGATTCAAAAATCAGTTAGGCTGCAAATTTGACTTTTTAAGTTAACACTAAGTTTGACTAAAGTGAGCTTTGATCTAGATTTACTGATTACTTAAGTTATATTAAGCTATGATATGGTGAAAATAAGCTAGATTATCATATTATAAGCTAATATGGTAATTATGGAACTTATTACTCTAACAGTTAACTAGCTAGATGGAATTGCAACTAATTTTGACTTTTAACTAATGAGACCTATGTATTATGACAGAAATGGACTATGATGATCTAGATAAACATGCAGCAACAAATATCAAGGACAATAACATGCATAAACTCAGATAAGCAGCTTGATCCAAACACACCTTAGCAAGGCAGTTTGTATGATTAGTGTTACAAATCCAAAAATTACAACATGAAACTGATTCCTAACACTTGATTATGTTGTAATGAGATCAAATGAACACAAAAACACAGCAATTAACAACTATAACCTATTAATCACTACTAAGCTATTTTAACTGTCTAACTTTAACAACTATTAATTATGATTTCCAACTAACAACCTACTGATTTTACTTTATATTATCACTAACTAACACCAAATAAGCATGAAACAAGAGAGATTAAACTAAATTTAAGAACTAATACAGAAAATGGCAAAAATCAAGAAATTGCTTACAACTTGAATCAAGGCCAAAATCTGAGAACCAAGAACTGAGTATCACACCTAAATGCTCTCCACAGAGCTCTAAACCAAGGCAATCCAAGATGAACCTTGCTCCTTTGCTTCTTCACAGATTTCTATTTTATATGTCCTAATTATTGATTTCTTTTTGGTGTTTTCTTTTTTTAGTGATCCTTGCTAATTTTGAGTATCTAAAAGCTTGCTATGGCTTACTGAGAACCAAGTAGTGTTATTAGAATCCTTTAATTAACAAGTATCATACAGAAATTAAAAGACTTGAATTGAAAATGGGACAAAGTTGAAATGACTTGAAAACTTAAAAGATAGATTGAGACTGAGTAACCAAGTTGTTTATTACACTTAGCAAAGCTAATAAACACTTCTAAAACAGAATTTGAAGATTACACTAATGATACAACTAATTTGATTAACTACGATTGATCATAAACTAAGATTAAAATTATGATATCTTTCTTCTTCTTCTTTCTTCTGTATTTATCACCCATTTGCATCCCACTTGAACAAATATCTCATCCCACTTCATCTTAGCCCTTGAAAGAGTCAAATCCATCTTGACCTTTCAAATCCCATTTTGGCGCCAAATCTCACCACGTGGAATTGAGGCAGTTTGAGACTAATTAAACCTTTTTGTTGTAATGTGGAGGTGTAGGGGACACGTTTGGTGAAGTTTTGACCAAGTTGGGGCAGTATTGCTCAATACTGTGGGTAAGTATGTGAACAGTGGTGGTATTGAGGTGAAAATGGGTGGGAATGGCATTAATTGTGGGGGGTGGTAGTGGCAGAGGTGATGGAGAGTGAGTGAAAAGTAGGGATGAGCTGGAGATGGTGAGGTGTGGAGTTACAGGTGGAGGGGGAAGAAGAAGAAGAGGAAAACGGGGTGCGTTTTTCTGTTTTATTTATTTACAAAGGAGGTGGGCTAGTGGTGTTGGGCCTGGGTAATGGATTTGGATTTTGGGTAATAATAATAATAATAGGGTCCGGTTGGTTTGTATGGCTTAAAAGCCCAAGGAACAATAATGTAACTTCTGAATTCTTGAGGGACTGAGTCTGAAATATATCCAAAGTAATCACAAGGACCAATCATGCCAAATATGGTTAGTACAAGGGCCATATATGATTATTTTTCCATTTTTAAACCTTAAGGACCTATTATGTAATTTTCTGAAACTTGAAGGGTTAAACTTGTAATTTTTCAAAAGTTTATCATAAGGACCAATATTGCCATTTATAAATAGTATAAGGTTTATTTTGATCAATTTCCAATTTTAAAACCTTAAGGACTATTTTGACACTTTTGCAAAGTTGAGGACCAAAGTTGTAATTTTGAGATTTTTAACTTCAAAGGATTATTTTGAACAACTTGTGAATCCCAAGGACCTAAAATGATATTTTTACAAGTTTTGATTAACGAGGACTAGATTTGCCAATTTATCAAAGTTCGAGGACCTGAACTCAAATTATGTATGTTTTGCATGTTTTCATCGGTTTTCATCCTTTTGCACTTTAATACCTAAAACACAATTTGGAGATAATTCCAATATTTTGAAGCATATTTGTATGTTTTCAGATATTTTTGTAGCTTAAATGTGAACGAAATGATGAGTATTTAGACACTCATCAGTGGGGTGTGATGATAATGGGTGATTTCGGTGGTGGAGTTGGAGTACTTAGAGTAAGGAAATTTTCATCTCTTATTGGGGATGAAATTTTTAGTGGTGATGATTCGGAGGAGGAGCTAAGGTTTACAAAGCAACAAGGTCTAACACTTCTGCTTGCGGTTTTCTTTAGTTGCTTGGTTGATGGGGATGATGTAGATGACTTTATCATTTTTGATTAAGCTTATTCTAAGAGAAGAAGGAAGAAATTGTTGAGGTGTGAACATGATCATCCTTGAGGTCTTAATTTATAGGATCATGAGATTATGGAGAATTGTGTTTGATTTGATGTTAAGCCATACAAGTGAAGTGGTTCCTAATGATTTGGAAGAGTTTAAATGCATGTCAAATCTCCCTAAGTCAATCCATACAAGTACTATTGATTAAAATGACCAAGATATGCAATAAATAGGTTTTGATCATTGCAAAATCTTGAAGTTCAGATCATCCGCGAATTTCAAGGAACCAAAAATATGGTTCCTTCCTTTATAAGAAAGGGTTCATTGGGTGAATTTTGAGAAGTTTTGAATTTTGGTGGGAAATGGATATCCTATTTGTCTAAGTAAGTAACACTAGTTCTAATATGAATAAAAAACAGTAAAAACTATCCTAGAAACAAATTTTGGTAAATTAGAATGCGAGAATGAGTAAAATTCAGCAACTTACCTAGAGATCCCACGGCACCAAAATTTTACACAGACGGAACCCAATTTTTGGTTCGTGAGATCCGTGCTGTGCAGAAAACTTGGCAGTGGGCTTTTTTAACCCCCGAGGACTTTTCCGAATCCTGAAATTTTTCTTAAAACATACGGAGATAATTATTTCTAGTTAGGAACAAGCAATAACACACATATAAACATAAGGGAGCATGTATTTCCAACAAGGGCTAGTGATTTTCACTAAAAAGTGAAAACGGGTAAAATTTGATAACATCCGAATTTTATCCCCCTGCATGAAAACGTTAGTTCACATCAATGTTTTAAGTTTGTTTATTGTCCTAGAAAGCAATAACACACAAATAATATCATACAACATCGTTTTTGTCCTTGTACCAAACACCCTCTTAAAACTTCATCTCACTTGTCCAACTTCTTGTATATCTTGGTCATCATCCTACTAAGGCATTTGAACATCCCATTGGTTTGCTTGAACTCCTCCATCTGGTTCTCAATCTCTTGTAGTGAGGCATAGTACTCATGAGGTTGAAGCCTTGAGTTGGGGAGACCGTCTTCGGAGCTATTTGATGAGGATGAAGAAGTAGGAGGTTGTGGCCTTTTTCCCTTGGTCTTAGTATTGGATACTCTTTCATCACTCAAGGGCAAAATTATGTGAGGGATGAGGGGATAGTCAAGTTTCAACCCTCTAGGACTTGGCGGAATGGGTGCATAAGCTTTAAAACGACGGGTAAGAAGCATCCCGTATGGAAGAGCAACGGAGCCTTAAGTAGGTATGTCTACCATCCTCCTAGCAATGTAGTATGCCAAGTTGAATGGTTGACGAGTAGACAAGCTATAGAGCATGTAGCATAGGCAAGCATTGATGTGGTCTCGGTTTCCTATGGTGCTTTTGACATTGGCTCTAAGGAGTTCCTCCCACTTTTTGAAGTGAGGCTTAAGCTCATTGAGTTCCATTTCGTATGGATCTCGGTTGACTTCCTTTCCCGTTCGAGTGACACGGGTTGGTGCTACCCTATCAAAGAAGAGGTGCTCACGAATGACTTCCTTGTCGACCAAAGTAGTTTGGTAAGGAGGAGAACAGTCATGAATTGCATCAAGGATGGTGAGTGACCACTTATCCGAGTATAGACAAGTACCAATACAAGGAATACCTAACACTTGAGCGAATTGGGTAAGGGAAATGGTGTAGTCATTTTGGTTGATTCTAAAGTTGAGAGCCATGAGACCATCATCATTTTTTATGGAAATAACACTAGCATAGAACTCTAGGACAAATCTAGGAAAAATTGGCTCGTCAATGTCAAAGAGACAATCGAAGTGGATAGTGGCTAGTTCTTGACGGAGGTTTGTTCCATCGACAAAGTATGGATGAATTGTCCTACCCTTATGAAAGTACCTTTTCCCTATACTCTTAAAAATCTCAACTTGGTCTTTGGTAAGACCTTTAGTTTTGTGGTGTTGAGGGATGTATCCAAGGGTGTCTTTATGATCGTAAAATTTTTCGGCTACCATGTTTGTTCCTAGGAGCAAGAAATTACATGTTTTTAGTAAAAATGAAAACTAAATTAGAATTTTTATTCTAGTGTGTGCCTATATGCAAACAATGTGGATTTGCGGTTATCTCGACTCATTTTATGCATACAATAATTTTTATTAGTAGTGTTTGGCAAAATGCAAGAGATAACCCAAACGCTCCTAATTCAATGTGGCTTCGTTTGAATATACCCGGGAATGCATATTAGTTATGCATTACCTTTAGTATTCAAGAGACATTATGCAAGTGATGAAAATAACATTTTTATTTGTATGAACAATGAGAAATTGTTTCTCCTATAAGTGAGAAATTTTTCAAATTTTTGACATGGGGTTTTTAGTTTAATTAAGATAATGCCTTATGATATATAACTCCTAACTATTGGGAAACATGATTAGTTATGTAATTTGACAATGTAGTTCATGATTTGTCCAATTAGTTATGCAATTTAACAATGTAGTTCATGTTTTGTGCAAGAATATGCATAATCCCCATGTTTTGGTTTTGTGCATAAATTAGAACCCTAGACTCAGAATCAAGAGAAGTAATGTAGTTAGGATACTTACAATGATGATTTTGGCTGTTATTAGTTAAAGAAGAAACCTTAATTATGAATTAGGTGTGTTGGTAGGTCGTTTGGTTATGTGGGTTGTCAGGAAGAAGGTGTTTTGTATTTAAATTTTTTTGCTAATATGAAGACCACGAAACAGACGGACCTAAAATTAGGGTTCCGTCTTTGTTAGATTTTGGTTCCGTGGGACCTTCAGCAAAATTTGCTAAATTGTTGTGTTTTGGTCATTCTGAGTTTTAAGCTATGTTTTTGATTATATGTTTGGTTCCATTAATCCTAAACCAAGTCTAAGAAGATTAAATGATTCTCGTTTAAGAGTTTTAGTTAGGATATCGGCAATGTTATCTTCGGAGGGACCTTCTCGATTGAGATGTTTCCTTTTTGAACATTGTCGCAAAGGAAGTGATGGCGAATTTCAATATGTTTCGTTCGGGCATGTTGGATGGGATTTTTGCTGAGATCAATGGCTCCTTTGTTGTCACAAAGTATAGAGGTGTCGTTGAGATAAATTTCGTAGTCCACGAGAGCTTGTTTCATCCAAAGAGCTTGTAGACATGCCTTTCCGGCTGAGACGTACTCGGCTTCGGTAGTTGAGATAGCGATAGCCGTTTGTTTCTTTGCGAACCATGAGGTGAGACACTGTCCAACAAAAGTACAAATACCACTTGTACTCTTTCTATCGACATAGTCATCGGCATGGTCCGAGTTGGCATACACTATGGTTTCTACACCCGTTCCGTTGGGATACCATAATCCTAAACATGTAGTGCCTTTAATATATCTAAATATTCGTTTTAAAGCTTCTAGGTGTAATGTTTTTGGATCTTCTTGAAATTGAGCACATAGACAAACACTAAACATAATGTCGGGTCTACTAACCGTGAGATAAAGTAGGCTCCCGATCATTCCTCTATATTTAGTGTTATCTACGGATTCACCTTCATCATCCTTGGTGAGTTTTGTTTCCGAGGACACGGGTGTTTTAGTGGGTTTTGAGTCTTCAAGACCAAATTGTGGAAAACTAGAAGGGGGGTTGAATAGTTTTGCCAATTAAAACTTCCTTTTAATCTATTTAGATTGACTTATGTCAATCTATTTGGATGTGTGTGTTGGATGTTGATAAGCAAGCATATAAAGGTAAGTAATGAAAAGATAAGAGTAAGAAGCACAAAACCACAATGCGAGTATTTATAGTGGTTCGGCTACAAGGAAACCTTCCTTGCCCTACTCCACTCCCCGAGTCACCTACTCGAGAGTTCGTAAACACTACACCAATCTCCTTATGGCGGAGAAGCCTTCACAACGTCGCTTAACCTTTTTCCAGCACAAAGCTAAATACCGAGTTCTTTCACACCAAGGCGAACCACACCTACACAATGTCGCCTACCCTTTATCTGATGCTAGGCTAACCACGGGTTCTTTCACACCAAGGTGAACCACACCTACACAACGTCTCCTACCCTTTATAAGGTACTAGGCTAAGTACCTAGTTCTTTCACTCCAAGGTGAACTACACCTACACAACGTCGCCTACCCTTTATTAGGTACTAGGCTAAGCATCTAGTTCCATTGCAATGGAGGAACTACTACCCAACACTACACCAACGACTAATCCCAAAGGAGATCTACTCCTTTACAACATCATCAAGGATATCAATATCCTTGGATCTAGTACTAGTCTATCTTGTACATCGAGACACACCATATCGAATGTACATCTAAGGCACCTTTCACTAATGCCTATAGCTAGATCTTCAAGACACCTTTCACTAATGTCTTGTGGCTAGATCTTCAAGACACCTTTCACTAATGTCTTGTAACTTGGCTTCTAGGCACCTTTCACTAATGCCTACAATATGGACGATCGACACCTATCACTAATGTCTTCGTCTTGACCCTTGAGATATCTTTCACTAATGTCTTCAACACTACACTTCTTAGAAGAAGGAAAGGAATCATCAACAAGAAGACTTTAGTAGCCTTGATGATGAGGAAGCATGGCAACTCATGGACTTGAGCTTGCTCGATTTCAAAGGTGGTGATCTTGCCTTTAAGAGGAACCTAGAAGATCACACAAAAACAAAACTACAAACATAGATCTCTTGGATCTGAGGTTAGTGAGTTTTTAACTCAGGGAGAAAGTGTGTTAGAAAGGGGGTAAGAAACAATGAAGAAATGGCTCACTATTTATAAAAGAAAAATCTCTTGTTCCCGGATCCCGGATCCCTTCCACAAGGATCCATCTAGCGTTAAGCTAGGGATCCGTGGGACGCTCCCTTTTACCCATGGGTATTTTGGTTATGGGGCATGGGTCATGGGTTGATCCATGGATCTTTAGCTAGATACAATGTATCTCTTGAGTGCAATGCACTTAGTCACTTGGGTATGGGTTGATCCATGGGTTATGGATATTATCCATGTATGATATAAGCATGATGTCATGTAACGGGTTATGGGTCAAGCTCCATGGGTCATGGGCTTTGGGTTGTACCCAACTACATTCAATGTATTTGCCCAATGGGTTATGATACTTAAGTTTCTACCCATTTATATTACCCAATATACTACATACTAGTTATGTGTATATTTTACCCAAATATGTAAACACTAGTTGTTGTACATATGTAATATTAAATCATAAAATCACTTATACTTGTTTTAGTGTTTTATGTGAAAATGTGAATATGTGAATATGTTAGAAACTATTAGTTCAAACCATTTCGTATTTTATTTGTTTTGTTAAAATGATTTTCGTTTGTTATCGACAAAACATTAGAAGATCGTAAAATATAAATAAACGTTTTTACGGCTTATTTGTATTAACAATCTCCCCCTTTTTGTTGATGACAAAACATAAAACTATTTTAAGGAAAAGCTAAAATTCGTAAAAGTTTTAATTTGTAGTTTTTACTTTCTTCTCCCCCTTTTTGTCGAAACAAAAAGAGCGTCGAAAGGAAACTAGCACATTGTTTTTAGGAAAAACATGTGAAAATAAAAAGAAATAGAGAGCAAATAACGGGAAAGGATCTCGTCTTTACTCCCCCTTGACGAGTCCATCCCTATCTAAGGGCGTCAAGAAAATTTTACTAATCTAGTTTGTTTGCAAGTAAGTTTGCAAAAGATTTCGTCTAAGTGACGAATGTGCTCCCCCTTGATGATTGGAAGTTTGCAAAGGGATGTCACGAAATGTAATCCTAATATTGCAAGTAATTTGCAATGTATTGCTTTGACATAAAGCTCCCCCTAGCTTTAGGATGTCAAAGTCTTCATGTGTAAATTGAATAACTACAAAACAAAGGTTAGAAAACAAGTATAATTCACAATTTCCTGCAAATGTGGTCCAAGTTAGTAGAAAATAGTTTTCTGTATCACGGATCCCACGGTTCCCTCCTAGTAGGGATCCATCTAGGCAATACTGAGGGATCCATATAGCTGATGATTAGTTTCAGCAATGGTGATATAACAAGTAATGTTATCACAAAGGTGAGATATGAATACAACGTAATCATATACTCAGAAATATAGCAAGTAGCATGTAATTTCATTTAATAAAACTAGAGTTATGATATACATGACTCTAAAAACTAAGAAAATAATAAAGTACATGACTAGGAATTTCTAGACCAACTATCGCTTGATGCTAAGACACCACTAAAATCTTCTAGCTCAAGTTTTGTTTAGGTTTGATCTCGTCGAAACGTTCGAGGAGATGATAGAACATGAAACGTTGGTCTTCTCATACTTCATGTATCAAACTTTCAACATGTTGACAATGATAGCAATCTTTGTCATGGCTAAGTATTGGTGGTGGAAAAAATGAAATGGCTTGATGCGAAGGATCAAGTAAAGCGGCTTGTGGAGCTTCAAACGATGGAGGGATTGGTGGAGGCACATTTGAGAATGGCTCGACCAAGAATGATGGTGGTGGTAGAGAAGTGTCAACTTCCATATGGTCGGGTGGTTGACTTTGATGATTTCTCATAATCCAAATGGGATTATATGATGGAAACGGCAAAAGGAAGCGGGAGCTAGTGTTGACTCAACACCTTGATTTTGTACCATTATTCCTCTAATGAGGAGAATGTTGTCGGCGGAGGCGGATGAGGCGGCCTAGGAGGCAAATCCTCTAAATTGTAGAGGTGTGGTGATGATAGTGGAGATGTAAAGGAGATAGCTCTAGGAACCAATGGTGATGGTTTAGTGGAGATGATATTGTTTGGCCTAGGAGGTATGGTGGTGTTTGGCATAGGTAGTGTTGTGGGTACTATCCTTTTAGGAATTGGTTTGATTAGTTGAGGAAAGATCCTATCATTTGTTGGCTTGACCGGAGATGATTCGATTGAAGAGATTTCGTGTATAACACGAGCCTTTTTCTTGGGTGGTTCTTTGGTGGATAAATTACTACTTGGGGTTTTCCTCATGATGAGATGATTTCAAGAGGTTTGTGAGGGTTTCTAAAGTGCTGAAAGTTAGGATGAAGGTGATGACTATGGAAGTCCTAACAATGTGGTTTATAAAGCAAGAGTTTTTTCAAGTGCATCTAAGCCTTAAGCCACTAAAATACATTGGAATGTGATGATTAACATGCACAAGAGTCAACTTCAGAGTTTGTACTGATCTAGGAACTCATTTAAGATGAGATAGAGTGTTTGAGTTAGAAAGATGAGTTGAAATGATTGTTTTAGCAAGATTTGTCATAGACTGTCATTCGGATCCCACTGTTCCCTCCTCAGAGGGATCCATCTCGGCTAATCATAGGGATCCGGCTCTCAGCAGCTATGGAAGAGTAGAAATGATGTTTCTAAGATCTAAGATCTATAACACCTTGAGTGTTTCTGTCCTCCTAAGTGTCTTAAATGAAGGGGTGCTTAAGTACATGAGGGTAATGAGTGATGTACCTAATGATTGCCTTTTATGGAAGGATTTGGAACTTTCATGAGTACCAATGAATGAGCAAGGATGACACTAAAGATGAGAGTGTCAATTGAAGCTAAATGATCCTAGAGATCAGGTTGTGACTTAGGATAGTGTTTTTGAAACTATCCTAAAGACTTTGAGATGGGAAAACAAGAATTTGATCAACTTTGAGACAAGGATGATTTATGATCAATTTTGCCATAATCGAAAGATTTCTAAGGCTAGATGTGAGGGATCATGTGAGAATGATGAGTGATCTAGAGAGCGGAACAGTAATGGGTTTAAGTGAAAATGATAGATCTACAAGCGTTTTGAGTATGATCTAGGTGAGTTATGTGTGAGTAGGAATGATCTACTTAACTTGATAAGGACTTAATTTGCCTTAAGATACTATGTTTAGCTTAGTGTGAGGTGTTCTAAGGATATGTTTGAAATACAATGCTTGTAATTGCATTTTACATTTGCTTGGATCCACGGTTCCCTAAGTGTAGGGATCCGTCTAGCACAAACTTTGGGATCCGTCCATCGCTCGTGAGAACCTTTACTAAAGGTATGCAATGATCTTGACAATGTATTATATTCCAAGGTTGGTTTAAAGAGGTTCTAACACCAAGATATCAAATGTAAGATGTTTTATTTCATGAAGGAAATAGGATTACATTGATAAAGCACGAGTACGAGAGGATTGATCCTATTTGAAATACTATTAGGTTCCTTGAGTATTTTCGCTAGGAGGATCATTACATGATTGATGAGTGTTGGTGGAATCAAGAATGAAGAAAGTCTTCATGAGAGATATGTTTAGTGGTTCCATCATCTTGTTCACAAGTACGTACAACGGACTTTGAAATTGAGGATGAAAGTGCATAACGTTGTGATAGAGGCGCGTCAAGAACATTCCATAAGGGATGAGTTTATTCTTGGAGCCTTGAAGATTTACAATTCGCCTTGCGAAGAAGTAGGCGAGATTGTATGGTTGTTGTGTTAGCAAACAGTACAACATGTGAACACAACAAGTGGGAAGGATTTCTCGATTTCCCCTAAGACTCCAAACATTTTCACGTAGGATGAGTGCAAGAGGCTTGTACTCTTCTCGGATGTCCTGTGTGAAGATAATGTTTGGATCGGAGTAATATGGTCGAGGTTTGCATATTATGCGATGTTAATCTTCCGGGGAGGGTATGTGTGAACAATATGGACTATTTTCTTCACGAAAGTTGAAGAGAGAATCAAGAGACCAATCTTCGGTGAAGGCACATTGTTCATGATTTGGAATTCGGAGGATGTGAGCAAAATGCCCAAGGGTTAAAGTAAACTTTTGGTTTTTGATATAAAACCAAAGAGATAGAGAGCGATCCTCGTTACGAACGAGTTCAACTTGACGGAAGAATTCTGTTAATACAAATAAGCCGTAAAAACGTTTATTTATATTTTACGATCTTCTAATGTTTTGTCGATAAAAAATGTAAAATCATATTAACGAAACAAATAAAATACGTAAATGGTTTGAACTAATAGTTTCTAACATATTCACATTTTCACATAAAACACTAAAACAAGTATAAGTGATTTTATGATTTAGTAATACATATGTAAAACAACTAGTGTTTACATATTTAGATATAATATACACCTAACTAATATGTAGTATATTGGGTAATATAAATGGGTAGAAACTTAAGTATCACAACCCATTGGGCAAATACATTGAATGAAGTTGGGTACAACCCAAAGCCCATAACCCATGGATCTTTACTCATAACCCATTGCATGACATCATGCTTATATCATACATGGATAATATCCATAACCCATGGATCAACCCATACCCAAGTGACTAAGTGCATTGCACTCAAAGATACATTGTATCTAGCCAAAGATCCATGGTTCAACCCATGACCCATGACCCATAACCAAAATACCCATGGGCAAAGAGGAGCGTTCCACGGATCCCTAGCTTTGTGCTAGCCGGATCCCTTGTGGTAGTGTTGTGGGTACTATCCTTTTAGGAATTGGTTTGATTAGTTGAGGAAAGATCCTATCATTTGTTGGCTTGACCGGAGATGATTCGATTGAAGAGATTTCGTGTATAACACGAGCCTTTTTCTTCGGTGGTTCTTTGGTGGATAAATCACTACTTGGGGTTTTCCTCATGATGAGATGATTTCAAGAGGTTTGTGAGGGTTTCTAAAGTGCTGAAAGTTAGGATGAAGGTGATGACTATGGAAGTCCTAACAATGTGGTTTATAAAGCAAGAGTTTTTTCAAGTGCATCTAAGCCTTAAGCCACTAAAATACATTGGAATGTGATGATTAACATGCACAAGAGTCAACTTCAGAGTTTGTACTGATCTAGGAACTCATTTAAGATGAGATGGAGTGTTTGAGTTAGAAAGATGAGTTGAAATGATTGTTTTAGCAAGATTTGTCATAGGCGTCATTCGGATCCTTGTTCCTCCTCGGAGGGATCCATCTCGGCTAATCCTAGGGATCCGGCTCTCGTGACTATGGAAGAGTAGAAATGATGTTTCTAAGATCTAAGATCTATAACACCTTGAGTGTTTCTGTCCTCTAAGTGTCTTAAATGAAGGGTGCTTAAGTACATGAGGGTAATGAGTGATGTACCTAATGATTGCCTTTATGGAAGGATTTGGAACTTTCATGAGTACCAATGAATGAGAAAGGATGACACTAAAGATGAGAGTGTCAATTGAAGCTAAATGATCCTAGAGATCAGGTTGTGACTTAGGATAGTGTTTTTGAAACTATCCTAAAGACTTTGAGATGGGAAAACAAGAATTTGATCAACTTTGAGACAAGGATGATTTATGATCAATTTTGCCATAATCGAAAGATTTCTAAGGCTAGATGTAAGGGATCATGTGATAATGATGAGTGATCTAGAGAGCGGAACAGTAATGGGTTTAAGTGAAAATGATAGATCTACAAGCGTTTTGAGTATGATCTAGGTGAGTTATGTGTGAGTAGGAATGATCTACTTAACTTGATAAGGACTTAATTTGCCTTAAGATACTATGTTTAGCTTAGTGTGAGGTGTTCTAAGGATATGTTTGAAATACAATGCTTGTAATTGCATTTTCTGTTTGCCGGATCCCACGTTTCCCTAAGTGTAGGGATCCGTCTAGCACAAACTTTGGGATCCGTCCATCTGCTCAGCAGAACCTTTACTAAAGGTATGCAATGATCTTGACAATGTATTATATTCCAAGGTTGGTTTAAAGAGGTTCTAACACCAAGATATCAAATGTAAGATGTTTTATTTCATGAAGGAAATAGGATTACATTGATAAAGCACGAGTACGAGAGGATTGATCCTATTTGAAATACTATTAGGTTCCTTGAGTGTTTTCGCTAGGAGGATCATTACATGATTGATGAGTGTTGGTGGAATCAAGAATGAAGAAAGTCTTCATGAGAGATATGTTTAGTGGTTCCATCATCTTATTCACAAGTACGTACAACGGACTTTGAAATTGAGGATGAAAGTGCATAACGTTGTGATAGAGGCGCGTCAAGAACATTCCATAAGGGATGAGTTTATTCTTGGAGCCTTGAAGATTTACAATTCGCCTTGCGAAGAAGTAGGCGAGATTGTATGGTTGTTGTGTTAGCAAGCGGTGCAACATGTGAACACAACAAGTGGGAAGGATTTCGATTTCCCTAAGACTCCAAACATTTTCACGTCGGATGAGTGCAAGAGGCTTGTACTCTTCTCGGATGTCCGTGTGAAGATAATGTTTGGATCGAGTAATATGGTCGAGGTTTGCATATTATGCGATGTTAATCTTCCGGGAGGGTATGTGTGAACAATATGGACTATTTTCTTCACGAAAGTTGAAGAGAATCAAGAGACCAATCTTGGTGAAGGCACATTGTTCATGATTTGGAATTCGGAGGATGTGAGCAAAATGCCCAAGGGTTAAAGTAAACTTTTGGTTTTTGATATAAAACCAAAGAGATAGAGAGCGATCCTCGTTACGAACGAGTTCAACTTGACGGAAGAATTCTGTTAATACAAATAAGCCGTAAAAACGTTTATTTATATTTTACGATCTTCTAATGTTTTGTCGATAAAAAATGTAAAATCATATTAACGAAACAAATAAAATACGTAAATGGTTTGAACTAATAGTTTCTAACATATTCACATTTTCACATAAAACACTAAAACAAGTATAAGTGATTTTATGATTTAGTAATACATATGTAAAACAACTAGTGTTTACATATTTAGATATAATATACACCTAACTAATATGTAGTATATTGGGTAATATAAATGGGTAGAAACTTAAGTATCACAACCCATTGGGCAAATACATTGAATGAAGTTGGGTACAACCCAAAGCCCATAACCCATGGATCTTTACTCATAACCCATTGCATGACATCATGCTTATATCATACATGGATAATATCCATAACCCATGGATCAACCCATACCAGTGACTAAGTGCATTGCACTCAAAGATACATTGTATCTAGCCAAAGATCCATGGTTCAACCCATGACCCATGACCCATAACCAAAATACCCATGGGCAAGAGGGCGTTCCACGGATCCCTAGCTTTGTGCTAGCCGGATCCCTTGTGGTAGGAATCCGTGGGATCCGGAACGATGGGATTTTTCCTCTATAAATAGTGAGCCATTTCTTCATTATTTCTCAACCCTTTCTAACACACTTTCTCCACGAGTTAAAACTCACTAACCTCGATCCAAGAGATCTATGTTTGTAGTTTTGTTTTGTGTGATCTTTTAGGTTCCTCTTAAAGGCAAGATCACCACCTTTGAAGTCGAGCAAGCTCAAGTCCATGAGTTGCCATGCTTCCTCATCATCAAGGCTCACGAAGTCTTCTTGTTGATGATTGATAACGCCACTACGCGTCGTTCGGGGTCAAGGAAACTTCCTTTTCTTGAGCAAGTTTTATAACACCCTAGGAAGTGAACCTAATCGTTGTAGTGTAGTAATTAGGGTAAGCCACGGTATTGATATGGTTCTCTAGGGAATAGGAATGCTAGTAAGAAGTTACTACGCTAAGGTTAAGATTGAGAAAGATTATTTTGTATTTTTATATTTTATGAAATGGAAAGGTACGAATCTCGGGTATTGGATTTGGGGGGTTGGTATTTCTACCGATTACTCTACTATTATCTAATTATCTAAACTAAGGTTGTGGGAGTCTATGTCTAATTAATGTGTGCTCGTATGATAGTTTAAAGATGTGTTTACTTAGGTTATACTACTCCTTAATTATCTCCTATTGATGGTTGAGTTGTCACGTCCTTATTCTTAGTTGCGTTGTGTGTCTAAAGTTGTAGGGTACGCGTTCCTCCCTAACTCTTTGAACTTACCAAAGGGTCTCATCTACAAAACCCACTAGGGATGATAAACTCTTACTTTAAGGCACTCTTTGGATAATTTAGCCTACAACTACTCAGGTAATCATATTCTAAGGTTCACAAAGATGAATCAAGCATTAAGTACACAACGAATGACCTATCGCATTACTAGATCACTAATCAACTAAGATAAGAAACAACCAATCAATATTCAATAATTAAGTTTCATACTTCCTAAGCAAACACACAAATAAATTAGCCGGACATGGAGAACATGCAAGCATACACACAAATAATCAAAGACATAATTGAATTAATGAAGTAAATACTTATCATGATGTAAGATAGGGTTTAAAACCTAAAATCTTGTACAAGACACCTTAGGTTCGGTTTTAGGTTTTACTCCAAAAGACTCTCTCTAAAAGCGAAAAATTCGGATTCTATATATAAGATTACATATGCGACGGCGTCACCTTATGTTTCGTGACGCCGTGTGTCGCCGTCATTAGGGTTTCGTCTTGGCCACGTTAACCTTGCGGCGGCGTCACCTTATGTCCGTGACGCCGTCCTCTTGACCGGCGTCGTGCAGGTTGCATCTAGGCCGTCTGAGTAGCAACGGCCTACTTGTGACAACCCGTACTTTCAGGTCATTTCTCGACACCGTTCATGTCTCATTATTTCAACATTTTAGTAAACTTGGTTTACTTGTTTCAAATTCGCGTAACCTTAGAGGTTTAACGGCGAATTCATGATCATGACATCACGTACATTTCATATGGACTATGATTAGTCTACATTTCATTGACATCATGTGCATCTCATTAGTACATGCACGACATTTCATTTCACCCTTCAACGCGTAATTTTTATATTTATTAATTTTATCGCGTGAGTTTTTATTTTGATTATTAACCCGTTACTTTCAAAAATGATCCGGGTATTTTAAACTCACATTTAGTTTATAAAAACTATATTTTTAGTTTTCCTAGTGTTTCAAATTTAATTGGTATTTTAATCGTTAACGTTTAATTATTACGTCGTTTTCTTAAAATCTTACGATAATTATTTTATCACCCGATTTTCACAAGGAAAGTATTTTTACAATTTTATCACCTCAATACAATCTATTTTGACTTAATAAAAAGTTACTTGCACTAAAACTTTCATATACCTTTACTTTATTTACATCTTTTATACAAATTATACAACAAATATCTTCAAGTAAAGATTTAAAAAAAAAAAAAAAAAATATAAGGGTAGACAACCCTCCCCCAAAACCGGCCATAGGGGAGGGAAGTCTTAATTGTGGTATGGTTTTCTTATTACTTGTCTCAAATAATTCATTCACTAGCACAAAAGTCTTTCAACCTCAATTATTTTCACACACTTCTCATATTATCAAGGTGTAAAAAAATAAACTCTCTCTTCTTTGGCTTCCTCAAACCGGCCTCAACAAGAATCAACAAGGGATCAAGAAATTTTGCAACTTCAAGTGTTTTTAACAACCTAGTTTATATCCTTTTCATGGTTTTGAAATAAAAACCAAGGATATTTAAGTAAAACCTTTGTTACCTACACCTCTTCATATCACTAGTAAGCATGTTTTTATCATCCTTATGTTTCCTTATCATTTTTATATGATTCTTATCATTTTGAAGCTCATATGCATGTATTGTGGTTTATACCATTTATTTCTTGATTTTAAGGTTTTATATACATATTAGTCATCCTATAATTATTCCCAAGTTAATCTTTGGTCTTGATGGTGATTAGGAACCCATGACACCCTAAGAAGGTGTATGGTAGGATTAGATTAGCTTTGGAGTTGATTTGAAGGATTAGAATAGGTTTTGTCCGAGAAAAACTATTTTCGTAAACAATATATAACGTTCTGTCCTTAAAATGATTTTCTGGAAAACCCACAGATGGTACGACCCTTTGGCCTTGATTTTTAGAAAATATACTTTAAAAGCGAATCCGTGGCCTTTTGAGCGGATAAAAGCGGAGTTATAACGAAGCCGTGGTGAATTTTTAAAGTTTTACTGACGAAAAGTATATTTTTCTGAAATTGACAGCTTGCTGTTTTGTACATTCGGGTCAAAACGAGTCTTAAGCTTCACAAATTATTTCGACTTCTCAAAAATATATTAGTTTACTTGATCTGAAGCTAAGGACATATTTTACGTGAAAACGGTTTAAAGCGACAAATATATGGCCGTTTTCATAAAGTTACCGTAAGTATTAATTTCGAAAATTTTATTATTTTTTGACGTAACAAGTATTTCATTAGCTCTATCGTCCATGTTTGCGGCGTTTTTAACCATGATGCAAAACTTTTATACCAAAGTGTCTTCTAGTAAAATCAAGTTCATCGGCCATATTTTCAAAACAAAAAGCCGTTTGTCAAGCGGAGTTATGGTTATTTATGTACGGATGTTCAAACATTGGCGAAACTCATTTTACGCACAACATTAGCAAAACCACCAACTTTAGCCCTTGATATCTTTATGATCGAGACCTTTTGAACAAAAACTCTGAATGAAACTTTTAGATATCGATACAAACTTTCCAAAACCGTCGAGTTCGTTCTCTAACGATCGACGTACACCGCTTACGATCACTTTTCCGAGCCATTTCGTTGATTTCATGATTTTTCCGACGACATTGTTTTGCGACGAAAAGTGGTAATTTCACCAAAATCATTATAAAACCATTGTAGGATGACATTTTGACATAAAAACATGTAGAGTCATTTTGAAGGTCGAGGCGTCAAAAGAGTATTTTTCGACGACGGTAATATTTTCAAAACCCGTAAATGGTATAAATAACATCTGAAGTGCATGCATAACATTACATCGCCACTCATGACATATCATATCATTGATAATAGGTCCCGTTGACGCATTACATTATAAACCTCGGTGTACTCACTTTTGCCGTTATTCCGGTTTATCCAAGTGAGTTCCATAGCCCTACTTTTACTTGTTTTCATAAATGTTTTGGGGAGATACATGCTCATCATCTTTTATGACATTCATATCTATTTGCAAACTACATGTTTAAGCGAATCGAATGTTTAGTCATGCAAAATATCGATATTACCATACGTAGTATTTACATAGTATATTCATTGGATGATGGTGCGGGTATATTCATTGGATGATGGTCTTGGTACATTCATTGGATGATGGTCTTGGTACATTCATTGGATGATGGTCTTGGTATATTCATTGGATGATGGTCTTGGTACATTCATTGGATGATGGTCTTGGTATAATTAGGTCAAGTAAACATCGATACATTAAGTCATGCACCATTATGTGAATTCATTTGACTTCATATGTTTGGAACATAAACTTTACACACTTTGGCGTTGGTTGTGAACACACAGTTTGCAAGTTTTGTATGGGCGGGACTTGGGCGAGTGGATTTACAATGCCTTTGCTACATAAGCGATTTTGAAAGTCTTTACATTTCAACGATTTACAATGCCTTTGCGGCATAAACGATTTCTAAAGGCTTTACATTTCAAAACAATCTCTATGAACTCACTCAACCTTTGTGTTGACACTTTTAGCATGTTTTATCTCGGTATCTAAGGCATTCACTTCATGGCATGCATTTGGACACATCATGGAGTCGTGGTGACGACGCGTCTCACTGGGTTTTATGTACTCTAAAACATCGTTTGAATTGTAACAAACTTATTTCCGCAAGTTGATTTACATTTGGGACCTACTTTGTAAACTCGATTATTTTATTAAATCAAGCGATGTATTTTCCAAACGACACTTTAGGTCGTTCAATATAACTTGTGATTGTGATGCTATGACGATCAATCCCAGGAATTCCATTCATTGCAAAACAGTAATTTGGGGTGTGACATTGGCATCGAGCTTGATTATAGAGAACTAGGTTGCATCATTGACCCTAGACTATAACTACATTATCATAGCATCTCATCATTTCATCATAAGTGAATGTTCACTTTACATGCGGTTTTTACGTACATTTTCGAGTTATTTACTTTCATTTCATAACGATTGTCACATGGATGCCCTTAAATGCCCATCCCATTATCTTTTCCCATACTCAACGTGGAGAATTCCTTGTCATTCCCTATCACAATTTTTATATCGGTGATTCATCATCGATAACGTCGAATCTTAGGGATAAACTTTTATATAGGCGAAGTCACTCTCACTCCTTTGTTTCACCACTAACATGTCGAGTTACACTTTATTCACACATTAAGTCTCTAAACCATCATTCATTGAAGTGCTTACAACACCTCATAACCCATCTTTTCGAAGCGACGATCATTTTTGAAACATAACCTCAAACTTATCATTTCTTATCACATCTCTTTAGGCGCTTATTATTAACATCGGATTTTGCTACGTCTCACATTTTCTCTTGTTTTGAAGAAGATATGGCATCAAGAAAGCTACGTTGAAATGACCCAAGCGGCTATTCGAAGTTAGTGAATGATAGCATTGCAAATGCTCTAAGAGTTGAAAGGGAAGCGGTGGTGCTGCTTCTTCTTTGAGGCCATGGTCAACTTCTTGAAGCCGCTAGACTAGGCTAGCACTCTCTCGGTAATGCAGGAGGATCGGGGTTAAGAAATGTTCGTACAAAGATTTCAAAAGTCTTGAACCCACTAAGTTCGAGGTGCCGAGGAGCAACGACAATGGTTAGATGGTTTGAAAAGTTGGAGTCGGTATTCTTGCTTTATAACTGTCCTGGATGATGATGAAGGTTAAGTATGCTCTGAGTACTTTGCTCGATGGAGCGTTGTCATGGTGGAATTCATCGCTCAACCGATTGGTATGGAGAATGCTTTTAAGCATACGTGGGAGGAATTCAAGAGCTTGGTGACTAAGAAATTACGTCCTCGAGAAATCAAAAGTTAGAGACGGAGTTCTATGAATTAGTAACCATTGGAGTGCGATATTGACACTTACATTCGAGATTCCAAGAATTGGTGTGTTATGCCCGTCCATGGTTTACGATAATGAGAAGTTGCTAGAGGCTTTCATCGGGGACTTCACGAAATTATTCAAGGTGGCGTGACTTCTTCGACCAAAACGATTGAGGAAGCTATTCGATTGACTCAAAAGCTCACGGCCGGTGTAGTGAAGAGAGGCAAGTACACAAACATCAACCAAAACAACAACAACAACGGCGATAACCAACTCAACAACAACAAAAGGAAATGGGAAGGCGACCAAGGAGATTATAACAACCACAACCACAACACTAACCATCATCAATGCGAAAAGAGCAAGAAAGCTGCGATGGTATATGTTCTTTGCACCAATAAAAGCGAGAGGTTCTGTGGAACCTACCCACTATGTAATCGATGTAAGTATCATCACACGGGTCTTTGTCACGCTAAGTGCTACAAGTGTCAACAAGCGGGACACCTTGCCGAGAATTGTAGAGGCAAGGCCATGGTTACATGTTACGATGCGGGAGCAAGGACACTATCGGAATCAATGTCCTCAAAACCAAGGTCGACAAGTCGAAGGTGCTCATGGGAATGTATATATGTTAGAAGGAGCTCGTCAAGGTATCAACGACGGAAGGCGAAGAAGTTCGAAACTAACGGTCTTATTTCTTCTTATGTACTATGTTGTACTAATTTTATGTCTTCCATCGTATCCGAAACTTTATAACTTAACGATGTATTACTTTTGCTAAACTACTCATTGTAAAATATTCTCATCTATCGTACTTTATTTCCTTTCAATTTGATATCATTTACGAGGATTTTAATTCTTTTTACATTAACTATCATTTTAACGATACTTCTCCATGTCTTTTCTCCTCGATGTTCATCACAATTTTAACAACAGTTGACCCAACACCAAACAAACATATGAGTCGATTAGTCCAAGCATTGCATAGTTACTCTTAAATTATACATAGCCTGATCACCTATGTCTAATTCAGGAAGAATCATGCAATGAAGGGAGTAGTAGTCTTATATGAGTAAGCGATTCCGTAATCGAGCCAAATTTTCAAAAGATTTTCTTCAAAACCACTTGTTTCCGGTTTGATCCGCGTGGCGATTCTTGTTTGATGAGTTGCAAAGATCGAGCTAGAAACAAGTTGTTACTAAACCGATTTAGCCTAATCTCATGACAGTTCTTGTTTGATGAGTTGTGAGATTAAGTAAAATCGGTTACCAAAAATCCTTTGAGGGTTTTGCTCGGAATGGGAAAGTTTGCTACATTAAACCCTAAACCTGTTAGACCTAACAACGATTGAATTCGGGATGAATTCCTTTTTGGATGGTGAATGTGACAACCCGTACTTCGTGGTCATTTCGACACCGTTCATGTCTCATTATTTCAACATTTTAGTAAACTTGGTTTACTTGTTTCAAATCGCGTAACCTTAGAGGTTTAACGGCGAATTCATGATCATGACATCACGTACATTTCATATGGACTATGATTAGTCTACATTTCATTGACATCATGTGCATCTCATTAGTACATGCACGACATTTCATTTCACCCTTCAACGCGTAATTTTTATATTTATTAATTTTTATCGCGTGAGTTTTTATTTTGATTATTAACCGTTACTTTCAAAAATGATCCGGGTATTTTAAACTCACATTTAGTTTATAAAACTATATTTTTAGTTTTCCTAGTGTTTCAAATTTAATTGGTATTTTAATCGTTAACGTTTAATTATTACGTCGTTTTCTTAAAAATCTTACGATAATTATTTTATCACCCGATTTTCACAAGGAAAGTATTTTACAATTTTATCACCTCAATACAATCTATTTTGACTTAATAAAAAGTTACTTGCACTAAAACTTTCATATACCTTTACTTTATTTACATCTTTTATACAAATTATACAACAAATATCTTCAAGTAAAGATTTAAAAAAAAAAAAAAAAAAAATATATGAGGGTAGACAACCCTCCCCAAAACCGCCATAGGGAGGAAGTCTTAATTGTGGTATGGTTTTCTTATTACTTGTCTCAAATAATTCATTCACTAGCACAAAAGTCTTTCAACCTCAATTATTTTCACACACTTCTCATATTATCAAGGTGTAAAAAAAAAATAAACTCTCTCTTCTTTGGCTTCCTCAAACCGGCCTCAACAAGAATCAACAAGGGATCAAGAAATTTTGCAACTTCAAGTGTTTTTAACAACCTAGTTTATATCCTTTTCATGGTTTTGAAATAAAAACCAAGGATATTTAAGTAAAACCTTTGTTACCTACACCTCTTCATATCACTAGTAAGCATGTTTTATCATCCTTATGTTTCCTTATCATTTTATATGATTCTTATCATTTTGAAGCTCATATGCATGTATTGTGGTTTATACCATTTATTTCTTGATTTTAAGGTTTTATATACATATTAGTCATCCTATAATTATTCCCAAGTTAATCTTTGGTCTTGATGGTGATTAGGAACCCATGACACCCTAAGAAGGTGTATGGTAGGATTAGATTAGCTTTGGAGTTGATTTGAAGGGATTAGAATAGGTTTTGTCCGAGAAAAACTATTTTCGTAAACAATATATAACGTTCTGTCCTTAAAATGATTTTCTGGAAAACCCACAGATGGTACGACCCTTTGGCCTTGATTTTTAGAAAATATACTTTAAAACGAATCCGTGGCCTTTTGAGCGGATAAAAGCGGAGTTATAACGAAGCCGTGGTGAATTTTTAAAGTTTCTGACGAAAAGTATATTTTTCTGAAATTGACAGCTTGCTGTTTTGTACATTCGGTCAAAACGAGTCTTAAGCTTCACAAATTATTTCGACTTCTCAAAAATATATTAGTTTACTTGATCTGAAGCTAAGGACATATTTTACGTGAAAGCGGTTTAAAGCGACAAATATATGGCGTTTTCATAAAGTTACCGTAAGTATTAATTTACGAAAATTTTATTATTTTTTGACGTAACAAGTATTTCATTAGCTCTATCGTCCATGTTTGCGGCAGTTTTTAACCATGATGCAAAACTTTTTATACCAAAGTGTCTTCTAGTAAAATCAAGTTCATCGGCCATATTTTTCAAAACAAAAAGCCGTTTGTCAAGCGGAGTTATGGTTATTTATGTACGGATGTTCAAACATTGGCCGAAACTCATTTTCTGCACAACATTAGCAAAAACCACCAACTTTAGCCCTTGATATCTTTATGATCGAGACCTTTTGAACAAAAACTCCTGAACTGAAACTTTTAGATATCGATACAAACTTTCCAAAACCGTCGAGTTCGTTCTCTAACGATCGACGTACACCGTTTTACGATCACTTTTCCCGAGCCATTTTCGTTGATTTCATGATTTTTCCGACGACATTGTTTTGCGACGAAAAGTGGTAATTTCACCAAAAATCATTATAAAACCATTGTAGGATGACATTTTGACATAAAAACATGTAGAGTCATTTTTGAAGGGTCGAGGCGTCAAAAGAGTATTTTTCGAAATGACGAGTAATATTTTCAAAACCGTAAATGGTATAAATAACATCTGAAGTGCATGCATAACATTACATCGCCACTCATGACATATCATATCATTGATAATAGGTCCCGGTTGACGCATTACATTATAAACCTCGGTGTACTCACTTTTGCCGTTATTCCAGTTTATCCAGTGAGTTCCATAGCCCCTACTTTTACTTGTTTTCATAAATGTTTTGGGGAGATACATGCTCATCATCTTTTATGACATTCATATCTATTTGCAAACTACATGTTTAATCGAATCAATGTTTAGTCATGCAAAGTATCGATATTACCATCGTAGTATTTACATAGTATATTCATTGGTGATGGTGCGGTATATTCATTGGATGATGGTCTTGGTACATTCATTGGACTGATGGTCTTGGTACATTCATTGGATGATGGTCTTGGTATATTCATTGGGTGATGGTCTTGGTACATTCATTGGACCGATGGTCTTGGTATAATTAGGTCAAGTAAACATCGATACATTAAGTCATGCACCATTATGTGAATTCATTTGACTTCATATGTTTGGAACATAAACTTTACACACTTTGGCGGTGGGTTGTGAACACACAGGTTGCAAGTTTTGTATGGGCGGACTTGGGCCCGAGTGGATTTACAATGCCTTTGCTACATAAACGATTTTGAAAGTCTTTACATTTCAACGATTTACAATGCCTTTGCGGCATAAACGATTTCTAAAGGCTTTACATTTCAAAACAATCTCTATGAACTCACTCAACCTTTGTGTTGACACTTTTAGCATGTTTTTATCTCAGGTATCTAAGGCATTCACTTCATGGCATGCATTTGGACACATCATGGAGTCGTGGTGACGACGCGTCTCACTTGGGTTTTATGTACTCTAAAACATCGTTTGAATTGTAACAAACTTATTTCCGCACAAGTTGATTTACATTTGGGACCTACTTTGTAAACTCGATTATTTTATTAAATCAAACGATGTATTTTCCAAACGACACTTTAGGTCGTTCAATATAACTGTGATTGTGATGCTATGACGATCAATCCCAGAATTCCATTCACCGCAAAGCAGTAATTTGGGGTGTGACACTACTCTTTTAAAGCCCGACGTCGTCACTTGAAAATAGGGTATTTGCTCTTGTATCGTCACAAAATCCTCCGACGGGCGCCGCACTAACACCGACACGCCGTGCATATACATTTCGGGCTTTGAGTGTCTCGATTCGACTTTGGCCATTTTCTTCAGATATTCGCGCTTTTCTTCCAAATAAGTGCCATTCCAGCATTTTGCCTTCAAGAGACCTAAAAAGTGAAAAGGAACGATATTAAGCAATAACGGATACAAAAGTGATCAAATAAGGACTTAAACGACCCCTCAAAATGGTACCTTTTAAAACCTTATCAAATATCCCTACACTTGTTATTTGCTTGTCCTCAAGCAAATGTGCTTTAACCAATTAATTTATAAGTTAGGGTCATGAAGAATTAATTCAAAGCGGTCCACAACACATATAAGCCCATAAAAAGTCATAACAAGCACGGAATTACATACTAGCACCTCACATGGGGTGTTTGGGGTACTCGCATCTCTCTCGGTGTATATATAATATAACAATTGGAAATGGAAGATAAACACTCATTAACGGTCCTAGTACATAGATTACCATAGGCTTGAGAATAGATCAAACCTCCATCGCTTTGGCGTAAGCACCTAGGAAAGACTATCAAAGAGGTCTTTTAAAGGGTTGGAATGTTAGGCTTACGGTAGGAAATAAGGGTTTGGTGGGATAGGCTATTTAGTGGTGGCAAGTCAAAAATCTCTATGTTAAATGCATACGAAGAATGGCGTTGCTAAGCTAAGACTCGACACTCTAAAACTCTAGGTAACGAAATAAATAAACATAAATTTAAAGGATAGATGTAGGATGGTAGCCGTATGTTTTTTTTTTTTTTTTTTTTTTACACTTTTTTTTTTTTTCATACACTTTACTCTACCATCCTCTACGGCAACATCGAATGATAGGGTTTATAGGCACATCCCTACACTTGAGTTTTTATTACTCTAACACTAATTGGACCCGAATTGAAAAGATCAAAACACTTGGGGTACATTATTACGCAAACAAAGGAATTTGAATTTAACGTTCCCTTCCGTTATTTCATAAACTTTAACTTTTCCCTTGAATCCCAATCGTCCCAAAGCGTATACAAAGGATATGACTCGACTTAGCAACTTATGCAAGCAACTAGATAATTGAACTAAGGGTTTAGGGTGATAACAAACATTTGCACTAAAAGTGAGTGCATAAGGGGTAGGCTAAGGCGATTTGGGTGTATAATTGGGGGTGGGGTGTAAACAATGCTCTTCATTGATATTCCGGAAAAACCGAAACATCACGAGAACCACGAAAAGGATAGGCTCTAAGGGGTTAACTAGGGGTATCGTGTACTAAAGATGAGTACAACGCAAAGGTGTGGGGGAATTACTCAACCGATGTGGAAGAAGTAATTATATTACGGGTATCAAACAAGGGTTATCCTAATGCCTCTTATCATTTAGTTATTCCTAACTACACAAGTGTAGTATCACTTGCGATCTCGGAATGCATCACAAAACAAGTTCTAGAATCTAATATACTACCGGTTCACACTCTAAGCATTGAAGATGAATGCTTTAATTCCTACTAATCTAAGGCGATCCTCGCATTTTGGTGGAATTTAAGTGGTAAAGGGTTTTGTGCTAGTCATGCAACTTCCTATCCATGAGACGCTTTTGTTAAGACTAATGGCCCACTCCTATATGTCATGAAAATTTTTAAATTTGGTGCCAAAATTACCCTAACCGACATTTTCTCATGGTTTATTACGCAAATGCAATTGGACAAAGCAAATAATCAAGGATAAGCATAGTTTCAAAGTTCCCGTTTTATTTTCCCTCCCTACACTTAAACTGAACATTGTCCCCAATGTTCCCGAAAATATCAAAGTTATGATAATGGAAGGTAATTAAAACGAAAGAAACTAATACTCCCCGATTAGCTCGGTAGGATCCGTGTAAATTGGTGGTTAAATCCTTTTCAAGAAGAATTATTGCGTGAAAAGCTCCTTCCAATCTTATGTAACTTCTTCTTGACAAACTAAACTGCACACTTGAAGAAAACAAACGAAACCTTCGCGTAAAATCGGCGGTAATAATATATATAAGACTCGATTTAAACTAGGATATAATGCTTGTGGAATGGATGTTTACAAATTTCTAAGAAAATTAAGACACGAAAATTCCAAAAATTTATAAGTAGCTCGAAAACGAGAAAAAAGTAATCGATGTTTTACTCCTTCCGGCGCGTCGGTTGCAATCTGACGCCGTCGGTTATCCCGACAAAAAGCGGTCTGCGATTTTACGAAAAAATTCGGAAAATTTACATCTTTAGAATCGGAAAAATTTCGCAAAACATCCATTATGACTCGATACAAGCATTTGACTCGAACAAACAAACATAAATATCTTTTAGTTAATTGTTATTCTCATGTTTACGTTTCTTTTGAAAACGTGTGTAATCCTCCCTACACTTATCCCTTATGTAAAATACCTTTATATGCAATTAAGACGAGGTTAAAAACAAAATAAAGCATTAGGATAATATATATGACACTAACAAGCAAACAATTAAGCATGGGTTGCCTCCCACGAAGCGCTTTTCTTTATTTAAGAGTCTTGTAGCTAGACTCATAGTCGTGCTCCTACGTTGCCTCACCACCGCCCTCTTGACGGTTTCTATCTGGGGATTCCATGTTGTAGAAGTGTCCTATGATGCACTTTTCTAAGAGTTCGTCCTCCCCCCACTCGGTCCTATATTTCGGTCCTAAATTCAAACAATCTTTATAGAACCCGAAAATCTTAGCCATAACATAATCTACTCCCCTTTCCCTATCCTCATCATTCCTGTAATAGACCGACAGTTTAAGTTCCTTTTCATCATTAGAGAATGATGAAAACTTCTCAATCTTAAACGGCATTTGGTAAGCTATGTCGTCGGTCTCATCCTTGAATCGCACTATTCCTAATGAGGGGTTATAGGTCATCCCGGTGCTTTCTATGAAAGGTTTTCCTAGAAGAACGTGGGACAAGCTAGGGTCAATGGCCGTGCTAATATCATCCACAATTATGAAGTCCGTAGGGAGCGTGAAACTACCTACATGAGCGGCAATCCCTTAACTCTACCGAGAAAATTGCACTTATCACTAGGATTATCGGGGTCTTGCCTAGTTGGGATAGGCTTCTTCATTATCCAATTGTAGTAGGTGCTAGTCATTATGTTAATTGGGGATTTGCGATCAATGTAGGCCTTTGCCACAAAAAGGCGTCCTATGCAACATGGTATGTTAAGATTCCAAGGGTTCCCAAACTTGATTCTAGGACTTTTCCTAACATACATGTGACGGAGGTCACGCACTAAGTGAGGGTGGCGGGATGGTTCTTTTTCCGTAGGAAATTTGTTGAAATAGTCAATGTCTACTTCATCTACTTCCTCGGGTGTTTCATCATCCACAAGTGTATGGTCCTCTTCGTCATCTGTTCTATCTGGTTTTACTAAGGCGATGGTATTGACGAATTGGACGTGCTTAGTTAGCTTGCTTGGATCCTTAATCTCTATACCTGAAGGCTCGGGAGTTGAGATAGCACTAACCTTCTTATCACAATTAGTTATGGCTTTCAAAAGGTTGTCTATTTTCCTATCCATCTCGGCTTGTTGATGGTTAAAGCGGTCCGAGAGCTTAGCCATTTGGGTTTCTTGGGATGCAACTAGGTTTTGCAACATCCCTTCGACGTTTTGTTGGTTAGGACCGTTAGGTGGGGCCATGAGAAATCATTGAGGTGAATTCTTTGGTTTGTCCCGATGAAGTCGGGCTTGCTTTTCCATGCCTCACGGGTTTCATTGAAATTCCTAGGTCCGGGTATTGTGGGAATCTTCCTCCGTTCCATTAATGCGAGGATGCGTAGTCAGCGGAAGCATGTTCGGGATCGGGTGCTATTGAGCGTGTTATGAGGATCATAAAACGGCTCGCACGAGGAAGAAACTTTGTTCACATATGAAGACTTAGGATTTTCGTAAGAACTCATGAGGAAGCTAACTTGATCTTCAAGTTCGATCATCCTACGGTCGGAAGGTTGTGAGTTGATGGAAGGCAAGGAGATCGCCTTAACGGTTTTGGGTAGCTCACGGGGGTCGTCCCGACTTCCGTTATCGTAGAGGGCAAGGTCCTCTATTATACCCCATGATTCTTCCGCGGTGAGATCACTAAGTTTTCCACCGGCCGCTTGGTCAATGGATCGCTTAGTGGGGAAGTTGACATGATCATAAAAGATTTGGACTTGGAGCTAAAGATCAATGCCGTGATGAGGGACTTTATGAAGTAAGTCCTTGAATCGGGTCCATGCTTCAGAGAGATTCACCTTGACGTTGTTGGAACATCAAGATGTCATTCCTAAGCTTAGTGGTTCTCCCGGTGGGAAAAATTGAGCAAGGAAGCGAGAGGTAAGATCATCCCAACTTGAGATGGAGCCGGCGGAAGTCGCTCAAGCCAATTACTAGCTTGGTCCCGTGAGAGAATTGGAAGAGACGCGGTAGCGTGGTCTCCCGAGTAGTAGCATCAAGGTCGATGGAATCGACAATTTTGAGAAATCCTCAAATCTTGATTTGGATCTTGAACGAAGTCCATGGAATGCACATCCGTTTTGCACCAACCGGATGGTGTCGGATCGCAGGGCCGTAGTTTGGGCTTGGTCGGGAAGCTGAATGGTATTCCTATAGCCTAGGTGGCTTGGTCTTGAGTATTCACCAAGAGTACGGGCTCTTGGCGGGTCATTTGGTGGTGGGTTGATGAGTGGTGGTTGGTTATCATCCTCCATGATGAATAAGTGATGGGTGTTACGAACAAAGGTCACGAAGAAGGGGGATAGACTAAGAGAAAGCTAAAAATGAGAAAAAAGTTTACTTGATAGGAATCAAGCAAAGAACCTAAGCGAGGTGGACTACTAACTAGCTATTCTATTCCCGGCAATGCGCCAAAAACTTGATAACGCTACACACGTCGTTCGGGGTCAAGGAAACTTCCTTTTCTTCGAGCAAGTTTTATAACACCCTAGGCAGTGAACCTAATCGTTGTAGTGTAGTAATTAGGGTAAGCCACGGGTATTGATATCGTTCTCTAGGGGAATAGGAATGCTAGTAAGAAGTTACTACGCTAAGGTTAAGATTGAGGAAGATTATTTTTGTATTTTTATATTTTATGAAATGGAAAGGTACGAATCTCGAGTATTGGATTTGGGGGGTTGGTATTTCTACCGGTTACTCTACTATTATCTAATTATCTAAACTAAGGTTGTGGGAGTCTATGTCTAATTAATGTGTGCTCGTATGATAGTTTAAAGATGTGTTTACTTAGGTTATACTACTCCTTAATTATCTCCTATTGATGGTTGAGTTGTCACGTCCTTATTCTTAGTTGCGTTGTATGTCTAAAGTTGTAGGGTATGCGTTCCTCCCTAACTCTTTGAACTTACCAAAGGGTCTCGTCTACAAAACCCACTAGGGATGATAAACTCTTACTCTAAGGTACTCTTTGGATAATTTAGCCTACAACTACTCAGGTAATCATATTCTAAGGTTCACAAAGATGAATCAAGCATTAAGTACACAACGAATGACCTATCGCATTACTAGATCATTAATCAACTAAGATAAGAAACAACCAATCAATATTCAATAATTAAGTTTCATACTTCCTAAGCAAACACACAAATAAATTAGCGGGACATGGAGAACATGCAAGCATACACAAATAATCAAAGACATAATTGAATTAATGAAGTAAATACTTATCTTGATGTAAGATAGGGTTTATAACCCTAAAATCTTGTACAAGACACCTTAGATTCGGTTTTAGGTTTTACTCCAAAAGACTCTCTAAAAGCGAAAAATTCGGATTCTATATATAAGATTACATATGCGACGGCGTCACCTTATGTTTCGTGGCCGCCGTCGTGTCGCCGTCATTGGGTTTCGGCAGCGCGTTAACCTTGCGACGGCGTCACCTTATGTCCGTGACGCCGTCCTCTTGACCGGCGTCGTCTGGTTGCATCTAGGCCGTCCGAGTAGCAACGGCCTACTCTTTTAAAGCCCGACGTCGTCACTTGAAAATAGGGTATTTGGCTCTTGTATCGTCACAAAATCCTCCGACGGCGTGCATTAACACACGACACCGTCGCCTTACATTTTCAGTGACTTTGAGTGTCTCGATTCGACTTTGGCCATTTTCTTCGTATATTCGCCTTTTCGTCCAAATAAGTGCCATTCCAGACATTTTGCCTTCAAGAGACCTAAAAGTGAAAAGGAGCGATATTAAGCAATAACGAATACAAAAGTGATCAAATAAGGACTTAAACGACCCCTCAAAATGGTACCTTTTAAAACCTTATCAATGATTCCTTTCTTTCTTCAAAGAAGTGTAGTATTGAAGACATTAGTGAAAGATGTCTCAAGTGTCAAGACGGTGATATTAGTGAAGGGTATCTATCGTCTATAGGATAAGCACTTGTGGTAGGTGCTTAGAAGTCAAGACAAGAAGCATTAGTGAAAGGTGCTTAGAAGTCAAGATGAGAAGCATTAGTGAAAGGTGCTTAGAAGTGAAGACACAAGACATTAGTGAAAGGTGTCTTGTAGATCTAGTCAAAGGCATTAGTGAAAGGTGCCTTAGATGTACATTCGATATGGTGTGTTTCGATGTACAAGATAGACTAGTATTAGATCCAGGGATATTGATATCCTTGATGATGTTGTAAAGGAGTAGATCTCCTTTGGGATTAGTCGTTGGTGTAGTGTGGTAGTAGTTCCTCCATTACAATTGAACTATGTGCTTAGCCTAGTACCTAATAAAGGGTAGGCGACGTTGTGAAGGTGTAGTTCACCTTGGAGTGAAAGAACTAGGTACTTAGCCTAGTACCTTATAAAGGGTAGGCGACGTTGTGTAGGTGTGGTTCACCTTGGAGTGAAAGAACCCGGTGGTTAGCCTAGCATCGGAAAAAGGGTAGGCGACGTTGTGAAGGCTTCTCCGCCATAAGGAGATTGGAGTAGTGATTACGAACTCTTGAGTAGGTGACTCGGGGAGTGGAGTAGGGCAAGGAAGGTGTCCTTGTAGCCGAACCAGTATAAATACTCGTGTTGTGGTTTTGTGCTTCTTACTCTTATCTTTTCATTACTTACCTTTATATGATTGTTTATCAACATCCAACACACACAACTAAATAGATTGACATAAGTCGATCTAAATAGATTAAAAGAAAGTTTTAATTGGTAAAACTATTCAACCCCCCCTCCTTCTAGTTTTCCACAATTGGCATCAGAGCTTCGTTACCAAGTTTCTTGAAGTATACTGTACTTTAAAAACTTGATACGATCCATAGTTAATTGAAAACTACAAAGAAGGTCTTTCATAAAAACAAACACCATGTTTTTCAAAACTATATGTTTGGATGTTGATTTGATAACAACATTTTTCTTATTTACTTTTTCATTTAATTGCACTAATCTTCTTTGTCGTGTTGATTAGTCAAAGCTCATACCCACCAAGCTTTAGGAGTCGCTTGGTAACTAGAATACCTTCCTTAAGAAGGTATCTTAATCGCAAAGGAGCGGGAATTTTCTAAGTGACATTTGTTGTGTCATTTGTAAAGACATTCCTAAGTGCGCTAGAGGTATGATTTTATTTTTATTTTACTTGATAATTAAGTATGCCTATTTAGGTATTTATATGATTATCTTTTGTGCTTATACATGTTTTACATGAAGCTTCATTAGGAAGCCTTTTTCTCACATACGTGTTTTATTTCTCGTCTAAACTCGTGGTATATAAAACTTATGTTTTGTTTCTTTAAATCCAATAATAAAACAAAACACGAATTTCAAAAATTCCTCCTTCCCTATAAATAACCCCACCGTCGACCACTCTACAAAACCCTCACTTTTTCAAATCCTCCAATTTCAAAAATCTCCACTTATTCAAAAACTTCATCTTCCTCCTCATTTCATCTCAATCGAAACCAAGAAGATTCGTCATCAACATGGTTTACATCGCACTCGTGCTCATCGCCTTAACACTCATTGCACTTGTGTTCCCTATGATGAAGTTCACATATGGAGACATTTACTTTGTGTTGTTAATCTACATTGGGATCATATACCCAATCCGTTGTATCATCCTTAGTATTGAAATGCAATATTATTAATAATCTAGTTTATCTAGGTTATTTTGTGTTTGTCACTTATTTTGATGTATATGTTTTATATTCTTTCGTGATACATTAGGAGTCATGTATGCATGCTAAAAGAAAATGTAGAATAAAACATATTTCATGGTATAAACTGTAAAACCTATGTTTTTATCAAATCTGTTTCTGTTACTACAGATCCACGGATCCCGGAAGTTATACTAGCCGGATCCCTTTTGTAAAAGAACCGTGGGATCCGTCCTACTGGAAAATATTCTTCATGCAAGATTAAAAACCACTATCTTTCTAAATGTAATAATCCACTAGAAAGTCAAAACCTTGAAGTAAGTTAAAGTGTTAAATACCATTGTTAATAAAAATCTAGTAAAAACATTAGATTATCATAGGTTGACCACAAACATCTCTTTTTATTAACTTATCATTTCTATAGGTTCAACTATGACGCATGAATATGAGTTTGATTTTTCACTCACTAGCGTCTACACTTCGAACATCTCTCTCGAACCCAACACACCTGGCAATCATGTCCGTGGGTTCAATAATCTCAAAAACCGTCACTTCCACGAAGGACGTATTGTAGACACCTCTCTACAATTCGAAGAAGGTATCAATACCTCCTTCCGAGCCATAGGACTAGAATGTCTTATTGAAATCAACGAGAAGATATGTCCAAGGTTCATAATGGAATTCTTCCGTCAAGTCGAACTCGTTAAGTAACGAGGATCGCTCTCTCTCTTTGGTTTTATATCAAAACCAAAAGTTCACTCTAACCCTTGGGCATTTTGCTCACATCCTCCAGATTCCAAATCATGGCCAATGTGCCTTCACCGAAGATTGGTCTCTTGATTCTCTCTTCAACTTTCGTGAAGAAAATAGTCCATATTGTTCACACATACCCTCTCCGGAAGATTTAAATCGCATAATATGCAAACCTCGACCATATTACTCTGATCCAAACATTATCTTTACAAGGGATATCCGAGAAGAGTACAAGCCTCTTGCACTCATCCTACGTGAAAATGTTTGGAGCCTTAGGGGAAATCGAGAAATTCTTCCCGCTTGTTGTGCTCACATGTTGTACTATTTGCTAACACAACAACAATACAATCTCGCCTACTTCTTCGTAAGGCGAATTAAAAATCTTCAAGGCTCCAAGAATAAACTCATCCCTTATGGAATGTTCTTGACACGCCTCTATCATAATGTTATGCACTTCCATCCTCAATTTCAAAGTCCGTTGTACGTACTTGTGAACAAGATGATGGAACCGCTAAACATATCTCTCATGAAGACTTTCATCAATCACATAATGATCCTCCTAGCAAAAACACTCAAGGAACCTAGTAGTATTCCAAAATAGGATCAATTCTCTTGTACTCGTGCTTTATCAATGTAATCCAATTTCTTTCATGAAATAAAACATCTTACATTTGATATCTTTGTATTAGAACTCTTTTTAGACTATCCTTGAGATATAATGCATTGTCAAGATTATTGCATACCTTTAGTAAAGGTTCCCTACACTTAGGGAACCGTGGGATCCGGCAAACAGAAAATGCAATTGCAAGCATTATATTTCAAACATATCCTTAGAACACCTCACACTAAGCTAAACATAGTGTCTTAAGGCAAATTAAGTCCTTATCAAGATAGGTTGATCTTTCCTACTCATACATAACTCACCTAGATCATACTCTAAGACGCTTGTAGATCTACCATTTCATTTTTAATCCATTACTCTTCTGCTCCCAAACTAACACTTCATTTTTTTAATCCCTCACATTTAGTCTTAGAAATCTTTCGATTATAGCAAAATTGATCATAATTCATCCTTACCTCAAAATTGATCAAAGTTGATCAAACTCTACTTTTTCCCATCTCAACTTCTAGAATATTTTCCAAAACACTATCCTAAGTCACAACCTGATCTCTAGGACCATTTAGCTTCAATTGACACTCTAAATCTTTAGTGTCATCCTTGCTCATCCATTGGTACTCTTGAAAGTTCTAAATCCTTCCATAAATGCAATCATTAGCTACATCATTCATTACCTTCAAGTAATCAAGCACCCCTTCATTTAAAACACTTAGGAGGACTTAAACACTCAAGATGATATAGGTCTTAGATCTTAGAAACATCATTTCCACTCTTTCATAACTGCTGAAAGCCGGATACCTAGGATTAGCCTAGATGGATCCCTCTGAGGAAGGAACCGTGGGATCCGGATGACAGTTTATGTCAAATCTTGCTAAAACAATCATTTCAACTCATCTTCCTAACTCAAGCACTACATCTCATCTTAAATGAATTCCTAGATCAGTGCAACCTCTGAAGTTGACTCTTGTGCATGTTAATCATCACACAATGAATCCTAGTGGCTTAAGGCTTAAATGCACTTGCCAAATCTCTTTATTTATAAACCACTTTGTTAGGACTTCCATAGTCATCACTCTCATCCTAACTTTCAGCTCTTGCAACCTCTTGAAATCATCTCATCATAAGGAAAACCCCAAGTAGCAACTTATCCACCAAAGAACCACCCATGAAAAAGGCTCGTGTTATACACGAGATCTCTTCAACCGAATCATCTCCGGTCAAGCCAACAAATGATAGGATCCTTCCTTATCCAATCAAACTAATTCCTAAAAGGATAGTACCCACAAAACTACCAATGCCAAACACCACCATACCTCCTAGGCCAAACAATATTATCTCCACTAAACCATCACCATTGGTTCCTAGAGCTATTTCATTTACATCCCCACTATCATCACCACACCTCTACAATTTAGAGGACTTGCCTCTAGGCCGTCTCATCCGCTTCCGCGACAACATTCGCTCATTAGGAGGAATAATGGTTCAAAATCAAGGTGTTGAGTCAACACTTGCTCCGGCTTCCTTTTCGCCGTTTCCATCATATAATCCCATTTGGATTATGAGAAATCATCAAAGTCAACCACCCGACCATATGGAAGTTGACACTTCTCTACCACCACCATCATTCTTGGTTGAGTCATTCTCAAATGTACCTCCACCAATCCCTCCATCGTTTGAAGCTCCACAAGCCGCTTCACTTGATCTTTCGCATCAAGCCATTTCATTTCTTCCACCACCACTACCTAGCCATGACAAAGATTGCTATCATTGTCAATATGTTGAAAGTTTGATACATGAAGTACGAGAAGACCAACGTTTCATGTTCTATCATCTCCTCGAACGTTTTGACGAGATTAAACCTAAACAAAACTTGAGCTAGAAGATTTTAGTGGTGTCCTAGCATCAAGCGTTAGTTGGTCTAGAAATTCTTAGTCATGTAATGTCTATTTTCTTATTTTTTAGAGTCATGTATATCATAACTCTTATTTTATTAAATGATATTACATGCTACTTGCTATATTTCTAAGTATATGTGTATATTATATAATCCATATCTCATTTTGGTATTAACATTTCTTGTTATACCACCATTTGCTGATTTTATTCATCAGCCAGACGGATCCCTTTAGTTTGCCTAGACGGATCCCTACTAGGTGGGAACCGTGGGATCCGTGAGACATGAAACTATTTTCCTACTAACTTGGACCACATTTGCAGGAAATTATGAATTATACTTGTTTTCTAACCCTTGTCTTGCAGTTATTCAATTAACACATGAAGAATTTGACACCCTAAAGCTAGGGGGAGCTTGGTGTCAAAACAATACGTTGCAAAATTACTTGCAATCTTAGATTTATATTTCATGACTTCCCGTTGCAAAATTGCAATCATCTAGGGGGAGCACACCCGTCACATAGACGTAATCTTGTGCAAAAAGTTAGTTGCAAATGAACTAGATTAGAATTAGTTTCTTGACGCCCTTACTTAGGGATGGACTCGTCAAGGGGGAGTAACGACGAGATCCTTTCCCGTTACTTGCTCTCTATTTCTTTTTACTTTTACTTCTTTCACATGTTTTTCTTAAAAACGATGTGTTGCTTTCCTTCATACACTTTTTGTTTCGACAAAAAGGGGGAGAAGAAAGTTAAAACTACAAATTCAAACTTTTACGAACTCTAGCTTTTCTTTAAAATAATTTTATATTTTGTCATCAACTAAAAGGGGGAGATTGTTAATACAAATAAGCCGTAAAAACGTTTATTTATATTTTACGATCTTCTAATGTTTTGTCGATAACAAACGTAAAATCATATTAACGAAACAAATAAAATACGTAAATGGTTTGAACTAATAGTTTCTAACATATTCACATTTTCACATTTTCACATAAAACACTAAAACAAGTATAAGTGATTTTATGATTTAGTAATACATATGTACAACAACTAGTCTTTACATATTTAGATATAATATACACATAACTAATATGTAGTATATTGGGTAATATAAATGGGTAGAAACTTAAGTATCACAACCCATTGGGCAAATACATTGAATGAAGTTGGGTACAACCCAAAGCCCATAACCCATTGCATGACATCATGCTTATATCATACATGGATAATATCCATAACCCATGGATCAACCCATACCCAAGTGACTAAGTGCATTGCACTCAAAGATACATTGTATCTAGCCAAAGATCCATGGTTCAACCCATGACCCATAACCAAAATACCCATGGGCAAGAGGGCGTTCCACGGATCCTAGCTTTGTGCTAGCCGGATCCCTTATGGTAGGGATCCGTGGGATCCGGGGAGCAATGAAGATTTTTCCTCTATAAATAGTGAGCCATTTCTTCATTATTTCTCAACCCTTTCTAACACACTTTCTCCACGAGTTAAAACTCACTAACCTCGATCCAAGAGATCTATGTTTGTAGTTTTGTTTTGTGTGATCTTTTAGGTTCCTCTTCAAGGCAAGATCACCACCTTTGAAGTCGAGCAAGCTCAAGTCCATGAGTTGCCATGCTTCCTCATTATCAAGGCTACTGAAGTCTTCTTGTTGATGATTCCTTTCTTTCTTCAAAGAAGTGTAGTGTTGAAGAAATTAGTGAAAAATGTCTCAAGTGTCAAGATGAAGATATTAGTGAAGGGTATCTATCGTCTATAGGATAAGCACTTGTGGTAGGTGCTTAGAATTCAAGACAAGAAGCATTAGTGAAAGGTGCTTAGAAGTAAAGACGAGAAGCATTAGTGAAAAGTGCTTAGAAGTGAAGACACAAGACATTAGTGAAAGGTGTCTTGTAGATCTAGTCAAAGGCATTAGTGAAAGGTGCCTTAGATGTACATTCGATATGGTGTGTTTCGATGTACAAGATAGACTAGTATTAGATCCAAGGATATTGATATCCTTGATGATGTTGTAAAGGAGTAGATCTCCTTTGGGATTAGTCGTTGGTGTAGTGTGGTAGTAGTTCCTCCATTGCAATGGAACTAGGTGCTTAGCCTAGTACCTAATAAAGGGTAGGCGACGTTGTGAAGGTGTAGTTCACCTTGGAGTGAAAGAACTAGGTACTTAGCCTAGTACCTTATAAAGGGTAGGCGACGTTGTGTAGGTGTGGTTCACCTTGGAGTAAAAGAACCCGGTGGTTAGCCTAGCACCGGAAAAAGGGTAGGCGACGTTGTGAAGGCTTCTCCGCCATAAGGAGATTGGTGTAGTGATTACGAACTCTCGAGTAGGTGACTCGGGGAGTGGAGTAGGGCAAGGAAGGTGTCCTTGTAACCGAACCAGTATAAATACTCGTGTTGTGGTTTTGTGCTTCTTACTCTTATCTTTTTATTACTTACCTTTATATGATTGTTTATCAACATCCAACACACACAACTAAATAGATTGACATAAGTCGATCTAAATAGATTAAAAGAAAGTTTTAATTGGTAAAACTATTCAACCCCCCCTTCTAGTTTTCCACAAATTCCATTATGAACCTTGGACATATCTTCTCGTTGATTTCAAGAAGACATTCTAGTCCTATGGCTCGGAAGGAGGTATTGATACCTTCTCCGAATTGTAGAGAGGTGTCTACAATACGTCCTTCGTGGAAGTGATGGTTTTCGAGGTTGTTGAACCCACGGACATGAATGCCAGGTGTGTTGGGTTCAAGGGAGATGTTCGGAGTGTTGACGCTAGTGAGTGAAAAATCAAACTCATATTCATGCATCATAGTTGAACCTATAGAAATGATGAGTTAATAAAAAGTGATGTTTGTGGTCAACCTATGATTATCTAACGTTTTTTATTAGATTTTTATTAACAATGGTTTTTAACATATAAGACACTTAACTTACTTATGGTTTTGACATACTAGTGGAGTATTACATTTAGAAGAATAGTGGTTTTTAATTTGCATGAAAAACTGTTCTCTAGTAGGACGGATCCCACGGTTCCTTTTCAAAAGGGATCCGGTTGGTATAACTTCCGGGATTCGTAGATCTGTAGTTACAGAAACAGATTTTATGAAAAGCATAGGTTTTTAGATCTCATAGTTTTATACCAAGATATGTGTTTTAGCCTACATTTTCTTTTAACATGCATACATGACTTCTAATGTATCACGAAATAGAGAAATAAAACAAAGAAAAATGATAAACACATAATAACCTAGATAACTAGAATATTAGTAATATTTCATTTCAATACTAAGAATGATACAAAGGATTGGGTATATAACCCCAATATAGATTAACAACACAAAGTAAATGTCTCCGTATGTGAACTTCAACATAGGGAACACAAGTGCGATGAGTGTTAAGGCGATGAGCACGAGGGCAATGTAAACCATGTTGAAGATGATCCTTCTTGGTTTCGGTTGAGACGAAAATGGAGAGGAAGATGAAGTTTTGAATGAGAGAAATTTTTTAAAATTGGAAGATTTGAAAAAGTTAGGATAGAGTGATTGACGGTGGGAGTATTTATGGGAAAGGAGGAATTTTTGAGATTCGTGTTTTGTATTATTATTGGATTAAAAGAACTAAAACATAAGTTTTATATATCACGACTTTAGACGAGAAAAATAACACATATGTGAGAAAAAGGCTTCCTAATGAAGCTTCATGTAAAACATGTATATGCACAAAAGATAATCATATAAATACCTAAATGAGCATACTTAATTATCAAGCAAAATAAAAGAAAATCATACCTCTAGCGCACTTAGGAATGTCTTTACAAATGACACAGCAAATGTCACTTAGACGATTCCCGCTCCTTTGCGTTTAAGATACCTTCTTAAGGAAGGTATTCTTGTTACCAAGCGATTCCTATAGCTTGGTGGGTATGAGCTTTGACTAATCAACATGACAAAGAAGATTAGTGCAATTAAATGAAAAAGTAAATAAAAAAAATGTTGTTTATCAAATCAACATCCAAACATATAGTTTTAAAAGACATGGTGTTTGTTTTTATGAAAAACCTTCTTTGTAGTTTTCAATTAACCATGGATCGTATCAAGTTTTTAAAGTACAATATACTTCAAGAAACTTGGTAACGAAGCTCTTATGCCAGTTGTGGAAAACTAGAAGGGGGGGTTGAATAGTTTTGCCAATTAAAACTTCTTTTTAATCTATTTAGATCGACTTATGTCAATCTATTTGGATGTGTGTGTTGGATGTTGATAAGCAAGCATATAAAGGTAAGTAATGAAAAGATAAGAGTAAGAAGCACAAAACCACAATGCGAGTATTTATAGTGGTTCGGCTACAAGGACACCTTCCTTGCCCTACTCCACTCCCGAGTCACCGCCGAGAGTTCAGAAACACTACACCAATCTCCTTATGGCGGAGAAGCCTTCACAACGTCGCTTAACCTTTTTCTAGTACAAAGCTAAATATCGAGTTCTTTCACACCAAGGCGAACCACACCTACACAACGTCGCCTACCCTTTATACAGTGCTAGGCTAACCACCGGGTTCTTTCACACCAAGGTGAACCACACCTACACAACATCTCCTACCCTTTATAAGGTACTAGGCTAAGTACCTAGTTCTTTCACTCCAAGGTGAACTACACCTACACAACGTCGCCTACCCTTTATTAGGTACTAGGCTAAGCACCTAGTTCCATTGCAATGGAGGAACTACTACCCAACACTACACCAACGACTAATCCCAAAGGAGATCTACTCCTTTACAACATCATCAAGGATATCAATATCCTTGGATCTAGTACTAGTCTATCTTGTACATCGAGACACACCATATCGAATGTACATCTAAGGCACCTTTCACTAATGCCTTTAGCTAGATCTTCAAGACACCTTTCACTAATGTCTTGTGGCTAGATCTTTAAGACACCTTTCAGTAATGTCTTGTAACTTGGCTTTTAGGTACCTTTCACTAATGCCTACAATATGGATGATCGACACCTTTCACTAATGTCTTCGTCTTGACCCTTGAGACATATTTCACTAATGTCTTCAACACTACACTTCTTAGAAGAAAGAAAGGAATCATCAACAAGAATACTTCAGTAGCCTTGATGATGAGGAAGCATGGCAACTCATGGACTTGAGCTTGCTCGACTTCAAAGGTGGTGATCTTGCCTTTAAGAGGAACCTAGAAGATCACACAAAAACAAAACTACAAACATAGATCTCTTGGATCTGAGGTTAGTGAGTTTTTAACTCAAGGAGAAAGTGTTAGAAAGGGGGTAAGAAACAATGAAGAAATGGCTCACTATTTATAGAAGAAAAAATCTATTGTTCCCCGGATCCCTTCCACAAGGGATCCGTCTAGCGTTAAGCTAGGGATCCGTGGGACGCTCCCTTTTACCCATGGGTATTTTGGTTATGGGTCATGGGTCATGGGTTGATCCATGGATCTTTAGCTAGATACAATGTATCTCTTGAGTGCAATGCACTTAGTCACTTGAGTATGGGTTGATCCATGGGTTATGGATATTATCCATGTATGATATAAGCATGATGTCATGCAATGGGTTATGGGTCAAGCTCCATGGGTCATGGGCTTTGGGTTGTACGCAACTACATTCAATATATTTTCCCAATGGGTTATGATACTTAAGTTTCTACCCATTTATATTACCCAATATACTACATACTAGTTATGTGTATATTTTACCCAAATATGCAAACACTAGTTTTTGTACATATCTAATATTAAATCATAAAATCACTTATACTTGTTTTAGTGTTTTATGTGAAAATGTGAATATGTTAGAAACTATTAGTTCAAACCATTTACGTATTTTATTTGTTTTGTTAAAATGATTTTACGTTTGTTATCGACAAAATATTAGAAGATCGTAAAATATAAATAAACGTTTTTACGGCTTATTTGTATTAACACAAATTTCTTAAGCATATCCTTTATGTATTTAGATTGGTTAAAGAACATGCCATCTTCTAGTTGTTTAATTTGAAGACCTAAAAAGAAGTTTAACTCACCCATCATACTCATCTCAAACTCGTCATGCATGATTTTAGAGAAATCATCACATAGCTCTTGACAAGTTGATCCAAATATGATGTCATCAACGTATATTTGAACTATGATAATGTGTGATTCCTTTTTCTTGGTAAAGATAGTATTATCTACTAATCCCATGGTGTATTTGTGTTCAACTAAGAAAGTCTTAAGCCGATTGTACCAAGATTTTGGTGCTTGCTTAAGTCCATATAATGCCTTTTTTAGTTTGAAAACATGATGTGGTTTTTCAAAGTCGGTGAATCTGGGAGGTTGTGCAACATATACTTCTTCGTTAATGAACCCATTTAGAAATGCAATTTTAACATCCATTTGAAATAATTTAAAGTCATGAGCACATGCATATGCAAGTTAGATTCTAATAGACTCGAGCCTAGCTACCGGTGCATAAGTTTCATCTTAATCAATTCCTTCTTGTTGATTATAGCCTTGTGCTACAAGCCTAGCCTTGTTTCTAGACACTACACCGTTTTCGTCCATTTTATTTCGAAAAACCCATTTCGTTCCAATTATAGTTTGATTTTTAGGTTTTGGAACTAATTTCCAAACATTATTTCTAACAAATTGGTTTAGCTCCTCTTGCATAGCAATTATCTAAGATTCGTCTTTTATTGCTTCGTTTATGTTTTTTGGTTCAACGAACGACACAAATCAAAAGTGGTTACTTTAATTTTGGGCTTGTTATCTTAGTGTTCTTTGATTTAATTTTCCTATGACCTTTTCTAAAGGGTGACTTTTAGATTCTTTTGATATTTATAATTTCTTTCTTTAATGGTGCATCTTCCTTGTCATTGTCATTAAATTCTTGACTTTCAACAAGTTGACTTTCAACTAAGTCATCATCTACCAAAGGTGATGTCTTAGAGGGAGGTGGACTTTCGTCGAATGTTATGTTCAACGATTCCTCGACTCTCATTGTTTCTTTGTTTAAAACTATGTATGCTTTGCTAGTTTGTGAGTAACCAAGAAACACACCTTCATAGGACTTTGGGTCAAATTTGGTGAGATGGTCTTTGGTATTTAGAATAAAACATTTACATCCAAACACTCTAAAGTATCCTAAAGTAGGCTTTTTGCCTTTATAGATTTCATAAGGTTTTTTGTTCAAGAAAGGACGTATTAAGACTCTATTTAAAATGTATGTGGAAGTGTCAACGGCATTACACCAAAACTTTTAAGGTATGTTTTGTTCATTAAGCATTGTTCTACTCATTTAGTTCTATTCTTACGTTCTACAACACCATTAGATTGGGGTGTTCGTGGAGCCAAAAAGTTATGTGTTATACCATTTGTATCACAAAAGTTTCCAAATTTTGTTTCATTATCGAACTCACGACCGTGATCCGTTCGGATCGACACAATGTTAACACCTAGTTGATTTTGAATTTTCCTACTAAGTATTTTAAATTTATCAAAGGCTTCGTTTTTAGTTTTCAGAAACATTGTCCAAGTGAACCTTGAGTAATCATCTACTATGACCAAAGTATAGAAGTTGCCTCCATAACTCTTTATAGCGGATGGACCAAACAAGTCCATATGCAAAAGCTCTAGACACTTAGATGTGGAAACCGTGTTTTTAGCCTTATGGCTAATATGAACTTGTTTACCAATTTTGCAAGCATCACAAAAGTGTTGGTCATATTTCAATTTGGGTAGGTTTCTAACTACCTCTTTTGAGGATAGGGATTGAATGAGTCTCATATTAGCGTGACCTAAGCGTCTATGCCAAAGAGTAGAGTTATCATCTAAGGTTGTTAGGCAAAGTTTGTCTTTAGATGTTATATCTATTTTCATGACATATATGTTATTTTTCCTAACTCCTTTAGCTATGGTGATACCATCTTTTAGTATTTACTACCATTTTCTTCAAATAGTACTTTATACTTTTTATCACATAGTTGGCTAATATTAAGTAGATTAAATCATAATCTACCAACATGAGCAACATTTTCAATAGTTAAGGAGTTATGAGCGATCGTACCTTTGCCAATAATTTTGCTTTTGAGATTGCTACCAAAAGTAACATTACCTCCGTCATACTCTTGGTGAGTTGAGAAGAGGCTTTTGTCTCCCGTCATGTGTCTTGAGCATCCACTATCTTTTATCCATTCATCAGGTTCTAAGCCAACTTTCAAGCATACCTATGACACAAATAACTCAAGCGCTTGGTCCCCAATATCTCATGGGTCCATTTGGGTTAAACATACCATTAACTTGGTTCATGTATGGAAATGATGGATATGGGTTCCATGGAATGTAATTAGGAGTTTGATATGATCTAGGGTAGTTTTGATTCCAACCGGTATGTTGATAGCTGGGTTGTATGTTGTAGTTGCTTTTGGGAAAGGGGTGTTTGGCAATAGGTGTTTTAGGCCGCTGTTGAGTAGTTTTAAATCTAAATTCATTTTTAGCAAGTCATACTCCTAATGTAACAGCAGGTTTTAGTTTAACAACATCCCTAGATTTCTTAGTTACCTTGACAAATTGACTACGGTCCGTTTTGCAAACCTGTTGTCCTTCTGCAGTCACCACGGAACCAATTTTCACAACGGACGGACCCAAATTTTTGGTTCCGTCTGGCCCGTGGTGAACAGCTGCAGTTGGGACAGTTTTTTTGTATTTTCTGGCTGTTTTGGTTTGACTACTTGGAATCATTACTTTATTAAAACCTAATCCACTTGTATTTCCTGGTACTTTTTAAATTCTTACTATTTCATCGGCACAAAAAATGTTTTGGTTAAATCTCTTAAATTTAGAGTTATGTTTGATAAGAACTTCTTGTGTGAGTTTTAGCTTTTCTATTTCAAGACCAAGCTCCTGACATGATTTACAACCATCATCATTAGCCTTTCCTTTTCTTTTAGCTCATAGACTTCGTTTTCTAAAAAATCCTTTTTAGTCTTTAAAAACTTGTTTTTAGTTATGATTTTTAAGCTAAGCTCACACAATTGATTATGTTGTTTTTGCAAAGTTTCATCATCAATATAAGAGTAAGATGAGTCGGAATGTACCTCTGTTAATACAAATAAGCCGTAAAAACGTTTATTTATATTCTACGATCTTCTAATGTTTTGTCGATAACAAACTTAAAATTATTTTAACGAAACAAATAAAATGCGTAAATGGTTTGAGTCAATAGTTTTCTAACACACTTACGTTTTCACATAAAACACTAAAACAAGTATAAGTGATTTTATGATTTAGTAATACATATGTACAACAACTAGTATTTACATATTGGGCAAATATACACATAACTAGTATGTATTATAATGGGTAATATTAATGGGTAGAAACTTAAGTATTTGACCCATTGACCAAATACATTGAATGTAGTTGGGTACAACCCAAAGTCCATGACCCATACCCATGGAGCTTGACCCATAACCCATTGCATGACATCATGCTTAAGTCATACATGGTTTTAATCCATGGCCCATAGTTTTAATCCATGAACCATGGACTAGATGCATTGCATCTTATAGATACATTGTATCTACTTGGATACCCATGATCCATAACCCATGACCCATTACCCAAAACCCATGGGCAAGGGCGTCCCACGGATCCCAGTGATTACATCGGACGGATCCTCAAGTGAGGATCCGTGGGATCGATGGAACAAGGCTATTTTCTCTCTATAAATAGTGAGCCATTTCTTCATTGTTTCTCACCCTTTCTCACATATTTTCTCTTTGAGTTATAAACTCTCTAACCTCGGATCCAAGTGATCTATGTATGTAGTTTTGTTTTGTGTGATTCTCTAGGTTCCTCTTAAAGGCGAGATCACCATCTTTTGAAGACGAGCAAGCTCAAGTCCATGAGTTGCCATGCTCGTTATCATCAAGACTCTCGAGGTTCTCTTGTTGATAGTTCTCTTCTTTCTCATAAGAAGTGTAGTATTGAAGACATTAGTGAAAGATGTCTAAGAGAGTCAAGACGAAGACATTAGTAAAGGGTGTCGATCGTCCGTATTGAAAGCACTAGTGAAGGGTGCTTAGAAGTCAAGGCTAAAGGCACTAGTGAAAGGTGCCTTGAAGATCGAGTCAAAGGCATTAGTGAAAGGTGCCTTGAAGATCGAGTCAAAGGCATTAGTGAAAGGTGCCTAAGGTGTACATTCGATATGGTGTGATTCGATGTACAAGATAGATTAGTATTAGGTCAAAGGATATTGATATCCTTGTTGATGTTGTTATAAGGAGTAGATCTCCTTTGGGGTTAGGTGTCTTGTAGTAATTGGGTAGTAGTTCCTCCATTGTAATGGAACTCGGTATCTAGCCTGGTACCGGATAAAGGGTAGGCGACGTTGTGATAGGTTTGGTTCTACCTCGTGGAAGAACCCGGTATCTAGCCTTGTACCAGATAAAGAGTAGGAAACGTTGTGAAGGCTTCTCCGCCATAAGGAGTTGGTGTCGTGTAGTGATTACGAACTCTCGAGTAGGTGACTCGGGGAGTGGAGTAGGGCAAGGAAGGTGTCCTTGTAGCCGAACCACTATAAATACTCGCGTTGTGGTTTTGTGCTTCTTACTACTTATCTTTTCATTACATACTTATATATGCTTGTCTATCAACATCCAACACACATGTTTAATAGATTGACATAAGTCGATCTAAATAGTTTAAAACCAAGTTTTAATCGGTAAAACTATTCAACCCCCGTTCTAGTTTTCCATAATTGCATCAGAGCTTCGTTACCAAGTTTCTTAAAGTATATTGTACTTTAAAACTTGATACGATCCGTGTTTATTTGAAAACTACAAAGAAGGACTTTTACAAAAACAAACACCATGTTTTTAAAACACCTTGTTTGGATGTTGATTAGATAACAACATTTTTTTCTATTTATTTAATTGCACTAACCTTCTTTGTCATGTTGCTTAGTTAAAGCTCATACCTACCAAGCCATAGGAATTGCTTGGTAATAAGACTACCTTCCCTAAGAAGGTAGCTTAAACACGAAGGAACCGGAATTGTCTTCTGACATTTGTTTTGTCATTTGTAAAGACATTATTAAGTGCTTTAGAGGTATGATTTTTCGCTTATCTCTAAATAACATTAGCTTAATAAATAAGTATGCTTATATAGGAATTTATATGATTATCTTTTGTGCATATTCATCTATTACACGTAGCTTCGTTAGGAAACTTTTTCTCGCATACGTGTTACTCTTTCGTCTAAAGTCGAGGTTTATAAAATTAGTGTTTTAATTCATTTAATCCATAAATCATATCTTTCTAATAATAAAACAAAACACAAATCTCAAAAATTCCTCCTTCCCCATAAAACCCCCTCCGACGTCCACTCCACCAAATCCTCATTTTTTCAAATCTTTCACTTTCAAAAATTACCTCTCATTCAAAACTTCATCTTCCTCTTCATCTCATCTCATCTCATGTTAGGAATTAGAAATTCCAGGTATTAAAGAGTCGGTCACCTCAAGTATATGTAATCGTTAGAAAGCTCGTAGTCGTAGTTCTTTTAAGTTAAGTAGTATTTAGTTTTGTAACACCGTGGAGGACGGACGGGTCTTTACCCACCGTATGCCCGATCCACGACCCGATGTGTGGCGATTTATGTAAGACTATAAATACTCTCTACCTCCCAAGGTAGAGAGTTGGAGCTCATAATAATATCTTTCACTTTCTCTCACTAAGTTCCCTAAACCTCTAACTTTCTCTCTCTAGAACCTCATTCAAACGCCACTTTGAGTTATGGTTTGATGTGTATGTGAAAACTAATATCCAACAATTGGTATCAGAGAGCCATGGTTAGATCATATCTTGCACATCTTTGGATTTCTAGTGGTTTTTAGGTGGTTTTTTGAGTTTGAAAAAGTTTAGTGGTTTTTGCATCATTTGGTTGATTTCTTGTGTTAAAGTTTGGATTTTGTTAGTACTTTTATGTTTAGAATCATCACAAGTGTGTAGGTTTTCATTTGGTAAGCTTGAATCATCTTGGTTGGGTTGTTTTTGGATTGAAAAGTGATGTTTATGTGGTTTTTCTTGCTAGCGACTTAACTCACGGATTACTTTCTTCGTAGCGACTTGCTTTACAAATTTGTAGCGAGTTACGCTTTTAGACCTAGCGACTTAGATCTAGCGATTTACAAGACAAGTAGTGGACTCTCCACTACGGGTAGCGACTTGTGGTAGCGACTTGGTGCAGAGCGAGTTGCTCTTTAGCGACTTGTATCTTTAGCGACTTGAGTAGCGAATTGCGCCAAAATTTTGCTAGCGACTTGAGGCTTAGCGAGTTACTACTTAGCGACTTGCATTTGTCTAGCGACTTGGGACTCTAGCGACTTAGTGGTGTAGCGAATTAAGTGTTAGCGACTTGGTGCATTATCTTCTAGCGACTTGGGTGATTGTTTACGGTTTTCTCTTGATTTAGTAAAATCCGTGAAAGAATCTATTTCTCGGTTTAATCATAGAGTTATAAAATCCCGTATCATTTGTTAACATGTCTACCAACGTTCCTACTATCATCTCCATCGCTGCGAGAGGATGTTCAAGCACCGGGTCGATACTTGTCCACCCATGCTTGACAGAATCGACTACGATTCTTGGGCTCAACGAATCGATTGTCTTTGCCTTGGAAAGGAAAATGGTGTCAACATTCTCAAATCCATTGATGAAGGACCATATCGAGTTGAGACGACTAGAGACATACTTGATACTAATGAAGATGGTACTCTGCTTACGGAATGGATAGACCTAAGATGTATGATGAGCTTGATGATAAGGAGAAAAGAGATTTGATGCGGATATCGTGGCTTCAAACATTGTTCTTCAAGGTCTTCCTAAAGACATTTACAAGTCGATCAATCATAACACCGATGCAAAGGCGCTTTGGGATAATGTTAAGATGCTTCTCTCGTGTTGAAATTAACTATGGAAGACAGAGAATCCCAACTCTATGACTAATTTGAACACTTCAAGATGAAACCAGATGAGAATGTCTATGAGTACTATGTGAGATTTCATAAGTTAGTGAATGACATGAGGAACATCGAATGACTATGCCTAACATTCAATTTGAACTCAAAATTTGTGAACAACATGAATCCCGAATGGCACAAGTTTGTCACCGTGTGAAGCTCACTAAAGGATTGAAGAATACAAACTATGAGCAACTCTATGCCTTCCTCCTTCACAATGAGAGACATGCTATGTTTGAAAAATTGATTCTCAATCGCTTCAAAACCAACCGAGGAGAGACAAGCTCGTCCAATGACTCAACCGCCTTCTACTCAAACATCGGAATCACAACCAAAGCTTCACAAGTCATACCCTTGGGTAATGGTAATCATAAACTCATTCCCGATCCCATGTTCAAGCAAGTCGATCTTTGATGCACACGCTGGTAACTTCATTAATCAACTTGCTCTTCCGATTAGTCAAAACATGAATTCTCTCCACAAACCAACAACAACCTCGTAATGACTTCTAACCCACACAATCAAGCTCTTTGTTAAAGATGGAAGGATCGTAGTGCAACTAGTTCAGAAAGACAAGATGATCGGGGAAGAGGCGGAGTCGGTAGAGGTTATGTTGGTAACCGTAATCGAGGAAGGAATGGTAACCAAGGTCAAGCTAAGCCGATCAAATGTTATAACCGTGGTGGTGAGGACACATTGCAAGAAATCGCACATCTCCAAAGCGTCCACGAATCGCCGATTACTTGAGATAAGATGCTACTTGTACAAGCTCGGGACAATGGTGCCGCTTTGGATGAAGAGGAATTTGCTTTCTAGCCGAGGGCAATGCCAAGACCTATGATGCGGATGTGGATGAGCGACCTATTCGGAGATAGGTCACAATCATCGAATGCCTTTCAAGTCGGTGATTGTGATGCATACGACTCGATGTAGATGATGGACCTACTTCACACACAATTTTTATGGCTAGCATTTCTCCAATGGTTTCTCCCAAGGTCTCTTCTTCACCACAAGCTGGCCCATCCAAGGACAAACTCATCTCGTAGGTATTAAAACTATACGATGATGTCGATGTGCAATGATGCATGACAAAATACAATCAATCGAAACTATTGAATCAAATATTGAAAATATGGGTAATATCGATATTGTCCCATATGATCAATATGTGAAACAAAGTGAAAGTGAAGTTGTACCAAGTGATGCATCTTCCGTAGTCAACAATGACTATGTTTATGATGAATACACCGCATGTGCCCCGATGATTCTCGTAATCTCGAACTAAATGCCTATAAAGAACGTGTTGCTATTTATGAACAACGTGCTAAATTTGAGTTGACCACTCGTGAGCGGGAAATGGATGACCAAGTGCGCATGATAATTAGAAAAGTAATTTTAGAGAAGTATTGAAACAAGAATTAAATTCCTTGCAAGAAAAACTTTCTAAAACGGCTAAGCAAAAGCAAGAACTTCAAGAAAATGTGAAAATGCTTAAGCAAGAATTTAATGCAAAGGAATCAAAACTCTTGAGAGACTTTTCTAATCTGAAAACTTTGAAAACAAACTTGAAAACAAGTTGTACATACAAGGAAACACCATTCGATCGCTCACATGGTCACTAAACATCGAGTCTTAAGCGATAAGCATAGCATTCCCTTGTTGAGGAACCAAATCCAGAGGTAATTAAAAGGCTAGAAATGCTCATAAGGTGCTTTATGATGGTAATGAAATCCTTAAGCCTAGGCGAAAACCTAGTTGCGTTGAGTGCACCGAGGAAGATAAGAAATCAAATGAAATCACTAGGGAAAAGATGAATAAGAAACAAAATGATCCTAAATGCAAAGAGAAAAATAATTATCACTCCTCATGACTACAAGAAGGAAAACTGATTTCCTTGAACAAGTTTAAGCCTCGAGACATTGCCGACTCCCGAACAAGTCTTCCGGAAAAGGATTTAGATAAGCGAAAGCGGAAAATATTGTTGAAACAAACCTCCCGCTTTGGAAAAGGCCTAGAGCGACCGTGTATCCTCCTAATACACCAATGCATCTTGTACCTAGAACAATTACCACTAAAAGCAAGACATTAATTAGCCAATAAGTTATATTTCAACTATTTGTTGATTTTGAGAAAACTTGCAAGAAAAGGATCATACCCACCGGTATAATCAAGGAGAAAGGGTTTTGAACAAATGAAAGAATGATATTTAATCGAGGTCATGCCTTTCTTTAAACTTCTAAAAGATCACTTTGAGAGTCTTAAAAAGGGGATAGAAACTGATATTAAGGGAATGGAAAAGGAATTTGATGCAATGGTTGTTGAAGTTAGTGACTATGAGCGTGCACTAAAATATAATGAGATTGAGAGGAAGAACTTGCATACATTAAATGAGACTCTTATTACTGAATGTGTTGCTCAAGATGTGTTTTTCACTGCTTCAAATTGCTCTATTAATGCTTCTCAATTTCATGAACTATCTGTTGCCCTGAAAGTCTCTCATGATCGTGTCATTGAGCTTGAAAAAACTAATTCTAAACTAAACGAGAAAATTGAGCTGGATGATCACGACAATTTGGTTAAACATTTTTCTAAACTAGAAGTTGAGCATTTTAATTTACAACTGAAATATCAACATCTTAAAGAAAATGTCAAAACTTCAAATATCAAGACATCATCGATGCTCCGAGTTTGATGCGCTTTTCAAATTAACAAACGTGATGAATGATTCAAGCTCGATGCAACACGATCGAAAGTTGAAAGCCCAAATCTCTCAATTAAAGGGTCAAACGAACAATATGACAGCTCCCAAATGCCTCCTCCTTAGATTCTCAAAATTCTCAAACGTTTCATCTTCAAAACCTAGTAAATGCTTTACAAAGGAAAACGAAAGTTTTCGGAAGAAAACGAAAGGGTTAAACGTCATTTCAATGAGTTATTTGAATCAATTAAGGTCAATCGTAACAAAAACAACGAACAAATAGCTTCATTGCAAAAGGAAATTGAGAATCAAGAGTCGTAAAAGGAAAATGCCAATGACCAATGGGGAGAATGGTGGATCAAAGGTTCACTCTTGTAATAAATATGCTTTGTCTCGTGACTTATGTCCCTCCTCATCTAAGGAACAACAAACTTGCTATTCAAACATACTTCTCATCCCTTAAGGATTGCCTAGAATGTCTGCGTGAGATTGTTGAAGAGGATAAGTTAGAGAAACCTCATGATAATGCAATTGGACATGCATGCTTATATGCCAAACGATCTCAAGAAATCTTAGAATGCTTGATCACAATATGCCCAAAGTCATTAGGTGAGAGAGTTAATCCTTTGATTCCATGCTCGATGCCTAATGCCAAGTATGATATGCACTCGATTCCCAATGTTTTGAATGTGAACCGTAGTGTGCCTTTAAGTAGTTCGATTCTAGATCCACAATGCTAAGAAAGAGAACTCAAGTGTGCCTTCTAGGAGTACAAATCTCAAGACTCTAGTTTTAAGAATGTGAACCGTAGTGCACTGCATGTAGTTCGGATCCCAAAGACATCTAAACAGTGATGCAAAGAGTAGTTAAACCAACTAATGTTCCCATTCCTCTACAGAGTAATCATGACATTAACAGGAGAAGGTCAAAGTCTCAAGACAATACAAGGAATGATAGGACCTCTCAAGCTATGAATGTGCACCGGAAGAGAGTAGAAGAACAATCTAGGAACTTTAAGCTTGAATTGAATAAAACGAATCGTGTTGATTCTAGTATTAGCCATAGGCGCATCGTAATTAATTCAATTCGATACTATTTGCAAACCTTTCACCGATGTCCGCTTGAATTTTGTTTTTAATCATGAAAGTGGTGTTAATGTTCGCCCATCGATGTTAATTGTTCGCTTAATATTTTAATGCTACATTTCATGCTAAAAAGGCTAAAAGGCAAAACGAAAGAAAGTTAGAAAACAAAGGAAACCCACAGGAAGAACATTCAAGAAAATAGGCTTTTATTGGATACATTGGTCATAAGACTAATCGATAATGCCCACTAGTAAATGGATGCCTCACCGGTAGAACTATTCCCTTAAGAAGTGATCACACCGTGAATGTGGCTAATCTGAGACACTAGTATTGCATCTAGTCACAATGATTCCATTGCCTCACTCTCCGATATGAATGCTTCTATTTTTGAAGTGGGTGTTCCAACTGTTGCTACTAACCAAATGGAACCCATTCTTGCATGGGGATCCCAATTATCCGCTTATCCATTCTTGTCTCGTGTTCAACCGCAGATCGTTCAAATCGCTCGTAGTACCGGACTCAGTCGTTCCAAGCATATGACCGGAGACCGGTCACGGCTCATGAACTTCGTGAGCAAATTCATCGGGACTCTTAGATTCGGTAATGATCATTTCGGTGCTATTATGGGTTATGGAGATTACGTTGTTGGTGATAGTGTCATCTCTAGAGTTTACTATGTGGAAGGTTTGGGTCATAATGCTCTCGTTGGTCAATTACGTGATTCGATCTAGAAGTAGCCTTGAAAAACATACCGCTTTGTTAGAGATCTTAATGGTAAGGAACTGTTAAAAGGAACTCATGGCTCAAATCTTTACACCATCTCTATCGATGACATGATGAGGGCTTCTCCAATCGCTTGTTATCAAAGGCTTCAAAACAAAGTCATGGTTATGGCATCGTCGTCTCAATCACTTGAACTTGGCACCATCAACGATCTTTCCGTAAAGGACTTAGTTGTAGGTTTACCTAGACTAAAGTATCAAAAGGATCATCTTTGTTCAAAGATGCCAATTGGGTAAAAGCAAAAGTTTGCCCACAAACCCAAACCTACTAACTCGTCACGAAGTTCTTCATATGATTCATATGGATTTATGTGGACCAATGAGGGTGTAGAATATCTTTGGGAAGAAATATGTGTTAGTTGTGGTTGATGATTACTCTAGATTCACCGGTCAAGTTCTTAAGGACAAAGGATGAAACTCCGATATCATCATCAAACTCATCAAACAAACCGCAGTTCAACTTAACAAAACAATGTAATTATCGTAATGCATAATGGAACCGAGTTTGTCAACAAACAACTTAGTGAATTCTATGAAAGCGTTGGAATCGACCATCAAAGAAGTGTACCACGAAGTCCTCAACGAACGGTGTAGTTGAAAGACGAAATCGAACTCTTGTTGAAGCCGCTAGAACAATGCCGATTTACTCAAAGGTTCCAATGTTTCTCTGGTCAAGCTATTGCCACCGCATGCTACACACAAAATCGTTCTCGATTCACACTGCTCATGGAAAACTCCATATGAACTTGTCCACAACAAAACCTAATCTCTCTTCCTTCGTGTGTTTGGTGCATTGTGTTATCCAACTAATGAAGGTCAAGACTTAGGCAAACTTAGGGCTAAAGTCGACATTGGAGTATTTGTAGGATATGCTTCAAACAAAAGGGATACCGAATCTACAACAAAAGAACCCGAAATATCATGGAAACAATTCACGTTACGCTTGATGAGTCGACCGTCAAATGGCTCTGGACACTCCACTCAGACCCGCACTTCAAAACAGTCCCATTGGTTCATCCTTGTTCCAAACTCTTCTCAAGAAACTCCATATGTACCTCCATCCGAAAATGATTTAAAGAAATTGTTTGATCCTATGTTTGATGAACTGTATGATTCAATTACTAATGAGGTGTTGATCCCTACAACAGAGGATGCTCATATTCCTGTGAATGAAGTCAATCCTCGGTCTCAATATCTTTAAGTCAAGAAGCACCGCTGCGATCCTTGATCTCATCAACAAATCATCATTCTTCAAATGTACATCATGGAAATGTTTCGCATCAATGATGAAGTTAATCCTTTGCTACTCCTCAAGATGCTCCATTTGAAAACATATTTGCTACTCCCGGATCATCATCGTAACCATCTTCTTCGGAGACATCGACTCACCTACCTCGGTTCCTCAACAAGCGCCACATGAACACCTCGTAAAATGAACTCACGATCATCCATTAGTCAACATCATTGGAAATCCTCTCGTCTGTATCAACCCGGAAACAACTTGCAACCGATGCCTTATGGTGCTTCTTCAACTCCGTACTATCTAAGATCGAACCAAAGGATGTTAAACCGCCATGAATGAAGATAGTGGTTCAATGCCATGCAAGATGAAATTCATGAGTTTGATCGACTTGATGTATGGGAGTTAGTACCGCCCAGATCGCGTGCTATGATTATTGCTCTTAAATGGATCTTCAAAGTGAAACTTGATGAGCATGGTGATGTGTTGAAGAACAAGGCTCGATTAGTTGCTAAAGGATACCGTCAAGAGGAGGGTATTGACTTTGAAGAATCTTTTGCTCCTGTTGCTCGAATCGAGGCAATCGTAATCTTCTCGCTAATGCCGCTAGTAAGAACATGGTAGTCTATCGATGGATGTGAAGACGGCATTTCGAACGGAGATCTTAAAGAAGTCGCTCACGCCACCAACTCAAGGATTTGTGAATCAAGAGCATCCTACTCACGCTTATCGTTTGAAGAAGGCTCTTTACGGTTTAAAGCAAGCTCCAAGGGCATGGTATGATACATCGTCAAAGTTTCTTCTATCAACCGGATTCATCAAAGGAGCAGCTGATCCTACATTGTTCACCGTGAAGTCGTGCAAACATTTAATTCATGTTCAAATTTATGTTGATGATATTATTTTTGCCTCGGCTGCACCCAATGGAATGTGATCGTTTTCAAATGAAATGAGTTCAAAATTTCAAATGTCAATGATGGGACAAATGTCATTTTTCTTGGGATTACAAATTTCACAAAGTCCCGGAGGCATTTTTATAAATCAATCTAAATATGCAACCGAGATCTTAAAGAAATTTGGATTTGATTCAAGTGACCTGTTGACACTCCCATGATTGATCGAACCAAACTAGATGAGGACCTCTCGGGGATCATGATTGACCAAACAAAATATCGTAGTATGATTGGATCCTGATGTACCTCACAGCTAGTAGACCGACATCTTGTTCATTGTTTGCATGTGTGCTAGATACCGTGCTAAGCCTACTAAAAGCACCTTGAAGCGGTTAAACGGGTCTTCGGTATCTCCAAGGAACCATCAATATGGGACTTTGGTACCCAAAGACACCGGTATGTCACTAACAACATATGCGATGCAGATCATGCAGTGTCAAGATACTCGTCGAAGCACGTCCGGAGGTGCTCGGTTTTGGGTGATAAGCTTGTGAGTCGGTCTTCAAAGAAGCAAATGAGTACTTCTATTTCTCTGAGAGGTGAATACATAGCCATGTCATCCGTTGTGCTCAAATCTTATGGATGAGATCTCAATTATCCGACTATGGCTTTGAATTCAACAAAATCCTCTGTCTCGTGATAATAAAAGTGCTATTGCTCTCATGCAACAACGCTCAACACTCAAGAGCAAAGCATATCGACATTCGACATCATTTCATCGTGGAACAAGTAGAAAAAGGTGTGGTGGAACTCTATTTTGTGAGGTCCGAATACCGCTTAGCGTACATCTTCACCAAAGCTCTTCCAAGAGAACGTTTTGAGTTCATTCTTCCACGACTTGGCTTGAAAAGCCTTCAACCGAAACACTCAAACGCCTTCGTGAGGAAGACGAGGAGTAAAAGGTTTCCTTCATCTATCTCTTGTAAATATTTTATTCAAATACAAAATACAAAATTATAAAATCCTCAAAAATCAAATAGAAAAATATAAAACCTTCAAAATCCATAAAATTTGAAAAATTCAAAAATCTTCAAAAATATTGTCAATTTGTCATGTTTTTCTCGGTTCGATAATATCTACGGTCTTTGTCTTGTCATTCAAAGAATGACACGGGTCTTTAGATGTTGTTCAATTCTTTAATATATATATATATATATATATATATATATATATATATATATATATATATATATATATATATATATATATATATTTTGGGAGAAAGAGAAAAATGGTTTATTGTCATTTTCGACAATAACCCGGTTTTAAAAGAAAGAACGAGCCATGTTTTATCATGTTTTCAAAATTCCATGCTCGATTCTATAAACATTTATTTGTCGAAAACTAAATGCTTTGAAAAATAACTCGATCTCTATTTTTGATAATCATCGGACTTATTTGTCAAAATCTCTATCTCTCAATCAACAACCTATGTCATTGATTGAGGGGAGAATGATTTCAATTAAATTAAAAGTTATTTGGCATTAAATTGTTTTCAAAAGATGTACATGCATGTTTTATCAATGGAGTTTAAAGTCTTAAATCCGATCCTTATCGCTTAAAACGCTTTCATAATCAAGTCACAATTCCCTTAAAGCCTTCAAAATCAATTTAAATCTATAAGAGATCACAAATCTCAAATGATTTGATAATTGTGATCGGGGAGAATGTGTGATTTAAATTGGATTTAAACCGATAATTCGGTAAATGGTTTTATAAGGATGTACATGCTATCTTGCCCACATGTAACAAACGATTTCAAATTTTCCATGCACATGTTGAGGGGAGCATCTATCTTAAACCTATGATTTGAAATGTGATCAACTTATCTCAACGTGCAAGTTCCTCTAGTATGTGCAAAACTCTTTTCAAACCTCGAGGCACATATTGAGGGGAGAAAATTTTGGAAACCTCATCCTTCCTGAAATGCTATATCTTCTTGATTTGATGTGGGAAGTGATGTTGATATCTTTAGAAAATGGTAATCAAAGAAGTTAATTATTTCTCTTGCCTCGTGTGCAAAACATTTTCAAATACTTGATGCACATGTTGAGGGGAGTTCTCGTTTAAAATATCAAAACAATTCAGTACAAAATGCTTTGATAATATATCACAAGTATCCGAATTGATTTTCAAATGGTTTTCAATTGGTTCCAATGGCGTATGAACAATACCAAATAGACCGACCAACTCTACTTTATGTACGGTGATATAAGGATGATAAGGTTAGGTATGTGTTCCCATGATCCGCCGAAACCGGAGGGATCTACCAGGACAATCCACTAGTTAGTGTAGAAGTCCTTAGGTATGATGATAAAAGGAGAAAATGAGATATGGGAAGAGTGCGGACTAAGACCGAGCTAGTATCGAATAAACCCAACAAGGTTCTAGCTATGAAGTCTCGTAAGCAATCAAGGGTTGAAGAATTAAAAGAATTGAATGAGGAAAGGGTGAAAACAAATAGCCCTCCATTTATTCAACCTTAGGGCGATACGGGTTCAATTCATATGCTACCGATGGTAACATCGGTATTGAAGACAAGACGTCATGGACCCAAAGGACGCACCGCACTTCAACTTTCCAAACCACTCAAGTTCCTCTTAAAAGGACTTGTTTCATTCTCACGGGAACCGACATTATCTATCGACTTTCTCTTAGAGATTGTTGATATTGAAGAAGGAGACCCTCTCCCTAGTCTCCGGCACAGGATCCAAATATGCACAAATTGAGTCTAGAGCCACGAGATCATCAATAAATCTCATTAGGACACTTTCAATGAAGACTCTGCTTCACACAATGTGGAAAGAGAGATTATATCTTGATTCCTACGCATTATCCTTGTGGTATTGCCGAACATCCGAGTAATGTGTATTCATATTCACTATGAAGATGGAAAGCCTTCGAGCCAACATCAAACAAGCTCCCGGTAGGTGGCATGTGAGATCTATTATATAGATCAACCATGTGACAACCGAACAGAAACAATGGGGCGATTCAATCTCTTGAATCAATCTCGGTTCGAGTTATGGATTGACGGATACCTTTGAAAACCGGTCTTTGGGCATAAAACTCTTTTCTTTAGCACATCGACCGTACTCATTTTTCAAACCAAAGGTATTTTTATGATTGATAATTGATTTTCAACAAAACCTTCGTTGTATTGCAAAAACAATTTCTATTGAGCAATACACGATTGTTTTTAAATCTCTTTTCATCAATCGATGGACTTAAAATTATTGGTTCACTCACTCCGTGTTGTCTTCTTTGAGATGTTCGGTTTGAGAACAATAGAACAATTGCGAAACCTCACAAGGAAATTCTTGAATTATACCGATCACAGCGGTACATGTACCGATCAACGGGAACCGTGGGCGTGTACCTCAATTCAACGAAGTGATCAAAGACACTTTCGTGCGATTTATTGCTAATCATTGTATGCGGTGTTCGCCTGTCGTTTGCGGTGATCGTAATGAAGCGGTCCATCCATAGCCGCATGCTCACTTAACACATTCAACTCAAAAGAAATCATGATTAGTGCATCAATGACTCGATATTGTAACTCCATGCTTCGCTACGCCGCCAATATCATGAATCAACTAAAGCTTCCGCTACTCGATGAGAAGATTTCATGATCCGAATGTGAGCATGTCGGTCCTAAAGTCACAACACCACAAAGGATGTCTTAGAGATTTTTGATAGTGATGATCTCAAAAGATGGCTCAAAATTATTATCACTTGGATCAAGAAAGACCTCCACTTGAAGTAACCAAACATGCAATGTGAAGAATCAATGACTACGAGCTTAGGAGCAAAGGACTACATCAAGAATGCAAGATCAATTGTTAATGTAATATCTATTTGTATTCAATGTAAGTTTGGTACATGATTGAGGTGACCTCCTTAGGGGAGATTGTTAGGAATTAGAAATTCTAGGTATTAAAGAGTCGGTCACCTCAAGTATATGTAATCGTTAGAAAGCTCGTAGTCGTAGTTCTTTAAGTTAAGTAGTATTTAGTTTTGTAACACCGTGGAGGACGGACGGTCTTTACCCATGTATGCCTCGATCCACACCCGATGTGTGCGATTTATGTAAGACTATAAATACTCTCTACCTCCCAAGGTAGAGAGTTGGAGCTCATAATAATATCTTTCACTTTCTCTCACTAAGTTCCCTAAACCTCTAACTTTCTCTCTCTAGAACCTCATTCAAACGCCACTTTGAGTTATGGTTTGATGTGTATGTGAAAACTAATATCCAACATCTCAAACCAAAACCAAGAAGGTTCTTCATCAACATGGTTTACGTCGCCCTCGTACTCATCGCCCTAACACTCATCGCTCTCGTGTTTCCTATGATGAAGTTCTCATATGGAGACATATACTTTGTGTTGTTAATCTACATTGGTGTTATATACCCAATCCTTTGTATCGTTCTTAGCATTGAAATAAAATATTACTAATGTTCTAGTTTATCTAGTTAATTTCTCATAATATGTTTGTCATTTATTTTGCTTTATATCTTTCGTATTTTTGGGGTCTTGAGATACATTTGAAACCGACAATGCATGCTATAGTAAAAATTGGCTAAAATACATACCTTGGTATAAACATATATGATGCAAAAATCCTTTTTCGTCAAAACCTTTTTTTATCACTACAGATCCACAGATCCCTGTAGGTATGCTAGCCGGATCCCTCATAAAAGGGAACCGTGAGAACCGTCATTCTGAAAAACAGTTTTTCATGCAATATAAAAACCGTTTTCTTCCTAAAATAAATGTTCCACTAGATTGTCAAACATTAAGTGAGTTAATTATCATTGTTAATAATCATCTTGTAAAAACGTTAAGTAATCATTCCTTTGCCCGTAATACGTCACATCCTATTAACTCTTCCTTTCTATAGGTCTTGCTATGTCGCATGAGTATGAGTTTGATTTTTCACTCACTAGCGTCTACACCCCTAACATCTCTCTTGAGCCCAACACACCTGGCAATCATGTCCGTGGGTTCAATAATCTCGAAACCCGTCACTTCCATGAAGGACGTATTGTGGATACTCCTCTACAATACAAAGAAGGCATCAATACCTCCTTCCGAACCATAGGACTAGAATGTCTTCTCGAAATTAACGAGAAAATATGTCCGAGGTTTGTATTGGAATTCTTCCGTCAAGTTGAACTCGTTCGTAACGAGGATCGCTCTCTATCTATTTGGTTTTGGATCAAAAACCAAAAGTTTGTTCTAACCCTTGGGTAATTTGCTCACATCCTCCGAATTACAAATCATGGACAATGTGCCTTCACTGAAGATTGGTCTCTTGATTCTCTCTTCAACTTTCGTGAAAAAAATAGTCCATATTGTTCACACATACCTTCCCTGCAAGACTTGACTCGCACGATATGCAAACCTCGACCCTATTACTCCGATCCAAACATTATCTATACATGGGATATCCGAGAAGAGTACAAGGCTCCGGTACTCATCCTACGTGAAAATGTTTGGAGTCTTAGGGGAAATCGAGAAATCCTTCCCGCTTGTTGTGCTCACATAATGTATTATTTACTAACACAACAACCATACAATCTCGCCTACTTCTTTGCAAGGCGAATTGTAAATCTTCAAGGCTCCAAGAAACAAATTAATCCCTTATGGAATGTTCTTGACACGCCTTTATCATCACATCATGTACTTCCACCCTCAATTTCAAAGTCCGTTGTACGTACTTGTGAACAAAATGATGGAACCTCTAAACACATCTCTGATAACGCTCAAATTGTGCATGTTTTTAGTAGCGTTATCCGTGTTTTTATGTATGTTATTTGGTTATAATCATATGCTTTTGTTGCTTAATCGTATCAAAGTGCGTTTGCTAGTTCATTTGTAGCCAAGTACGGAAAGTGGAGAAAAGACGGAAAAGAAGTAAAATACTAAGATTTCTCCATATATGAAGAATTCCCGACCAAAGCAAGACTTGTGGAGTATATTCAAGAAGATAAAGTCATCAAGTTAGTGGTCCAAAGACTCAAGAATAAAGTTCAAGAAGGAAAACGAGAAAGAAATGAAGAAAAGAAGCTTAAACGAAGATATATTGGAAGACTCGTTGTTCCCGACACACCTTCACCATTTTGGCCATAACTTTTGCATACGGACTCCGTTTGTAACACCCCAACCCGACAAGGGTAGGAGTGTCACAGTCTGGTGTCATATCAGAACATACAAGTAAAATTTTCAAGCGGAAGTCTTTAAATAATAATGTACCAAGTCATAATAACCAAAGATTTACAAGGGAAATTACAAAATCCAAATGTTAAAATAAAATGAAATCTCAAAACAAAAGCCCGCCAAAACAAGTCCAAATAATAAGATAACTAGGGTTAGTCCACTCAGATAATCCACCTCTCAGCCCAAACAAAGCCCATCTTCAAACCTAAAACCTGCCGCAGGAAAAGAAATGCGGCTGAGCTTAAAAAGCCCAGTGAACAGATAAAACAAAGCGAAAGCTAAACAAAATTTGAAATGCAAAAGGAAACCAAGGAACGGATAACAAAGTCGTAACGAAATGAGAGTAATGAGTCAAAGAGGATCCTGCAGAACACAATTATACAGATATCCAAACGAACAGATAACAAGGAGGGCGAAGCGAAGCAAAGCATCGATAACATATAAACAAGCATATACAAACCAGACATACAAGAACTGAAACATAAGCAAACATAGCAGGCGTAGCATCCACACAACATACATGGCATACAAACAATTCAGGAAATCAAAATACATACAAGCCAAACAGATATCTACAGAAAAGCGGAAGCAATTAATTAATAAGTGAGCATGGCAATTCACACAGGTCAAAACCCTTAGTTGAAGACATAATTAGTATCATAACGGTAGTCAAAACATGGCAGTCACACGTAACAAGTAGGAATACAGTATGAACACTATAATTTAATGAATTAAATACATAGCATGGCAATTAAACAAGTTAACAAGCTAGACTTCATAAGTTGAACCATTTACCCAATCAAACCGTAGCATAAACAAAATGCAAACATGACAGGTCAACAACAAGCAGATAAGGACACCACGGATAGTCATAGTCCACGAGATTAATTGAACGAGGTACAAAAGATAAACAGATCAACAATCGATTGCACACAAGCATGGTTACCAGACAATTCCAAAAGGATCACATAACAGTAAGATAGCATATCATCAGATGACAACAGGTAAATCTTATAATCGCATATTAATCATATCATAACAGGGTAATCAGTAGTCATATAAAACATGAATATCATAATCAAATCCAATAAGCATATAATAACCCGGTACATGAATGGAATGGTAGTAGAATGAGTCACATAAGGGTATTGAGTAACAGACAATCAATACAGAATATAGTGCGTTGGGGAATACAGAAGGTACAATATAGGTATATCAAAAGTGTAAGGGTTATCAGAAATCTACCCGAGCCCAGAAACATATCATGTCGTATCATATCATATCATAAGTAGTCATTGTATTCGAGGGTGACCTCGAATACCAAACCAATAAGAGGGAGACCTCAAGAACAAATGGAGTAGCTAGCTCCCAAAATTGTGAAGACGCGGATTGCACCCGACATCATTCACCAAACAAAGCTCCAATCGATTAAATCCTCGAAACAAATCAAATCTAGGATGCATCCATACGCCCCCCAAAACATATAATGGCCAAATCATATACATATAGTGAGCTCATAATCAAATCAAAATGGGGACGGTGTGGAACATCACTCAACCACACTAAAGTCATGCCATTGGTGCATCAATGACACGGTCAGGTTACCTTCCTGACTAGGAAACAAATTTTGGCTCGGGTATCAAACTGAAGGGTCAAAGCATATTCATATCATATCATAAGGCTTCATATCATATTTCATATCAAAGTTCATATCAAAGTTTCAAAAGTCAAAGGTTCATATCAGATTTCCATAACATAAGTTCATAATCAGAGGTTCATAATCAAAATAAACGAATATCATAGCGAACAGAATCATATCAAAGGATTATGTCGGAATCATATCAAAAGGATCATAGCATAAGGAAATCATAGCAAAGGAATATCATACGTGAAGCAAAATCAAGGATCGAAAAGTCAGGAGAAATCCCTACTGAAAAGGGATAGAATATCTGTACCTTATTCGAAGCAATCAACAACGAAAGTAAAGTCAATAAAGAAGGTCAATCCCGACGCCCGGAACCTATACGAATTAGATAACGTTCTATAAGAATCAGAACACTCGTTTAAGACGTCTTTCCATTTTTAGCAAGTTTTCCCATTTTAGTAATCTTTCCATTTTAAGTAACTTTCTATTTTAGGCAGGTTTCTATTTTTAGTAACTTTCCGGAATTAGCAGATTTCCATAATTAGTAACTTTCTAAAAATAGCAGGTTTAGTTGTTTATCTCAAGTTAATTAATGAAAATGAGTGTTAATATGATTTAATGATCATTTATGACAAGTTACAAAAGTTTAGGGTTTAAAATGTCAATATTACAAAGTATAGGGTTAAAAGTGTAATTATAGCAAATTTACTCATTTTACTCATTTAATCCATTTAGTTACAATATTAACAAGTTAATCCATCAAGTTTCATAATTTACAAAATAACCCTTTAATTATATTAATTCGTCATAAAACATTATAAACCCTAGTTTTTAGATTAAGATTAACGAATCCGTTTAAAACCATATTAACTCGATTAATACAAGATTACAAAACACCTTATGTGATAACATTTTAGATCGAACCACCCTTCACCCAAAACCATTTTTATATGCCCCTTTATTTTATCAAAACACCCTCGTAATCATTCGTTAACAATTTCAATTATCATGTACGTATAATCATATATTCGAAAACTCATTAAACCCTTAAATAACACATATATGAATCGACATAAGAAAAGGTTCAAAATCAGTTTTCATGTTCATATTATATCATCTATATCATTCGAATATTATACAATTAGATTCAAGGCTTTTATGTATTCACGGTTCATTATTTCATGTGATAACATTTTATATATGATTTATGTGATCCTTTAACATATTACAAGCCCTAGATCATCACTTAGCCACGAATTGGATTAAGAAACAAAAAGAAGAGATTCGAGATGACGATAAGTTACCCTTGTAGCGTATACGAGACAAGAAAACAAGAATCCAAGCACAAAACCAACCAAGTTTCCTCTTGGTTGTCCCAAACCCACGACACCTTATGAAACCCACGACCAAGCTCCAAATCGAACCAAACACGATCACCACGTCGCCAAACGATTACCCACGATCAAGAGCCTCCTAGGAACACCTTTGTTTGATGGAATTTGGATTGAATGATGAAATAAAAGGGTGGCCGCCACTTGTGTAGAGAGAAAATGGACTTAGGGTTTTCTTGGTGTTTTGAAATGAAATGGAAATGAGATAATGTGGTTAAATGCAAAATTGATATGATGAGAGATTTAGGCCCTAATGTGGCCGGCCATTATGGGCATTAGGAGACCAATTCATAACTTTCCATTTTATCCTATCAATCATGTATTTAGTCCTTATCCAAGTCTAGATTAGTAGTGTACAAGTTGTAAGGTTTAAATGTTACTTAGACTTATTTTTATTCAAGTTCTTTTATTGTATATCATAAGTTTATTATTCTCATAATGTTTATATTTTATTAATGAGATAACTTGTTAAATGATATTGAAGTGTTTCCCGAGTTTTCAAAATTTTAAGTTTGAGGGCAAAATTGTCATTTCACGCGATTTAGATTTTAGGGTTTTACAACTCTTCCCCTCTAAAAGAAAATTTTCGTCCTCGAAAATTGAAGTCGCAGGGTACACAGAGACGCATCTGGCTTAAGGCGCATTTAGCAATCCATAGTATCATACCGGTCATACTCGTATCGCTTCAAAGCGCACAAATCTTACACGTAATGATATCGGTGAGAATCTCACAAAGAGGTACAAAATTCCAAACGAACATGAGGAGTGTCAAATAACGGATATAAGCCTTATTCCATTCACGCACCAACCCTGTGCATTTCCCAAGACGTCGTATGATTCCAATAAGTTCAAATTATATGATCTCGGTATTATCACGTTGATCAAAGGCCATAATACTTGCCTCACATAACAAGCCCTTATTGTCACCATGTTCATCCTCCTGCTCATGACAAATCACAAGGCCAATATCACACAAAACATATCACGTACAGATAACAAGCAACATACCAAAGCAGACCAGAATCGCGTACATACAGCATATAACACATCAAACAACTTACCATACCACAAGGAGAGAAAGCCACTAACTTGCGTCAAACGGTTCCTCATGACTCATTACTGAAGATTCAAAGGAAAAACTAAGATATTACCAAAATGCCAAAAGATGACGCTTCACGATTCAAACCGAGTTCTGAACAAATCAAGGAAGAGCAATGCCGATCAAAATCACATAGCAAAATATCAAACCGCCACAACCACATGACAAACAAATCGGAGTAACACAAGTCGCGCCCAAATCATATGAAGTAGATGAACCTTCTCAGCCACCGGTTGAATCTTGTCTTCGCTCGTTGCGTCTTTGGTTGATTCGTCCAACTTCCTCCAAGAAGATCCCGATGTCTCCAACAAAGACGGCGATCGATGTGGCTTCGCTTCACGAACCTCTCCGCCTTAGAGATCATTGCGAAGAACGCAGTTCGGCACCATCGTCTTCGGCTCCACGGGTAGTCTCGCATCTAACGATCGACAAACGGATGTGCGAAGACAAAATAATAAAATCAAATGCGAAGAGAAGAAGAGCAAAACAGTGAAGATAAAAGATTATCGAAGTCAAAACTGAACGACAATCAAGAGGAATCGGAATATATCGGAACAGACGGAAGCCTAATGTCTACCCAATCCTCACAGGTCAATCCTAAGGTCAACAAGACGAAGCCTGGCTCTGATACCATAACTGTGACACTCCTACCCTTGTCGGGCAGAACATACAAGTAAAATTTTCAAGCGGAAGTCTTTAAATAATAATGTACCAAGTCATGATAACCAAAGATTTACAAGGGAAATTACAAAATCCAAATGTTAAAATAAAATGAAATCTCAAAACAAAAGCCCCGCCAAAACAAGTCCAAATAATAAGATAACTAGGGTTAGTCCACTCGGATAATCCACCTCTCACCCAAACAAAGCCCATCTTCAAACCTAAAACCCGCAGAAAAGAAATGCGGTGAGCTTAAAAGCCCAGTGAACAGATAAAACAAAGCGAAAGCTAAACAAAATTTGAAATGCAAAAGGAAACCAAGGAACGGATAACAAAGTCGTAACGAAATGAGAGTAATGAGTCAAAGAGGATCCTGCAGAACACAATTATACAGATATCCAAACGAACAGATAATAAGGAGGGCGAAGCGAAGCAAAGCATCGATAACATATAAACAAGCATATACAAACCAGACATACAAGAACTGAAACATAAGCAAACATAGCAGGTGTAGCATCCACACAACATACATGGCATACAAACAATTCAGGAAATCAAAATACATACAAGCCAAACAGATATCTACAGAAAAGCGGAAGCAATTAATTAATAAGTGAGCATGGCAATTCACACAGGTCAAAACCCTTAGTTGAAGACATAATTAGTATCATAACGGTAGTCAAAACATGGCAGTCACACGTAACAAGTAGGAATACAGTATGAACACTATAATTTAATGAATTAAATACATAGCAGGGCAATTAAACAAGTTAACAAGCTAGACTTCATAAGTTGAACCATTTACCCAATCAAACCGTAGCATAAACAGAAATGCAAACATGACAGGTCAACAACAAGCAGATAAGGACACCACGGATAGTCATAGTCCACGAGATTAATTGAACGAGGTACAAAAGATAAACAGATCAACAATCGATTGCACACAAGCATGGTTACCAGACAATTCCAAAAGGATCACATAACAGTAAGATAGCATATCATCAGATGACAACAGGTAAATCTTATAATCGCATATTAATCATATCATAACAGGGTAATCAGTAGTCATATAAAACATGAATATCATAATCAAATCCAATAAGCATATAATAACCCGGTACGTGAATGGAATGGTAGTAGAATGAGTCACATAAGGGTATTGAGTAACAGACAATCAATACAGAATATAGTGCGTTGGGGAATACAGAAGGTACAATATAGGTATATCAAAAGTGTAAGGGTTATTAGAAATCTACCCGAGCCCAGAAACATATCATATCGTATCATATCATATCATAAGTAGCCATTGTATTCGGAGGGGTGACCTCGGAATACCAAACCAATAAGAGGGGAGACCTCAGTAACAAATGGAGTAGCTAGCTCCCAAAATTGTGAAGACGCGGATTGCACCCGACATCATTCACCAAACAAAGCTCCAATCAGATTAAATCCCTCGAAACAAATCAAATCTAGGATGCATCCATACGCCCCAAAACATATAATGGCCAAATCATATACATATAGTGAGCTCATAATCAAATCAAATGGGACGTGTGGAACATCACTCAACCACACTAAAGTCATGCCATTGGTGCATCAATGACACGGTCGAGTTACCTTCCGACTAGGAAATAAATTTTGGCTCGGTATCAAACCAAGGGTCAAAGCATATTCATATCATATCATAAGGCTTCATATCATATTTCATATCAAAGTTCATATCAAAGTTTCAAAAGTCAAAGGTTCATATCAGATTTCCATAACATAAGTTCATAATCAGAGGTTCATAATCAAAATAAACGAATATCATAGCGAACAGAATCATATCAAAGGATTATGTCGGAATCATATCAAAAGGATCATAGCATAAGGAAATCATAGCAAAGGAATATCATACGTGAAGAAAATCAAGGATCGAAAAGTCAGGAGAAATCCCTACTGAAAAGGGATAGAATATCTGTACCTTATTCGAAGCAATCAACAACGAAAGTAAAGTCAATAAAGAAGGTCAATCCCGACGCCCGGAACCTATACGAATTAGATAACGTTCTATAAGAATCAGAACACTCGTTTAAGACGGCTTTCCATTTTTAGCAAGTTTTCCCATTTTAGTAATCTTTCCATTTTAAGTAACTTTCTATTTTAGGCAGGTTTCTATTTTTAGTAACTTTCCAGAATTAGCAGATTTCCATAATTAGTAACTTTCTAAAAATAGCTGGTTTAGTTGTTTATCTCAAGTTAATTAATGAAAATGAGTGTTAATATGATTTAATGATCATTTATGACAAGTTACAAAAGTTTAGGGTTTAAAATGTCAATATTACAAAGTATAGGGTTAAAAGTGTAAATATAGCAAGTTTACTCATTTTACTCATTAAATCCATTTAGTTACAATATTAACAAGTTAATCCATCAAGTTTCATAATTTACAAAATAACCCTTTAATTATATTAATTCATCATAAAACATTATAAACCCTAGTTTTTAGATTAAGGTTAACGAATCCGTTTAAAACCATATTAACTCGATTAATACAAGATTACAAAACACCTTATGTGATAACATTTTAGATCGAACCACCCTTCACCCAAAACCATTTTTATACGCCTTTATTTTATCAAAACACCCTCGTAATCATTCGTTAACAATTTCAATTATCATGTACGTATAATCATATATTCGAAAACTCATTAAACCCTTAAATAACACATATATGAATCGACATAAGAAAAGGTTCAAAATCAGTTTTCATGTTCATATTATATCATCTATATCATTCGAATATTTTACAATTAGATTCAAGGCTTTTATGTATTCACGGTTCATTATTTCATGTGATAACATTTTATATATGATTTATGTGATCCTTTAACATATTACAAGCCCTAGATCATCACTTAGCCACGAATTGGATTAAGAAACAAAAAGAAGAGATTCGAGATGACGATAAGTTACCCTTGTAGCGTATACGAGACAAGAAAACAAGAATCCAAGCACAAAAACCAACCAAGTTTCCTCTTGGTTGTCCCAAACCCACGTACACCTTATGAAACCCACGACCAAGCTCCAAATCGAACCAAACACGATCACCACGTTCGCTAAACGATTACCCACGATCAAGAGCCTCCTAGGAACACCTTTGTTTGATGGAATTTCGGATTGAATGATGAAATAAAAAGGGTGGCCGCCACTTGTGTAGAGAGAAAATGGACTTAGGGTTTTCTTGGTGTTTTGAAATGAAATGGAAATGAGATAATGTGGTTAAATGAAAATTGATATGATGAGAGATTTAGGCCCTAATGTGGCCGGCCATTATGGGCATTAGGAGACCAATTCATAACTTTCCATGTTATCCTATCAATCATGTATTTAGTCCTTATCCAAGTCTAGATTAGTAGTGTATAAGTTGTAAGGTTTAAATGTTACTTAGACTTATTTTTATTCAAGTTCTTTTATTGTATATCATAAGTTTATTATTCTCATAATGTATATATTTTATTAATGAGATAACTTGTTAAATGATATTGAAGTGTTTCCCGAGTTTGCAAAATTTTAAGTTTGAGGGCAAAATTGTCATTTCACGCGATTTAGATTTTAGGGTTTTACAACTCTTCCCCTCTAAAAGAAAATTTTCGTCCTCGAAAATTGAAGTCGCAGGGGTACACAGAGACGTACCGGCTTAAGGCAGACGTAGCAATCCATAGTATCATACCGGTCATACTCGTATCAGTTTCAAAGCGTACAAATCTTACACGTAATAGATATCGGTGAGAATCTCACAAAGAGGTACAAAATTCCAAACGAACATGAGGAGTGTCAAATAACGGATATAAGCCTTATTCCATTCACGTACCAACCCCAGGCATTTCCCAAGACGTCGTATGATTCCAATAAGTTCAAATTATATGATCTCGGTATTATCACGTTGATCAGGCGTCATAATACTTGCATCACATAACAAGCCCTTATTGTCACCATGTTCTGTCCCGGTTCATGACAAATCACAAGGCCAATATCACACAAAACATATCACGTACAGATAACAAGCAACATACCAAAGCAGACCAGAATCGCGTACATACAGCATATAACACATCAAACAACTTACCATACCACAAGGAGAGAAAGCCACTAACTTGCGTAAAACGGTTCCTCATGACTCATTACTGAAGATTCAAAGGAAAAACTAAGATATTACCAAAATGCCAAAAGATGACGCTTCACGATTCCAACCGAGTTCTGAACAAATCAAGGAAGAGCAATGCCGATCAAAATCACATAGCAAAATATCAAACCGCCACAACCACATGACAAACAAATCGGAGTAACACAAGTCGCGCCCAAATCATATGAAGTAGATGAACCTTCTCAGCCACCGGTTGAATCTTGTCTTCGTCGTTGCGTCTTTGGTTGATTCGTCCAACTTCCTCCAAGAAGATCCCGATGTCTCCAACAAGACGGCGATCGATGTGGCTTCGCTTCACGAACCTCTCCAACTTAGAGATCATTGCGAGAACGCAGTTCGGCACCATCGTCTTCGGCTCCACGGTAACTTTGGAAGACTCGTTGTTCCCGACACACCTTCACCATTTTGGCCATAACTTTTGCATACGGACTCGTTTGACCCCGGTTCATGCCACGGAAAGCTAAGAGAAAGATCTACAACTTTGCTGCTTATGACTTTTTGTGATTTTGCTCCAACCGATCGGTCGAGCCCCGCAACCGGATCCGGTTGGAGAATGGTCAAGAAGACCAACCGAAACGGTTGGAGCTCAACCGGATCCGGTTGGAGGTCCTGTTTCAGCCATTTTTCCATTACTAAGGTTCCAAACTTATTCCAAATGATTCTAGGTCATTCCTACATGTCTTCTAGTCCCTTCCAAGCTCCTTGGTGACCAAGAAATGCATTTATAACCCCTAGCCTTGGAAGTAGTATAAATAGAGGCCTTTGCAACCTCATTTCACACACCACAACTTGAGAGATCTTCTCTCACACCTATCTTACCACCACTACTACTCTCTCAAAGCCTAAATTCGTCCATTAAGTTCCAGGAAACTTTGGAGGTCCAAGAAGTCATCATTTGGAGGTCAAACCATCAAGAAGTCATCACCAATACTTGAGGCATCATTACTACATCATTTGTAATCTCATTTCAATCATTGTAAGACCTTTAATCATGTTTTCTAATGTTCAAAGTTCTGAGTTTATGTTTATGTTTGCTATGAGTGGCTAGTTTCTTAATACACTTGCTTAAATGATGTTGATTATCATATGATTAGTTAGTGATTGTGTTAACATGTTTTAATTCAATTTCAAGTTGATTCTAAGATCCAATTGTGCTAAAGTTTCATAGTGACATTTGTTAATCAATTTTGGCTAATTGTTAGTAAACGTTGGGGTCGAAAGAACTTATTGTTATTCAACTAGTCATAATCATTTTGTCTATGGATGATTATTTTTACCCATTATTCTTGATTATACAAAGGAACTAAGGTGTGGTTGTAATAGAAACGCTTTTTGATTATCAAATTGGATTGGTTGGAAACATCTAAATGGTCGTAAGATTAGTTGTTGAGAATCAATTGTAGCCTTTTGTCTATGATCGGTTGCCTTTTGTATTGACCATTTCTTAAGCAATTTGATGAACAAGTGGATGTTTTTGTGTTTAAGTTTATGTATGTAGACTTATGAAACTTGAATTGATCTTGAATTGATTGGCTAGACTTAATGCTTGTTTTTATGAACTAAACTCTTGATCAAAGTTTAACTTGTAAGAACAATAGATTAGTACACCAACTAATTATCATAACCAACATGTTAAGAGGTTAACACAATCACACTAATCTATGATATGAAACTAGTTTAAGCAAGTGTAGTTTTTAATCATCTGAATTTCATTATATCTATTTGCTTTGTTATATGTTTTGGATAGACTCCGTTAATTCAAACTTGTGCTTAGATTCACTCAAATCCTCGCGAACCATCCCGACTTACCTTCATAATCTTGCTATAACGGACGAGTATACTTGCTCGTATGTGTTATTGGTAATATTGGTAATTCACCTTTATAAATTTAAAACTTGTACACAACCAAAGACATCAAGTTTTTGGCGCCGCTACCGGGGATTTGATTGTGTTTCAACAAAGTTCTTGAATTTCCCTCAGTCGATTCAAAAAAATAAATAAATAAATAAAAAATAAAAAAATTTCTCTCAGAAACCTTAACCGGATTCGGTTGCCCCTCAACCGAATCGGTTACGATATTGCCCATCAATCAACTGGTCTAACCGATCGGTCGCATCCCGCAACCGATCCGGTTACCTACTCTGACCCATTAAAACTGTTTTCGTTGTTTGTCCGTGTGTTTAGATATTGCATGGATTCTCTAGGACATTGTATGAACACTCGAGCAGCGGTAATAGAACCAATTACACCTCTTACCAACCCCGAACGTTTGATTCGACGAAGAAGGAGAACACGTTTCATACCATTAGAAAATCGTGTACCAAGAGTACCGAACCCACCATTTGATAACCTCATAGAAGCCAAAGTTGTTTACAACCCTTTCACCAATTTACCTTTTCCCATGGCGGACGATCAACCCATGTGGGGAACCAACCGAACCGTAGCACCAACCCCCGAAAGTGTTATTGTTGCTATCAATCTTGGTGACAACTTCACCGTGAAGGGACATCACCTTTCTATGATCAAAGACCGACAATTCGATGGCCGTGCGCGGGCCGATCCGCACAAGCACATTGCCGAATTCATCGAAATTTGCGGCATGTTTCGTTATGGCGACACCGATGTCAATGCCATCAAACTCAAACTTTTCCCATCATCACCGGAGATGCTAAAGTATGGTACAATGAATTAACCCGGAATCATCAATACTGGGAGGAGATGAGGAAAGCTTTTGTGAGCCGATTCTTTCCACCGCCATGTTTGATCGATTAATGGGAGAAATTCGCTTTCAACCAAAACCCAAACGAATCACTTGTCGAAGCTTGGCTTCGAATGAAAGATTTGCTTCGTAGTTGTCATGGACATGGATTATCAAAAGGAACCATTATCCAAATCTTTTACCATAGACTAGATGAAATCTCTCAAGGCATCCTTGATGCTGGAGGAATTTTTCTCTATAAAACTCCCAACGAGGCACATAAATTGCTCGAAGATCGAGTACTTCTTAAACTTGATTGGTCCAAAGATTCCAAAACCAAACCTCTCTGAAAAACCGTTGCTTTTGTCGAAAATACCGACACCTCAAAACTCATGGAGAAGATGGAAGCGTTAACCTCAAAAATCGACTCGCAGTACAAAGATATCAAAGATGAAATGAAAGAAATGCGAGACGGATGCAACAATTGTGGAGGAAATCACCCATCGTCCGAAAAGCGACGATAAACCTATGGGTGGACCGAAGGAAGGAGAAGCGAGTTATGATCAAGGAGGATACCGTGGAGGAGGATATCGTAGTAATTATTACGGTCGAAATTCGAAATTGGCAAGATCGCCGACCAAGGGATGACAACCGTGATTCTCAACCACGAACCGATGATCCACCACCATAAAATCCCGAAAAAAGATGGAAGAAACTCGAATTCGAGACAACCATGAGAGAATTTGTGGTCGCTCAAAATCGCAAATGATTTTATCAAAATCAATTTTTCAATCTCAAAGCCAAAGTTGAGCAAGGATGTAAAAATCATCAAGCATCTATCCAAGATCTTGAAAACAAGTTTGGCGATTTTCGACAACATTCCTCTAGACCATCTGGTTCATTGCCAAGTAATACCCAATCCAACCCAAAACCATCAAATGATAAGACGTACCGTCCACCACAAACAAGAAATGAATATGTCAATGCTATCTTCACAAGAAGTGGTCTATCGAACGATTCCAATCTGAAAAGCATTGTTTCCGCCGGTAGAAGCAACATCAATACCGATCATGCCTCATTGATCGAGAAATTGGAAGCTCTCTCTACAAACATCGATACTCAATTCATAAGCATACGGAGGGAGATGATGGAACTGCGAAATAATCACCACGCTTCAAACCACGATGCTGAGGATGACACGCCGATGTGTGATCCCATGGAAGCGAACCTAGTCCAACATGAAGGATATCACGGAGGATATCACCACCAAAATTCCAGAATTGCACTCCTTTCCATACCACAACCCAACCCAAACATATCCTCGATATCAGCCATGGAATACAATACCACATCCATCACAACATTTCAATACACCTAAAACCTCACCGGAGGAGATGATGAGAGAATGGATGGCCAGTCAAACAAAAGCCAATGAGAATATGACGAACCTGTTGGTTGAATTGGAGCGTAAAGTCGATCAAGGAAGAAGGAACCAACAAGCGATAAGCCAAGACTTGGAGAGGAGGATAGAAAGATTAAGTAAGGAACAGAAAGTCCACCACGCTGAATCTCTTCCTTACACCACAGATTCCAACTCGAGACATGAATTTGTCTACGAACCACCCTCAATTCAAGACGAGAACGATAAGGGTGAGGTTGAATTTATCAAAGAGGATGAAACAGAGCACATTCCAACCACGCCAAATCTGAACCAAATCATGTCTAACTCACCAACCGTGTTACCTTTTCTTGAAGATTGCACCATGCATATCCCAATGACTCAATTAAAATGTTATGAATACAATGTATTTCCAAATCATGTTGGTGATGAAAAGTTCAACAAAACCAGTGGCAACTGGAATGGAGAACTGGAAAGAAAGATAGATAAATGGCCTGAGCCACAAAATCCAGTTTCTTTAAATCAAAACGGTAGGACTAAGCCACCTCCTACATCTCACCTTGAGAATGTGGATGCCATATTCACTGGGAGTGGAAAATCCAATGACCATCCGAAAATCAAAAGATCCGCCACCGCCCTCTTTTCTAATGAAATTGACCAAACGTCAAATAACGAAAAGAGACGTACTATGGTCAAACCAAAGAATCAAATGTACTCCCATCCATTGTGGAGTACAAACCAAAGATTCCATACCCTCAACGCTTAAGAGTCGAAATTCCCATTTGAACCGTATGGTCAAAGTATCCTAACCGGGAAGATTCGAGTCGGTGATGACTCGGTAATAAATCAAGCGCTTCTCGGGAGGCAACCCGTGTGTTTGATTTTCTATGGTCACTCCCAAAGTTTAAACCTTCGTTGAACTTAAGTGTGGGGTGCCATCCTTTAATAAAACCTTTTGTTTGTTTATAAGATTATGTGCGGTGATGATTTCTCCAAAGGACGCTTAGAATGAAGAAAGAATTTTAAGTCGATAAACTCGTTGACATATCTGGTTTCATCTCTATTTTCCCTATTTCTATACTTTGAAGTTCGTTTTCATTGAGGACAATGTCTAACTTAAGTGTGGGGTGAATAGGAAAATTAGAGTTTTCATGCTTAAATTTAAAATTTTGTTTGCCCTTGTGATCTAGTTGTTTTCACACTTTTAGGATTATCTATTAGAATAATCGGATCATTCCATCGGTAAACCGGTAATACTTGAAACTTCGAGATGTGTTCCGATTACTATTGCAATCCATTCTGGGATCGATGACATTTGCTAGCACATTTTATAGCCCTTCCACTAAATTGTGAGGATTTGAGCCTATTTCTTATTAGCATACATCTTTTATGCTTGGATCTTTTGCTATGAGTGTGCCGGTGATTTTATTTATTCTAGAACTTGTGCTTGTAAATCATTACCGCACAGCAGTGAGATTGCATTCGTGCGATATAAGTGAATTCGTGTGATAAAGAGGCACCTTAGATTTAACCCAAATGGCCTTCCATTTTACATCTAATGATATATTGGCTAGCCTCATTGGTTAGTTAACCACCCACATGGACCCATTTGTAGTGCTCATTTTAGCACTAGATACCCCTAGTTACACCTTCCGAGCCATCCTTTCATTTTGCTTCACCCGAAAATACAAAAGATTTTACACTTTAAACCTTAGCCTATCCCATATCAATGTCTAAACGGTTGGTTGCTAGTTACCTGGAAAGTAAAGATTGTTCAAATGATTATGAGTACCACATCCTATGTGATTGATTGAGCCATGCGTTATGTTATGTTTAAAAAAATGTGTTGAAAGTATGGAAATAATAGCCAATGTGCTATGATCAAGAACAATTGTCATGGCAAAGCAAAAGTCGTGGAAAGTGGAAAGAAGAAAGCAAAGCTATAATCGTTTATTTGGTTCGTGGAATGTTTGGTAGCTAGCAACATGGGTATTAGACTTGATTTCATTTTATTTTAACACCAATTTCATAAACATTCCCATGCCTTATCCATACCCTTAACCCTTAGCCATATCATTATAAACCGAATAAAAGCCCTCTTTAGATGTTTTTACTTGGTGCTCATGCCACGTCGGTGGAGTTTTGTTTCTTGTACAAACTTATGGTAATAATCTAATTATGACTGAGCAATGAGTGTGATTTATCTTGTTTCTCCACTAAATCATGCAAGAAAATCATTGGATATTGTCAAACATCTTGATGTTTCACCTTTATAAAGCATAATTGATGAATCCTCTCTCGTATTTATACTTGGTTGATTTGCATCACATTTTTCATAATCACGATCTTGTACCAGTGGATGTTTTTCCTAGATTTGCTTGAGGGCAAGCAAAGTTTAAGTGTGGAAATTTGATAACGCCAAATTGTGCATGTTTTTAGTAGCGTTATCCATGTTTTTATGTATGTTATTTGGTTATAATCATATGCTTTTGTTGCTTAATCGATCAAAGTCGCTTCCTAGTTCATTTGTAGCCAAGTACAGGAAAGTGGAGAAAAGACGGAAAAGAAGTAAAATACGAAGATTTCTCCATATATGAAGAATTCCCGACCAAAGCAAGACTTGTGGAGTATATTCGAGAAGATAAAGTCATCAAGTTAGTGGTCCAAAGACTCAAGAACAAAGTTCAAGAAGGAAAACGAGAAAGAAATGAAGAAAAGAAGCTTAAACGAAGATATATTGGAAGACTCGTTGTTCCCGACACACCTTCACCATTTTGGCCATAACGTTTGCATACGGACTCCGTTTGACCCCCGGTTCGCGGCCACGGAAAGCTAAGAGAAAGATCTACAACTTTGCTGCTTATGACTTTTTGTGATTTTGCCCCAACCGATCGGTCGAGCCCCACAACCGGATCCGGTTAGAGAATGGTCAAGAAGACCAACCGAAACGGTTGGAGCTCAACCGGATCCGGTTGGAGGTCCTGTTTCAGCCATTTTTCCATTACTAAGGTTCCAAACTTATTCCAAATGATTCTAGGTCATTCCTACATGTCTTCTAGTCCCTTCCAAGCTCTTTGGTGACCAAGAAATGCATTTATAACCCCTAGCCTTGGAAGTAGTATAAATAGAGGCCTTTGCAACCTCATTTCACACACCACAACTTGAGAGATCTTCTCTCACACCTATCTTACCACCACTACTACTCTCAAAGCCTAAATTCGTCCATTAAGTTCCGTGAAACTTTGGAGGTCCAAGAAGTCATCATTTGGAGGTAAAACCATCAAGAAGTCATCACCAATACTTGAGGCATCATTACTACATCATTTGTAATATCATTTCAATCATTGTAAGACCTTTAATCATGTTTTCTAATGTTCAAAGTTCTGAGTTTATGTTTATGTTTGCTATGAGTGGCTAGTTTCTTAATACACTTGCTTAAATGATGTTGATTATCATATGATTAGTTAGTGATTGTGTTAACATGTTTTAATTCAATTTCAAGTTGATTCTAAGATCCAGTTGTGCTAAAGTTTCATAGTGACATTTGTTAATCAATGTTAGGAATTAGAAAATTCCATAGTGAAGAGTCGGTCACCCCAAATGTTGTCTAGCTTAAGTTAGCTCGTAGACTTGTTATTAGTTACGATATTTATTAGTTTATTTATTAGTTTGTAGCGTAGTATAGCTTAGTGCAATACCGTGGAGGAAGGACGGGTCTTTACCCACTGTATCCCTAATCCACAGGCCGATAGGAGGTCGTTGAGTCTGTAAGTATAAATACCCCTTCCATCCATGGAAGGGGTGGTGCTTTTCAATCTAATATTCAACATTTGTGAAGTAACTCTCTACCAAGAAAACACCCAACTCTCTAACTTTCTCTCTCTAATGGCTAACATGTATTTTGATCTCCCTAGACCACCCGAATCATCAAACACAATAAAAATAAAGATCCTACAATTGGTATCAAGAGACAAGGTTTATTGTGTTATCTTTGATTTGTGTGGTCCGGTTGTTGTTTGTGGTTTTGGTTCACGTTCTTTACTGGTTTTGTACTCTTATGGTTGGAAAATGTGTTAAGCAATTTATTCACGTTTAATGGTTATTTGGTCTTATTTGGTTGGAAAATGCTTATACAGGTTATACTTATTGGTCAAAATTTATAAAATTGTCAATCGCTTTTGCTAATATCTGCTTTTGCGTCCTTTGAACATACAGTTCTTTCATGACAATTTTTTGTACCAATGTTTATCTGTAACATATTCGTGGGCAAACCGGTCGATTCACTCGTGGTCAAACTGGTTGTTACAATGGTCAAAATGGGTAAAAATTCATCTTTTATGCAGTTTTTCTGGGTTCGTTATGAATATGGTCGGAATCTTGGTCGGAAAAGACGCCGGAAAACCCATAAATCTTGCTAGCGACTTGTGGTCATTCTTCCTAGCGACTTGTCCTAATATCTGTCCAGATGCAATGTATTCTATGTAGCGACTTGTCACTATATTGATAGCGACTTATGTCAAGAAAAGTTGGCGACTTGGTTATCTCGTTGACTTTCTTGAAAGTCAATAGCGAGTTATTTATTAAGATAAGTAGCGACTTAGTACGGAAAATGACCTAGCGACTTGATTTTGAGCATAGCGAGTTGTGTAACAAGCTTAGCGACTTAACTATTGATTATTGAGTCAATAGCAATTTGTATTGAAAATGGTTAGCAACTTGACTCTTTTGACCTAGCGACTTAGACCTTGCAACCTTGGCCTAGCGACTTAGGCTTTGCAAGTCGACAGAAATGATGAATGAGAAAGACGTGTCCACGACCACAAAACAAATGTCAAACAACATCACGACCTCAAGTCCATAAACCATCATCAGTCCATAAAAACCAACCCAAAAACATCTAAACTCAAATCATCATGCTCTTATACATCATTCGAATCAATGCTAAACTAAACTACGTCAAGACTCATGATCTCAGTCTCGCCTTTCTCGTGGGTTAATGATTTACTACGACCTTTTCAGATCCATACCACCAAAAGGGTTTGTCATCATAGATCAAAATATTGTGATCATGTCCGAAACTTAAAGAGAGCAAGATTATAACAATAATGTTATTCCTTTCTCTTGTTTCGTTCAAATGGGTTCTCAAGTATATAAACCATTCAAGACTTATGATTCTTATCATGTTGCAAGCTTTGATCTCAGCCTTGTACCTTATGTGAATGGTTCTTCAAACACATAGATCTCAAATGATCTATACACATAAGTACATATGCCTCATAGATCTATTTAGGTGCTTTACTCCTTTTTAAATATCCGAATCATAAAGATTAACAAGTAACATGAATGCTAAATGTTTTTTCTTGATTCGTTTGACTTGACACACATTAGACTCTGCAAAAGAAGAATGGATTTAAATCCTACCTTGTCCCTTTGGAAAGATCACGATGCCAGCCATCCCTGTGGCTTAACTCGCTGAAGCCAAGGACCTTTAACTTCGAGCCATCCCTGTGGCTAGGTCCTTGATTAGAGTTAGTGTTGCACATGAGACCTTATGATTTAATGCTTGAGGAAGATGGCTATGTGATATAATGTTTGAGATGTGTTTGTTGGCTGATTTGGATTAATAAGATTCGTATGTTATTCCTCAGTTCTTGTTAGATAATTATTGTGGCTGGAGGATTGTTAGAGGAGTATGATTAGGGTTTGAGATGTGATATGAACTGATAAGGGGGTGGATGGTTTGAGAAAGTTTAGGGGAGAGGCGTTTGTTTTGATGAGAAATATTAGGGCAAAGTGTTTGAAGTGGGTGTTTTATATTCACCCGTATATTAGGGTTGAATTCATCCTAGAACTGATATCTCTACAATGGGCCGACCAGGTTGTTATTTTCGTGGGCCTACACATTTGTCCACTAAATTTGCATTGGATGGTTTGAGTGGGATGATAAAATGGATCGGATTTTACCCTCGTGGGCTTTCAAACAATATACGCTACTCGTGTTTGAGCATTGAGTCATTTTAGAGACTAACATATGACAATCCTTGAAAAGGATATGAAACAATCCCAGAATACAACCTCTACATGAAGGTGCTGGTGGTCGGATTAAATTGTCACGATGTATTCGCAATCACGACTTGGTATTTTAAATCTTGTGTGGTACAACCGTGCTCTTTCAAAGCCATTGTAGTGTGCTAATCAATTGGGCCAACGATAATTATGGACTAATGGGCGTCTCATGAATTGGATTGTTAAGTGACTTGGACAATATGAGATTTTTTATACATTGTAATGATAAGATTTGTGTCCTCCGAGTTATGATTTGATGATATGAGATTGGATGATGAGATTCGATGGGTTATGAGGTCTGATTCTTTGGGCTACACATTCTCACTTAGTATATTGTGTTATGGCTTGAATTGATGATTATACAACGTTGACTACGGGGTTGTTTGTACGGTATTTCTTATTTGACTGTGGAGTGAAGTTTTACAGACGCGTTTACTTATTTCGTCTTCTTTCTTTCTACCTTTCCGCGAAGATGACTTGTTTGGGCGTCTATTGAGGGTGATGAAGACTTGGATATTTAATTACGGTTGTGATTCTTTCTCGTTTAACCCACAACGTAACTATCACTTCGGTGTCTCACTCAGTTGAGAATGTCAAGAGGTTTTGTACATTGGGTACACCGTTTCTTTTTTCACGTGAATTAGTACAAGTTTAAGTAACAAATCTGGGGAATTCTACTTCATGATCAAGTTTGACATATCGGGTTTACTTCACCAATTGGTCACAAAGAACAAATAAGTAAGCATGAATGATGTGTTTACCAAAGTGTTTATTGGATGGTTGATGATGTTATTGATGTTGGTGTTTGAACTATTGATGAACCGCGCATGTTCCCCTAAACGATTACTCACCGAAACCAAAGTTGTCATAACACGTTCAAGTCGACATTGTTTACGGTTTTGTCTTGATTTTGTAAAATCCCGCGAAGAACCTATTTCTCGATTTAAATCATAGACTTGTAAAATCCGTAACAATGGAAACATCCCGTAATCGTAAAGTGCATCTCCGGATCTATCTTACGGTTTATTCTTGGTTTTGTAAAATCCCGAAGAATCTATTTCTCGGTTTAAACCATGGAATTGTAAAATCCGTGATGATGGAACCATCCCGAGTAATGGATAATGTATTTCGGGATCTTTTCGATCTTTGGTGCTACGGTTTACGCTTCAAGGAAGGGATAAAAGGATGTACTTCATGAATTGGGTGATTGTTTGGATTGTCTTCATGGCGGTTTGGTTATTACATGGTTTTACGGGTTATGTGCTTTTAACCATGGTCGGGATGAAACCATTATCGAGTTCACTTAAAACGTTAAAGGAGGCTAGACTTGAGCGATTATCTAGAAGATGTGACAACGGGTTAATTCACTATTATTTATTTGAGGTTGAAGTAAAATATCACGGGCGAGTGTACTTAGTATCCGAAGGTATCGGGATGGATGGATGAAGATTCTTCAGGATCCTTGTTCGAACTTATTTTCAAAAACGAAGACTTGGAAATCTAGTTATTGTTGAGTGACTTTTACCTTTTCATTACCACTTGGGGAATTGGGCTCTTATCACCTCAAAATAACTATCACTTTAAGGAGTTACGTTGTAGTGCTCGGTGTCACATTCAATTGTGGATTTTCAAGAGGTAATGTACGTCTATTACTTGATGGTTGGTTGGTTGAAGAGTATAGAGTACTTAAGAGATTCAATGGAGCATGAATTCTCAAGACCGCTCTTTGTTACATATGTGCAAGTTTAAGTCACGAGTTCGGGTTAGTTTACTTGTGGTCAAATTTATCATATTGGGTTTTCTTCATCACCGTCACGACAAATAGCCTACTGAATGATAATGGGGTTGATTACATGTTTTGCCAAAAGAGATGTTGAAAAGAGAGAGATTATGACGTCTGTTCACATCAGTTCAGGCCTCGTACTCCAAAGAAAAGAAAAGTGTACGTTTCAGTGCGCTTTATCTTTGAAAGAAGAGAAATCTTCTTATGACGTTTGAACACAACAGTTCATGCCTCGTTCCTCAAAGAAAAGAAAAGTGTACGTGTCAGTGCGCTTTATCTTCTGAAGAAGAGAAATCTTCTCTATTATGACCATTCTCATCAACATGCTTCATACTTTTTCCATGCGCTTAAGTCATCAAGTGAACCGGGCTATCACTGATTGTTTTCTCATTCCACTTGCTCGATTATAATGAAGATGGCGACATCATGTGCTTATTTTGCGGGAGAGAAGTGTGAATAGAACATTCGGATGATTTTCACTTACTTAGTCAAGAATGGCATCTCCGTATGCAATTCTTGAGGGGGAGAAGAAGTGTGATAATTGTACATGGTTGATTGACTTATGAGAATATATGGTCATACGGCTCCTAACTCATGTAAGAATCGAGCTTCTTCTTATCGGATCATCTTTACATGGAGTTTCTTCTAAGAGCCGTTGGTTGACATCTTCACTCGGATTGATGAGTTTATCGACAAAGTGCTTCCGGTTAATGCTTCACGTATACATCAACATGATGATTCCGAACAATCTCTCTGTTCTTGTTTGATGTGATTGGTAGTTTGGTGTTACCATCTTGTGTGTTCGTTATGGCCCGATTGTTGATTTCCTTGAGGAACATCTTTCGTTCTTGTTTGATTGGGAGGATTTTAGTTAAGGGATTTGCAAGATGTAAGTTGATTGGGATGCTTTTTGGTGATGTTCTTGTTTTTGGTGAGTTAAAGATGTTAACTTTCTATTCCCCAACCGGACAATCATGAAGAAGGTCGAGTCTGCGATCATTCTACATTTCTGCTACATGTTAGAAGACTAAAGACGAGTTGCAATTAACGATCTAAAGACTTCTTCTTAATCTGGGTCATTTATCAAACAGATTGTCGGTTTAGGGAGAGCACTAATTGGGGAGAGTGAAATGTCCGATTTAATCCCCAATTAGACTTGCTCACATTCTTTGACAAGTTGATTCTCACAAAGACTTCAAGCGTTCTTCTCAAAAGATTTCTAGTATTTGGGCTTATAATATGTTGTTGATTCGAAGTGTCAAAACCAAGAAGGGGAAGGAGACAAGCATCTAAACGCGAGTAAACTTGATGAACTTAATTCTTCTAAGTGATTGAAGATATCCCGGGAAGACAAATGTTATTACCGCAGAGAAACTCAAGGTTTGACTCATGGCGAGTAAACTTGATGAACTTAACTCTTCAAAGTGATTGAAGATATCCCGGGAAAACAAATGTCATGACCGCAGAGAAACTCAAGGTTTTACTCATCAAGGCGTTTAGTGTTCTTATTCCAACTACGTGGGGGAAGAGATGTAAGAGTTAGTTTCTGATGATGAAAGAGGTTCACAAGTGTGGGTGATTTCGATGTTATCGCAATCATCAGGGGAGAGAGAATTGTGTACATTGGGGATGCTCAGCTGTTTTACCTAAGGGCTTAATCTGTGATTCAGAGATATAATCACTTATTCCGGTGTTGACATCCGCAGAGATTGTCACCCGCAGATAATCGGTGATTCGGCCGCTTCTTCAATGTTATCGGTTATTCTCTCTTTGGGCATTCGGTACTTCGGTTCTTGAGCTTCATACACTTTCTTGGAGGAGAGAAAAGTATACATCGGGGTTATTCTTTGGCTATTGGACTTAATCTGCTACTTGATGGTATAAGTTTCTTTGTCTTGGTATGTGTATTCGGGTTCGTGAGCTCTAGTCTAAGAGACCGATCGCATCAATTCATCTACTTGGGGAAGTGTTCTCTTGACAACTCGTTGGGGATGCATTGCTTCGACTTGATGGTAATGAAATTTGAGAAGAGTTATTTATGTGTGGGATGATACATTGTTGTTCTTGTTGATGATATAACCTCGAACGAAGAATCACGGTGATTATTCTTGAAAGGAGCAGTGGATTTATGATAATGGTGTGCTTCTTTGTGCACTGGCTAAGACAAGCTTGAAATAGAGCTTTGAATCTTTCACTAAAGGATTTTCGGTTTGGGGAAGTCGCCAAAGTCTCACTTTCGGATGGTTCAATTTCTTTCTTCGATTCAAGAGCCTCGGAAGCTTTGGTGGTGAATGTTTAAGAGTTGATGACTTCTATCTTCTACGACGTCTTTTCGACATCCTTATCTCGGTACTCGTATCATCATCTTCTTTAACTATATCATCTTCTCTATCTTTGTATATATTTATCATAAAACAAAATACAAAAATATAAAACCAACAAAAGAAAATAGAAAAATATAAAACTTTCAAAACCATAAAAATCGAAAAATTTCAAAATACCAAAATATGTTTTCTCATGACATGTCTTCGGTATCGATAACATCTACGGTCTTAGAAATGTCATTCAATAATGGCACGGGACTTTAGATGAAGTTCGAGCGGGAGGTGTAAATATTCTTTTCAAAACATGTCTCAAACAATGGCTTCTGATTATTTCAGATCGTAACCGGGCTTCAAAATTGGCTTACGATTACCTCGATCGTAACCCGTTCTTCAAAATTATGGCTTGCTATTATTTCGATAGCAACCCGCTTTTAAAAAAAGAAAGTGCTACGCTTAAACTATTTTCAAAATATTTCGTGCACTTATCCTAAAAACAAAACAAGGAAAGTATGTCGAAGGATCATTGCTCCTACACAAATATTTTTCCGTCTAAAATTCTTGAAAAAATATTTGTTGTATTTCAAAATTGTGGTAAAATGAGTTGCTTTAAAACAATCGATTCGTAGTTTTTTGTGAAAATTGAAAACTCAATCAATGACTTCAACGCTTTTAATCTTTTCGAAAATGAGTCTTTGATTGAGGGGAGAATGTTTTCAAATCTATATCATCTAACGAGCTTTCTTAATTATCCTCGTGCTTAATTAAAATGATATTTGCACTCGTCAAGGACTAGGAATTTAGGATATGATTGTTAGGTTTAGATGATTAGAGTTTGATTAACACATAAACCCCATGCCTTATATGAACTGATTGATATGTTGAATTGACTTGAATTAGTCGATTGTTATTTGGGTGATGTCGACCACCATATATCTGTAAGTGTGTTCACTAACGTATGCAGGTATATTGGTATAAAAGAATGTTCCCGATCCGGATCCCACAATTGAAGATGATTGGATGCCGAAAGGAAAGGGTAACTATTTCTTGCGTTGACAAATGAAGAAACGGAGCTTAATTGGACTTCTATGGAGAGTTGGCATAAATGCAACGTAAGAGGTCTCACTGCATCAGCAGATGGTTTTCTTCTAAGTGATTGAAGAAACGGAGCTTAATTTGACCTCAGTTGGCATTCAAAATGCAACGTAAGAAGAAGTCTCACTGCATCTGCAGACGGTTTTTCTTCCAAACCCTACAGCAACAACAACAAAAGCGGTTCAACCACCTAACGAATCTTTGTGCAGGATACCATTTTTAAACAATTTTTGAATAAATTTGTATAAAATTGTTTTGAAAATGGAAAAATGTTGTTTTGAAAATATATTGGACTAAATTTTGAAAATCACCGGACTTCATTTTATCAAAACTTAAGTCACTCAATTATCGACTTCGGTCATGGATTGAGGGGGAGAGTGATTTAAAATAAAATATTTTCAAACGATATTTCTTCACAAAAGTTCCGCTTTGTACAATATAAGTGGTGATCTAAAGATTTAATGTTATGTCATGGTATGATTTTTCTTTAGAATCAAGGTCTTTCAAAATGAAATTTTTTCTTTCTTGTTTGATTGTGAAATTGTTTTATTTTACTAAAAGATCTCTTAAAACTATCATACCGACACTAACAATCTTTAATGTCTTAAATTGGTCCTTTTTTGTCATTTTCAAATTAAATCTTGCCACGTCTTTCCCTAACTCTTTTAAATGATTTAAATCAATTGGGATCACAAATCTCAAATGGTTTGAAATTTTTGATCGGGTGAGAGATCGTGATTTAAATCTCATATCTGTTTTAATGGAATTGGTTTTAGTCCTTTATAGGCACTCCTGCCTCCATGTGCCAAACGATTTCAAATATACAATGCACATGTTGAGGAGGAGCATTTATCCAAAAACAAGATGAGTATTTAAAGCTGGCCACATTTTCTCCTATGTTTTCTAAACCTAATTAAATCACTTGGGATCCAAAATCTTAAAGGGTTTGATATTTTTGATCGGGGGAGAATTTGTGATTTAATAATGAAATTTGATAAAAGGTGATCGTTTTGATTTAATTGTGCACGCTGCTCTCTCGTATGTGCTAAACGCTTTCGATCTCGAAGCATATATTGAGGGGGAGCATTTTAAAGAAAATAAACTATCGAGGTACAAAAGCTTTTATGTTTTAACATAATGTACCTTGATTGAGTTTTCAAATGGTTTTCTTAATGGATTTTGTGATCGTGAATGTGCTTCAAAAGAACTATTGCCTCTATGTGATAAAAATGATTTCAAATATCCTATGCACATATTGAGGGGGAGAATTTTACCATGAAAATCAAATGGCTTTTTCGTATGAAAATTGTGATCAAAGAAAATATTTCAAAGTCCTCTTGCCTCCTTGTGCTAAACAATTTCTAAATCATATGCACATGTTGAAGGGGAGGTTTTCTAAATGATCAAAACTATTAGGGTACAAAATGCTTTGATCTCGTATCACAAGTACCTTGATTGTTTTTCCAAATGATTTTTCAATTGGTTTCAAGGAAGAATGAACTGTACCAAAAGACCAACCATTTTACTTTATGCATGGTGTTATAAGGATGGTTAGGTTAGGTATTCATTCCCACGATCCCGCCAGAGCCGGAGGGATCTACCCAGGGATAATCCACTAGATAGTGTAGAGTCTTTAGGTATATTGAAAAAAGGAGAAAATGAGAAATGGGAAGAGTGCGGATGAGATGAGCTAGTCTTGGAATAAACCCAACAAGGTTCTAGTTATGAAGTCTCGGTAAGCATGAAGGGGTTGAAGAATGAAAAGAATTGAATGTAAAAGGGTGAAAAGAAATAGCCTCCATCAATTCAACCTTAGGGCGTAAACCGGTTCAATACATATGCTCTTGGTTGTTACTAAGGTAACATTGGTATTGAAGACAAGACGTCATGGACCCAAAGGACGCACTTCACTAAACTTCCCAAGCCACTCAAGTTCCTCTTAAAGGGCTTGTTTCATTCTCACGGGAACCGACATTATCTATCGACTTTCTCTTAGAGATTGTTGATATTAAAGAAGGAGACCCTCCCTAGTCTCCGCATAGGAACCAAATATGCACGATTGAGTCTAGAGCCAAGAGATCATCCACAATATCTCGTTAGGACACTAAATTCTTGAAGACTTGCTTTTCACACAATGTGGAAAGTAAGTATATATTAAGAGTCCCACGCATTATCCTTGTGGTATTGCGGAACATCCGAGTGATATGCAAACATATTCACAATGAAGATGGAAAGCCTTCGAGCCAACATCAAACAAGCTCTTGGTAGGTGGCATGTGAGATCTATTCTATAGATCAACCATGTGACAACCGGATAGAAACAATGGGAGATTCATTCTTGAATCAACCTTGGTCCAGAATGGAATTGACGAATACTTTTGGAAAAACCGTTCGATGTGCAAATCTTCTTTTCTCTAGCACGTCGAATGTGTACTTATGTTTTCAAAATTCAAAAGTATCTCGATTGGAAAATACTTTTAGAAAAACCGGTCGATGTGCGAATCTCTTCTTTTCACTAGCACGTCGATTGTGTACTATTTTCAAATACAAAAGTGTTTTGATTGAAAATTGATCTTTCTCATAAAACCTTCGTCGTATTGCAAAACTCTTTCTTCAAGCAATACGCAATTGTTTTCAAATCATTTTCATCAATCGGTGAATCTCAATTATTTGGTTCACTCACTCCGTGTTGTCTTCTTTGAGGCGTTCGGTTTGAGAACAGCTAGAACAATTGCGAAACCACGTCAAGGAGATTCTTAGGAATCCTACGATCACAGGCGATATTTGTCTTGATCAACGGGAACCGTGGGCGTGTACCTCAATTCGGTAAAGTGATCAAAGACACTTTCGCGTGTTTTATTGCTAATCTGTTGTTTGCGGTACACAGGACGGTTGCGGTGATCGATCGTAATTGAGGAGTCAATCCAAAGCCGCATGTTCACAAAGAACCACACTTAATTGAAGAAATCATGACCGGTGCATATCTACATAACTCGGTTCGATATTTTTATACTATGCTTACGCTTACTGCCGCAAATATCATGAACCAGTAAGGCTTCCGCTTCTCTGATGGAAAGATGTCATGATTCAAAAGTGTGAGCATGTCGGTCCGAATGTCACAACATCACATGATGGCAACACAATAAAGGGTGATCCAGAGATTTAATGTGGCTGATGATCTCAAAGAAAGCTCGAAGATCATCAAAGATGTGGATCAGTTAAAGGCCTCCACTTAAAGTACAGATCAATGCGGACTTTGAAGAATCGCTACTTAAGCACAAAGATTGCGGAATTGAAGAATTGAAGTCTACGAGCTCAAGAACAAAGTCAAGAATAGAATGCTAGGATTCAAAATGTAAAACATGGGGTGACCTCCCTTAGGGGGAGATTGTTAGGAATTAGAAAATTCCATAGTGAAGAGTCGGTCACCCCAAATGTTGTCTAGCTTAAGTTAGCTCGTAGACTTGTTATTAGTTACGATATTTAGTAGTTTATTTATTAGTTTGTAGCGTAGTATAGCTTAGTGCAACACCGTGGAGGAAGGACGGGTCTTTACCCACTGTATCCCTGATCCACAGGCCGATAGGAGGTCGTTGAGTCTGTAAGTATAAATACCCCTTCCATCCATGGAAGGGGTGGTGCTTTTCAATCTAATATTCAACATTTGTGAAGTAACTCTTTACCAAGAAAACACCCAACTCTCTAACTTTCTCTCTCTAATGGCTAACATGTATTTTGATCTCCCTAGACCACCCGAATCATCAAACACAATAAAAATAAAGATCCTACAATCAAGTTTGGCTAATTGTTAGTAAACGTTGGGGTCGAAAGAACTTATTGTTATTCAACTAGTCATAATCATTTTGTCTATGGATGATTGTTTTTACCCATTATTCTTGATTATACAAAGGAACTAAGGTGTGGTTGTAATAGAAACGCTTTTTGATTATCAAATTGGATTGGTTGGAAACATCTAAATGGTCGTAAGATTAGTTGTTGAGAATCAATTGTAGCCTTTGTCTATGATCGGTTGCCTTTTGTATTGACCATTTCTTAAGCAATTTGATGAACAAGTGGATGTTTTTGTGTTTAAGTTTATGTATGTAGACTTATGAAACTTGAATTGATCTTGAATTGATTGGCTAGACTTAATGCTTGTTTTTATGAACTAAACTCTTGATCAAAGTTTAACTTGTAAGAACAATAGATTAGTACACCAACTAATTATCATAACCAACATGTTAAGAGGTTAACACAATCACACTAATCTATGATATGAAACTAGTTTAAGCAAGTGTAGTTTTTAATCATCTGAATTTCATTATATCTATTTGCTTTGTTATATGTTTTGGATAGACTCCGTTAATTCAAACTTGTGCTTAGATTCACTCAAATCCCTGCGAACGATCCCGACTTACCTTCATAATCTTGCTATAACGGACGAGTATACTTGCTCGTATGTGTTATTGGTAATATTGGTAATTCACCTTTTATAAATTCTTCATCCTTGAATCGGCTAACACTCATCAACCATTTGATGATCCATCTAGCGAAAACGCTCAAGGAACTTAGTTTTTCTTTCAAAATAGGGTCAATCCTTAGTATTCATGTTTTATCAATGTAATGCAATTTGTTTCATGAAATAAAATATTTAACATTTGATATCTCTACTATATTAGTGTTAGAACTTCTTAGGAAACACTAACCTTGAAATATAATGCCTTATGCAACCCTTGCATACCTTTTTGTAAAGGTTCTGTTTAGCAGAGAGACGGATCCCAAAGTTTGTGCTAGACGGATCCCTAATCTTAGGGAACTGTGGGATCCGGCAAACAGAAATGCAATTGCAATCATTTTATTTCAAAACATGTCTTTAGATCACTTCACACTAAGCTAGACATAGCGTCTTAGGACAAATTAAGTCCTTATCAAGCTGAGTAAAAGTTTCATACTCACGCATAACTCACTTAGGTTACTATCAAAACTATTGTAGATCTATCGTTTCATCCAAAATTCATTACTCTTCCGCTCTTATACTCACACATGATCCCTCACATTTTAATACATCTAGCTTTAGAAGTCTTACAAATTTAGCAAATTGATTGTAGTAATGCTTACCTCAAATAAGGTCAAAATGGATCAAACTTTAGCTTTTCCATCTTAAAGCTTTTTAGGATATCCTCCAAAAGATTACCTTAAGTTACTATCTGATCTATAGGATCATTTAGCTCCATTTGACACTTTCAAATCTTTAGTGTCATCTTTGGTCACTCATTGGTACTCATAAAAGTTCCAATTTCTTCAATAAAAGGCAATCATTAGCTACATCACTCATTGCCCTCAAGCATTTAAGTACCCTTTCATTTAAGACACTTAGATGGACTGAAACACTCAAGAAGGTATAGGCATTAGACCTTACAAACATCATTGTTATCCTTTCTTAGCTGCTGAGAGACGGATTCCTAGGATTAGCCTAGACGGATCCCTCATTGGAGGGAACCGTGGGATCCGTATGACAGAATCATGCAAACTCTAGTTAAAACAATCATTTCAAGCTCATCTTGCTAACTTGAACACTTCATCTCATCTTAATTAAGTTCCTAGATCAGTACAACTCTGAAGTTGACTCTTGTGCATGCTAATTATCACATTCCAAGGAATTTTAGTGGCTTAAGTCTTGAATGCACTTGCCAAATCCCTTGCTTTATAAACCACATTGTTAGGACTCCTAAAGTCATCATCTTCATCCTCATTTTCAGCACTTAGAAACCTTTACAAACCTCTTTGAATCATCTCATCATGAGGAAAGCTCCAAGTTTTAACTCATCCACCAAAGGACCACCCAAGAAAATTGCTCGTGTTGTACACGAAATTTCTTCAACCGAATCATCTCCGGTTAAATCCACAAATCCTAGGATTTCTCCTCCACTAACTCAACCAATCAAACCAATCCCTAAAAAGATAGTTCCTACAAAACTACCAATGCCAAACACCACCATACCTCATAAACCAAACAATCCTATTTCAACTAAACCATCACCATTGGTACCTAGAGCCCTATCATTCACCACTCCACTTTCATCACCACACCTCTACAATCTAGAGGACTTGCCTCCTAGGCCATCTCATCCTCCACCACCGACAACATTCTCCTCATTAGGAGGAATAATGGAACAAAATGAAGGTGTTGAGTCAACATTAGCTCCGGCTTCCTTCTCTCTGTCACCATCAAACTATCCCATTTGGATTATGAGAAATCATCAAAGTCAACCACCCGACCACATGGAAGTTGACACCTCTCTACCACCACCATCATTCTTGGTCGAGCCATCTTCGAATGCGCCTCCACCATTCCCTCCCACGTTTGAGGCTCCTCAACCCGCTTCACTAGATCCTTCACATCATGTTAGGATTTAGTAAATCCAGTTATTAAAGAGTCGGTCACCTCAAGTATATGTAATCGTTAGAAAGCTCGTAGTCGTAGATTAGTTAATGTTTAGTAGTATTTAGTTAAGTAACACCGTGGAGGACGGACGGGTCTTTACCCACTGTATGCCTGACCCACAGCCCGTAGGTGGCGATTTATGTAAGAACTATAAATACTCTCTACCTCCCAAGGTAGAGAGTTGGAGCTCATAATAAGATTTTTCTTTCTCTCACTAAAGTTCCCAACCTCTAACTTTCTCTCTCTAAAACATCATTTGTACGCCTCTTGTGTTTATGGTTTGATGTGTTTGTGAAATCCAATATGTTACAAATGGTATCAAGAGCCATGGTTTGATCATCTATCTTACATATACTTGGATTTCTAGTGGTTTTAGATGGTTTTGAGTTTGAAAAGTTTAGTGGTTTTGCATCATTTGGATCATTTCTTGTGTTAAAGTTTGAATTTTGGGTGTACTTTTGTATTAAGAATCATTGCAAGTGCTTGGGTTTTGATTTGGTAAGCTTGAATCACCGTGGTTGAGCTTGTTTTGGATTGAAAAGTGTGTTTTGAAGTTTTTCTTGCTAGCGACTTGGTTCTCGTAGTATTTTTCATCATAGCGACTTGCTTGATAAAAGTTAGCGAGTTACGTTGTTAGTTGTTAGCGACTTGAGCCTAGCGACTTGTCTATTGTGACAAGCCGACAAATAGTACAAGTCATTGGATTCTCCACTACGGCTAGCGACTTGGTGAGGTTAGCGACTTGCTTCAAAAATTGTTAGCGAGTTGTAGTGTAAATTGTTAGCGACTTGATACTAGCGACTTAGATCTTAGCGAGTTGTTCTTTAGCAACTTAACTGTGTCTAGCGACTTGGTGCTTAGCGACTTGGTGTTAGCGACTTGGACCTTAGCGAGTTGCTCTTTAGCGACTTGACTGTGTAGCGACTTGGTGCACTAGCGACTTGTGTCTTAGCGACTTGGTTCAAGAATTCGTAGCGACTTGGTTGATTTTTGTTAGTAATACGGTTTTCTCTTGATTTAGTAAAATCCCGTGAAAGAATCTATTTCCCGGTTAAATCATAGAGTTATAAAATCCCGTGTAATCTGTTAACATGTCTACCAACGTTCCTACAATCGTCTCCACTGTTGCTAAGGATGTTCAAGCAGCTGGTTCAGATACTCGTCCACCTATGATTGACAGAACTGACTACGACTCTTCGGCTCAACAAAGGAAAATGGGGTCAACATTCTCAAATCCATTGATGAAGGACCTTATCAGATTGAGACTACAAGAGACTTAATTGATACAGCTGCAGATGGAACAATGATCTATGGATTAGACAGGACAAGACGTATGATGAGCTCAATGATAAGGAGAAAAGAGATTCGATGTCGACATCGTGGCTTTAACATTATACTTGAGTTCTTCCAAAAGATATCTACAAGCTTATCAATCACAACACTGAAGCCAAGGTCGTTTGGGATAATGTCAAGATGCTTCTCTCGTGTTCGAATTAACAAAGGAAGACAGAGAATCACAACTGTATGATGAGTTTGAGCACTTCAAGATGAAACCAGATGAGAGTGTCTATGAGTACTACGTGAGATTCCATAAGCTTGTGAATGACATGAGGAACATCAAATGACCATGCCAAACATTCATTGAACTCAAAGTTTGTGAACAACATGAATCCCGAATGGCACAAATTTGTCACCACTGTGAAGCTAACCAAAGGATTGAAGAATACAAACTATGAGCAACTGTATGCCTTTCTTCTTCAGAATGAGAGACATGCGATGTTTGAAAAAAGGATTCTTGAACAGTTCAAAACCAACCAGGGAGAAACAAGTTCATCAAATGACTCTACAGCTTTCTACACCAATGTTGGAATTACCACCAAAGCTTCTCAAGTCATACCCACGGGTAACGAAAATCACAAACTCATTCCCGATCCAAGTTTCAAGCAACCTGATGCCAATGCAGTCATGGAACACTTTATCAATCAACTGGCTCTTATGGTTAAACAAAACTTAACCTTCACTCCACATACTAACCGTCTTCACACTAACAATGAAATCAAGACTGCATCCAATCTACACAATCATGCTTTGGTCAGAGATGGAAAGGTTACGGTGCAACCAGCTCAAGGAAGACAATATGAACAAAGAAGAGGTGGAGTAGGAGGAGGGTATGTGGCAAATCAGAAAAGGAATGGTAATCAGGAACAAGCAATGCCAATTAAGTGCTACAACTGTGGTGGTGATGGACACATAGCAAAGAACTGCACTTCTTCAAAACGCCCTCAAAATGCAGAGTAGTTCAAAGACAAGATGTTACTTGTGCAAGCTCGGGATAATGGAGCTGTGTTGAATGAAGAGGAGCTGTTGTTTCTTCTTGAGGGCAATGCCAAGACATATGATCCGGATGTGGATGAGCAACCAATTCGGGATATATGTCATAATCATTAGAATGCCTTTCAAGTTGCGGATCGTGATGCATACGACTGACGCGTCGATGATGAACCTCTCGCATGACAATCTTCATGGCAAGCATTTCTCCAATGGTCTCTCCAAAGGTCTCATCATCACGACCACTGGTCCATCCAAAGAATCAATCATCTCGAGGTATTAAAACTATACGATGATGTTGATGAGCAAAAGATACATGACAAAGTACAATCGATTGAAACTTTTGAGTCGATATTGAAAATATGGGTAATATCAATGTTGTCTCATATGATCAATATGTGAAACAAAGTGAAAGTGAGACTGTACCAAGTGATGCATCTTCTGCAGTCAATGATGACTATGTTTTGATGAATACACCGCATGTGCCCCGATGATTCTGTTATCTCGAATCAATGCCTATAACGAACAAGTAGCTATTTATGAACAACGTGCTAAGTTTGAGTTAACCACCCATGAGCGTGAAATGGATGACCAAATGCGCACAACTATTAGAAAAGCAAGTTTAGAGAAGAAGTATTAAAACAAGAGTTAAAATCCTTACAAGAAAAGCTTTCTAAAGCGCTAAGCAAAAACAAGAACTTCAAGAAAATGTTAAAATGCTTAAGCAAGAATTCAGTGCTAAGGAATCAAAACTTTTGAATGATTTTTCTAATCTAAAACCTTGAAAAACAAGCTTGAAAATAAGTTGTACGTATAAGGAACACCATTCGATTGCTCACATGATCACTAAGCATAGAGTTCTCATCGATAAGCATAGTATCCCATTATAAAGGAATCTAATCTCGAGTATGGTAAGATAGCAAAAGTCGCTCAAAATATAATCTATGATGGCAATGAAATTCTTAAACCTAGATGAAACCTAGTTGCATTGAGTGCAATCGAGGAAGATAGAAAACTAGATGATGCATCTAGGAGAAAATGAATAAGAAGCTTAACGATCCCGCTGTAAAGAGAATAACATAACGATCAAACCTCATGATTACACTAAGGAAAACTGGATATCCTTGAACATATTTAAGCCTCGAACTCAATTAACCCTGCAATGTTTTTTGGAAGAAAGATATGGATAAGCTAAAAGTTAATGTACTTGTTGAAACAAACACTCCCTTAGGAAAATGCTGCAGCCATCGTGTATCCTCCAAATACACCAATGCATCTAGTCCCTAGATCTATTGCCACTAATAGCAAGACCTTAATCAAGCATGTATGTTGTTTATCACCGTTTGTTGATTTTGAGAAAACTTGTAAGAAGAGAATCACACCTATAGGGATAACCGGGGGAAAGGGTTTTGAGCAAACAAAAGAATGTTATTTAACTGAGGTCATGCCTTTCTTCAAACAATTAAAAGGTCAATTTGAGAGTCTTAAAAAAGGGATAAATTCAGATATTAAAGAAATGGAAAAGGAATTTGATGCAATGATAGTTGAAGTCAATGATTATGAACAGGAACTCAAATATAATAAAGTTGAAAGGAAGAACTTACACATCTTAAATGAGAATTTGATTTCGAGTTGTGTTGCTCAAGATGTGTTTTATCTCGTTACTAAGCACTCTATTATCGCTTCTCGATTTCATGAATTATCTATTGCATTGAAAGTTTCCCATGATCGTGTCATTGAGCTTGAAAACAAAACTCGTAACTAAGTGAGAAAATTGATCGGGATGATCACGATAATTTGGTAAAACATCTTTCTAAACTAGAAGTTGAACATTTTGATTTACAACTAAAATATCAACATCTTAAAGAAAATGTCAAAACCTCAAATATCAAGACATCCTCGGATGTTCCGAGTTTGATGCGTTTTTCGGATAAACAAACGTGACGAACAGATTCAAGCTCATTGTAACACGATCGAAAGTTAAAAGCCCAAATCTCTCAATTAAAGGGTGAAAAGAACAATGTGACTGCTCCCAAATGCCTCCTCCTTTAGATTCTCAAGATTCTCAAACTTTTCATCTTCAAAACTTAGTTAATGTTACAAAAGAAAATGAGAGTTTTCTAGAAGAAAATGAAAAAGTTAAACGACACTTTAAAGAGTTATATGATTCAATGAAAGTCACTCGTGACAAAAACAACAAAAAAATAATTTGTGATTTAAATTGGATTTAAACTGATGATTCGATAAATGTTTTCACAAGTGTTTTGCAAGCTTTCCTCCCCACATGTGCCAAACGATTTCAAATTTACCATGCACATGTTGAGGGGGATCATCTTTTAAAACCACAAAGAATTGAAATGTGATTGATTTGTCTCCAAGTGCAGGTTCCTTCTAATATGTGCAAAACTCTTTGAAACCTCGAGGCACATATTAAGGGGGAGCAAACTTATGAAAACCTCATCCTTCCTCAATATGCTTTATCTACTTGATTTGATCAGGGAAGTGATGTTGATATCTTTTAGAAAATGGTAATCTAAGAAGTTAATTCTTCCTCTTGCCTCCGTGTGCTAAAACGATTTCTACTACATGATGCACATGTTAAGGGGGAGCTCTTTTTCTAAAAATATCAAAAATAATTCAGGTACAAAATGCTTTGATAATATATCACAAGTATCCGGATTGATTTTCAAATGGTTTACAATTGGTTCCAATGGCGGATGAACAATACCAAATAGACCGACCAAATTTATCAGTATGTATGGTGTTATAAGGATGGTTAGGTTAGGTATTCGTTCCCATGATCCGCCGAATCGGAGGGATCTACCGAGGACAATCCACTAGATAGTGTAGTGTCCTTAGGTTCGATGAAAAAGGAGAAAAGTGAGATATGGGAAGAGTGCGGACTGAGATAAAGCTAGAACTGGAATAAACCCAACAAGGTTCTAGTAATGAAGTCTCGGTAAGCACTAAAGGGGTTGAAGAATGAAAAAGAATTGAAAGTGAAAAAGGTGAAAATAAATAGCCCTCAATTTATTCAACCTTAGGGCAGAAACCGGTTCAATTCAATGCTACTGGTGGTTACCAAGGTAACATCGGTATTGAAGACAAGACGTCATGGACCCAGTGACGCATTGCACTACAACTTCCCAAGCTACTCAAGTTCCTCTTAAAAGGGCTTGTTTCATTCTCACGGGGAACCGACATTATCTATCGACTTTCTCTTAGAGTTTGTTGATATTGAAGAAGGAGACCCTCTCCTAGTCTCCGCATAGGAACCAAATATGCACAATTGAGTCTAGAGCCACGAGATCATCTATAAATCTCATTAGGATACGTTTATGAAGACTCTCTGTTTCACACAATGTGGAAAGAGATTATATCTTATGAGTCCTACGATTATCCTTGTGGTATTGCGGAACATCCGAGTGATATGCAAACATATTCACAATGAAGATGGAAAGCCTTACGGAGCCAACATCAAACAAGCTCACGGTGGGTGGCATGTGAGATCTATCCAATAGATCAACCATGTGACAATTGAACATAAACAATTGGGCGATTCAATCTTTGAATCAATCCAGTTCGAGTAATGGATTGACGGATACCTTTGAAAACCGGTCGTTGTGCTTAAAATTCTTTTCCTTAGCACATCGACTATGAACTAATATTTCAAAATAAAAGTTATTAATGATTGATAAATTGATTTTCTTTAAAACATTCATTTGTATTGCAAAAACAATTTCTATTGAGCGATACACGATTGCTTTTCAAATCTCTTCTTATCAATCGGTGAATCTCAATTATTGGTTCACTCACTCCGTGTTGTCTTCTTTGAGACGTTCGGTTTGAGAACGACTAGAACATTGCGAAACCTGTCAAGGAAATTCTTGAATTATACCGATCACGGAAGTACTTGTCTCGATCAACGGGAACCGTGGGCCGTGTACCTCAATTCAACGAAGTGATCAAAGACACTTTCGTGCGCTTTATTGCTAATCGTGTATGCGTGTACGCCCGACGTTTGGTGATCGTAATGAAGCGGTCAATCCATAGCCGCATGCTCACACAACACATTCATTTATAAAGAAATCATGATTAGTGCATCAATGACTCGATATTTTCACTCCATGCTTCGCTTTCTGCCGCCAATATCATGAATCAACGAAGCTTCCGCTACTCTGATGAGAATATATCATGATCCAGAATGTGAGCATGTCGGTCCAAATGTCACAACATCACATAATACCAACACCACAATGGAAGAGTCAGAGATTTATGTTTGATGATGATCTCAAAGCTGGCTCAAAACTCATTATCACGTGGATTAGTTAAAGACCTCCACACTGATTATCCAAACATGCAATAATGAAGAATCAATGACTACGAGCTACAGAGCAAAGAACATTAACAAGAAACTAAGAAAAATCTAATTGTAATATCTGTTTGTATTCTATATATTTTTGAGGTGACCTCCTTGGGGAGATTGTTAGGATTTAGTAAATCCAGGTTATTAAAGAGTCGGTCACCTCAAGTATATGTAATTGTTAGAAAGCTCGTAGTCGTAGACTAGTTAATGTTTAGTAGTATTTAGTTAAGTAACACCGTGGAGGACGGACGGTCTTTACTCACCGTATGCGGATCCACACCCGTAGGTGGCGATTTATGTAAGAACTATAAATACTCTCTACCTCCCAAGGTAGAGAGTTGGAGCTCATAATAAGATTTTTCTTTCTCTCACTAAAGTTCCCAACCTCTAACTTTCTCTCTCTAAAACATCATTTATACGCCTCTTGTTTTTATGGTTTGATGTGTTTGTAAAATCCAATATGTTACACATCAAGCAATTTCCTTTCTTCCATCATCATTATCTAGCCATGACAAAGATTGTTATCATTGTCAACATGTTGAAAGTTTGATACATGAAGTACGGGAAGATCAACGTTTCATGTTTTATCACCTCCTTGAACGTTTCGACGAGATTAAACCTAAACAAACTTGAGCTAGAAGATTCTAGTGGTGTCCTAGTATCAAGCGTGACTTAGATAGTCTAGTAACTCAAAGTCATGTATCGTTCATTTTCTTAGTTCTTAGAGTCATGTATATCATATCTCTAGTTTTATTAAATGAAATTACATGATACTTGCTATATTACTGAGTATATGATTATTGGTCTAATACATATCTCATTTTGATGCCAACATACCTTTTGGTACATCACACTTTCTGTATTTTAGTTACAGATAGACGGATCCCTACATTTTTCCTAGACGGATCCCTCCAAAGAAGGAACCTTGGGAACAATGCAACAGAAGACTAGCTTTCTACTAACTCGAGTCTTATTTGCAGGAAATTATGCATTATATACTTGTCTTCTAACCTTTGTTTTGTAGATTTTCAATTTACACGTGAAGACTTTGACTCCTTAAGCTAGGGGGAGCTTTGTGTCAAAGCATTACATTGCAAGATCACTTGCAATATTAGGATTACATTTCATGACGTCCCTTTGCAAAGTTGCAATCATCAAGGGGGAGCATTATCGTCACTAAGACGAAACCATTTGCAAACATAGTTGCAATGCATTAGCTTAGTAGCTTTTATTTACTTGACGCCCTCACAAAGGGATGGACTCGTCAAGGGGGAGTTAAGACGAGAACTCTTCCCGTCACTTGCTCTCTATATTTTTTTTCACATGTTTTTCTTAAAACAATATGTTAGTTCCTTTCCAAAGCTCTTTTTGTTTCGACAAAAAGGGGGAGAAGAAAGTAAAAACTACAAATTCAAGCTTTTACGAATTTTAGTTCTTTTCCTTAAAATAATTTTATGTTTTGTCATCAACAAAAAGGGGGAGATTGTTAATACAAATAAGCCGTAAAAACGTTTATTTATATTCTACGATCTTCTAATGTTTTGTCGATAACAAACGTAAAATTATTTTAACGAAACGAATAAAATACGTAAATGGTTTGAGTCAATAGTTTTCTAACACACTTACGTTTTCACATAAAACACTAAAACAAGTATAAGTGATTTTATGATTTAGTAATACATATGTACAACAACTAGTGTTTACATATTGGGCAAATATACACATAACTAGTATGTATTATAATGGGTAATATAAATGGGTAGAAACTTAAGTATTTACCCATTGACCAAATACATTGAATGTAGTTGGGTACAACCCAAAGTCCATGACCCATACCCATGGAGCTTGACCCATAACCCATTGCATGACATCATGCTTAATTCATACATGGTTTTAATCCATGACCCATAGTTTTAATCCATGAACTATGGACTAGATGCATTGCATCTTATAGATACATTGTATCTACTTTGATACCCATGATCCATAACCCATGACCCATGACCCAAAACCCAAAACCCATGGGCAAAGGGGAGCGTCCCACGGATCCCCAGTATTACACTGGACGGATCCCTCAAGTGAAGGATCCGTGGGATCCGTGGAACAGTAGCTATTTTCTCTCTATAAATAGTGAGCCATTTCTTCATTGTTTCTCACCCCTTTCTCACATATTTTCTCTTTGAGTTATAAACTCTCTAACCTCAGATCCAAGTGATCTATGTATGTAGTTTTGTTTTTGTGTGATTCTCTAGGTTCCTCTTAAAGGCGAGATCACCATCTTTTGAAGACAAGCAAGCTCAAGTCCATGAGTTGCCATGCTTCGTTATCATCAAGACTGAGGTTCTCTTGTTGATAGTTCTCTTCTTTCTCATAAGAAGTGTAGTGTTGAAGACATTAGTGAAAGATGTCTAAGAGAGTCAAGACGAAGACATTAGTAAAAGGTGTCGATCATCCATATTGAAAGCACTAGTGAAGGGTGCTTAGAAGTCAAGGCTAAAGGCACTAGTGAAAGGTGCCTTGAAGATCGAGTCAAAGGCATTAGTGAAAGGTGCCTTGAAGATCAAGTCAAAGGCATTAGTGAAAGGTGCCTTGAAGATCGAGTCAAAGGCATTAGTGAAAGGTACCTTGAAGATCGAGTCAAAGGCATTAGTGAAAGGTGCCTAAGGTGTACATTCGATATGGTGTGATTCGATGTACAAGATAGATTAGTATTGGGTCAAAGGATATTGATATCCTTGTTGATGTTGTTATAAGGAGTAGATCTCCTTTGGGGTTAGGTGTCTTGTAGTAGTTGGGTAGTAGTTCCTCCATTGTAATGGAACTCGGTATCTAGCCTAGTACAGGATAAAAGGTAGGCGACGTTGTGATAGGTTTGGTTCTACCTCGTGGAAGAACCCAGTATCTATCCTTGTACTGGATAAAGAGTAGGCAACGTTGTGAAGGCTTCTCCGCCATAAGGAGTTGGTGTCGTGTAGTGATTACGAACTCTCGAGTAGGTGACTCGGGGAGTGGAGTAGGGCAAGGTAGGTGTCCTTGTAGCCGAACCACTATAAATACTCGCGTTGTGGTTTTGTGCTTCTTACTCCTTATCTTTTCATTACATACTTATATATGCTTGTCTATCAACATCCAACACACATGTTTAATAGATTGACATAAGTCGATCTAAATAGTTTAAAACCAAGTTTTAATCGGTAAAACTATTCAACCACCCCTTCTAGTTTTCCACGACCTCGTTTGTTTCATGTGCCATGAGAGCGATCTCATCCTTACTTGATTCTTCGTCATCATCACTTTCACTCCAAGCACCGCTTACAAAAGCTCGTTGTGTTTTGATTTTAGGTGGCTTGGGGCAATCTCCTATTAGATGACTTGTATCACAGCATCTAAAGCACTTCCTTTCACCTTTTCCCTTTTTGTCATCTCGGTCTTTCCGGAATGACTTCTTTTCATCTCGGGGTTGCCTTACGAACTTTCCTCTTCTTCTAAAGAACTTTTTGAAATCTCTTACGGCCATGGCATACTCCTCGTCTTCACTATCCGAGAAAGTTTCTTCATCATCACTAGATTCCGTTCTTGCCTTTAGAGCAACGAATTTGACTTTCTCTCTTTTCCTTTGATGATTTCTAAATCTTTCTCCATCACGATTTCGTGTACTTTGAGATTTCCAATTAGCTCGTCAAGTGAAATTATTGAGAGATCTTTTGATTCCTTGCCGTTACTTTTGCTCTCCACTTTGGATGAAGTGCTCTAAGAAATTTCCTGACAAAGTTCTTGCTACGAAAAGATTCATCAAGTGCTTTAAGAGAGGTAACAATAGTACTAAAGCGAGCAAATCCACAATCAATGGTTTCATCTTCAGGGATAAAAAATTGTTCATATTGTTGAACAAGAAGATCAATTTTGTTATCCTTAACTTGTGAATTCCCTTGATGTGTAATAATTAAAGATTCCCAAATGTCTTTGGCGGTTTCACACATAAAAAAAATTTCATATTTTTTTCTAGGCAAAACATTATAAAACATCATTTTAGCTTCATTATTTTTAGCTATTAATTTCTTTTGTTCATCACTTGAAATATCTTTTGTTGTATGATTAAAATCACCTTTAATGATAACAAACTTTGATCTATATCTTTTGATTTTACATATGTTTCAAAACGGTTTTTCAATAGATAAATCAATTGGTTTCAAAGAGTAGTGGTCTTTGCATAGATTGCCCTTCTTTAAAATTTTCGGAATCCATGGATCGTTTCAATTTATAAATACAATATATTTTAGAAAATCTTGAGCAACGAGGCTCTGGTACCAATTGTGAAAAACTAGAAAGGGGTTGAATAGTTTTACCGTTTAAAATCTTTGTGTGAAGCTTTATTGTAAGATCAATTTTTATTGATGAAGGATATGTTAGTGAGGAATAAATAATATGCAAGCAATATATAATAAGTAAATAAGGAAAGAAACAATCAAACCACGAAAAAGTTGTTTATAGTGGTTCGGTCTACAATGACTCTTTTTCCTTGCCCTACTCCACTCCCCGAGTCTCCAACACGAGAGTTATCTTCACTAATCAACAAGCTTCTTTAACCGGCGAAGAAACCTTTACACGTCGCTTACATAATATTTCCGACACAAAGCTAGATGTCGAGTTCTTTTACAAAGGTACAACCACTCCCAACACACTATGTATTTTGAGGACTAAAATACTAACCACTCACACTCAGAGGTTTAAGATGGTTTGGTACAACAATGATGTATGAACAATACTAGATCACACAACAACAAAACAAACAAGCATTCTAACTAATTGTTGAAGCTTGATTATGCCTTGATCTTCTTTGCTACAAAATATTCCATGAAATCTTTCAAAGATTTCCAATGTGATACAAGCCATGATGTAATATGTTGTTTTCTATTTTTAGATTTAATATGTTAAAAGTAAATACATATGTAATGTTATGTTTAAGAAATTAAACATACTTGTTCTAAAAATGTTGATGCACATTATAGTTTAGAAGGATATCAATGTTAATTGATACATACCTAATCAACATGTAATAAGATGTAAATGCTTATGTGATGAAGACTTTATTTAAGAAAAACTTGTTTTAATGTCTATTAATCTTGACAAGCTTTATACTTTACAAAAATGAAATTTACTTTTATCGTTAACAAAACAAGGTAAAGATCATACAATATAAATAACGTTTTAGGACGATATTTTTATATTAACAATATTATTGTTAAGACTTTATTTTATAAATGTATAATATATGTTTTTAAACTTTTTATGTAGCTACAAAATAAATTTTATTTCACCGTTGCAACACGCTGCAAAAATATATTGTTAGAAAAACATAATATGCTTACTAAAAATAATTATGGTATTTTTTTCTTATTTAAAAACTAACTGATAAGATATTTACATTATTGATGATAAAAAAAAAAAAAAAAAAAAAAAAAAAAAAATGATAGTATTAATAAACAAAGATTTAAGATTATTTAAGACAAAAGATTTTTACATACTAAGGGATCAATCTTCACTCTTCATTTTTATTTGATCTAATGGATGAGATTAATCCCAACAATTTAAAAAAACTTATTTTCATCATTTTTTTCAAATATTAATATCTTTCAAACCGTTAATCGTCAAGCGAAAAAAAATATCATTGCGATGAGCATTTAATTATCTTTGTACAGATACACTTTGATATACTTTCGACCAAAAAAAATTTCGTATTTTTCACGTTTTTTTTAAGTTTTTTCGTTTTTTTATGTTACTGAAATTTGCATTAAAAAAATTATATATGATTAAACACTAATTTGAATATCACATGTGACATTAGTGTTAAATCATATATGATATTAATATCACACGTGATATTAGTGTTAAATCACATATGATATACATATCATATCACGTGTGATATTACATATGATATATGATTTAACACTAATGTCACATGTGATATTCAAATTAGTGTTTAATCATATATGATTTTTTTATGCAAATTTCAGTAACGTAAAAAAATAAAAAAACGTGAAAAAAAACGAATTTTTTCAAAGTGTATGAAGGGATGTTACTTTTTATTTATAAATATTTGAAGGATGTTGCTAGTATAAAAAACCAATCATTCGGCGCCACCTCAGCGTGTGAGATTCTTTTGTGGATGAATTTGAGTGGGTGTACACTCCTCTTTAAAAAATAGAGAGTTGCCACATGGAAATGGTACAATTACAGGGATGCTGACTGGACATTTACAAGAGCTTGCATACCAAATGACTAATTTCTACCATTTTCACCTTGCCTTTTATTTCCATATGCAATTTTAAAAAAAGAGCCATAACCATATATAAAGAACAAACACCCGCCAAAATCATCAATGAAATTCCCCTTTATTCTCCACGCACAAAAATAATCATCAATGGAGAACTCGCCGGAGAATTGCAACGTCAAGGTGGCGTTGCATATTCGTCCTCTCCTCCGCCACGAGCAACAAAATGGTGGCAAAGAATGCCTTGACGTCGTTCCTGGATCGGCTCAGGTACCCTCATACAACGTTACATTGGATATATTTAGCAGATATTTGGAAATTGTGGATCGATTGCGCAACTTTTGTCCCCATTATTATAACATAAATATGAACAAATGTGCTCATTAAACGTTTATGGTCATATTAGATTGATTTGTGTACATTGTATGAAAGTGTATAATTCCGTGAGATACATGATATACTCATAAAATTGCTTTTGTAAATCTAAATGTGCAGATTTTGATGACGTCTGTTTGCATTTCGTTAGAAACTGGTAACAATTTAAAAGACATAAAATTCCTAAAGCAATTGTATTATTGTGATTTCCATGATAAAAAGTTGATAGGCCATGTTAGATACATGGTGACATTTATATATAGATTACCGTAAACTAACTTTACTAGACACGAACCAATTTTTTTTAATAAACCTTCAAGCTAAGCAAGTTTTATATATTGCTGTGAGAAGTTTGGTTCATGTGTGCATGTTTCATGTTCCTATAACCTCGTTAAATACGATTCTTTCTCACGGCTAAAAGAAGTAACATCAGTGATGGTTTAAAACTTAAAAGCTTACTATGTTATTTGCAGGTGTTAATGGGTTCACATTCTTTTATATTTGATCACGTATATGGAGGAGGAGGGTCTCCATCAGATAAAATGTTTGAAGAGTGTGCCATGCCTCTTTTAGATGCTTTGTTTCAAGGTTACAACGGTACAGTTATTGCGTATGGTCAGGTAATTTTATACTAGCAAACTTTATGGTAAGACGAGACTCTTATTATTATGTACTTATTTTTGTGTTAGCTCACATGAGAGTCGTTTGCAGACAGGTTCAGGCAAGACATACACCATGGGTACTAATCCAAAAGAAAGTTCCCACAGAGGACTTATTATACAAGTTATGCATACAATATTTAAAAAAATCGAGATGCTGAAAGATCAATCCGAATTCCAATTGCACGTCTCCTTCATTGAGGTTACTTTCTATATTCTTTTAGTTGTAGAATACCAAATGATATCCATTTGTGCCTGATGTTCATGTTTGGGTTTGAGTTTTAAGATTCTAAAAGAAGAAGTGAGGGACTTGCTAGATTCAGCCATTATTGAAAGAAAAGAAACCAATGATGGAAATGCTGAGAATGTAGGGAAGAATGTGTTGCAAATTCGCAAAGCATCAGATGGAGCCATTAGCCTAAGTGGATCAACTGAAGTTAGTGTTAGCACACAGAAGGAAATGACATCTTGCCTTGAGCAAGGATGTTTGAATCGGTCAGTGGCGTCAACAGACATGAACAATCAATCAAGGTGACAATTTTATGGTTTATTAGTCATTATGATATATAACATATGAATGTTACTTTTTTTTTTTTTTTTTTTGCCTTTTGTGTTAGTTCATCTACAATTTTTATGTTTGTATCAGTCGTTCCCACGCAATATTCACAATAATTCTAGAACAAAAAGATAAAAATAAAAGTGAATCCAGTTCAAGTGAACTTATGGGTGAGGAGTTCCGCTGTGCAAAACTACATTTGGTAGATCTTGCTGGATCTGAGAGAGCCAAGAGAGCCGGTTCTGAAGGAGTTCGTTTAAAAGAAGGTTAGTGCAAGTTATCACGATAATTTATCATTGTATTTCAACTGATCACTTTGGACCTCTGGTTGATGACTATAGCAGTGTGCTTCTGTTGGTTTTATTTTCTGATGTAAACAGGTATTCAAATCAATAAAGGTCTTCTTGCACTAGGGAACGTAATCAGTGCATTAGGAGATGAGAAGAAAAGAAAAGAGGGAAATCATATCCCTTATCGAGACAGTAAACTTACTCGGTTATTGCAGGTTTGTGTGACATAATATGATTCTTTCATTTCAAATTATTTTGACGAGCCTTCTTGTACTAATGATGTGAGTTCATTATCCGTTCAACAGGCTTCACTTGGTGGGAATTGCAAAACTGTTATGATAGGTATCTTTTGGTGATGAAATTATAATACCTACGTGTATGGATATGTCAGTTTTTGTTTTCTATATCATTACTGAGTGTGTTGTTTGATTTTAGCTTGTGTCAGCCCTGCTGATTATAATGCTGAGGAAACTCTCAATACTCTTAAGTATGCTAATCGTGCTCGCAACATTCAGAATAAAGCTTCTGTAAGTTTATCTAATACCTTGTATTCATTTCCCTCAAGCTGTAGTTTGAACACGCATAATGGAATTATTTAGGTTCAAAAAGAAGTATTTCCTGCTGATACACATAAGTTGAGACAGCAGTTAAGATTGCTGCAAGCAGAACTTGCTCACAGGAAGGAAACTGAAATTGTTGAAATGCAGGTATTAAGTTTTTTGAATTTGTGGTCATAGAATTAAAAATTCAGTAATTAGAAAGGATTATGATAAGGTGTATATGGTCTCATGCTAATATCTTGTAGGATCTTAAGCGAAAAATTGATTGCCTAGAGGCTACTAAGTCTGAAATTGCTCTCAGGAATGACGCTGTACTTGTTGAAGTGCAGGTATTATGTATGTTCTTTGTATTTTTTTGTTAGTTGTTGCTGCTTGTCATAGACTCAAGTACACATAATTAGTTATTTCAAAGCATTATGATAAGGGGCATGTGTCTTGTGCCACTTGCGTGTAGGATCTTAAAAGAAAGATTAATAGGCTTGAGGCAAAAAACTCAGAACTTCAGCAAAAGATTCAGGAATATCGCAACAGACCTGTTGCCGTGGATCGTTGTGACACAGATTCTTATGTATGTTCTAATAAACATTATATAGCAATCAACTATAAAATCCTGTTAATGAAGTAACAGGATTAACAGATTACTCTTTTATTCTATTAGGAAGATAAGAGAGGCTCAGAATGCACGACCTCTGATGAGACAAACGGATCTGTTTCAAGTAAGTTTTCACTAACCGTACGAGATAAAACTATTTCCACAAGAGTTATACTCAGTAGCACATATACTATGTATGTTGTACTAACCCGGCCTCTTTTATGTATCGCTAATTAAGCTGGTGATACTTCAGGCAGTATTGAGAAAAAGCCTGATAAAACGACAATACAACCAGAATATGAAATTCGCCAGAATACATTACATGAAGAATCGAATGAGTTGGAAGAAAGTGTGGAGCAGAAAGAGGTTCCTTGATATGCCTTGTGTTTTGCATCTCCGTTCTTTCTGAAACTGATTATTTGTGTGATTAAATATAAAACTCATTTTAGTTGTAATGAAGATGACTAGGGATTGTTAAGAAATATATTTTTGAAGTTTTTTATTTGCTTATACGCAGTCTGAGATGAAGCCTCTTGGATCTCCTGATGTGGAAGCACTTAAAGAAGTATTTGGCCAGAAAATAATAGCACTTGAAGACGAAAGAAGATTATTGCAGCTAGAAAGAGATGGCTTAATACATAAAATTGCACGTCTTGAAGCTTACGATAACCCATTAATAAAAGACCAAACCATGAATGCAGAGAGGCCTGAAGATACTGAGGCAGGTGACTGTGATCTACATTATCATGCTGTCATAAACCTCTTTTAACCAACTAATAGATTGTTTTATCAAACTTAAATAAAGATTGCAGATTTGGAGAGAAAGCACGAACACGAGATTGAAGTTTTAAAGCAAAAAAATCATGATGCCATGAAAAAACTGCAAGATCAGATACGTATTATCAAGTCCCAAAAGGTAATATTTGAACAGCTATCAATTTTACAGATTTATGTAATTCAGATTTCTAATAACGTTTTATTGTTTCATTTCAGGTTCAGCTACAGCAGAAGGTGAAACAGGAGGAGGAGCAGTTTCGGCAATGGAAGGCAAATCATGAAAAGCAAATGATGCAGGTAATACTAAAATTTACTTTTTATAGTATCAAATGATTTGAGTCAGATGCATGAGTCAAATGTATTCAAACTAATTATTTGTTTCTTTGTTAGGTAAATTAATATGAAGTTTATAGCAGGAAGAATGAATTAACCTTCAATTGAACAAAAATCCAAATAGGCTTTACTCATTTTTAGATTTAACGAGTGTTGAAAACAGCATGCATGGATTTAAGGACTTACTTTGACATTTAAACCTCGGGTTGTTTTGCCAAGTTGCAAGATTATTAATGTTAAAGACTTACTTTGACTTTAATACTTACAATTTGTTTGAATTTGACAAACTTTGCATTAAATCGTGCAAAACTTTAGATCCTGTGTTTTAGTATATATAGTAATATACATATAATTTTTTTAATAAAAGTATAGTAATGATACTTCATGCACTCAGATGTATTCAAACTAATTATTTGTTTCTTTGTTAGGTAAAAAAGGATAGCAGGAAGAATGAATTTGAATTGAACAAATTGAATGCTCTATATCAACGCCAAACACAAGTAACTTCTAATGTACTTTTGTATCTGAACTGATTTTGGACTAACGTTAAAAAGTAAACTCATAAATGATAGTTTAATTTGTTCAACTGCAGGTTCTTCAAAGGAAAACAGAAGAAGCTGCAAGAGCTACTAAAAAGCTAAAAGAGTTGCTTGAATCGCGTAAGGTTAACGCGCAAAAGGAAAGCAGAAGTAAAAACTTTATCTCAATGTAACGTTGTTTTCCACAAAATGTTTTTACTTTTCGTAACTTCATTATTTCTTATCTGTCTCTTCCAGAGCCACCCAAAGGACAAAGTCGATCAGGACAGGTTATTAGTTTTATAACTTTTTTTTGGCCAATGTATAGTGTCAGTAATTAAAAAGATGCTAACTATATTACATTTTTAGATCAAAACTTTGAGAAATTGGCTTAGTCAGGAAGTTGAGAAAGTGGTGAATGTGTATAAACTTCGTATGGATCATGAAAAGAAAACTCAGAGGTATGCATGTGTATGAACTTACATGCTGTAGTTAAGTTCTATAATCTATATAAGTGTTAATTACATAATAATTCATCTCATATATTCAGCCTTGCAAAACTAAAAGAGGAGTTAAGCCATCTGAAACAACTTGAAAGGTCTGCTTCTCAAGGATCCAGACAAAAGCCACCAGAGGATATTGGGGGTTCTAGGTATATAATTTGCTTTCATGACAGTTTATTATTCTTTCTAGAGGTAGGTTTTTACATAACGTCATTTTTTCATTTGTCCTTGTTTTAGTCATTGTACTTGTTTCTGAGTCGCTAAAAAATGTGTGTCCGGTCGTTGAAAGATGTCTACAGAAGTACTCATAGGAAACACAATGCCATCTATTAATAAACCTAATGTAAACAAAAAACCAGAAATGACTATGAATAAGCATGTCCGTATTTTCTATGAACAAAATCCATGTGTTTTATGCCTATTTTTGTAGATATCTATCACATACTGAATAATGGTGAACAATATGCTTCATTTTTGTTTAGAGGGCCTTCACTGTCATCAAATGCAAGAGCAGCTAGGATTGTTTCACTTGAAAGTAGGGTGAAATCTTCTTCGGCTGCACTTTCTGTCATATCTTCACAGCTTCAAGAGGCTGGGCGGGGACATGACCCCAAATCTGTTGGACGATGGAAGACCTTACATGCAATAGGAGATGCAAAGGATTTGCTTCAGCACTTGTTCAGTATTGCTATCGAAGCAAGGTAAAGTACATTTGGTATATTTGGATATAAATATCAACCTACTTGTTCATCGACTCTCAGTAAAAGATGATTTTGTGAATCATTCTGTTCGTAACCTCAGTTATTATACAAATTCAACATTTTATACATAGACTTAACAACTTCATATCAAATAAATCGTTTTTAAAGTTAAGTATTTGTTACAAAATGACCTAAACATGACAAAAGAATCATATTTTAACGACTCCAATGTAGAAAAAATATACAATGACGATGATATAAATGGAAAATAACATTACTATTTTATGCTAATATCCCAATATATTCCCACAAGTACAAATTTGTTTGTTATTGTTGGGTTTATAGGCGCGGGTTGTTGGAAAAGGAATACGAAACAAAGGAGATGAGAGCACAGTTGGATGAGGTTAAGTTGCAACAAAATGATAATAGAGATATAGATGTTTCAACACAACCAGCCTCTATCCCAAATATAAGCGTAACTACGCTCACAAGGAAATGGAAAGAAATTGAAGAGAAAGTTATGCAAAATACTAGGGGAAAAACATCGTCAAAAAAATCAAAGGAATCCGAGGGCCAAGCTCAAAAGGCAAGATGCATTGCTCATATCATATGTGTTAGCTTTAGAGCTAAACATTCCAACTTCCTAATGATTTAATGGTTGTAACAGGGAAAGGCTCCAATTGATATTTTTGCAGATTTTGGTCTTGGATCTCCATTACCATTCCCAGAATCGCGTGAACTTGACACTAAAGCTGGAATATGCAATAGACCACTTCAAACAGTTTTTAAACAAACACAAAAGGTGACAAACCTTTTGGTTATTCGAATTTTCATTATTCCATTAGCAGTATTATTACTAATTGTTGGATGGTTTAGATGATACCAATTGCACACATGCCGATGAAAAAGTTGCCACTTGGTGAACAAAAGGGGAAAATTTCAAGGTGGAGGCGAAGTCATGACGAATGGTTGATACAGTTTAAGTGGAAATGGCAGAAACCATGGAAGCTCTCGCACCTGATAAGAAGTAGCGATCAGATCAGAAATAGTGATGACACATTAAAGGGTCAAGATATGTCTATGAAGCTTGGTCCAACCACATGATCATCCATCTACACTTGTTGGCTTCAAATTTAACTAGAACATATCAAGAGAACATGTAATTGCAGCCGTCAAGGTTAGCTTTCTTCATTTTGTTCCCAAATTTCCGTTCAAGCTGTCACATGATCAAACAAACCAACAGATTTGCTGAAATGGGCATTGTATGTGTCCGGCTTAAACAAATCTGATAAGCTTGTATCATGTCATTAAAACTAGAACTTTATATATAGTTTTCTCAAACTGACCTTAATTATCATAACATCAGGGCAATATCCTTAAAAAGAAGGGATGATGGTTGTACCAACGACATCAACCGGAAGTTCGATGTTGCTGAAGGTTTTACAGTAAGATGTGCATGAATAAAAGAGAAACGTGCAGATTATAAAATTGATAGGGCAGATAGTGCATCAGAAAAGTAGCTGACTAAGTTATACCGCAATTTTTTTGGCAGTGGAATTATAAATTTTTTATTTTCTTTAGGCAAATCATTAATTCTAGCAAAATTCAGGATACTTTGGTTCAACCCCGAAGAAACGGGAAATGAACTATGTATGTACTGCATTTATCACAAAGAGATACGAATGTAAATATGATTAAGGATAATTAGAAACGCAAGATTTAAAGATAAGAGAAGAGTGGGTAAATCTCATAATCATAGCATATCCATCTATATATAAGAGAAACTGGTAGGATCTTACTAAAAATCTCAGTACCTAATCTTTACAACAGCATACGGACAGTATATCAGCATCATCCTCTGAACGAACACCAGATTATACAAAAAAAGTGAAGCTCGTCCCTGCAAATTTCCTTCTTGCTAATGCTACTGCTACTGTTTTACATATCCAAAATTATAACCCCAATAAACAATAATCTTACCGATGCTTGCTAGCTGCTTCTCGTGTTTAGTAGCTACGAATATCCATTATATGTGTTATCAGTGTCCATACTAGCAGCCTCCTTGATCTCCTGTAACATCTTCAATACTTGCCTCATTACGGGCCTTTGTTCTGGTGATGTCAAGCTACAAACGCCGGCTACTTCAACAAGCATCCCGAGTCTATTATCGTTTGGCATGTCGTCATTCTCCCTCATTGCTCTCACCCATTCTGCCATGTCCTCAGGGACAAGATGTGGATGCTGGGAAGGAGGCCTACCCGACAAAAGCTCTAACAAGAGGACTCCAAAGGCATAGACATCAGATTTGGTGGTTGCTCTGTGGAAGGACTTTCTCAATTCTGGGGCTTTGTAACCTGTGGAAATCGATTCGTCGATAGAGGTGGGATCTGCTAGGACCAAGAGGCAGTAGTCTGTGAGACAGGCCTCGAAATCGGAACCGAGTAGGACATTGGAGGATTTTAGGTTGTTGTGAATGAGCCTTGAGGCTTGGTGGATGTAAGCAAGGCCAAGTGCTATATCTTCGGCAATTTTCAAGCAGGATGTCCAGTGCAGTGGTTTTGCCTTTGTTGATCTTGATCCTGTTCACATAGCAGAAATTTAGTTTCACATTATAGTCTAACCTAATGATCTCTAGTTGTTTCTGGGTCGAGTAGATAATTCAAATAAGATTATTGAGGGACCTTTAGGAAAGTTCTAATTAACAAAAGGTATAGCATACGATTAGCGAGCATAGGTTTTCTCGTTAACGTAAGCTTGTTTATGTTTGTTAAGCTCAAGCAACCTCAAAAGTCAAAACCAAAACGACTTTTTGAAGAGCTGATTCTATTCATTACACCCTAAAACTCCTAACAAAGGATCCAATGTTATCTATTCTTACAAGCTTCCTTCATGTTTAAAAAAAATTAAAACGCGACTCATGAAATTTTAACTGAAATATCAATAATTCAATATGTAATATCAGTATGGACAAATGGGTATTGAAAATTTCTAGTTACCAATCTAAATTTTCATGACAGTGTTTCTTACGTGTGACTAAAATGGGTATTGAAAATTTTTAGAAACTTATACACACTGCACAACTGTAACACAACCAAAAGACTAAAGTGGCAATTTCAATTAGTGTATCCAAAACTAGTGAACACAATCTAAACTTTAATTCTAGAGGGTCCAGTCAAGTACTCATGACACCCAAAATTGCTTTATTCAAGAAGATCATATCAGAATTATACCAACTATTTTTAACTACAGACAAGTCATTTACCAAGTCACCATTCCAAGTAAAACTCGACGCTGTCTCCTAAACTCGTACCTTATCATACCCAAAATGTCAATTTTGCTGCTCAAACCAAGACCAGTAAGACACTATAGAGAATTGTTTGGTTATATTGCATCAACAAATTACATTATGCTTAATAGTCAAGACATTTATTCCATTGAATAGTCAAATAATGAGAAAACATGGTCCCCCTGCCCCTCTAGGCCTCTACTATTTCAATAAAGTTCACAGGCTCCGGTTTAACCGATTCAACCCAGTGAGTCAGCTCACCCAAAAAAAAATAATAATAATAAATAAGACATATTTTCAAAACAGCAGTAAACTCACCATGAATCAGGTTGAACAAACTGCCATTAGGTTGATAATCATAAATCACAAGCCTCTCCTGTTTCGCCTGAAAATAAGCCCTAACTGGAACCAAATTCGGATGGCGTAAACCACCAACCGCCTCCAAATGCTTCTCAAAAGCCTCGCCAGATGTAATAGCCGTCTTACCGGCATCCAGCCTCTTCACAGTCACAATCAGCTGGTTATCCATAACAGCTTTATAAGTCGTCCCTATCGTTCCTCGCCCTAACAACTCCGCGGATGCTGACATCAGCTGCTCCAGCCCATACATTGCCTCCTCACCTTCACAAAATATCAAATTTCCGCTCTTTTCGCGGTGTTGTTGAGGCAACTCCAGTTTCTTTTCCTTAACTTTCATTGCAATTTCATTGTTCAGAATACGCACTTCATTTGAAATATCATTAGCCGAAATCGTAACCACTCTATTTTCAATCCCATTAACATTTTCATTCTCATTTTCTTCTTCATCCGAAGTAAACTCAACTGATTTCGCCCTAACAACTCTCTTTCGTCGGCCAAAAACCACAAAAACCGACAAAACAAAAGCCAAAACAATCAAAAACCCTATAACAAACCCTAGAATCACACCAACTCGTTTATGGCGCCGCCGCGTACCCGGCGGCGCCATAATCAACCCTTGCGCCTCCGCATTTCCAACAATAGGCGCGGGCGCAGACACGCCCGCGCCACCGTCAAAAAATGGCACCTTACCATCACATATCCTATTAACTATTTTCCCACACAAGTTTGGGTTATACAAATAAGACTCCACACCAAATCTAAACAACGTCTCTGGTATCGAACCAGTTAAGTTGTTACCAGAGACGTTAAAAACATTTAAACCAGTCTGGTTTAAAGGCGGAATGGAACCAGAGAAATGGTTCCATTCAAGCCTTAAATAACTCAACTTGTCCAAAGAGTTAAGCTCTATTGGTAATGAACCATACAAGTCATTTCTAGCTAAGTCAATAGACTTAAGTCTATGCAAAGTGGTTAAACTTAATGGAAATGACCCTGAAAATTTATTATGGTCCAGGAATAAAGTATTGAGGTTTTGCAGGGCGGATAGATTTGGTATGGGTCCAGTTAGGGAGTTTTGCCGAAGACTAAGGACACGGAGTTGGGTTAGTTGGGATAACGTGTTTTCTGGGAAAGTACCTGTCAGAGTAATATTTTGTAGGACGAGTCGAACGACTCGTCCTTGGACACATTTGACTCCTTGCCATTGGCAATAGTCGAAGTGTTCGTTTAAGTTGTATAGGAGTCTGTTTTTAGTGTCTGCTTTTAGTTTAAATTTTAGTAGAGCTACAGCGTCTGAAGGGGGTAGTGACTGAGCTGAGATGGTGGTGGTGGTGATGGTGATGGTGATGTTGAGGATTACTATTATGAAAAGTAGGGTGCGGTGGTGGTGGTAGTGGTGGGGGATGCACATTGTTTGAGGGGAGTGGAGTGAAGTGGGGAGTGTTGACAAGTGAGTTGTCTCTTTTTGTTTGCTTTCTTCCATTAAACAGGGGAAATATTCACAAGAACAAGAATCAAGGTCAAGAAAGGGACAAAACATGGGGCGTTTATAAAATAATGATCAAAGTTTAATGTTAAAAGTGCCAATAAATTAACTGTAAATTGTCCAAAGTGATTTTTCAGAAAGAGTTACTTCAGATCATTGATTTTTGGGAAAATGGCAAAAAAAAAATATTCTATTTAAAGTATTTTTTCAATTAAGTTATTTTACCTTTTTTTACATAAAAAAGTACCCCCTTTTTTTGTACAGGATTTATGCTTTTCCGTTAACAACTAACCAATAATTTCGTTAAGTGTAAATTTTTTATAACTGAAACTTTTGTAAATGATAAAATATTTTACAAAATATAAAACTCAAATAATGGTAAAATATTTTCATCCTCAAAATCAATCTAGGGCACATTGTTATCTTCCCCAACCCCAAAATCAATTCATGACAAAATCATCAAATTCATCAAATTGGGTTCACTGGAATCGAAGAAATGCTGGTAGGGAAAAAGACAATTTGGTCAATTGTGTTTGTGTCTTGTGCGAATGTGGTGATGTTAGTGGCAAATGGACTGAACAAAACTCAGGCAGAAGGTTTTTGGGATGTCCTAACTATAAGGTAAACCACTATTTTGTTCTAATGTTTGTTAGGTAAAAAAATGTTTTGACTTTTTTTTATGATAAATTAGGGAAGAAAGAAGTGTAATTTCTTTCATTGGTGAGATCCTGATTTTCAAACTGAGCATTACAAAACTATGTTGGTTGATGTGCAAAAAAAAAATGAAGAAAAATGTTGTGGAATTTGAGGTGAAAAAAAAGGCTTTGAAGAAGAAGTTGCATTGTTGAAGTCTAAGTTTAATCTGCAATCTAGGGTTATTTGTATACCCTTAGGAATGCTTTTCATTATGTTTATTAAAGTTCTTTAGTTGTAGAAGTAAGATGTATTGAGCATGTTCAATGTTGATCAATGAATGAAAATTTGTTTTGAGTAATGTATGCAATTGTTATTGTTTTGCTGATATCTTTAACAATAAAGAGATGAAAATGCAATCATCAAAAGGTTAATGTATATCAGTTTTGAAAATGCAGTCATGAAAAGCTAAATGTGTAATAAAAAAAAAAGATGAAAATGGTGTCATGAGAAGCTAAATGTATTGCAGTCATGAAAAGAGATGTAAATGCAATCATGAAAATGCGGCATGAGACAAAAATGCAGTCAAGTAACGCAGGCATATTTCTAAAAAAGAGATTAAAATGCAATCATCAAAAGGTTAATGTATATCAATAATGAAAAGCTGATTTTTGACTAAAATAGTGACTAAAAAAAACTGTGCAGTCATGAAAAATGCAGGCTTATTTCTAAAACTGTGCAGTCATGAAAAATGCAGGCTTATTTCTAAAAAAAATTGTGCAGTCATGAAAAAAAAACTGTGCAGTCACTAAATGTATTGCAGGCTTATTTCTAGAAAAATGCAGGCATGCTTTGATGATACAAAAGTTGCAGTCATGAAAAGCTGATTTTTGAGTAAAATAGTGACTCAAAAAAAACTGTGCACACATAGATGAGAATCTTGTTGTATTTTTGTATTCTTGAAGCACAAACATTTTAGTATATAAGAGCATTCCCAATAGTAACGGCCTAACGCCGTTATAGGGTGAAATAACGCCCGTTAGTGGCGTTAACCGTTGGAGGCACGACTTTAACGCCCCGTTAGTCCCTGCGCGTTAGAGTAATAACGCCCGTTAGTGGCATTTAAAAAAAAAGTTTCAAAACCAACCCCTCAACGGCTAGTAGCCGTTAGATTAAAAAAAAATTACATAAAACCCCCTAACGGCTAGTTTTTTTTTTTTTTTTTTTTTTAAATCAAAACATTTTTACCACTATAAATACCCAACTAAAACTCCATTTTTTCACACTTCCATAATTCAAATTCACAATTTATATACTTCTCTCACACTTTCATAATTCAAGAATCAAGTTCGTTCACAATGGATCCAAATGAATTTGGTGATATTCCTCTGTCTTGGTCGACGATGATGTGAAGAGGACTTCCAATTTATGGCGTCGCGTCGAGTATCACCTTCGGTTGGAACAAGAAGAAGGTATTGAATCTCAACATCCTACTGTGCTCGTAGCCATATATATCGTGAGCGTGAGATTGCGGAAGAACGTCTGCATAGCGATTATTTCGTTGAAGGTTGTAAGTATTCAAACCGAATTTTCATAGAAGATTTCGTATGAGCGGAAACTATTCACGCAAATAGTTGAAGGTATTGAATCTTATAATTCGATAATATTCGGATCATTTTACTTTCTTTAGGCAAACACCGATTGTCTTGGTCGAATGAGTTTAAGTGTTCTAATGAAGTGTCGTCGACATCGCCAATTGGCGTCGGCGCCTCACCGATGCATTTGATGAATACTTGCAAATGGGTGTGAGTACTTCAAAAGTATGTCTTGATAATTTTAACAAATGCATTATTGATTTGTTTATGCGAGTATTTAAGAAAACCAACATGGGCCGACATTCAAAAACTTTATCAACAACATGAAGAAAAACATGGTTTTAGGAATGCTTGGTAGCATTATTGTATGCACCGGAATGGAAAAATTGTCCGATGGCTTGGCAAGGGCATTTTGCTAGGGGTGATAAAAATACCCAATATTATGCTTGAAGTCGTTGTTCTCAAGATTTATGGATCTAGCATGCATTTTTGGGATGGCGAGGCGAATAACGATATTAATGTTTTAGATAACTCTCCATTATTCGACGACATTCTAGGCGACATTGCTCCAAGAGCACCTTATATGGTCAATGGAACTAGGTATGAGCAGGGTATTACTTGGTGATGGAATTTATCCACGTGGGCAACTTTCACAAATCCTTCACGCAACAATCGACGAAAAACATACGTGCTTTAAAAGGAGACAAGAAAGTGCCGAAAGGATATTGAACGTGCTTTTGGTGTGCTTCAAGGCCGTTGGGGTATACTACGACAACTGGCACGTCAATGGGAAATTGCCACGATACGTAAAATCATGTATTCTTGCATTATTTTGCATAACATGATTATAAAAGATCAAAAATTTGCATTACGTGACTATAACGAAGTGTGGGTGGATCCGTCAACAAATTTGAGGCAACGAAGATGGGTCGAAAGATGTGATACTCACAGTCGTAAGGCAAAAGAAATACACGACCGACAAACGCATACCCAACTCCAACAGGACCTTATGGAGCATGTTTGGCAGAAGAATCTTGAACGACATGGACAACAACAAGAGAGCGACGATGATTAATAAGTATTTGCTATGTTTTGTTATTTTTTTAATTTCCTATTGTAATATGTTTTCAAATTTAATGTTATGTTTAGTTTAATAAATGAAGTGTTTGTTTTAGTTTAGGGGTTGAAATTGAAAATATGAAATGTTATTGATGTTATTGGGATGTTATTGTTGTGGGTGTTTTTTGGGGATGTTAAGGTGAAATGTTAAAGCTGACGTGGCGCTGACGTGGACGGTGTTATTTTATAACTTGGGTTATTGTTGGGAATGCTCTAAAGGCATAAGGATCAGTGGTTGAAGCACGCACATCAGCCATTCTTGTTAACAAAGGGTTCTTCAAAAATGACTTCCAAACCCAAACCATGTTTTCAACCTTTTCTTTTTATTTATAAATTATTTTTATATATATTTTTTTAACTTTTATTTAATTATATAATGAAGAAATCATAACCATTTCAAGCTTTGAAAGCTCTAGAAGCTCTGAAAGTTCTGAAAACAGCTTGTATCCAATTCAATGGGAAATATTTTTTTCCCCTACATTACAATCAAAAAAAGGGTTCTAGCTCATACAAGGTTGACGTTAGCAAGACTCCCTCACCAAATGAGCTAGCAAAAAAGGGTTCAAGCTCACAGATTTATTTTAAGGATAGAATTCAGGTTCTTGAACTACCAAATAAGGAAACTTGTGACTTAATTGGTATGAAACCATTTGTTCCAAAGAATCCCACATATCCGGTTGTTAGTCCAAAAGGGAAGGAAAAAAAAGATGGGTTAGACTATGGAAACATGTTCATCATGGATGTTTGGCTTGCAATGCAGTTATGTAGTTATGCCTTGAAATGGCTTTTAAAAAAGCATTTGTAATTTCTTGATGAAATGTAGATGTAATTTGAAATGCAGTTTGGCTTCCAACTAAGCAAATGTTTAAACCTACTGGTAATATATTAACTAGCAGTGGTAATATAGAAAAAGTACTTAAGGAGTTTTACATTAACAAGTTCACTAACTGCCATTATCAAAAGAGAATTTTATTACATAAACAACTTTAATAACCTATTCTACTTCAAATGCTTCTTCTGGTGTCATCCCTTGACCTTCATAATCCCGATTTATCTTCCTATTATAATTCTTCATATATAGTCTTTGAGATGTCCTTTTAGGGGGCTTAAATCCTGCCTTGTATTGACCTTCCCAAAATGGATCATACCTCCTTTTTAGGCTAGCTGATTCATCTGCATTTTCATCTTCATATGCATTTTCACTTAATTGGACATCGTCATCAATAACTGGTGTTTTACCCTTATCATTAACACTTGCAGTCTTGCAAGTACCAACATCTGCAACTTCAACTTTTTCAGCAACTTCATTTTCTGCAGCTTCATTTTTTGCATCTTCATTTTCTGCATCTGCAACTTTTTCAGGTTATGCAGCTTCATTTTCTGAATCTGCAACTCCAACACTTGCATCTCCAACATCTGCAACTCCAACACTTGCATTTTCATCTTCAGGTTCTGCATCTGCGAAACATCTGCAAGTTCTCTTGTATCCAGTTGTACTTGAACATCAACCAAATCATCTTCATCTAAAAATCTCCTATGCCCAACCTGTCCACAAATAGATTTGTCAAAAGTTACAGAAAAGTGTCTATTATATACAAAAATTTAAAGTAAAAAACTTACATGTGATTCACTAGCACTTCCCCTTCCCCTACCCCTTCCCACACTTTTTGATCCACTTCCCCTCCCTCTTCCTCCACTGTTTGATCCACTAGAACTTCCTCTTCCACTGTTCACACCAACACTTGTTCCTCCCATCCATAAGCAGTCATAACTTTACCCCTACCCCTACTTGGACTTCTAGCATTAATTGTGTCTCTAACCAAAGGTCTACCATTCTTTTTTGGTGGATGAGGTTGTTGATTAGGTGGGTTTGATTGACTGGGTGGGTTTAATTGTTCACCTGTTTCCTTAGGTTTGTTACACCCCTTTCTATTATGACCAACTTCACCACGATTGTGACAAGTCATTGACCTTGGAGGCTTTGCAACATGTTTTTGGTTTTTCATTTCAGACTTATCCTTTTTCCTATTAATAGGGGGTCTACGTGGCATCCTTCTTTCTAAAGGTGGTTTCATTGGCACATGTTTGAATGTTCTCCACATATCTGAACCACCAATTGGCAAAATATTAAATTGATAGATAGCTTTGTATGTGCTTACCTTAAATGCATCACTAACATAAGCATCTGGATTCAAATTGATGAAGTACATGGCAGTGATAGAATGAGGGCATGGAATTCCACTTAACTACCATTGTCTACAACTGCACTCCCTTTTCTCGACGTCAACATTGTATGCCTCAAGACCATTCCCTTGCTTCACTTCAAATTGATGCCATCCACTTGGACTCAAACTCCATTTCCTATGAATTTAATGGCAACTAAAGAGTTAGGTAGCACTATATGTATATAATAGGTAGCTATAACTAATGTAAAGAGTATACCTTTGAATTTTCGTATGCAAATCCAAAACCTTCCTAATGTTAGGGCAAATATCATCAGGCCAATTTTGACAACCCTTCATTAGTGTATAATTCCTTGTCATGACATAAGATCAGATGTCTTCAAGCATACCAATTATTGGTTTTCTCCTTGAATCCTTGATATGAGCATTGAATGATTCACTTAGTCCATTTTCTACAGCATCACAATCCCTTCCTGTTAACAGAATGCAAGTAGCTAGTTGTTAGGCTCATGAAAATAAGAATAAGTTACTACAAATACAAAAAATATACCTTCATTGAAGAATGATCTTGACCATGTCTCTACATTTTTTCCCATCAAATACTCATAAGCTCCTGCACTTGCAGTTTTGATTTCTTCCATTTTATTTAGGAACTTCTGCTGATATGATGCCTTTGATGCTTGCCAAAAGAGAGTTCTAAATAAAACTCCATATCTTGTTAAAATTGGCATAAATATGCCTAGCACATATCCTATGTTCTATCAAAGGCACCACTCTCCTAACTGCTTGAAAAAGACCTTTATGACCATATGATATAATTGTCATCCCTTCCCCATTTCTTAATTCAAGATCTTTTGTTAACAACCTCATAAACCATTCCCAGCTGTCTGTGTTCTCAACTTGCACAGCAACCCATGCAATTGGGTATACTTGATTGTTTCAATACCGCCCAATAGCTGCCAACAGTTCTCCTTGGCACACACCTTTCAAAAATATCCATCCAATCCTATAACCTTTCTACAACCACTTTTCCAACCCACTTTTAAATTGTGAAAACAAATGTATAAACAATTAAACATGTGTGTACCATCTATCAGAAGATCTATACGCATCTGTACAGCGGTACCCGGGTTTGTTTTTCTCAATTCACCAGCATAATCAACCAATCTGTCATATTGGTTTCCAACATTTTGCTTAAGATTATAAAGTGCAATCCTTCTAGCTCTACTACATGATGCGCGCAGAAGGCGCGTTCAAGATCGGGAAAACCTCCTTTTCTACGAGCAAGTTTTTCAATCCTCTAGGCAGTGAACCTAATCGTTGTAGTGTAGTATGGGGTAAGCCTCGGGGATTGATACCGTTCTCTAGGAGAATAGGAATGCTAGTAAGAAATATATGACGAGAATGTGGGGTTGAGGATGATTCTATTTTTTTTTATCTTTTATATGGTTTTTTAGAAAGCTAATGTAAAATCTCGGGGCAATTGGTTTGGGGGTGGTACTTCTACCGATTACTCTACTTTAACTAATTATCTAATTTAAATACTTACTACGGATAGATATGTTTAATTGAGGTGTGCTCGTATAATGATTAAGAATGTGTTCACTTAGATACTATTACTCCCTAGTTATCTTTTATTGGTTGGTTGACTTGTCACGCCCTTTTTCTTAAAGCGTTGCATTCCTAAAAGTCGTAGGGGTGTGCGGATCCCTTAGTTCTATGAGGTTATCTCTCGTATATGAAACACGGAATCGACTAACCTAAGCTATTCCATCCGTACACCGTATCATCATTAAGCATACTCAAGCATTAAATACAACGAAAGCCTAATCGCACCAATTAAGCCTATATCAATTAAGAAAAGAAACAACCTAACAACAATCAATAACTAGGTTTCATGGGTCTAAGCAAACACACAAGTAATTTAGCTAGACATGTTGAGCAAGCAAGCATACACACAATCAATCGAACATGGGGTAGACATAATGATAAATTGGATTAACAAACTTATCTTGATGTGTAAAATAGGGTATGAGACCCTAGAATACTGTCCAAGTCGGACTACAACTGAGTTAGGGTTTGCTCTCCAAAATTCTACCTCCCTAAATACAGAAAAATCGAATTCTATATATAGATTTACATTCGCGACGGGGTTACCTTTTGCATGGGACGCCGTCAGGTTGCCGTCATTAGGGTTTTGTTAGGTTTAAGTCATCGATGGAACGGCGTCACTTGAGAGTTGTGACGGCGTTGGTCTTTAGTTGAGGCGTTGTCTTGGTTCTAGATCCGGGCCGTATGGAGTGAAAGCGTGAGTGGCGCCTTCATATTTAAAGCGTGGCGCGTCGACTTTGGAACCGAGATTTTCACCGAGCCGTCTTGGGCACTTTACGATCAAGTCTTCATAGAGGACGGTGTCTCCTTTGGATGGGGCGCCGTCGATTCTCACTGATCGATCTTGAGTGGCTTCGATCTTGACTTTGACATTTTCTTCATGTTTTTTCTCCTTTTTGTCCAAATGTGCTTCATTCCAGTATTTTGCTTCCAAAAGACCTAAAAAGTGAAAAGGAATGAAATTAAGCAGTAACGCATATAAAATGTGTCGAAATAAGGCTTAAATGACCCCTTAAAAGCGTACGTTTTAAATCCTTATCAAATATCCCTACACTTGGTATTTGATTATCCTCAAGCAAATGTGCTTTTGACCAATCAATTTATAAGTTAGGGGGCATGAAGTATTGGTTTAAAATAGTTCATAACAAGTAAAAGCGCCACAATAGTCATAATAAGCACGGAAATTATATACTAGCACCTCACAAGTGGTGTTTGGATTCTCTCATCTCTCGGGTTTATATGAAATATAATATGAATGGAAATGGAAGATAAACACTCATTACCTGACATAGTACATAGATTACCATAAGCTTGAGAATAGATCAAACCTCCACCGCGAACAACAACATAAGAACAAAATAAAAACATAAGAACAAAAGCAGATGTTGCGGCAACCAAAACATGTTCTTAAATGACTGCTAATAACAATTAGTCGTTCTCAAATGACGACTAATAACCCACCTCTGCGAACATTCACAACATTCCTTCACCCAAAACCCGTGTCCATTGAAGTTTGCTTGAGCCTGCCTAGACCATATGGCATACCAAAGGTGGGAGTTTAAAACAATTAGACTCTCATTAGCCCTTTGAGATCTTGGAAGTGCAGGCAGTTCCTTCCTAACCTCGGCGTTCCCGAGCGGAAGAAGGAACTATATCATGGGAATTGGATCGAAAGGAGTGATAGAATGTGCAAAGAGTTGGGTCCCTAGGGAAGGGCGACAAAGGAAGTTAGGGGCAACAAAATGCGTAAAACGGCCCCAAATTAACAAAAAGCTTCCCTAGGAATGACAAACAACAGAGGATGAAAACTATGCCTTCATTCTTCTGTTGATGCAGCCCGGGCCCTAAGCAAGCATACGTCTACCAATCCAGGCATATCGGGTTGGATAGACTGGGTTTAAGGTAAAAATGACCAGCTTGCGGACGCCGGGATAAAACAAAAGCTGCGCGGGAGGAAAAGCAACCTCACTAAAAGCCCTTCCACTATCGTGCAGTGGGGCGGCTTCAGACGGGAAACCTCTTGAAAGGCCTATCGAACTTGTTGTACGCCCTACAACATTATAAGCTCGCTGCTAACAAGAACAGAACGCAAGGGGAGCGTTCCGGCCTTTCAAGGAAAAATTGCAAACCTCACAACTCCTCAGGGAATCACATGGGGAGAATATGGAGACCCCACGAGGAAGCAAGCCACTGGAACTCCTTCAAGAAGAGGATAGCAGATAAGAAGAAGGATTCCAAACTCAGAAGAGAAAGGCAAAATACCCGCACCGGGAAAGCCAACGGAAAATAACAACGTCAGCAAAAGCACATCCAACCAGAACAATCCTTCAAGAAATAAAATTACAACTATTATGAAAAAGACAACCCATCACGGGTAACCATTAAAGCAAACTTCCGCTAGAATGAAAAAAAACAGAAAATCTGTAGAAGCACTTCTTCAAAGAAGAATGACGCCCGCCATCAACAAAGTTCCGGAAAGGACACGGCTTCAGCAGCTATATGACTCAGAATAAAAAGGGTAAGAACAGTTGACAATAGAAAAATGTATAATGTGCTCGAATTTACCAATTTTTGTAATGTATTTTGAAATATATCAAATCAATAAAAAAGTGAAGATTAGCTACCTTCATTGTTTATTTTTCCAATAAATTTATTTTAATTAAGTGCATAAGACATGCAAACACAAGATTGGGCACGGCCCAAATATGTTATTTCCGAATAACAAAGAGTTATCACGAATAACAAAAAGGTGAACAACATAATCACCAAAGTATATAAGAGGTATTTCATGCCCAGTACTTGGAGGATAGCCCAAAATTATCCAAAGACTATTAAAAACGTGCATATCCGTATAATGTTAAAACAATAGCACTACACAAATCCCAAAAACGGTGTGCACAAAAGGCTATTAAAAAAGTACATACCCGTATAACGTTAAAATAATAGCACCGCACAATGTGCGCAGCGGATATTAAAAACACAGATATCCGTAGGACAAAAAGATAGTAGCATAGCACAGATAACAAACTGCACACAACCATTGTAAACATTACAAGAAATGGAAAAGCTAAACATTGTTCAAAGGATTACAAACATAAAAGAAAGCAAAGTAAACTAGCTTTGCTCCAAGACAGTCACGCTTGCTTCGGGCTCAGACAGGACGGAAGGAACTTCGCTCACCTCAGAGTGCGGATCCTCCGAAATGTCAATAATAACTGTTATACCCCTTTATCACAAATACCTTATCACTTCGTTAAGCAAACCCAACACAAACATGTTAACCAATACAAACTATGCGTAAAGATGAAAGAAAAGATAGAAAGATGGTGACTTGATGTATAAATTCGTATGTATGTTTAGAGAGGTAGAGAGAAGAAAGATGAAAACAATAAGATGATATATTGCTTCAAAGGAAAACACACACACACACAAGCACACCCTCAAATGACATACTTGAGGGGTATTTATAGTAAGAGAGGATGATGCCCTAAGGCTTGGCCATGGGCCTTGAGATGGACTTGGATTGGGCTTGGGTTACACGAACTAGACAAGGCTAGCTTAACTTAACTAATGCCCAATTAGCTTAGCCCGATCCACGAGCCGTTGACTATTCTATCACGATATCTAACACGCATTACAAAGTTCCTAATCGTGAATGACCATCACTTCTAATAAAATAATCAAGGCTAACAATCTCCCCAAGGGTGGTCATTCAAAGATGCTCCACTTGAATAGGTCTTTAATCTTTTGAGCTTGAACTTTGTGAGTAGATATAGAATAGTCTTAATTCATTGTTCCTTCATGCTTTGTGATCGAGATAATGTGGTTGTCTGCCGTTGTCAACCGTTGGTTAGGTGTTTCACGCCTTTCTCCACCATGCTCACACTTCTATTTGACTTTGATTTACCAATGGCGTAGTTCTCTAGTCTTTATACTTTGAGGATTCTTTGACATTGACGAAGAATCATCTTTAACTGTTGCCTTTGATTTTGATGAGAACTTTTCATGTGTTGTTGGTATGAGCATGTGGCGAGTCTGCACGATCAATCCGCTCCGGAGCTTCCATAAGAAAAAACATAAAAGCAGGTTAGTAATAAGCGGATTAAAGACTTACAAGTTTGAATTTCGAGGTGTTAACATCATAGTGTGAAAACACATCTCTAATTCTTACAAGGGCCGTTCTGAGCTGAGTCTCACAAGTGAGATAACGCGATGTCTGAAATACACCTTGATGAGTGTGTAAATACTCATCATTTTGGGTCAATCTGAGCTCGCAAAACGTTTAAAATGCTCGAAATGCATCAAAATCTTGAAAATATTCCAAAATTGCATTTTATATGTTTGGATGCAAAATGTTCAAAATCGGATGAAAAAGCGAGCAAAGTTTGCATAATTGGCGATTCAGGTCCCAGACTTTCGAAAATGGCAAAATCGGTCCCTAGGCATTTATTTTAAAGAAAAGTCACGAGAGGTCCTTTGAAATCATATGTTGTCATATTTAGTCCTCGGTGAAAAGTTCCAAAATATTTGAGAAATTACGTTTTGGTCCTGGATTTTTAAAATGGTCATATTTAATCCTTGGAATTTCAAAAGTGTCAAAATTAGCCCTTGGTCTATTTAAGATTGGCAAGACCAACCCTTGGATTACTTTTCATAATTTACGTTTAGTCCACAGAATTCGAGTTTTACATTTGGTCCTTGGTTATATTAATCCTAAATCCAATCCGGATCGACCTAAGCCCAAAACCAATATAAAACCCTTGGCCCAATCATTTTACCCGGTCCAAACCCGTTTACCCAACCCAACACCCAACGTTTAAAATAATCAACCCCGCCCCTATTTCCTGTCTTCCCGACAAAATTATGTGCAACCAGCCACCATCCCTCTCCAGCCACCCCTACTTCACACTTTGTCTCCCCCCACCTCACCTAACAACCCAATGCATTTAATGCACCTTGTTCCTGTCTCTGATATCAAAACCAAGATTTGGCGCCAAAACCATCAAACGGCCAAGATTGATCCTAAGTCATCCAATGGCCCATTTTAGTGCTGGGATATGTCCAGAGAGAGGAGAGAGATAGTTGGGAGCATAAATAAAGGAAGGAAGAAGGAAGTTGGAGAGTAGTTAGTTTATTTTCAAAAAATGTATGTCGAATTTCAGTTTCTTAGTCTTAAATAGCTTTGTACTTGTATTTTCAAGCCCCATTGTATTAAAGAAAGGTGTTTCAGTGTATTGCAACTCATATCAAGTTTCAATTTAAGCTTTTGTTTACATTTCATATCTTATCTCAACTGTTGCAATTTTCCAAATTAAAATCTGTTGTTAAAGTTTTAAAAAGCTTAATTATGAGCTCAAACAAGCCTCCACTAGCTTATTAAAGCTTTTTGCAAGCTTGTCTTTAAGATTCTAGCAGAATTGGAAAGTGGTCAATAAAAGTCAAACGGTGGCAAAAGCTGCGGGAAATGGAAATGGGTGATGCGAGTTGGAATTGGGTTGAATCGAGCTAGGTTAGGGGTTTGTTAGGTTAGTGGTTCCATTCTTTGGTTTGCAAGCCATTGTGGTGGACTTCTTGTAAGTCTAATTGTAGCTTATTAAGCGATGGTAGTTGTAATTTCTCTCATATCTCATTATAAAGCGCTATTCTTTGTCACTAGCTTGGTTTCAGTATGTTGGACCTATCTTGATGTTAAAGTAAGTTTGTTTGTGTTATTTGGTTGAAAGAATTACAAAAAAGTCACATAAAGGAGTGTTTGGTTTAGCTTTAAAATCTGTGTTAGAGGTTCAATCATAGTAGTAGTTCATTTGGTTTAGGTTTGATATAGTTTATTACACTCATCTCTGTCTTTATTGTGCATAACTTTCCTTGTTAGTCAACATTTCATCTTAAGCATTCTCAATCTCAAAGCTGTTAAAATCGATCCTCAAAACAAATCAAATGGGTTGAAAACTTGATAAACTAGCTTGCTTCATTCATATTTCATCAAAATACATCAAGATCAGTCCTTAAATTGCATTCAAATCTCAAGAAAGTCAAACTGAGTATCTGTTTTCAAAAAGTCAAATGGTGTCAAAATCAGGATTATGCAGAACTTGCAGATGTTGCACTGAGTTCAATAAGGCTTGTTAGGGTCTGATTTTTGGTTTAGATGTAGTCGCTAGGTGGTCTTCAAGGCCACATATCATTTTGGCTCTAGCTTTTACGATAAGTTGGTGAATAAGCTCAAACATAGGTCCGGTTTTACTTTTTGGCATAAAAATCGGTTAGCTCAAATCTTGTTGGATTGCTTATCAGAGTTTAGGAGTAGAAGTAACTAGTTGATATTAGCTTATTTCAGTACCATCTAGCTTAAGTAGAAGTTTGATAGCTTAATTTACTCTTTAGCTTATTTTCTAGTGCTTATTTGGGATCAGTTTACACTGCAGCTCTGATTTCTTACACATAACCATCATATTTGACATTTTTCCTAGGATCGGAGTTACATTTTAGAATTTCCCTGAATTTTTCATTAATTTTGGTCACTGTTTAGTATTTTTCTTAATTAAAAATAGTTTTTAATCACTTTTAATTAGCTTTAATTGCAATTAATTCAGAAAAAGTTCCAAGAAATAATTTTTCAATTTTCCCAGTATAAGTAAAATATAAAAAGCATAAAAAAGATTTTTCCTTATTTTTTTCCCTTTTATTTGGTATTTTTCACATTTTAAATTAGATTTAAATAGTTTTAATTCATAGAAAATAGAAATAAAATCAGAAAAATATAAAAATAGTTTTGAAAATTCTCTTTTGATATTTTAGATTTTTCCAAGTCATAATTTTATTTTTCTAGCTTTGTTTCATATTTTCTTGTATTTTAGGTTAATATTAAATAGTTAAAAATAGTTTTTAATTAATAATAATTAGATAATTAGTTATAAAAATAATTTTCTTTTTCTATAAATTTTCTTTTATCATTAGGTTTGTAAAAATGTCATTTTCATATTTTTAGGACTTTTATTTCTTAGATCTCACTTTTTATTTTGTACGTTTACGTAATTTTATTTTAAACGTAAGTTTTAAGTTTTAAGTTTTAAACGTTCATAAATTTTAAAAATAGTGATAGCGTTTATTTAATATTTTTTATCTTTCTAATTTCCTTAATTTGCATTTAAGCCCTTGTAATTTGTTGGCTTTTTCGTAGTTATAATCATAACCAAATCCTTTTTCGTTCAAATTTCTCGATCACTTTCGTTTGATAATCCATTGCATAGCTCATTTGGGACATAACGACCGGGAAACACTATACTCCCAGATCTTCATTGCATTCGTGCTTGAGCGGTTTAAGTCGATTACGATGCGCCATTCACAGTGGCGGGGCTTGAGTGATTTAGCTTGATTGTTTGGCACGCATCAAATTTTAGCGCCATTCTTGGAGTCAGTCTTGATTATCTTCCGTTTAGCATTAGTGATTTGAATATTCACCCTGTTTATACCATCTGTATGTATTTATATTTTCTTTTAAAATCAAAACCCAAAATATTTTCATTCTTTGTTTTTATAGCATGTTTTCAAAAATCCAAAATATCCATCCTTTATCCTCTAACTGCTTTAATTCTCCATTCCTTATCCTCTATAACCGTTTAATTCTTCATCTCTTATCCTCTTATCCGTTTAATTCTTTATGTCATGGTTTTCGACATGTTAGTGGTGTGGAGGTCCATTTAACGGTGGAAATTGTCGGCGATGTACCAATGTGAGTTTCGGAGACAAGTTTGTCGTAATCCGATCCCATTTCAAATAATGAAACACCGATTTTCCTACCTACCTCCACATTGTCAATACGAATCCTACTCATGCGAGTTTTGTGGAATGATTCTCATTACGGTTTTGATTGTCCACCACGGGTCCCGCTTGTCTATGAGCGAACCATGTTACAATCGAACTTTGGTGAAAGTTATTTTCCCAATTATCTCTGTTGTGAGAATTGCGGGGGTCCTCATGCGACTTTTGAATGTCAACCGATGAATCAAAATTTTCACAATTCCAATTCTCCGGTTTGACAATTTCCAACCCCGCGTATTCCATCATTCATCAATATCATCATGATAAAACTATTGGAGAATTACTAGGCGAAGAACGAGCGGCTAATCCTAGTACTCGGACTTCGAGCCTTCACAACATTTCAATGATTACGAGTGTAATCTTCCACAAAGTTCGAAGAAATACGCGTTGAAAGCAACTACAAATGAAAAGAATGGTATGTAAGCTTTAGCGGATGAATATAAGAATCCGATATGATGGCGATGATGATGAGGATACTATTCAAATGAGGAATATTATGATTATGACGAGGAGAGTGCTATTCAATTGAGCGATATTATTTCTCAACTCCCTCGCCTATTGCTATCACACCTATCTTACCTATTATTGCTTCCAAAGACTCTCTCATAATGGAGGATGAGCATCTTGGCACAATTCGGAAGCGGAATCGTCTAATGTTGAGAACTTCGTCCCAATCCCAAGTGAGTCCGAGGATATATCCGATAGTGATTGTGATTTGCCTTTTGTGATTCTCTTGACATTTACGAGGTTACTTCCGGATTTTCTCAAATCCTCTTTTGAATTTAATAATGACTACACTTTTGGGAAAGTAAATCCTCTTTCGATGAAATGTCCGAGGCCGATCTGAGACCATCACGGAAGTGGTGGAAATTGCTAGCTCTCGAGCACGCCACTTGTCCCACCTCGTATTCTAACTTATCTCTTCCATCATGTGATGGCGATTCTATCCTCATCGATGAGATTCATGATCCAAAAATCATGAATTCCCTTACGATAATGAGGAGTTAGTCATGATTTTTATCATGATTTTCTTTCTTTTCTTCACATATGGTGTGACTTCTCGTTCCCTTTTCTCCTTCGGAATGAGGACACTATTTTGATCCGGCATTTTCATTTATCATTTTGAGCGGTTCTATCTATATCTCATCGGAGTGGAACTTTCACGTGCTTCAAATGTTTGTCCAAACATCTTGAATGAAAGTCCGATGGAGATTGTTTCTTCACTTTGCTTTCCCATGAACCAATGAATTCGGGTCGAGTCAAGCTAGCGACTCGGTAATCAAAAACAGTAGCTACATGGGTTTCACCCGTGTGTACCACCACAGTGTGGGGAGTTGCCCCGGTGTTGTATATAAAGTTTTCTAAAAAAAAAATAAAATAAAAAAAAAAAAAAATAAAAAAATAAATAATGGCCGCATATTTCCTTTTCGTTCTATGTTTCGGCATAACCGGTACTTTGAATATTGAGGCAATATTCATTTCTAAGTGTGGGGAATTCTCAAATTTTATCATGTAAATATACGCCTAATTCCCCATTTTGGCCAAATTTTTTTGGAGTAAGTGTTTTACACTTACTCATTTGGTTATCGATCCACCATGTCTAATAAACAAAAGGATTGGCTAATCCGAGAGCAAACGGCTCTTGGTAAAGATATCTCAAATCCGTTGACGACTTGCAATTTGCCCAAAATTGTATGGTATTCACTCACCATATCCTTATTAGTGAAGAGTTGGCTAGCCCGCAAGTTTATGGCTTGTGGTAAAGGCGATGGAAAAACCATAATTGGTAATCGGCTCACCAAAGATAATATTGATAATTTATCTAAGAGTTGGCTAGTCCGAAGCAAGCGGCTTCGGTAAAGACAAATCAAATCCGTTGGAAGTCGGTGGTTTGCTCAAAATCACATGGTTATCGATGTACCATGGTTCTTACTTGAGCGAAACATTTGGCTACTCCGAGTAATGGCTTTTGGTAAAGAGTTTCAAATCCATTAAGTTTTCTCAAAAGATTGCTATGGACTAGCAATAGTTTAGTGTGGGGATTGATGAGTGTGTAAATACTCATCATTTTGGTCCATCCGAATCGCAAAACGTTTAAAATGCTCGAAATGCATCAAAATCTGAAAATATTCCAAAATTGCATTTTATATGTTTCGGATGCAAAATGTTCAAAATCGGATGAAAAAGCGAGCAAAGTTTGCATAATTGGCGATTTAGGTCCCAGACTTTCGAAAAATGGCAAAATCAGTCCCTAGGCATTTATTTTAAAAGAAAAGTCACCAGAGGTCCCTTTGAAATCATATGTTGTCATATTTAGTCCTCTGGTGAAAAGTTCCAAAATATTTGAGAAATTACAGTTTTGGTCCCTGGATTTTTAAAATGGTCATATTTAATCCTTGGAATTTCAAAAGTGTCAAAATTAGCCCTTGGTCTATTTAAGATTGGCAAGACCAACCCTTGGATTACTTTTCATAATTTACAGTTTAGTCCCTGGGAATTCGAGTTTTACACATTTGGTCCTTGGTTATATTAATCCTAAATCCAATCCGGATCCAACCTAAGCCCAAAACCAATATAAAACCCTTGGCCCAATCATTTTACCCGGTCCAAACCCGTTTACCCAACCCAACACCCAACGTTTAAAATAATCAACCCCGCCCCCCTATTTCCCTGTCTTCCCCGACAAAATTGTCTGCAACCAGCCACCATCCCCTCTCCAGCCACCCCTACTTCACACTTTGTCTCCCCCCACCTCACCTAACAACCCAATGCATTTAATGCACCTTGTTCCTGTCTCTGATATCAAAACCAAGATTTGGCGCCAAAACCATCAAACGGCCAAGATTGATCCTAAGTCATCCAATGGCCCATTTTAGTGCTGGGATATGTCCAGAGAGAGGAGAGAGATAGTTGGGAGCATAAATAAAGGAAGGAAGAAGGAAGTTGGAGAGTAGTTAGTTTATTTTCAAAAATGTATGTCAATTTCGGTTTCTTAGTCTTAAATAGCTTTGTACTTGTATTTTCAAGCCCCATTGTATTAAAGAAAGGTGTTTGATGTATTGCAACTCATATCAAGTTTCAATTTAAGCTTTTGTTTACATTTCATATCTTATCTCAAGCTGTTGCAATTTTCCAAATTAAAATCATTGTTAAAGTTTTAAAAGCAATTATGAGCTCAAACAAGCCTCCACTAGCTTATTAAAGCTTTTGCAAGCTTGTCTTTAAGATTCTAGCGAATTGGAAAGTGGTCAATAAAAGTCAAGCGGTGGCAAAAGCGTGCGGTGAAATGGAAATGGGTGATGCGAGTTGGAATTGGGTTGAATCGAGCTAGGTTAGGGGTTTGTTAGGTTAGTGGTTCCATTGCTGGTTTGCAAGCCATTGTGGCTGGACTTCTTGTAAGTCTAATTGTAGCTTATTAAACAGTGGTAGTTGTAATTTCTCTCATATCTGTTATAAAACTGCTATTTGCTGTAACACTAGCTTGGTTTCAGTATGTTGGACCTATCTTGATGTTAAAGTAAGTTTGTTTGTGTTATTTGGTTGAAAGAATTACAAAAAAGTCACATAAAGGAGTGTTTGGTTTAGCTTTAAAATCTGTGTTAGAGGTTCAATCATAGTAGTAGTTCATTTGGTTTAGGTTTGATATAGTTTATTACACTCATCTCTGTCTTTATTGTGCATAACTTTCCTTGTTAGTCAACATTTCATCTTAACTGTTCTCAATCTCAAAACTGTTAAAATCAGTCACTCAAAACAAATCAAATGGGTTGAAAACTTGATAAACTAGCTTGCTTCATTCATATTTCATCAAAATACATCAAGATCAGTCCTTAAATTGCATTCAAATCTCAAGAAAGTCAAACTGAGTATCTGTTTTCAAAAAGTCAAATGGTGTCAAAATCAGGATTATGCAGAACTTGCAGATGTTGCACTGAGTTCAATAAGGCTTGTTAGGGTCTGATTTTTGGTTTAGATGTAGTCTGCTAGGTGGTCTTCAAGGCCACATATCAGTTTTTGGCTCTAGCTTTTACGATAAGTTGGTGAATAAGCTCAAACATAGGTCCGTTTTGTTTTGGCATAAAAATCGGTTAGCTCAAATCTTGTTGGATTGCTTATCGAGTTTAGGAGTAAAGTAACTAGTTGATATTAGCTTATTTCAGTACCATCTAGCTTAAGTAGAAGTTTGGTAGCTTAATTTACTCTTTAGCTTATTTTCTAGTCTTATTTGGGATCGGTTTACTGCAGACTCGATTTCTTACACATAACCATCATATTTGACATTTTCCTAGGATCAGAGTTACATTTTAGAATTTCCTGAATTTTCATTAATTTTGGTCCTTGTTTAGTATTTTCTTAATTAAAATAGTTTTTAATCACTTTTAATTAGCTTTAATTGCAATTAATTGAGAAAAGTTCAAGAAATAATTTTCAATTTTCCCAGTATAAGTAAAATATAAAAAGCATAAAAAAGATTTTTCCTTATTTTTTTCCCTTTTATTTGGTATTTTTCACATTTTAAATTAGATTTAAATAGTTTTAATTCATAGAAAATAGAAATAAAATCAGAAAAATATAAAAATAGTTTTGAAAATTCTCTTTTGATATTTTAGATTTTTCCAAGTCATAATTTTATTTTTCTAGATTTGTTTCATATTTTCTTGTATTTTAGGTTAATATTAAATAGTTAAAAATAGTTTTAATTAATAATAATTAGATAATTAGTTATAAAATAATTTTCTTTTCTATAAATTTTCTTTTATCATTAGGTTTGTAAAAATGTCATTTTCATATTTTTAGGACTTTTATTTCTTAGATCTCACTTTTTATTTTGTACGTTTACGTAATTTTATTTTAAACGTAAGTTTTAAGTTTTAAGTTTTAAACGTTCATAAATTTTAAAAATAGTGATAGCGTTTATTTAATATTTTTTATCTTTCTAATTTCCCTTAATTTGCATTTAAGCCCTTGTAATTTGTTGGCTTTTTCTGTAGTTATAATCATAACCAAATCCCTTTTTCGTTCAAATTTCTCGATCACTTTACGTTTGATAATCCATTGCATAGCTCGCTGGGACATAACGACCGGGAAACACTATACTCCCGGATCTTCATTGCATTCGTGCTTGGCGGTTTAAGTCGATTACGATCCGCCATTCACAAGTGGCGGGCTTGAGTGATTTAGCTGACTGTTGGCACGCATCACTCTGATTCGGATGAGTCGAGGTACACCTAAACATCACCCACGATCGTAGACCGTTTGAGACACACTAAGCGTAATCCACGGAGAATTACCGAAATGACTGCTTTGTCGGTGATGTTGACCACGGCGGAGTTTCCATTCAATCATCGAAGATCGCGTTGAAACTTCTCATAAATGTTCGGCGATTGCTAAGATCTGCGTGGGACTCTAGAATATATCACTTGTGTCCTTATTGATGAACAACAAGCGATGTCATGTCAAGTGTTCCTATGAGATCTTTTGATGAATCTCGTGGCTCTAGACTCAATTAGTGCATTTTGGTTTTCTGGCGGAGACTAGGGAGAGGTCTCCTTCTTCAATATCAACGATCTCTAAGAGAAAGTCGATAGATTATGTAGGGTTCGGTGAGAATGAAACAAATCCTTTTAAGAGGAATTGAGTGGCTAGAAGGTTTAGTGCGGTGCGTCCTTTGGGTCCATGACGTCTTTGTCTTCAATACCAATGTCATCTAGTGACAACCAAGTAGTATATGAGTTGAATCAGGTTTACGCCCTAAGGTTGAATATGGAGGCTATTTCTTTCACCCTTTTCATTACATTTCTTTTAATTCTTCAACCCTTCTTTCTCCTTTCTCACATTACTCTTTTTTTCAATCATACCTAAGGACTTCTAATACTAACTATTTGTGATGTCCTTGGGTAGATCTCTCCGACTCTGGCGGATCATAGACAGATTTCCTATCCTTAGTCACCTTATAACTCCATGACCGTCCTATTGTTGCCATAAAACCATTTTCTTGAAAATCTCTCGAATGTTTATGATAGAAAACATGTTTGGAACACTCAAGAGTTTTATATTTTCGAAACACTCCCCTTCACATGTGCTTATAAGTTTTGATAGAAATCTTGCACATAGAGGGTAGAGTTCGCACTTTTGAATTGATCGACTTTAAATGAACAAGACCGATTCGAGACACGTTTACATCACTAGAGAACTAGCTTGAAATTATTACCCGTCCTGGTCAAGTCATAGAAAGTTTCTCGAGATGGCACATGATTGCTCGTCAATTCATTGGTTCCGATTGAGTCGAGCTCATTTTGGGATTCAAACAACGATCATTAAACTTTTTGATCAAATTTTAATCACATTTCTCCCCCTCAAAAATAGCATATCCATGATGTTTTTGAAACAAAATGATTAAAAGATATGTTTTTCGAAAAGCATTTGGAGAGAAACTGATTTAGCATGAATTTTGGAACAATTTTTCTTTTATACTCCCCTTTAACGAAAGCATATTTTTCATACAGAAAATTTAGAATCAATTAAGGGTTTAGAGGGAGTTATCTTGGTACCAAATGTGAGAGATTTTGAAAACTTTCGAATCAATGGTACGCAAGATGAAGATTTTAAAAAATCTTTTGAAGATATTGAAAAAGAATTATCTTCATTTGTTTTAGGATAAGTGCTCGATATTTATGAAAATCAATTTTGCGTAGCACTTTCCTTTCTTTAAAGATCGGGTTGCAAGCGGAAATACTTACAAGCCATTATGTTTTTAGGAATAGCGCTTGAAAAAATATTTAAAACCTTTGATTTTGATAAGCACTTTCCTTTCTTTGAAGCACGGGTCTGAATCGATGTGTTCGAAGCCATTATTTTGAAGTCCGGGTTTCGTCTTGAAGTATCTGAAAGCCATTATTTGAAATTTTGAGAAGCGACATGTTTTGAAAAACATAAAAGAACTCTCGCTCAAGCATCATACATGCCGTATCATTGTTGAATGACATTTCTAAAGCGTCTGAATATCGATTATCTGAGACATGTCGTGAGAAGAATATTTTGGATTTTTGATTTTCTATTTTTTTGTATTTTTTTTGAAAATTTTCTATTTTGTATTTTGCTTTTGTTGGTTTTATAAAAGAAATGGAAAATCAAAATAGAAGATAGAGAGAATGAAGAAGAAGATTTTACTGAATTAGAACCCTCGGATGAGTTGGGTTCGAGATATTTGATTCACCGCAACTAAAGAAGAAGAGTTTTCACAAATAACGATGTTAGAAGTACAAGATTCCTCACGGTGAGGGTGATCACTATCAACGGTTGTAGTGGTTTTGACTTCCTTATCTTGATGAGTTTCACTATTATACGTGTTGGAGCAAGTATCAAAAATCTTTCTGTGGGAATCCATCTAAGACCTATTGTGTTGAAAACTTTACCCGTGGGTATCCACCTAAGGTAAGATCTAGGAGTTGTTTTCTTATCGGATGCGTGGAAGACTCATTTTGGAAAAACTACGTCTGAAGAGATCCACCTATTAGGTTTCTTTTGTTTGACATTTTATCAACGGGCTTGTTTCTATTTGGTGTCTTAGTGGATTGTGCCTTGGCACGAGAATTATATTTCTTGAGATATTGTAAGGCACATGCATCATGATTAGCTGAAAAGACACATTTTTTACATGTAGTATAGACAAATTCAATATTCTTGTTTAAAATTAGCAGCTTTAACTTTGTCAGTACAGTCTTTTGGAAATTGATTCTTGTTCGAAGAAGACTTAGAATTCCTAGTGTTGTTTTCTAAGGGCATAACTTTTTATTTTGCGCAACTACTCTTAGATGCAAGCCAATCCCTAGTCTTATGTAGAGTGTTCCTAGGTAATGGTTTACTACTACTAGCAGTGCCTTGAAATCTTGTAGAATTCATCACCCTAGATGTTGCACCTAAAATTTCGTCTTTTCGAGTCTGTGCCTTTTTCCTAGCTTCTTCTAGATAGTGATTGTTGACCATGTTGTTAGAACCGATGATTCTTTAAGCGGATTTTGGTCACATTCCGTGTATGATTCCTAGAAATGCAGTGTAAACACTTTTCTTTCTCAAAAATAGGTTTTCAAAAGCTTTGATAATTCTCTTTTTAATAGGCAAAGTCTATGGAGTATTGTTTTGACAAGTCATTTTGCTCATTGACTTTTGGAGGAAACGAAAATAGACATTTTGGTTTGAAAACCGGTTTGGGAACATTTGTTTTCTCCTCGGTCAATGGTTTTGCAAACTTAGTATCCTGACCTTTCCTTTTAGACATTCCAAGCGAGCTCTCAAAGGTCATTTTGCTCTTTCATGTCCTTGTAGGCACGCTCATCGACGCTTTGTCATACTTGCATTCCTCGGTTTTCGATCAATTGTTTAAAATAGGACACGTTTTCTTTTCAAGTTTTCAAGAGCATTTTCATATTTTGAAACAATTGCGAGAGGTCTCAAATCGAGTCTTTCATGATCTTCAATGAATATGTTTGTAAGATAATGGACATGATATCGGTAGTCATAACATCTTGAAGAGAGAATCATTTAGATTTTCCAAAACTTTGATGTGTTCAAAACTTTCATTAGCTTGCTTTACCGAGGATTTATGGTCCTTGAAAAAGTCACTTTGTTTCTTTCAAAGGTGCTTGTTCAACATGAATTACCCTTGCACCGATGGCATTCGTGAGGGGCAATTAGAGTTTCAAAAACTTTTACATTCATTATCAAAACTATTAAACCAGATGTTTGTTGTAATATTGGTTTTAGTTTTAACAGTCTCTTGAAGATACCCAATTCTAGTTTTAACGTCACCTAAAATGCTTCTAGTCTCACTTGTGTTAAAAGGATTGTTTGAAGACATTTGTTCGATTTTCGAAAGAGATTTGGAAACTACAACTGGTTTTGAAACTGGTTTTGAAACTGGTGTTGACACTTTGTTTGAAACACTTGGTGTGATGGAAAACTTTGACTTTTCTTTTTGATTAACAAAAGTAATTCCATTAATTTTGTTCCATTTGTTATAATCAATCGGTTTAAGATCTGGATTCTTTTGTTTCATTTTTGATCTACTCTCCTCAGCTAGTTCCAACGTTTCAAGAGAGTCACGAACAATTATGGGTTCATGCAAAGGTTTTCCATTGTTCAACACATTTTGAGATTTCGAGCTTTCTTGAGGAGCGGAGAAGGGTTGTTACCAAGAGCCATTTTATGCGATGTGAAAAATCGGATTTGCTTGATTAGAAAGCATCTTGTTTGATTTAGCGGAATGACCCGTTGTAAGAAGCAAATTATCCAATTTCTTTATAGTTTCATTTTATCCGAATTTCATCAAGAAGAGAATCTTCTCGTTTTGAAAAATCGACAATCAACTGTTTCTTCTCTTTTCAAGATCGAACACAATACTTTTGTTTAGAAAGTTGGTTGTTTAGTTGAAAATTTCCTTGCTTAAAGATTTTATTTTCAAATTCAAATTCACATCAAGTGTGTCATACTTGAGTTGCAATTGTTTTCTCTTAAAAGCAGAATCTCGATAACCAATTTCTAATTCGAAATTTTGTTTGTATGAAATTCATAGGCTTTGGCGTGCTCCTTGTAACTCTCAAGCTCGGTGGTCAATTTCACATTCGCGCCTTAACTTCGCGATTGACCTTCTTGACTTTCTCAATTTCAATACCACAAGTATTAAGTAATGATTCAAAATAAGCACGGGTTTCCTCATCGATCGCGATATTTTGTGCCACGACCTCCATTAGGATTCACATCCGGGTTTGAGTTCGTATTGCTACAACTCGGATTGTCCAGGTATGTATCATAAGTAGGTGCTGATGTCACAGAATGTTGTTCATCATGAGTAAACTGATTAGCAACATTACTATAATTTGGTACCCCATTGAGTGGATATGTGTCGTAGACCGGAGTTGTATCAAAAGTACCACTTGATGTTGTGTCCTGCTGGTTGACTGTATGACAGGAGTTTACTTTATCTGTCCGTCCTGGATTCATGAATTCGTATTCCTCATCAGTCAACTCAATTTCCGACTCTTCTTTACGTGCTAACAAAGAACATGTACTTGAGCCTTTCAAGCTTCGTCATTGGTTTGACACTAGATTACGAATCAAAATAACTTTGAATCTTGGCTTTGAGGTTCGGAGGTAGCATTCGAGTAGAAGTCATAAAGCAGTTATTCCCATTTTGATATCTCATATTCGATTCACAATCGACCCCTTGATGTCCAACATAACGCCTCGCATATTGCATCGATTCCCCATTTATATGCTGTAGTAAATCCATTCGATTCCCAATAACATCAACCATGTGTCCTTCTTGACTCATATGCATAGATGGTTGAGCAAGCTGCGATTAAACTACGAAAACCATGTATTGGCGAATCCGGCAATAGCATTTGTGAAAGCGTTTTGAGACGATCTTTGTCAGTTGCCATTGATGAAGGTATGTAATGATAAAGTTGATTTATGATCGATTCAACGATAAAGGAGTTGTGGTTGATGAAGATTAAGCTCGGTTGAGGTGTTTCTGAAAGTCGTACTCGTAACCTTGGTTCTTAAAAAATTAAGCCCAAAATTGAAATTCACTATAAAAATCAATTCTAAGGTCGTATGAAAAATTTGAGTTATGACAATTTTGACGCCAAATTTGACCCGAAAAATTTGAATTTAGGCCCAAAAATTTGAATTTTTGACCAAAATTTTCACAGTTAAACCAAAATTTGAATTTCGCGTAAAAATTGAACGTTTAGACTACTCAAAAATTTATTATTATTTTTTTTTTAAACCTTATGCGTAGAAAGAGCTTAGGCGTAGACCGAAGAAGTTACGAGTAGGATATGGGCTTAGGCGTAGACCAAAGAAGTTACGAGTAGGATATGGTTACGAGTAGGATGTAGTTACGAGTAGGATGGCTTAGGCGTAGAATCTTATGCGTAGGATCTTTATGCGTAGGATCTTAGGCGTAGGATCTTAGGCGTAACCTTAGGCTTATGTGTAGACAAAAAAACTTAGTCGTAAAACCTTACGCGTAAGTGTGATCTTATGCGTAGAGTTCTACTCGTAAGAGTTTATGCTTATGTGTAAACTTAGGTTAAAACCAAAATCCTTTACACGTCACAACGGTAAGGGATATCCACAAGTCGAAGTGTTCCACACACTTATCCAAGTGAGGAAGCACCGAGTCACCGTATAGCACGAAGATTCTTCACCAAAAGTTACGAGTAGAAGCTTATGCGTAGTTGACTTTCTTCACGAGTATAAATAGGGTTTTGACCTACTCGTAAAAATTTCCAACGATTCAAACGATTTCTCTTGCACGGATATCCTTAAAACACTCGAATAACCCAAAATGTTGACCTTTTTCACCCAAAGTGCCTAGAAAAGTTACGAGTAGAAATGACCAACAAACCAAAATGAGTTTAAAACTTAACAAAGCGCGTAAAGCTTGAACTTTTTCAAAAAGCGAAACTTTAGCACCAAATAAACCTTAAACCACAAGAATCTTGAATTTTGAGTGCAAAATTAAAGCTTTAAGCTTTTCAAATATGACTAAGGAGAGCTTTATGCGTATACCAAACGTCAAAACAAACACAAACACTCCTAAACCATTGTTAGGCGATTGATACCAATTGTTATACCCCTTTATCACAAATACCTTATCACTTCGTTAAGCAAACCCAACACAAACACGTTAACCAATACAAACTATGCGTAAAGATGAAAGAAAAGATAGAAAGATGGTGACTTGATGTATAAATTCGTATGTATGTTTAGAGAGGTAGAGAGAAGAAAGATGAAAACAATAAGATGATATATTGCTTCAAAGGAAAACACACACACACACACTCAAGCACACCCCTCAAATGACATACTTGAGGGGTATTTATAGTAAGAGAGGATGATGCCCTAAGGCTTGGCCATGTGCCTTGAGATGGACTTGGATTGGGCTTGGGTTACACGAACTAGACAAGGCTAGCTTAACTTAACTAATGCCCAATTAGCTTAGCCCAATCCACGAGCCCGTTGACTATTCTATCACGATATCTAACACACATTACAGAGTTCCTAATCGTGAATGACCATCACTTCTAATTAAAATAATCAAGGCTAACAATAACACTAGACCCTCCAACGTCATAATCGTCGGTGGAGAGGGGCCTAACAGGAACAACAGTGACACTAGCAGAAGCAAGTGCAAGTGGCAACGAAGTAGTAGAAATCAAAGCCAGCTCACCAGTTGAAGGTCCTTCCGCACCCATAACATTACGGGGCAGACAAAGGATCAACTAAAGAATCATAAACATCAGCAACAGTGGGCTGATGAGCAGCGAGACGCTTCCTAAATCGACCAACCCTTTTCTGAGCTATTCCAGAGAATGGGACAATGAGCCAGTACCAACAACAACGCTAGTATGCCTGTCATAGACATGAACCACAAGCTGTTCAAGATCAGGCTGTAACCCAATAATCATAAGAGCATTCGCATGCGGCACCTAAACCCGAAGAAGATCCATAACCTCCGTAATGCCAGCATCCTTACTAGATTTAAGAGTGGAGAGCAAGGAAAACTCCACATCCGTAAGGGCCTTCATGGCGGAAAGATAGTGAGCTTCCGCAGAAGGGTCATACGCATCAAGATCTACAAGCTCTTTTTCCTCCTTGCCATGAATAATACCCGCTGCTAGTCCAACTTGCATGCCTTTATCAATGGCACAACTGATAACTTCCGCCATTGCTGCAGAATACTCCGGAGAATTCAAACACTTAGACACAGCAAGGCTCATGCCATTAATCAACAACCAACGACGACTAGATAACAAAGTAAGAAAGCGAGGATAAAACTCCTCATCAAGGTGCAGAGCCAATGCAGACAAATCAGCAACCGCTGAATCAACCTTCTTCATAATCGCAGCCGCTTTCGCATCTTGAGTCTTGGAAAACTCTTCCCTCAAAACATCAAAAGAAGGAATTTGGCTACGAAGCTCAGAGCATGAGGAATCCAAAATACGTATCTACAAAAAAAAACAAGAAGTCAAAAGACAACGGAAAAGATAAATAAGCGGAACAACTGGTCAAAAAAGGCACTAATACATACCTGTCCGGAAAGATTAGCATTTTGAGATTTGAGAACTGCAACTTCAGCCCTCAGGGTGGATGACTCAGAATCCTTCTCATCAAAAGACAATCGAAGTTCCGTAAGCTCAGCACCAAGAGAATCTCACTCCTACTCAAGGGTAGAATTTTGATTCTTCAACAAAGCAAGTTCCGCGGCAGAAGCTGCGGACAACCCAGCAACAGTAGCCAACTCAGAAGACCCAGCTTCAGCAACTTTAGCCTTAAGGGTCGAAACCTCCTTATTCCTCTCCTCTAACAAGGATGATAGGCGTTTCCTCTCCGTCATATTATACTCCAACCGCATACGGACTTCAGAACTAAAGCACACATGTCGTGCCGTAGCAACATTGAACTCAGCAAGAAGGCGATCATACCCCATCTCACGAACAAAATAAAAATAGCAAGGAGGAGCAAACTCATCCACCATACCACGACATTCATCAGCATCATCAAGAAGAGAATTCTTAGCAACATTTCATTTTGGAACATAAAAACCAGACGAAGAGCTGGAATCTGAATCATCAACAGCGCGGATGTCTCCAGCCGAGATATCACAATCAGAAAAATCATCAATGTTAGGATCCAAATATTATTGTGTTTGATGATTCGGGTGGTCTTGGATGATCAAAATACATGTTTGCCATTTTAGAGAGAGAAAGTAGAGAGAGGAAGATTTCTTGGTAGAGACTTGGTTCACAAATGGAATGTTAGATTATAAGAAAAGCTCCACCCCTTCCATGGATGGAAGGGGTATTTATAGTTACAGACAATACGACCTCCTATCGGCCTGTGGATCAGGTATACAGTGGGTAAAGACCCGTCCTTCCTCCACGGTGTTACACTAAACTATTCTACGCTAATAATTAAATAATTAAGTACAAAACAACGTAAATAACTACAAGTCTACGAGCTAACATATGCTAGACTATAATTGGGGTGACCGACACTTTAACATGGAATTTCCAATTCCTAACAATCTCCCCCTAAGGGAGGTCACCCCATGAAATACATTTTGCATCCTAGCATTCTTTCTTTGTCTTTAGTTCTCGAGCTCGTAGACTTCAATTCTTCAAGTTCCGCAATCTTTGTGCATTAGTAGCGATTCTTTAAAGTCCGCATTGATTTGTACTTTTAGTGGAGGCCTTTAACTGATCCACATCATTGATGATCTTGAGGTTTCATTGAGATCATCGACCACGATAAATCTCGGATCACCCTTTATTGTGTTGCCATCATGTGATGTTGTAACTTTTGGACCGACATGCTCACACTTTCGGATCATGACATCTTTCCATCGAGTAGCGGAAGCTTTCTTGGTTCATGATATTTGCGCAGTAGCGAAGCATAGTATAAAAATATCGAAACCGGGTTATGTAGATATGCACCGGTCATGATTTCTTCAATTAAGTGTGGATCTTGTGAGCATGCGGCTTTGGTTTGACTCCTCAATTACGATCACCGCAACCGTCCAAATGTACCGCAAACAACAGTTAGCAATCAAACACACGAAAGTGTCTTTGATCACTTCGTTGAATTGAGTACACGGCCCACGGTTCCCGTTGATCGATACAAATCTTGCTTGTGATCACATAGGATTCCTAAGAATCTCCTTGACAGGGTTTCGCAGCTGTTCTAGCCGTTCTCAAACCGGAACGTCTCAAAGAAGACAACACGGAGTGAGTGAACTAGCGAATTGAGATTCACTGATAGATGAAAAATTGATTTGAAAACAATCGCCTATTGCATAGAAGAAAGAGTTTTGCAATACAACGAAGGTTTTTATAAGAAAGATCAATTTTCAATCATAAATACTTTTTGTATTTGAAAGAAAATACACATTCGACGTGCTAGAGAAAAGAAGAGATTCGCACATCGAACGGTTTTTCTAAAAGTATTTTTCAATCAGAGATACTTTTTTAATATGAAAATGAATACACATTCAACGTGCTAGAGAAAAGAAGGTTTGCACATCGAACGGTTTTTCCAAAAATATTCGTCAATTCCAATCCTGGACCAAGGTTGATTCAAGAATGAATCTCCCCATTGTTTCTGTTAATACAAATAAACCGTAAAACCGTTTATTAATATTTTGCAATCTCTTTGTGTTTTGTTGATAACAAATATAATGTTATCTTAAGTATAATTATAAAGGATACATGTTAGTTTTGTAAAGCATTTACATATAGCCATTTAAATACAAAAATGTAGTAATTAAGCATTTGTTGTAATAGTTTATTAGGATGTGTAAAAATCATAACCCATGGACCATAGAAAGTGAGGCTATAGTAAAACTAAACGAACGAACATTAAGGTCTCAAGTTCAAGTGATGAAAGTGAAGCTATAGTAATAAAGAAAAAGATTAGTGAAGAAGAAGAACCTCTAAGTGATGAAATAATAAACATTAAAGAATCCAAAGATTACCCCGTAGATAAAGTCATAGGAAAACTAAACGAACGAACATTAAGGTCTCAAGTTCAAAACCAAAGTAACTTATTTTGTTTCGTTTCAACCTTAGAACCTAAGAATACACAAGAAGCCATAAAAGATGAGAGTTGGGTAATGGCTATGCAAGAAGAACTAAATCAATTTGTTTCTAATGATGTTTGGACACTTGTCCCTCCACCTAGTAATCAAACCATAATAGGAACCAAATGGGTTTATAAAAAAAAATTAGATGCAAACGGAGTCGTGTCTAGGAACAAGGCTAGACTCGTTGCTCAAGGGTATAACCAACAAGAAGGAATAGACTTTGATGAGACCTCGCCCGTGGCTAGATTAGAGTCTATAAGAATACTTCTTGCGTATGCTTGTGCTAATGATCTAAAGCTTTATCAAATGGATGTCAAAAGCGCTTTTCTAAATGGTGTCATAAATGAAGAAGTATATGTAGCTCAACCTCCGGGCTTCATTGATTTTGAAAACCCAAACATGTCTATAAATTAAAAAGGCCCTTTACGGTCTTAAACAAGCTCCAAAAGCTTGGTATGATAGACTCAAGTCATTTCTAGTTAAACACAACTACACCATGGGGTTAGTTGACAACACACTTTTACTAAGAAAAGAGAGTCACATATAATCATAGTACAAATATATGTAGATGATATTATATTCGGATCCACTTGTCAAGACATGTGTGATGATTTCTCTAAAATCATGCATGACGAGTTCGAGATGAGTATGATGGGAGAACTTAGTTTCTTTCTTGGTCTACAATAAAACAAGTAGAAGATGGCATCTTCTTCAATCAATCTAAATACATCAAGGAGATGTTAAAGAAATTCGGTCTAGAAGAGTCAAAACCTATTAGGACTCCAATGTCATCCGACACCAAACTCACAAAAGATGAAGACGGAGAATCCGTAGATAATACTAAATATCGTGGCATGATAGGTAGTCTTCTCTACCTCACGGCAAGTAGGCGGGATATCATGTTTAGTGTTTGCTTATGTGCTAGATTTCAAGAAGACCCTAAAACATCACACCTAGAAGCCGTAAAAGGATATTTAGATATATTAAGGTACAACACAATTAGGATTATGGTATCCTAAGGCACGGGAGTAGAAACAATTGTATATGCAGATTCGACCATGCGGTGATTACGTTGATATAAAAAGTACAAGTGGGGTATGTACTTTCATGGGATGTTGTTTAACGTCTTGGTTTTCTAAGAAACAAACAACACTAGCTATATCAACAACCGAAGCGAGCGTCTCCTCCACGACAAAGCATGCCAACAAGCACTATGGATGAAACAAGCGTTAGTCGACTCGACATTCATCTAGCGACATAGCCATCCTATGTGACAACAAAGGTGCCATCGACTTAAGCAAGAATCCGGTATTGCATTCTCGCACAAAGCATATAGAGATTCGACATCACTTCTTAAGAGACAATGTTCAAAAGAGGAACATCTCTATTGAGAAGGTAGCATCCGAAGACAACATAGCCGACGTCCTCACCAAACCGTTGAAGCGGGAACAATTCAACCTACTTCGTCTTGGTCTAGGTCTAATGGAACAAACGTCGTAACTTACTTGACTCTACAAGGTATGTAAACACTAGCCGTCTTCTTTCTGAGTCTAGGATTTCTATTTCACGCACAACTCACAAACAATACGGGAATTTTCAAAACCCAAGATAAGTCTTCCACTTTTAATTTTAAATTTTTTTAACACATAACTACATAAACATTTTTAAAGAAAATCTCTTTTCAAAATGTTTTCTAAAAGGAATGATACCTTCCCGTATCAATTTCGCAAAAGCAATTTCTCACGTCTAGGACAAATCGCTTTTTCATTATTAATACAAAGTAAAAACTCGTTTTCATTGCATCTCATGTCTTTTGAATGCTAAAGGGAACACATAACTAATATGTGTTTTCGGGTACATTCATTTAAGCAAAAATGAATTAGGAGCATTGATAACACAATATTACGTACTTATGTACCAAATGTGTGTTTTTGGGTTATCTCAATAGGATTTATTTTTCTCTAGTTATTTTCCTTTTCTTTTTAGAGGACGAGAAAACCGCAACTCCTAATAGTTTGCATATAGGCACACAATAGGCAAAAATGTTTCCAAAAGAAAATTTTGTCTTTCGAATCACTGGACCCACGGATCCCAGCCTTCTGCCGGACGGATCCTCGAGGAAGGATCCGTGGGATCCGTGAAGATGTAAGCTATTTTTAACTTCTATTCTTTTCACTTTGGATGAAAATCCACATTTGTTTCATTTTTTGGAGTATGCTCTTTAATGCTTGTGTTCTCATGATCACATGCCTTGAATTCATATCTAATCATTAGATTTTAATCCACATTTTGGTTGAAGCATTCATTACAATGCTTTGTTTTTCTATATATAGAACTCTCAAAATACTTGCATATTCCATCTCATTCTCACATACACAATACACCATGTCATCCAAAAACCCTTTAGGAGAATCATCTAGTAGAAACAATCATGATATCCAAACCTTTGTACTTCCACCATCCAAAATACCACAATCAAACTCTAGGATATCCGCACGGATTAGTATCCGATCGTGTTGCTTAACAAAAACAACCTCAAATGGTTCATCCTCAACAAATAACTCACCACAAGATGCTTCCATAATAGCACCTCCCTCATCTCCAACAAGTACACCAACCTCATCACCACCCAAAGTCACTCTTTTGGAACTCCTTAAGACTCCAACAAGATCTAAACAATCTAAACAAAAAGAAATAGTCTTTTCAACACCACCCACATCTCCAAATAATATCTTTCAAGATCTTGAAACATCACCACCATTAGCTCCCATCACATTACAAGAACATCTAGGTTCTTTTCCACCACCATTAGCTCCCATCACATTACAAGAACATCTAGGTTCTTTTCCACCACCACTTACAAATATTCCGGATGTTGATCCATATTTTCCTATTTTTCCACCACACCTTCCGCATAACTCAAATCAAAACAACCCGGAAAACTTCCGCACTCATCACCCACATCACCTACATTGTGAACATTGCCAATCCACTAGGGAAATCGCAATAGAAGTTAGGGAAGAAATGCGATTCATACTCAACCTCATACTTGATCGCATCAATACCATCAATCATCAAAACCTCCATCCATAAACCTTATGCAAGCATGGACGGAATCATTACTACTATTTTATATTTTTTTCTTTTTCATTTAAGTCATTTTCAAGAACAAGATTTGTTCTTATTTTTACATGCTTGTAGGTGGCATAAATACCATTACAATTTGTTGTTTTATTACAAGGCCTTGTTTACATACCTTGGCTCCCAATCTTGATTCTCGACAATCACAAGATTATTTAAGCATGTTACTAACCTTTCTTTTTGTAGGATTTCTATTTTTCTTCTCTTGACGCCCCAAACAAGAGGGAGCTACCGTCAAGGGGAGTTAGTGATCGTGGACTATTTTTTCCACACTTTTATGTTTATTTCTTCCAGGGTTAACTTTTGTTTCGACAAAAGGGAGAAAAAGTAAAACTTAGGGGCTTCGGCTTTCAAAATTTACATCTATTCTTAAGTTTTACTCATCATAACATTATGTTTTGTCATCAACAAAAGGGAGATTTTTAATACAAATAAACCGTAAAACCGTTTATTAATATTTTGCGATCTCTTTGTGTTTTGTTGATAACAAATATAATGTTATCTTAAGTATAATTATAAAGGATACATGTTAGTTTTGTAAAGCATTTACATATAGCCATTTAAATACAAAATGTAGTAATTAAGCATTTGTTGTAATAGTTTATTAGGATGGGTAAAATCATAACCCATGGACCATAACCCATGGTTCTTAAACCATACCCAAAGAGACTTGATACAATGTATACTTAGATACATTGAATCTAAAGATAACCCATGGACCAACCCATGACCCATAACCAAAAACCCATGGGCAAAGAGGAGCTTCCACGGATCCCTAGGATTACACTAGACGGATCCTCTGTGGAAGGATCCACAGGAACATGAAGGAATTTGCCTATAAATAGAGAGCCATTTCTTCATTCTAACTTACCCCTCTTCTTATTAATCTCTCATACACTCTCATTCTCTTCTAACATATAGATCACTTGATCTATGATTGTTCGTCTTCGTACACAAGATATTTTCCGAAGAAATACAAAGGAATGTATTTCCCGGGTCGTTTTCCCAACGAGGGATGAATGGAATTTCCAACTCACGTCGCGATTATCGGGATTTGAATGGGAAAAGGGGATAATTTGATGTTTTCTAAACTACGGGGCAAGGGAAACAAAAAAAGGAAATTACACTACGGAAAATCCTAAATACGCGAATAAAACTAAAACGCAATAAACGAAACGTAAATAAAATGCAACTACGTCTAATCTATATCCTAAAAATAACCTAAAATTATTTTTACTCTAGAAATGCCATGTGAAAACTATTTATGAATTAAAACTAATTTTTAGGATTTTTCTTGAATTTATTCAAATTAAAAACTAATTTTTAACTTTTAAAACTAATTTAAAATACTAAAAATTATGAAAATCAAAGGGAAAAATATGAAACTATTTTTATAAAATTTAAAATATCCTAAGAGAATTTTCAAAACTATTTTTTTTATTTTTCTGATTATTTTTCTATTTTCTACGAATTTAAAACTATTTAAATCTAATTAATTGGCTAAAAATTACAAAATAAGCTAGGAAAAATCTAGAAAAAATATTTTCTTGCTTTTTGTATTTATCTTAATCTATGAAAATTGAAAAATTATTTTTTGGAACTTTTTCTTAATTAATTGCAATAAAAGCTATTTAAAAATGACTAAAAACTGTTTTAAATTGTGAAAAATACCAAACAGTGACTAAAAATTATGAAAAACTCAGGAAAATTCTAGAATATTATTCTAAATCTATGAAAAATATAAAATCTATAGCTTATGTGGAAGAAATAAGAGCTGGAGTACAAACTGATTTGAAATAAGCTAATGAAAATAAGCAAATAAGCTCTAAATAAGCCACCAAACTGCTTCAGAAGCTAACTTATACTAAAACTAACTACCAGCAACTAATTACTTCTAATCCTAACCTCTAATAAGCAGTTGACCAAGTTTTAAGCTAACTGATCCTAACAAAAATCAGCTCTTAACCCCCATATTTAAGCTGTTGCACAGGCTTATTCAATAAGCTAATGTGCAAACCAGGTCTGTGGTTCTCAAGACCACCAACGAAAGAGTGATTATGCCAAATTTCAGATCAAGACAAGCTCAAATGAAACTAATACAAGGCCTAGATAGTTTGATGAAAACTGGTTTTGACAACTTTTGACTTTTGATGACAGATGTGCAATTTGACTTCTGTGAGATTTGATTCAAAATGGTGAACTGATATTGATGAATTATGTTGAAATGAAGCTAATGCAAGCTAACTTATCTATTACTACACCTATATGCTAGATTTCACTTACTTATTCAAACAGATATGACTTCATGATCAGTTGAAATGAAATTTTGACTTAGAATGAAAATGGATGCAAAATAAGAACAGATATGAATGCAATAAACTTTAGCAAGCCTAAAGCAACTAAACTATTCCAATGTTCTAACCTCTAGCACAGTATTAACCACTGATCCAAACAGTAGTTTAAGGACTGATATGCAATTAAAACATTCTAAAACTAACTTATGAGCTAGGATAACTATCAAATCAAATCTAACTAACTCCTTAATACTGAAATGATACAGCTATAATGAAAACAATAATCTAACAGTTCTAATGCTAATATTGCAACTATGACAGAAGTGATAAATTCGAACTTACAAGTGGTCCTAGCCACAATGGCTTGAATTCAATGAAACAGTGAACCACTAACCTAGATTATCATCAACCCAAATGAATCAAACTCATCCCAATTCCATTTCGAAATCAACCCACTTCCATGATCAAATCAGTAAATCAGAACCAATTATTGTATCAGCTGCAGTTTTGATTGTAATTTATTTTGAGAGTAGAACTGAGTAGAGACAAACTTCACCCACTATAAGCTATAAAGAGCTTATGTAAGCTTAATCAAACAAACAATCTAGCTTAATGAAGCTCTAAAAATGATTTTGACATTTTTTTTTTTTCAAGTATTTTCTATATTTTTGAGATTTTTGTTTAAAAGAACAAGTAAGCTGAAAATGGCTTGTGATAAGCTAAATTGAGAAAATGAAATACTAACAAGCTATTTAGAACAATAAAACAGTAATTGAAATTGCTTTAAAAAAACTGATATTACTTTTATTAATAAGACTTGTGATTACAAAGGAAACTGAAATTTAGAAAATACAGAAATGAAAACTAAATATTAAACACTAATAAGCTACTGACAATCTACTCAAATTCTACATGAGATTACAAGTGAAATGAGGAGGTATTTATAACCGAGCTTGAGGCCTTGGAAGCATCTAGAAATCGCAAATGTGTGCTTCTTTGAGTCGTTTACAACCCTTAGATCAAATCCCACGTATCCCAAATGATATCAACCCTTGGATTAGATCATCCACGCTGTTTCGACCAATGAGAGAGCAAGGATTGGGAATGTTGCACGCAGATTGATGACCTGGCACCCCACATGTGTCAGGTGTGTCAGTGATTGTACGAAACTACCCTTAATTGTGGTTAATTTGACCAATTTGACTCATGGGGTAATTAGGGTTCATGTATCTGGGTAAAAGGGGGGTAAAAAGGGCGGGTTGGTTTTTTTTATTATATTTTGAGTGTGTTGACCGGGTTTGGGTGGTTTGACTTGGGTTGGATATTGGGTATACGGGTTGGGATAATATACCGGGTATAGGGATAGATTGTTGGACCGGGTATTGGGTAGTGGATTGGTTTTGGGCTTTTGTTTATTACTTGGGCCGAGGATATTAGGATTTAGGACTAAAAGTGTAACCATTTAAGCTTATCAAGGACCAAATGTGTATAAGCTGAAACTTCAGGGACCAAAACTGTATATCTGAAAATCTCTTTCAAGGGCCAATCTTGTCATTCACAAATAATCCAAGGGCTGATTTTGACAATTCCAGAAACTTGAGGGATCACTTTTGCCAAAAACTCAAAGATGAGGGACTGATCTTTGACAATTCTTCAAATTTGATTATAACTTTCAAAAATCATCCTCAAAGAGTAGAAATCTCTTCAGAAGCATAATTTTGATCTTCCGGCTCAGCTTAAGCTCTCTTAATCTCTCGTGCTCGGATTTTCGTCTGATTTGGCTTCTTTTTGTGTGTTTTGACATATCCGTACCTGCACATACAAAAACTCAAGAAAACCACAAATATTAGCAATAAACGGCTCTTTCTTGGTTATTTTGGGTTTTATTTGATAAAGAAATGATATGTGTTTTTGCACATATCAATCTAGAGAGTTGTTCTTCTTTCTTTCTATTGTGATCCTCATATAGGTCCTTCTCTAAGGCGAGATCACGAGCATTCTACAAGTCATCCAAGCAAAGGGTCCTTGATTGATTTGTCACCGCAAAGATTTACATAGCGAAGATCTTGTATTTGATATTTCACATATTTGTTGTGTAATAGTCGTGTTGGTTTGGTCCACCGTGTTACGGACTCGGTATCTAGCTTTGTACCGGAAAAAGTGTAAGCAACGTTGTGAAGGCTTCTCCGCCAAGTGATGGAGTTTGTTGACATAGTGCTTGAACTCTCGAGTAGGTGACTCGGGGAGTGGAGTAGGGCAAGGAAGGTGTCCTTGTAGCCGAACCACTATACATCGGTTGTTCTTTTCTTTCCCTTCGCTTTACTTTATTTACTTACTTTATCATTAGATCTATACCTTCTCCACATCCACAAGATCTCACATATCAACGAATCTAAAAGCTTTTGAAACTAACGTAAAATCGGCAAAACTATTCAACCCCCCCTTCTAGTTTTTCACAGTTTCTATCCAGTTGTCACAAGCTTGATCTTTAGAAAAGATCTCACATGTCACCCACCAAGAGCTTGTTTGATGTTGGCTCTAGAAGGATTTCCATCTTCATCGTGAATATTTTTACATATCACTCGGATGTTCTGGCAATACCACAAGGATAATGTGTAGGACTCTTAATATATACTTACTTTCCACATTGTGTGAAACAACAAGTCTTCAAGAATTTAGTGTCCTAATGAGATATTGTGGATGATCTCTTGGCTCTAGACTCAATAGTGCACATTTTGTTCCTATGCCAGAGACTAGGGAGAGGGTCTCCTTCTTCAATATCAACAATCTCTAAGAGAAAGTCGATAGATTATGTCGGTTCCCCGTGAGAATGAAACAAGTCCTTTTAAGAGGAACTTGAGTAGCTTGGGAAGGTTAGTGCGGTCGTCATCGGGTCCATGACGTCTTGTCTTCAATACTAGTGTTACCTTAGTAACCACCAAGAGCATATGTATTGAACCCTAGCATCGCCCTAAGGTTGAATTATTGGAGGGCTATTTCTTTTCACCCTTTTTCACATTCAATTCTTTTTCATTCTTCAACCCCTTCAGTGCTTACCGAGACTTCATTACTAGAACCTTGTTGGGTTTATTCCAGTTCTAGATCTATCTCAGTCCACACTCTTCCCATTTCCCATTTTCTCCTTTTTTTCATCGTACCTAAGGACTCTACACTATCTAGTGGATTGTCCCTGGGTAGATGCCTCCAGTTCTGGCGGATCGTGGGAACTAATACCTAACCTCACCATCCTTATAACTCCATACATAAAGTAAAACGGTCGGTCTTTTGGTACAGTTCATTCTTCCTTGAAACCAATTGAAAAATCATTTGGAAAAACAATCAAGGTACTTGTGATACGAGATCAAAGCATTTTGTACCTTAATAGTTTTGATCATTTAGAAAACCTCCCCCTCAACATGTGCATATGATATAGAAATTGTTTAGCACATGGAGGCAAGAGGACTTTGAAATATTTTCTTTGATCACAATTTTCATAGAAAAAGCCATTTGATTTTCTTTTGTAAATTCTCCCCCTCAATATGTGCATAGGATATTTGAAAACATTTTATCACATAGAGGAAAGAGTTCTTTTGAAGCACATTCACGATCACAAAAGCCATTAAGAAACCATTTGCTCCCCCTCAATATGTGCTTCGAGATTCGAAAGCGTTTAGCACATATGAGAGAGCAGCCTGCACATTTGAATCAAATCGATCATCATTTATCAGATTTCATTATTAAATCACAAATTCTCCCCCAATCAAAAATATCAAACCCTTTGAGATTTTGGATCCCAAGTGATTTAATAAGGTTTATAAAACATTGGAGAATATGTGGCCAGGTTTAAATACTCATCATGTTTTTGGATAAATCCTCCTCCTCAACATGTGCATTGAATATTTGAGATCGTTTGGCACATGGAGGCAGGAGTGCCTTTAAAGGACTAAAACCAATTCCATTTAAACAGATTTGAGATTTAAACCACGATCACTCCCTTGATCAAAAATATCAAACCATTTGAGATTTGTGATCCCATCTGATTTAAATCATTTAGAAAAGTTTTAGGGAAAGACGTGGCAAAATTTAATTTTGAAAAATGACAGATAGGAACAGATTTAGACATTAAAGATTGTTAGTGTCAGGTATGATAGTTTTAAGAGATCTTTTAAGTAAAAACAAAACAATTTCACAATCAAACAAGAACAGAAAAAATTTCATTTTGAAAGACCTTGATTCAAAAGAAAAATCATACCGTGACATAACATTAAATCTTTAGATCACCACTTATTTTCGTCCAAAATGGAACTTTTGTGAAGGAATATCGTTTGAAAATATTTTATTTTAAATCACTCTCCCCGTCAATCGATGACAGTAGTCGTTGATTGAGTGACTTAAGTTTTGATAAAATAAAGTCCGGTGATTTTCAAAATTAAGTCCAATTAATTTTCAAAACAATATTTTCCATTTTCAAAACAATTTAATCAAATATTTTTTTCAAAATTGTTTAAAAATGGTATCCTGCACAAAGATACGTTAGGTGGTTGAGCCGCTTTTGTTGTTGTTGCTGAGGGTTGGAAGAAAAACCGTCTGCAAATGCAGTGAGACTTCTTATGTTGCATTTTAATGCCAACTTAGGTCAAATTAAGCTCCGTTTCTTCAATCACTTAGAAGAAAACCATCTGCTGATGCAGTGACACCTCTTACGTTGCATTTATGCCAACTCTCCATTGAAGTCCAATTAAGCTCCGTTTCTTCATTTGTCAACCCAAGAAATAGTTACCCTTTCCATTCGGCATCCAATCATCTTCAATTGTGGGATCCGGATCGGGAACATTCTTATATACCAATATACCGCATACGTTAGTGAACACACATACGATATATGGTGGTCGACATCACCCAAACAACAATCGACTAATTAAAGTCAATCCAACATAACAATCAGTTCATATAAGGTATGGGAATAATGTGTTTCTCAAACTCTAATCATCTAAACCTAACAATCATATCCTAGGCACCTAGTCCTTCAACGTAGGTTAACATCATTTTCAATTAAGCATATAGGATAATTAGATAATCTCGTTAGATGATATAGATTTGAAAACATTCTCACCCTCAATCAATGACTTATTTTCTGAAAAGGTTAAAAGCGTTGAAGTCATTGATTGAGTTTTCAATTTTTACGAAAAACTCTGAATCTGATTGATTTTTCAAGCAACTCATTTTCCACCATTTTGTTAAAACAAATATTTTTCTGAAGAATTTTAGAAGGAAAAATATTTGAGTAGGAACAGCAGTCCTTCGACATACTTTCCTCATTTTGTTTTAGGATAAGTGCACGAAATATTTTGAAAATTTGTTTAGCGCAACACTTTCCTTTCTTTAAAAGAGCGGGTTGCTATCTGAAATAATAGCAAACCATAATTTTGACATGTTTAGAAAAGAATATTTACACCTCCTGCTCGAACTTCATCTATGGTCCCGTGCCATTATTGAATGACATTTCTAAGACCGCAGATGTTATCGATACCAGAAGACATGTCTTGAGAAAACATATTTTTGATTTTTTTCAAATTTTCTGATTTTTATGGGTTTTTGTTGGTTTTATATTTTTCTATTTTCTTTTTGTTGGTTTTATATTTTTGTATTTGGTTTTCTGAAAAGTATATACAAAGATAGAGAAGATGATATAGTTAAAGAAGATGATTATACGAGTACCGAGATAAGGATATCGAGCAGCACGTCGTAGAAGATAGAAGTCATCAACTCTTAAACATTCACCACCAAAGCTTCCGTGGCTCTTGAATCAAGAAAGAAATTGAACCATCTCGAAAGTGAGACTCGCGCCTTCCCCAAACCGAAAATCCTTTAGATGAGCATATTCGAAGCTCTATTTCAAGCTTGCCTTAGCCAGGTGCACAGAGAAGCACACCATTATCATAAATCCCGCTGCTCCTTTTAAGAACGATAGTCGAGAATCTTCGTTCGGGGTTATATCATCAACAAGAACAACAACAACGTATCATCCCACGCATAAAACAATCTTCTCAAATTTCATTACCACTAAAGTCTGAAGCAATGCATCCCCAACGAGTTGTCAAGAGACCACTTCCCCCAAGTAGATGAATAGATGCAGTCAGTCTCTTAGACTAGAGCTCACGAACCCGAATACACATACCGAAGACAAAGAAACTTATACCATCGAAGTAGCAGATTAAGTCCACTAGCCAAAGAATAACCCCGATGTATACTTTTCTCTCCCCCTGAAGAAAGTGTATGAAGCTCACGAACCCGGCACCGAATGCCCAAAGAGAGAATAACCGATAACATTGAAGAAGCGGGCGAATCATCGATTATATCTGCGGGTGACAATCTCTGCGGATGTCAACACCGAATAAGTGATTATATCTCGAATCACCGATTAAGCCCTCAAGTAAAACAAATTGGCGCCCCCAATGTACAAAATTCTCTCCCCGATGATTGCGATAACATCGTAATCATCACACACTGTGTACCTCTTTTATCTTCGAAACTTTCTTTTACATCACTTCCCCACGTCGTTGGAATAATAACACTAAAAGCCTAGACGAGTAAAACCTTGAGATTCTCTGCGGTCATGACATTTGTCTTCCCGGGATATCTTCAATCACTTAGAAGAGTTAAGTTCATCAAGTTTACTCACCATGAGTCAAACCTTGAGTTTCTCTGCGGTAATAACATTTGTCTTCCCGGGATATCTTCAATCACTTAGAAGAATTAAGTTCATCAAGTTTACTCGCTTTGTGTTTAGATGTGAGTCTCCTTCCTCCTTGCTGGTTTTGATACTTCAGAATCAGCAGCATATTGTAGGCCCGTATACTAGAAATTTGTTGAGAAGAACACTTGAACTCTTGTGGGAATCAACTTGTCAAGAATATGAGCAAGTCTAATTGGGATTAAATTCGACATTTCACTCTCCCCAATTAGTGCTCTCCCTAAATCGACAACTGCTTTGATAAATGCTCGATTAAGAAGAAGTCTTTAGATAATTAAATGCAACTCGCCTTTAGTCTTCTAACATGTAGTAGAGAATGTAGAACCAATCTGAGACTCGACTATCTTCAAGATTGTCCATTGGGGAATAGATAGTTAACATCTTCATCTCACCAAAACAATAACATCACCAAAAGCATCCCAATCAACTTACATCTTGCAAATCCCTTAACTAAAATCTCTCCCAATCAAACAAGAACGAAAAGATGTTCATCAAGGAAATCGACAATCGTGCCGCGGCGAACACACGAGATGGTAACACCAAACTACCAATCACATCAAACAAGAACAGAGATTGTTCGAATCATCATGTTGATGTATACGTGAAGCATTAACCGGAAGCACTTTGTCGATAATCATATCACCGGTGTGAAGATGTCAACCAACGGCTCATAGAAGAAAACTCCATGTAAGGATGACCCGATAAGAAGAAGCTCGGTTCTTACATGAGTTTGGAGCCGTTGACCATTTATCTCAGAAATCAATCAACCATGCAAGAATTACACTTTTTCTCCCCTCAAGAATTGCATACGGAGTTGCCATTCTTGATTGAATAAGTGAAATCATCCAAATGTATTCTATTCACACTTCTTCCCATAAAATTAGCACATGATGTCGCCATCGTCCTTATAGTAGAGCAAGTTGAATAAGAAAACAATCAATGGTAGCCCGGTTCACTTGATGACTGAAGCACATGGAAAAAGCATGAAGCATGTTGATGAGAATGGTCATAACTGAGAAGATTTCTCTTCTTTCGAAGATAATGCGCACTGAAGCGTACACATTTCTTTTCTTTGAGGAACGAGGCTTAAACTGAAGTATCCAAACATCATAAGAAGATTTCTCTTCTTCAAAAGATAATGCTCACTGAAATGTACACATTTCTTTTCTTTAGAGAACGAGGCTTGAAATGTTGTGTTAAAACGTCATAATCTCTCTCTTTTCATCATCTCTTGGCTAAACATGTAATCAACCCCATTATCATTCAATAGGCTTTTTGTAGTGACAGCTGATGGAGAAAACCCAATATGATGAATTTGACCTTAAAGTAAACTATCCCGAACTCGTGACTTAAACTTGCACATATGTAACAAAGAGCGGTGCCGATTTCCATTAGCATCTCTAAGTACTCTTTATGTACTCTATACTCTTCAACCAACCAACCATCAAGTATAAGACGTACATTACCTCTTGAAAATCCACAATTGAATGTGACACTGAGCACTACAACGTAACTCCTTAAAGTGATAGTTATTTTGAAGTGGTAAGAGCCCAATTCCCCCAAGTGGTAAAAGAAAAGGTAAAAGACACCCAACAATAACTAGATTTCCAAGTCTTCGTTTTTAATGATAAGCTTGAACAAGGATCTTGAAGAATCTTCATCCATCCATCCCCGATACCTTCAGATACTAAGTACACTCGCCCGTGATATTTCACTTCAACCTCAAATAAATAATACTGAATTAACGCCGTTGTCACATCTTCTGAACTGCTCAAATCTAGCCTTCTTTGACATTTAAACGAACTTTGATAATGGTTTCATCCCAACCATGGTTAAATGCACATAACCCCGTAAAACCATGTAATAACCAAACTGCCATGACTAATATCCATACACACATCCAATTCATGAAGTACACTCTTTTATCCCTTCTTCAAATGAAAACGTAGCACCAAAGATCAAAAGAGATCTCGAAATACACTTTCCTTTCTCCAAGATGGTTCCATCATTACGGATTTTACAACTCTATGGTTTAAACCGAGAAATAGTTTCTTCATGGATTTTACAAAACCAAGAATAAACCGTAAGATAGATCCGAAATGCACTTTACTATTACCGTGATGTTTTCATTGTTACGGGATTTTACAAGTCTATGATTTAAACCGAGAAATAGTTTCTTTTGCGGGATTTTACAAAATCAAGACAAAACCGTAAACAATGTCAGCTTGGATGTATTATGACAAATTTGGTTTCGGTGAATATCTGTTATAGGGGAACATGCAGCGGTTCATCAACGGTTCATTATCCAACATCAACAACATCATCAACCATCCAATCAACACTTTGGTAAGCACATCATTCACGCATTCTGTCGGCTATTGTAGTGACCACATGGAGAAGTAAACTTGATATATCAAACTCGAACATGACGTAAAATTCCTCAGATTTGTTACTTAAACTTGTACTAATCCTCGTGAACAAGAAACGGTGTAACCAATGTACAAAACCTCTTGACATTCTCAACTGAGTGAGACACCGAAGTGATAGCAACGTTATGGGTTAAGTGAGAAAGAATCACAAACGCAACTAAATAGCCAAGTCTTTATCACCCTCTATAAAAGCCAAAACAAGTCATCTTCGCGGAAGGGTAGAAAGAAAGAAGACGAAATAAGCAGACTCACCCGAAAACCTTCACATCAAACCCAAATAAGAAATATCGTCCAAACAACTCCGTAGTCACCCTAGTTCCAATAGAAATTCAAGTCGAGACAAAATATTCTTTGAGAAAATGCATAGACCAAAGTATCAACCCTCATACCACAACATCAATCATCATCATACCAAATCTCATCATCGGATCTCGTCATCAAAACTCATAACATCCAAATCACATTATCACAAATCTCATCATCAAGTCTCATCAATAAATCTCATAAAATCCCAATCTCATAAGATCAAAGCCCATATAAATGATCAAATTTTGAGAAGCCGAACCATAGCTTTGAATCCGATCTATAACATTACTACACCATTTAACATCAAACAATAGCCCATTTAACATTAATATCAAGTTTTATCAATAATCTGTTCTTGTATGATGGCCCATTAACATTACTACACCATCCGGGCCCAAAAAAAATGCACGGCCCCATTAGTTCCCGTCTAAATACACTACCCAAATAATTCAACCCTAAGTTCATGGGTATATAACAACCTCAACACACTTGTTACCCTAATTTTACTCCCAAAAAAAACGCCTCTATCTTCACAATCTACTTCTCACTCCTAATTCACCCTTCCAATCCCTAAATAATCTCACTTGTGCAGACACAAAATACTTCTCCAAACCCTAAAATTTCTCATCAAAGAAACGCCTCCTTCTCCATTACATTCACAGAAAAACAAATCCGCCTCCCATCCCATCTTCTGCATTCGACTCTCAAATCAAATCACAACCTTATACATCTCGAGCATCAACACTGATCACATATAAGCCCTAAACACCCATGAATAATCTTATATCATTCGATTTAATTACAATCTTGCCACATCGATTGGCATGAGACTATGAATAGGTATCAATATCCACAAAGATCTTGGGTAGGCTTTCATTCATTCATTTGATTTGTTCAGATGCTAGGAGTTCGCCACAGGGATGGCACGGCATCAAGGTAGGTATTGTTTCATTAGTCTTGAGTCTTAACGAATTAAAAGAATGATTATAACATAATTGTTATCAATCGTTCTTTACTATTTCGGATAGTAATGAAGTTTAGCTTCAAAAAAAACTGGTCGATGATGATGAAGATTCGTGAGATAGATCTTAGAATGGTCTTGATGTTGCATTATAACCAACGAATTAAAGATCTGAGATTACAAATGATGTCCTTGTTATATGTATTTCGAGTCTAGGTTAGGTTTAGAGATGGAGATGTGATTGAAATTTGTTGTGTTGTGGACTGAAGATGGTTTAAGATGCCAGAAGTTGAGTAGTTTTTGGTAAATGGTATTCAATATTTGTGATATAAGGTCCAGTGGTCTTAGGTCTTGTGGTCAAATCTCCTTCTACATTTATGTTTTCAGTCAAGTCGCTATGTTATAACCAAGTCGCTACTCTTTTTATTTTCAAACACAAGTCGCTAGCTTCTTTTTTTTTTCAGAGCAAGTCGCTACGACTTGTTAAATAACAAGTCGCTAGGTCAAATGTTTTTCCAAGTCGCTACCATTTTCAAAACATACAAGTCGCTATTGAAAGCTTTAGTCAAGTCACTAATGACCTGGTCAACTAAAAAATTCATAGCATGTCGCTACCACTTTGAAACACAACTCGCTTGTCATTAAAAAATGACAAGTTGCTATCCAATTATTTTTTCGGTTTACAAGTCGCTAGCAAGAAATAATAACCAAGTCGCTATACCAGTTGTACAGCACAACTTGCTACATAGAAACAATGAATCCGGACAACATAAACAGCCAACTCGCTAGCATGAATATCAACCTATTTTCGTGCTTAAACCCAGAAAAACGACCAAGACTGCATTTTTTGACCTATAACAAAACCCAGAAAAACTGCTTCTGTTTTGACCCGTGTAAGACTTGCAGTTTGACAAGCAGATAATGACCAAGACAGATGTTGAAAACATGATTATACCCAATGACTTCTTTCATTTTGACCAAAAGATACTCAAACTTGTTAAAACCAGTATATCAACAACAAGTGAAACTGTTTTACCAAAGTAATGGAAGAAACATTTTTCGACCACAAAATAATACCAAAAGACAGTTAACAAACATGTACCAAAAACCCACATAAATCATAAAAAAAACATAACCATGATGTGAAACCACACAAATCAATACAACACAAAAAACCATGGCTCTTGATACCAATTGTTAGGATCCAAATATTACTGTGTTTGATGATTCTGGTGGTCTTGGATGATCAAAATACATGTTTGCCATTTTAGAGAGAGAAAGTAGAGAGAGGGAGATTTCTTGGTAGAGACTTGGTTCAAAAATGGAATGTTAGATTATGAGAAAAGCTCCACCCCTTCCATGGATGGAAGGGGTATTTATAGTTACAGACAATACGACCTCCTATCGGCCTGTGGATCAGGTATACAGTGGGTAAAGACCCGTCCTTCCTCCACGGTGTTACACTAAACTATTCTACGCTACTAATTAACTAATTAACTAATTAACTACAAAACAACGTAAATAACCACAAGTATACGAGCTAACGTGTGCTAGACTATAATTGGGGTGACCGACACTTTAACATGGAATTTCCAATTCCTAACAATCAAGAATAGGGTGTGCACTGCCAACAACATAAGAACTGTCAGGAACGGAGGAAGGGACATTTACTTGATCCTTGTCCTTCTCAGGAACAGAAACGACAGTAGTAATGACAACATCTGTCATAACCGGCACAGGAGACCTGCCAAACAACAAATAGAAAGTGAGCAAAAGGCAAGGGAAAAAAAGCATTACATAATGATAAAAATCAAGATAACAAACCTGAGGGGAGATCCATCAAGACGGAGTAAACCAGAATCAGACTCAATAGACGTCCCAGCTTCATGAATGGGGGTAATTGATAATGAAGGAGAAGAAGAAGAATGAGTGGGTAAAGCATTCAAACAAAATCCAAGAGAGTGCGTACTTTGAGCAAACAACTTCTGAATAGATTCTGAAGACTTACCACCAGTAAAAGCCCTACCGGAATCCACATGGTCACTCCTTAACTTCTTACGAGGATAGACAGGATCGGTGCAAACCTTCCTCCTCTTTCTTCAAGAACCTGAAGCCACATCACAAGCAGACACCGGAAAGGTACCAAAAGTAGCCCCAGACGTTAAAGGATCAGCTTCAGCAGAATGAACATGCCGCACAATATTCGCACCCACAGAATCATCACATAACCGGGAAGCTCCGGCTTCCGAATCTTCAACCACATTTCCATCAGCTCCCAACTCATCACCAGAAGATGGAGGGGCAAGAGAAACAGTCCGACCTTCGGTTAGTTTCAGCAACTGAAGCTCATTTTCTTATAACGGTCGAGTATCAACCTTCAACTTCATAGGATCCTTCATTTGAACCAAGGATAGCAAATCCATCGCTGAAAAGAGTAGAAGAAAAAGAAACACGGTTTAGACTACACAAAAACAAAATAGCAAGTGAAAAGACATAAACGTGGTATACCCACCCCGATCATCTTCATCATAGAATACAGGGTAAGAATCTTCACCCAAAGTGTAATTACGACTTAACCCAACCAAGCAAAGAAAGGGCTCCGGAAATTTGTGAAAAGGAGAAGCATGGGCAACAAGGGAAGCAACATGCCCAACATAGAACTCAGCATCCCCAAGGGTAACGTCCTTAGGAATGCTTTTCCAACATGGAAGGGATGAATAACATGACAAGAAAAGGAGTCAACCCAAAATAAATGGTCATTCCAACTTTTAAGAGAATCAATGGGTTTAGTATAACAAACGCCAAAACTATCAACTCATTTACTAAAAGACAGCCATCCATTTTTCTGAGACTGAACATAAAAACACCTAAGTAACCCAACTGAGGGTTTGATGCCAAGAGCAAAGCAAAGAATCTCAAATTGAGAAACTTTAGCAGCACCAATAACAGAAAGTTGCGATATGTGGATACGATAGTAATTAAGGATAGAAACAAGGAATATAGACAAAGGAAGACGAAAATTAGCATATTCAAAAAAGCGGGGATATACACCAATCTTCCCATCTGGTGCCTCTCGAATGGTCTGATCAGGTTCAGGCAACTATGGACGAACAAATTGTGGAATTGAATATTTAGTACAAAAATGATCAAGCGTCCCTTGTGAAATATTAGACTTAGCAGATGCAAAAGTACCCATAACGGAAGAGAAAAAGGAATTAGAACCTAACCTGGATAAGGAACCTGGAAGACAGACGCAACCCAAGGAGATTAGATCGAAAAAGAAGAAGTACCGCTCGCAAATGAAGAACAATAAAAGGAAAAATGGGGCAAGGGAGAAGTAAATGGTATTTATACAAGGAGGTTCAGGCGTCCAAAGAAAACCCTAAAGAAGGTCACGTGTCAAAAAGCAACCCGATCCAACGGTGAGTAATCAAAAATATAAAAGTAAGGCTAGTGAAAGGACGCAGGACCCTCCGGGTCCAATCAGCCATAAAACGAAGGGCCAAGAATTGCTCATGCTGCATAGCACGTAAAACAAGAAGGAAAACGTCATCAAGACACTTCAAAGATGCAAGACAGAAACGGCTTCGTCAAACTTAAAATCTAGCAATATCCGCGACAAATATCCGCGTGCAATAAATATGCCAAACTGGGGAGACTTGATGACGTAGCAATCCCTAAAAAAGAGGAACATCAGAAGGGCATTTCAAAAAAGGCACGGAAAGGAAAATTGCTCAGTCAACTCAAGTCTAGTAATACTCACCGCACGCGATAATATCCGCATGCAATGCACACACTAGACTGGGGAGACTTGATGATGTATAATACGTATAGCATGCCCATTAGGCCTAATCCATGCTATACACATACTGGGCCCAGACCCAACAATAAGAATAACTACAAACACTGGACCAACAGTAAGCCCAATAACAAAATTGGCTATAGTCCAGGCCAAAAGACGCTTGCAGGATACTTAGCAGACCGAACCTCTGGCCGCTGAAGGTATCATGTGTCCGCATCCGCGATTAAAACGGAACCTTGTCCGACAAGGGTCCGGCTCCGACAACTAACTACTATATGCGAGTAACTAGGAAACCCTAGCGGTAAGTCTCGCCTATAAAAGGGGTTCTAATCCCCATACAAGGTACACCTTTCTCTCTCATAATTACACACACATAGAATCTTACTTCTTTGTCAAGAATGTGTACTTACTCTCACGCCAGAGTCTAATCGTGAGGTCCGTCTCCACGGTAAGGCTAACGGTTTACTCTTCTTGTGTAGGGAATTCAATCAAACTACTTGGATTAGTACAAGATCAACCCACCAGTAGCTTGTTAGCCCAATCCAACAAGCTACATTAACACCTATTATAGCATGTCACACTTTTGTACTAATAATATATATATATATATATATATATATATATATATATATATATATATATATATATATATATATATATATATATATATATATATATATATATATATATATATATATATATATATGTGTGTGTGTGTCAAAAACTAGATTCTTGCCTTATCATCCATGACAAGTATGCATGTACTTGACATGGATTATTAAAACTAATAACACTAAAAAAGGCCAAAAAAATCGAAAATTTGTATCACGTAAACCTATGACCTAGGGTTAAAAAAACCTATTTTTAAGACTGTTAGATTTGAATTTTAGTAAGAAAAAATGCCCTATGGGCTAGTTAAAAAATATGATTAATAAAACTACCAAAAACAAGTTTTTAGGTCAATTTTACGTTTTTTAAGTGGTGTAACCCATACCATCAAACGATTAGGCAAACTAATAACCATTATTACCACGAGTACACATCAGATGGATCTAGTTTGATGATTATAAATTAACACATAAAACCACATAAAGTACTAACCTTTAATACTCGAATTACTAAGACGAGTATTGATCTTGAATCTTGTTCTTGAATATACTTGGATCTTGAATCACACGAAACACAATATCAACTATAATGAGTTGATCTCTATTGTTGCATACACTACATGTTTAACAAGAACGTTAGGATGCTAGTACTTGCTTCACCATTGAACAAATAAGGCGTCTAGAACAAAATGAATACTAACTCAACGTTAAATAAATTTCTCTCATCACCATCAACATCACAAACCAACATAGTGTAATAGGAAAACCAACTTCACTATCCAAATATATCTCACTAAACACAAATATACCTTAAAATATACGCATACACCAAAAAAAATATTTCATCTCCATATACAACACGATCGTCTAAACGAGCGAGTTCTCTCAAATATTCATGACCAACACTGTTAATACAAATAAGCCGTAAAAACGTTTATTTATATTTTATGATCTTCTAATGTTTTGTCGATAACAAACGTAAAATCATTTTAACGAAACAAATAAAATACGTAAATGGTTTGAACTAATAGCTTCTAACATATTCACATTTTCACATAAAACACTAAAATAAGTATAAGTGATTTTATGATTTAATATTACATATGTACAACAACTAGTGTTTACATATTTGGGTAAAATATACACATAACTAGTATGTAGTATATTGGGTAATATAAATGGGTAGAAACTTAAGTATCATAACCCATTGGGCAAATACATTGAATGTAGTTGGGTACAACCCAAAGCCCATGACCCATGGAGCTTGACCCATAACCCATTGCATGACATCATGCTTATATCATATGTGGATAATATCCATAACCCATGGTTTTGACACATACCCATGTGAATAGGTGCATTGCACTCAAGAGATATATTGTATCTAGCTAAAGACCCATGGATCAACCCATGACCCATGACCCATAACCAAAATACCCATGGGTAAAGAGGAGCGTCCCACGGATCCCTAGCTTTACGCTAGACGGATCCCTTGTGGAAGGGATCCGTTGGATCCGGGGAACAGTAGAATTTTTCTTCTATAAATAGTGAGCCATTTCTTCATTGTTTCTCACCCCTTTCTAACATACTTTCCCCTAGAGTTAAAAACTCTCTAATCTCAGATCCAAGAGATCTATGTTTGTAGTTTTGTGTTTGTGTGATCTTCTAGGTTCCTCTTAAAGGCAAGATCACCACCTTTGAAGTCGAGCAAGCTCAAGTCCATGAGTTGCCATGCTTCCTCATCATCAAGACTACTGAAGTCTTCTTGTTGATGATTTTTTTTCTTTACTAAGAAGTGTTGAAGACATTTGTGAAAGGTGTCTCAAGTGTCAAGACGAAGATATTAGTGAAGGGTATCTATCGTCCATATCATAAGCACTTGTGGTGGGTGCTTAGAAGTCAATACTAGAAGCATTAGTGAAGGGTGCTTAGAAGTCAAGACACAAGACATTAGTAAAGGGTGTCTTGAAGATCTAGTTAAAGGTATTAGTTAAAGGTGCCTTAGATGTACATTCAATATGGTGTGTTTCGATGTACAAGATAGATTAGTACTAGATCCAAGGATATTGATATCCTTGATGATGTCGTAGAAAGGAGTTGATATCCTTTGGGATTAGTCATTGGTGTAGTGTTGGGTAGTAGTTCCTCCATTGCAATGGAACTAGGTGCTTAGCCTAGTACCTAATAAAGGGTAGGCGACATTGTGTAGGTATGGTTCACATTGTTGTGAAAGAACTAGGTACTTAGCCTAGTACCTTATAAAGGGTAGGCGATGTTGTGTAGGTGTGGTTCACCTTGGAGTGAAAGAACCCGGTGGTTAGCCTAGCACCGGAAAAAGGGTAGGCGACGTTGTGAAGGCTTCTCCGCCATAAGGAGATTGGTGTAGTGATTACGAACTCTCGAGTAGGTGACTCGGAGAGTGGAGTAGGGCAAGGAAGGTGTCCTTGTAGCCGAACCATTATAAATACTCGCGTTGTGGTTTTGTGCTTCTTACTTTTATCTTTTCATTACATATCTTTATATGCTTGTTTATCAACATCCAACACACACATCCAAATAGATTGACATAAGTCGATCTAAATAGTTTAAAAGGAAGTTTTAATTGGCAAAACTATTCAACCCCCTTCTAGTTTTCCACAGTTGGCCTCAGAGCTTCGTTACCAAGTTTCTTGAAGTATATTGTACTTTAAAAACTTGATACGATCCATGGTTAATTGAAAACTATAAAGAAGGTTTTTCATAAAAACAAACACCATGTCTTTTAAAACTATATGTTTGGATGTTGATTTGATAACAACATTTTTCTTATTTACTTTTTCATTTAATTGCACTAATCTTCTTTGTCCAGTTGATTAGTCAAAGCTCACATCTATCAAGCCATAGGATTTGCTTGATAAAGATTACCTTCCCTAAGAAGGTATCTTAAGCATAAAGGAGCTGGAATTGTCTTCTGACACTTGCTGTGTCATTTGTAAAGACATTCCTAAGTGCATTTGAGGTATGACTTTCCACTTATCTCTAAATGATATTAGTTTAATAAATAAGTGTGATTACCGTAGGTATTTATTTGAGTAGGTGTCGTGTATACACATGTTTTACATGTAGCTTCATTAGGAAGTTTTTTTCTCACATACGTGTCACTCTTTCGTCTAAAAATCATGGTTTATAAAACTTGTGTTTTGCCTCACTTAATCCAAAAATCATATCTCTCTAACAATAAAACAAAACACAAATTTCAAAAATTCTCCTTCCCCATAAATAAACCACTCGACGCCCACTTTATCAAATCCCCACTTTTTCAATTCTTCCAATTTCAAAAATTCCCTCTCACTCAAAACTTCATCCTCCTCTCCATTTCATCTCAACCGAAACCAAGAAGAATCATCTTCAACATGGTTTACATCGCCTTCGTGCTCATCGTCTTAACACTCATCGCACTTGTGTTCCCTATGATGAAATTCACATACGGAGACATTTACTTTGTGTTGTTAATCAACATTGGGGTTATATACCCAATCCTTTGTATCATTCTTAGTATTGAAATGAAATATTACTAATAGTCTAGTTATCTAGGTTATTATTATCACAATGTGTTTATCATTTGTCTTTGTTTTATTTCGTTCTCTCGTAATACATTAGAAGACATGTATGCATGTTAAACCAAAATGTAGGCTAAAACACATATCTTGATATAAAACTATGAGATATAAAAACCTATGCTTTTCATCATAAAATCATTTCAGAACTACGGATCTACGGATCCGGAAGATATACTAGCGGATCCCTTTGTAAAGGAACCGTGGGATCCGTCCCTCTTGGAGAACAGCTTTTCATGCAAATTTAAAACCACTTTTCTTCTAAAAAGTAATACTCACTAGTATGTCAAAACCATAAGTGAGTTAAGTGTATTTCTTGTTAAAACCATTGTTAATAAAAATCTAATAAAACGTTAGATAATCATAGGTTGACCACAAACATCACTTTCTATTAACTCATCATTTCTATAGGTTCAACTATGACGCATGAATATGAGTTTGATTTTTCACTCACTAGCGTTTACACTCGAACATCTCCTTGAACCCAACACACCGGGTCCGTGGGTTCAATAACCTCAAAACCGTCATACAGAACACCCCAATTTCGTGATACGCAATGAATTCAAGCGGGTGTTACTTCATGGCACAATGATTATAACAATAGAAAACAAAACCCTAATTGAGTCGTTTTAAAGATTTATCATTCGATTTATATAAATATCAGAGTTTACAAAATGAGGTCCCAGTGGTTTTACAGTTTATTAAATAAGTTTTCGAATGATAATATAGCCTTCGTGAGTATCCGTGCCCTTCCGTGCCATCCTCGTAAATTATGAACATGAGATAAACATGCTAAAAGTGTCAACACAAAGGTTGGTGAGTTCATAGAGTTTATGATTAAAACAGTTGAGTTCAATAGTTTCGAGTTTGAGCGATTATTTTAATAAATACCAATATCGATGAAATAAGTAGTGGGTTACGTTGTTATACACCCATAGTTCGTTTGTTTAGTAATCAGTTGAACACAAGTTTCAAGGTTGGGCCACGTTGTTGCACCCATAAATTCAGTAGTTGCAGCATTTGTATCATTGCAACACAGTATATATTGCCTTAAGTCTCATGAACGCAAACCTTAACACGAACGCGTCACAATAATGACGTAAGTTACAAACACCATAATAATGATGTGAGCAACAATGCCCTATGGTAGGAGCTTGTCATTCTCCTAGTATTCTCAAATAAAGTGCATTTGGTTACCTATCCGGCTAACACAAATGGGGCGTCAACTGCCAATAGATCTATTCACTATATTCGCGTTCACTCGTAAGTGATTAATGGTTTATGATATGAGGGACTTTCAGTGGCAGGTGTAAGTAACTTAAGCAATAGAAATCAGGTGTAGGTGTAGCATAGAAAATACTTGTGTTCAGGTTTGTAGCATGTATCTCCCCACGAGTTTGAAAAACAAGTAAAAAGTGGGACTATGAACTCACAATAGTATGTAAAAGTTTAGAGTATTTGTGATAGTAAAAGAAAGTAATTGAGCATGTATTTCCCCTAAAATAGTATAAAACAATTGAAAATGGGGCTATGAAACTCACGGTAATTCGTAAGAGTTTAAAATAAATGTAAAAATATCAAGCAATATTTGAGCATGTATCTCCCCCAAAACGTTCAAAATAAGGAAAGTAGGGGCTATGACTCACCTCGATGTTACAGTAGTCTGGATGGAAAACAAATTAAGTAATGTGAATAAACTGCTCCAACTCGTGACCTGAGTTAGTATGTCATGTTTTTAATATTCGAGTTCAAGTTTATGCGATGATAATGCTTTACCGATAGTTAGGTAAACATGAAGTCTCTTCAAAAATTAATTATACTTATCATACTTATTTTTATGGCTCGGATGATTGGTGATAAGTTTTATCGAAACCCAAGTTCTTAAATATGATATGTTTCCAAAATGTTATAATTTACAATTTTAAATATTTACAGTTTTTACCCTTGCACTTTCAAAAATGACACTTTAAACCCTCAACTATGGGTTATTGACAAAATCAGCCCTTGTATAATTAACTTTGAATAATTTACATTTTTAGCCCAAGAAAACTTTATCTTTCAAAAATTACAATTTTTATACTTGTAGTTTTATAAGAAAAGTTCACTTGTTTTATGCCTAAATTGACAAAAGTGAGGGTAAATATAAGCGAGGCCTTAAGAGGTTTTTATTACATTCTTGATCCCTTCAAGAGTTTGTCGGGTGGTCTTTCTAATGGTTTAAACTAGAAGTCTTAAGCTCTTACGGTTTGGTCGCAATGATTTCCCAAAGTAGGGGGTTATGTGCCTTGTGTGAAAAGTGTTGGTTTTGGCGATAACATGCCCAAATGAGGACAGATTTTACACGAGGCAAGCAAATGTTTTTACAATGCAATTGATCCTTTAAACACTTTGCTGTAAGTTCTTCAAAATTGTATAAGTCTCATATTCTAGTCATCTTTGGTTAGAGAGAAACAAGCCCGTGAACATGGCCACTTGGCCACGTCGCGGTTTAAGAAAAAATCATTTTTGACCCATTAACTTTTACGGTGTAATCTAGGGACATCGTAATAGTTAATTAACTCATTTTAAGTCATTCTCTATCATCCTATAGCTCATAAGACTCAAATTTTGAAAAATGCACGCAAGAGTTATTTATAAAAATCTTTACGAGTCACCTACTTTTTGATTGATTATAAAAGAGACCATAAGGGCTTTTAAAGACGTTCTTGGGGGTTTAAAATCCTTGCAGCGAGCTCTTTAAAACGGTGTAACTCTCATATTTTACAATCCTCTAATTAGCGAGATATTAATTATTGAAAAGGGCTACTTAGGCTAGTTTTCGACAAATTGAAAATCTCGTTTTCAAACCTTAAAACTTTATAAATTTTGCATGAAACCTTGTGACATGTTATTTAACTTATTTCCAATGTTTCTAGGGTAGTCCAAGATCAAATTTATTAAAAATCACAAATTTTCCCAAATACCTGATGTATATGGGCACTTGGTTTTTAGGACATGTGTCCCTAAAGTAGGGCAGTTTTTAGGCATGACGCTAAGGCTTTTCAACCAGGTTAGGGGGGCGTTTTGTAGTATTCTAGGAGCTTGTTGAAAGGGCTTAATGGCTGGGCTTAGGGGTTGCGGCTTCTAGCTTAAAAGTTGGGCTTAGAAGAGGTGCTAGGCTTGATTTGATAAAATATATATATATAACAGCTGTTAAGATTTTGATTAAAAATAGCTTCTTTTTGCGTTTTCAGGACCCGTGCTCCTGAGTTTTTGAAGAAAACGTCGTTCCGGAAAACTTTCGTGTTTTAACTTTGTGATGAAACGGACCAGAAAGGCCTCGTTTCGCGTACCTAAATATTCTGTCACAGAAAGTTTTTGACAGCTTTTTGTAAACTTTGTTAAACCGTATCTTTTGACTCGTGTACTCGTTTTAGATGATTCAAATTGTTACGTTTTCCTTATAAAATCCTTTTTAACTGTATGTACTTTATATTAAGAGTGATAAAGAGATTGAAATGACTTTAAAAGACTTACAAATCATTTTTAACAATAAGTAGTTGACATTAAAAGTGTTGAATAAATCGAAATGAGTTTAAAAGACTTACACACTTGTTGAACTTGATTAGGAAAAAGAAGTGCCAAAGTGACTTCTAAATGAGAACAAGGCTTCAAACCAAGCTTCCATTCCTTCTCTCCTAAGCTTGTTGACGATAGTATGAGATTGTGAGTGTGTGTTAAAGGCTTACAATGTTTGGGATGAGAAGAAATGGATGGAAGGAAGTTGGTATTTATAGGCCAAGGGTAGAAAAACATGATGATGTGGCTAGTTCATGTTCAATGAATTTGTAAAGATGTGTTAGAGGGACATGGGACAAGATGATGTGTCTACTTAGGTTACCATGGAATTTAAATGGATTAGAAGATAACATATAACACATATACTTGTTTGGTTTTTAACCTCCTAGTTCGAATGGTTTAGAAAGGTACACATAGGCTTGGATTGCTAAGGGTTGAAGGTTATGGGACATGGTGATGTGTTCTTGTAGAGTTGTAAGGTTTATGTGGTGATTTAGAGTAAATTGCTATGTGTCCAAATTTCACACCAAGAAGCATGCTCATAATATTTGACTAGCTTTGAAAACTTAGGGAACATGGTGAGGTACCCTTGATGTGGCATAATTATATTCTTATATATCATAATTATAGTTTAGTTAAATTAGAAATAAGTTAAGGTTAGTTTAGCTTAAGTAAATGACATATTTAATATACATGCATAAGATAGATGTACCACAAGCATTGGAGAGTTGTACCTTAGACTTGTAAATTATAAGAAAATCAAATTTAAAGGCTTGTGCATTATAGGGTTGTACCTTGTGCTTAAAATAGGTACATTGAGGTTTATAATATGATTTATATAAGTATTAAGCTTGTATGCATTAAAGACTTGTACATGTGCTTGAAAGACTTGTACATTAGTATTTTGAAAATATATCATGCACATAAAATCATAGAGTTGTATATTAGGACTTGTAACGGAAATTAAAGTATAGTTAGGTTCCGTGCTTTAATGACTTGTACTCTCGGTATAAAATGTTGTACTTTAGTGTTGAAGGGTTAGTTACGTGAAATCATAGTTATAATAAATTATGGTTTCATGAAAACTCCAATAGATAGAAAACGTTTAGTTTGAATGTTTAATAATCGTACATTTATGAAATAACGTAAAGTGGTAAATAAAAGTTGAAAACTTTTATACTTGACGTATAAGGAATGAACTTAAGACATTCTGGTGTTGGTGTGTACATTTATTAAGAATGTGAGTTACGTCATATTAGTTAGTTGTTGTGATTAGATAAACTGATAACATTTAAAAAAAAATTTAGACGTGAAAAATGGATAAGTATTCTTTAGTTAAAATATTATACAAGTGGAAATTTACCGGTTGTTGCAACTTCCACGAAGGACGTATTGTAGACACCTCTCTACAATTCGAAGAAGGTATCAATACCTCATTCGAGCCATAGGACTAGAATGTCTTCTTGAAATCAACGAGAAGATATGTCCAAGGTTTGTATTGGAATTCTTCCGTCAAGTCGAACTCGTTCGTAACGAGGATCGTTCTCTATCCCTTTGGTTTTGGATCAAAAACCAAAAGTTTGTTTTTACTCTTGGGCAATTTGCTCAAATTCTCCGAATTCCAAATCATGGACAATGTGCCTTCACTGAAGATTGGTCTCTTGATTCTCTCTTCAACTTTCGTGAAGAAAATAGTCCGTATTGTTCTCACATTCCTTCCCCACAAGACTTAATTCGCATATTATGCAAACACCATCACTCTAATCCAAACATCATCTACACACGGGATATTCTTGAAGAGTACAAGCCCCTTGCACTCATCCTACGTGAAAATTTTTGGAGTATTAGGGGAAATCGAGAAATCCTTCCCGCTTGTTATGCTCACATAATGTATTGTTTGCTAACACAACAACCATACAATCTCGCCTACTTCTTTGAAAGGCGAATTGTAAACCTTCAAGGCTCCAAGAATAAACTCATTCCATATGGATTGTTCTTGAAGCGCCTCTATCATAATGTCATGCATTTTCATCCTCAATATCAAAGTCCGTTGTACGTACTTGTGAACAAGATGATGGAACCGCTGAACATTTCCCTCATGAAGACGTTCTTCATTCCTGAATCCGCCAACACTCATCAACCATTTGATGATCCATCTAGCGAAAACACTCAAGGAACCTAGTAGTATTTCAAATAGGATCAATCCTCTTGTACTCGTGCTTTATCAGTGTAATTCGATTTCCTTCATGAAATAAAACATCTTACATTTGATATCTTAGTGTTAGAACCCCTTTAAACTAACCTTGGAATATAATGCATTGTCAAGATCATTCCATACCTTTAGTAAAGGTTCTGCTGAGCAGATGGACGGATCCCAAAGTTTGTGCTAGACGGATCCCTACATTTAGGGAACCGTGGGATCCGACAAACAAAAAATGCAATTGCAAGCATTGTATTTCAAACATGTTCTTAGAACACCTCACACTAAGCTTGACATAGTGTCTTAAGGCAAATTAAGTCCTTATTAAGTTAAATAGATCCCTCTTACTCACACATAACTCACCTAGGTCACACTCAAAGAAGCTTGTAGATCTATCACTTCACTTAAATCCATTACTCTTCCGCTCTTAAGCTCACACATCATTTTTCACATGATCCCTCATATCTAAACGTTGGAAAAATCTTATAGCAAAATCGATCATAATCATCCTTACGACAAAATTGGTCAAAATTGATCAAATCCTAGTTTTTCCATCTTAAGCCTCTAGGATATTTTCCAAAGGATTAATCTAAGTCACTATCTGATCTCTAGGATCATTTAGCTTCACTTGACACTCTCAAAATCTTTAGTGTCATTCTTGTTCATTCATTGGTACTCATGAAAGTTCCAATTTCTTCCATAAAAGGCAATCATTAGCTTCATCACTCATTACCTTCAAGTACTTAAGCACCCCTTCATTTAAGACACTTAGGAGGACTGAAACACTCAAGGTGATATAGATATTAGATCTTAGAAACATCATTTCTACTCTTTCATAGTCACGAGAGCCCGATCCCTAGGATTAGCCTAGACGGATCCCTCGAGGAGGAACCGTGGGATCCGGTGACAGATTATGTCAACTCTAGCTAAAACAATCATTTCAAGCTCATCTTCCTAACTTAAATACTCCATCTCATCTTAAATGAGTTCCTAGATCAGTACAAACTCTGAAGTTGACTCTTGTGCATGTTAATCATTACATTCCAATGAATTTTAGTGGCTTAAGGCTTGAATGCACTTGCCAAATCTCTTGCTTTATAAACCACATTGTTAGGACTTCCATAGTCATTACCTTCATCCTAATTTTCAGCACTTATGAAACCCTTACAAACTTCTTGAAATCATCTCATCATGAGGAAAACTCCAAGCAGTAACTTATCCACCAAAGAACCACCCAAGAAAATTGCTCGTGTTGTACACGAAATTTCTTCAACCGAATCATCTCCGGTCAAGCCAACTAATGCAAGGATCTCTTCTCAACCAATCAAACCAATTTCGAAAAGGATAGTACCCACAAAACTACCTATGCCAAACACCACCATATCTCCTAGGCCAAACAATTTCATCTCCACTAAACCATCACCATTGGTTCCTATAGCTATCTCTTTTACATCTCCACTATCATCACCACACCTCTACAATTTAGAGGACTTACCTCAAAGGTCTTCTCATCCGCCGACAACATTCTCCTCATTAGGAGGAATAATGATACAAAATCAAGGTGTTGAACTAGCTCCAGCTTCCTTTTCGCCGTTTCCATCATATAATCCCATTTGGATTATAAGAAATCATCAAAGTCAACCACCCGACCATATGGAAGTTGACACTTCTCTACCACCACCATCATTCTTGGTCGAGCCATTCCCAAATGCGTCTCCACTAATCCCTCCGTCGTTTGAAGCTCCGCAAGCCGCTTCACTTGATCCTTCGCATCAAGCCATTTCATTTCTTCCACCGCCACTACCTAGCCATGACAAAGATTGTTATCATTGCCAACATGTTGAAAGTTTGATACATGAAGTATGAGAAGATCAACGTTTCATGTTCTATCATCTCCTCGAACGTTTCGACGAGATTAAACCTAAACAAAACTTGAGCTAGAAAATTTTAGTGGTGTCCTAGCATCAAGCAATAGTTGGTCTAGAAATTCCTAGTCATGTATTTTTTATTTTATTAGTTTTTAGAGTCATGTATATCATAACTCTAGTTTTATTAAATGAAATTACATGCTACTTGCTTTATTTCTGAGTATATGATTACGTTGTATTCATATCTCACTTTTGTGATAACACTATTTATTATACCACCATTTGCTGAATTTATTCATCAGCCAGACGAATCCCTCTAATTTACCTAGACGGATCCCTACTAGGAGGGAACCGTGGGATCCGTGATACGGAAAACTATTTTTCTACTAACTTGGATCACATATGCAGGAAATTGTGCATTATACTTGTTTTCTAATCTTTGTTTTGTAGTTATTCAATTTACACATGAAGACTTTGACATCCTAAAGCTAGGGGAGCTTTGTGTCAAAGCAATACATTGCAAATTACTTGCAATATTAGGACTACATTTCTTGACATCCCTTTGCAAAATTGCAATCATCAAGGGGGAGCACATTCATCACTTAGACGATATCTTTTGCAAACTTAGTTGCAAACAAACTAGCTTAGTATTACTTTCTTGACGCCCTTACATAGGGATGGACTCGTCAAGGGGGAGTAAAGACGAGATCCTTTCCCGTTACTTGCTCTCCATTTATTTTTATTTCTTTCACATATTTTTCCTAAAAACAATGTGTTAGTTTCCTTTCGAAGCTCTTTTTGTTTCGACAAAAAGGGGGAGAAGAAAGTAAAAACTACAAATTCAAACTTTTACGAATTGTAGCTTTTCCTTAAAATAATTTTATGGTTTGTCATCAACAAAAAGGGTGAGACTGTTAATACAAATAAGCCATCCGTTTATTTATATTTTACGATCTTATAATGTTTTGTCGATAACAAACGTAAAATCATTTTAACGAAACAAATAAAATACGTAAATGGTTTGAACTAATAGTTTCTAACATATTCACATTTTCACATAAAACACTAAAACAAGTATAAGTGATTTTATGATTTAATATTACATATGTACAACAACTAGTGTTTACATATTTGGGTAAAATATACACATAACTAGTATGTAGTATATTGGGTAATATAAATGGGTAGAAACTTAAGTATCATAACCCATTAGGCAAATACATTGAATGTAGTTGGGTACAACCCAAAGCCCATGACCCATGGAGCTTGACCCATAACCCATTGCATGACATCATGCTTATATCATATATGGATAATATCCATAACTCATGGTTTTGACCCATACCCATGTGACTAGATGCATTGCAGTCAAGAGATACATTGTATCTAGCTAAAGACCCATGGATCAACCCATGACCCATGACCCAAAACCAAAATACCCATGGGTAAAGAGGAGCGTCCCACGGATCTCTAGCTTTACGCTAGACGGATCCCTTGTGGAAGGGATCCGTGGGATCCGAGGAATAGTAGAATTTTTCCTCTATAAATAGTGAGCCATTTCTTCATTGTTTCTCACCCCTTTCTAACATACTTTCCCCTAGAGTTAAAAACTCTCTAACCTCAGATCCAAGAGATCTATGTTTGTAGTTTTGTTTTTGTGTGATCTTCTAGGTTCCTCTTAAAGTCAAGATCACCACCTTTAAAGTCGAGCAAGCTCAAGTCCATGAGTTGCCATGCTTCCTCATCATCAAGACTACTGAAGTCTTCTTGTTGATGATTTTTTTTCTTTTCTAAGAAGTGTTGAAGACATTTGTGAAAGGTGTCTCAAGTGTCAAGACGAAGATATTAGTGAAGGGTATCTATCGTCCATATCATAAGCACTTGTGGTGGGTGCTTAGAAGTCAAGACTAGAAGCATTAGTGAAGGGTGCTTAGAAGTCAAGACACAAGACATTAGTGAAGGTCATCTTGAAGATCTAGTTAAAGGCATTAGTGAAGGTGCCTTAGATGTACATTCGATATGGTGTGTTTCGATGTACAAGATAGATTAGTACTAGATCCAAGGATATTGATATCCTTGATGATGTTGTAGAAAGGAGTTGATCTCCTTTGGGATTAGTCATTGGTGTAGTGTTGGGTAGTAGTTCCTCTATTGCAATGGAATTAGGTGCTTAGCCTAGTACCTAATAAAGGGTAGGCGACGTTGTGTAGGTGTGGTTCACTTTGGTGTGAAAGAACTAGGTACTTAGCCTAGTACCTTATAAAGGGTAGGCGACGTTGTGTAGGTGTGGTTCACCTTGGAGTGAAAGAACCCGGTGGTTAGCCTAGCACCGGAAAAAGGGTAGGCGACGTTGTGAAGGCTTCTCCGCCATAAGGAGATTGGTGTAGTGATTACGAACTCTCGAGTAGGTGACTCGGGGAGTGGAGTAGGGCAAGGAAGGTGTCCTTGTAGCTGAACCATTATAAATACTCGCGTTGTGGTTTTGTGTTTCTTACTCTTATCTTTTCATTACATATCTTTATATGCTTGTTTATCAACATCCAACACACACATCCAAATAGATTGACATAAGTCGATCTAAATAGGTTAAAAGGAAGTTTTAATTGGTAAAACTATTCAACCCCCCTTCTAGTTTACCACAAACACGTCAATAGCAGAGAAGTTTTAAGGACGTCGCGACCTTGTGTCAACAAACGCATAAAAAATGAGCCTATTACACCCAGCCTTATATGCATAATGTTGGTGCAATTGATGGTCAAAGTATCTTTTATGTTTTAATGATGATAAATATATATTAGAAAACACATAAGATCCTGAACGATAGCCAAAAACCAAAACCGCAAGGTCACTAGACCTGGCGTTCCAGGGCCTGGTCCGTGCTTTTTTAGTTTTTCCAAGTCGACTTTCCTCTTACCCGAATAAAGGGATCTTTAAATACAGTTTACATGATATTTGAGATGTTAGGTAAACTCACAACAAGATTGGACTTAGAGAGATGACCAAAACAAGTCTTTCCATTTTGCAAAACACCAACTCAAAATGTTTTTTAAAAGCCATTAGCCAAGGCAAAAATATTTTTCCTTAAACATAGGAGACTCATACTTTCAATAAAACATCAAATAAAAGTATTAAAGTGACCATAATCATTACGTATGTCTTTACTAATCACATAATCGGTTTACTCCCTTATTGGTCATTTAAGTCAAAGCCACTTTGCGTAAATGCAATTTTTCCTTTATGGGTTAATGCTTTACTTATGATGTAAAGCACTAATCTTATTTGCATCAAGGTGATTATTGAATAAACTAATTGTGACTTAATCAAGGATTATCAAATTTGAATATTTGAATTTGAATTGTAAAATATAAATATTCTTTGTATGTGGTTACCTCCTCACCACTCAACTTCTTACATAATCAAAATTCTTGTCTCTTACACCCCAACATAAGCCACTAATCATTCTTATTGTCTCCATCATTCCCACATAATCAACTAATACCTTTTTGTCTCATCAAAGCCAATACATTCCCTTTGTCCCAATCTTTATCAAACTTCCTCTACACTCTTTTTTCAAATTTGAATTTGAATTGCCAACTCACACTCTTACACATTTGATTCTATAACACACTTCCCTCTCACACACCCACAACATCCATTTTGAATTATAATATTTTGATACCCTCTTGTCTCCTACTACACAACATGCCACCTTCATTGCTTCTCCTACACTCATTCCTCTCACACACTTATAACACTCTTCATATTTGAATTTGATTCAAATAAAACATCTATCACACTCTAACTTCCCCACCCCACTTTTATCTCACATACTCTAACAAGTATAATTGAATTTGAAATTCAAGTGTGCTATGTTCCCTTCTATAAGACACACTTTTACACACCTTGCTTCTTACACACTCAACTCTCTTCCAATCACCAAACTCTTGAATTTGGATCTTGTCCCCTCTTTTATGGCATAACTTCTTCCAAACTCTTCCCTCTCACAACATACAAACTACTTCATTTTGAAATTCAAATTTGGGAGGTAAGGTATTAACCAACCCTTGGGGAACACTCAAAGATAACCCGTTGTCCAATTCATATTGGACTAAACCTTTAACTATCTAGTTATACACTTCACTAAATATTTTTAATCGCTCTAGACCTTGGCTAAATAAGTAGGTTGACCTTATCTCACTTTGAGTGTTGGAATAAACTTGGAAATGTCAAAGGTGAAGTGCACTTGGGGGTTTACGAGAGCCGTGAATTCATAAATAAGCAAAGAGCTGAACCAGACTCTGGTGCGCCAGGCTGATGCGATGGGGCCTGGTCCAAGCCTTGGGTTATCTATAAGTATCCCCTCTTGTTGAGTTTCATCACCTTTTGCCATTCATTCTTTCTTTCTACTTTATTCTCTCTTATCCCTCTAAGTCTACTAATCTTCTTGTGCTCTAACATCTTCTTATCTCATCTATTGAAAGAACACTTCTTTCACAAGAGAGACACACAAGAACTTAATCCACTTTTGTGTGTTGTGTCGAGTACTTTCTTCTCTATTCCTTTTTCTACTAGAATTAAGTTTCCACGTTTTTTTTTTCTTTTGGAACAACACTTTTATTAAACAAAACTAGCAAGGAGATAGATTTACACTACTACAAGATACATGTTTGTATGCCAATCATTCCACTTGAACGAGGCTTTACATCTAAACTTGCACCAAAAAGAAATAGAAACGATATTATCAAAGATCGTCGCCTGTGTAGGAGCCTCCTTATCAAACAGGAGCTTGTTACGGAAAATCCATATCGACCACCACAAGCAATAAAAGACACCTTCAAACACCGCTTTGAGGTTGGCCTAAATCTGAAGAGAAACCATCCAGGTGCGCGGTTCCTCATATGTAGTAACATCAACATGATCCACGTTCCACCAAGAAGAATTTTTCCGAGCAATCTGCCTAACCAAGCTGCATTGGAAATAGGACAAGCAATTGAATCAATCTCGATGCCACGACGAGAAATATTAAATCTCATAGGTAAAACGTCAATTTTGATTTTCCAAGCAATAATATTCACCTTAATTGGCAAGGATTTAACCCACCTTGTCAACGAGTTAACACCCGGGAAACGTTTCTCATCAATCATCTTCCGGATAAAAGCCACCGAGAATTCCCCATAATTTTCCAACGACCAAACGTGTCTATCAGCAATAGGCGTAAGAGTAGCCGCACTAATCAACTCAGAAAGATCACCAAGTTGCGATTCTTCAACCCCACTTCGCGCTTTCCGGTGAAAAGAATTATCTATACTGAAATCGTTCAATTTCATGCTAACTGTCGAATTCTTGAACATCTCTAATGCATATATACGCGGAAACAGATCTTTAAGAACAACACCTTTGCACCATTTGTCTTCCCAAAACAACGTGGTGTCCTCATTCCCCAGTTAAGCCGTATATGATCGAATATATTGACCCCCTGATTCTACAACACCTTCACTTCCTGAACAATAGAAATCCAGCAGGTCCAAACACCTGCATTCAAATCCTTGCCCAGCCTCCCTTCAGAATCGTGAATAGCCTTAATGATTCTTGTCCATAGAGATGTTTTATGAGCATAAAAACGCCATACCCATTTAAGCATTAATCCTCTGTTAAGTGCATACAAGCTTAGAAACCCCCAAACCCCCTTTTTCTTTCGTTGTTAACACCTTACTCCACTTCACCCACGATGCTTTTTTACTTTTTGGATCATGACCATTAAAGAAATGACTCCGAATAGATTCAAGTGTTTGAAGAACACTCGAAGGGACTTTAAATATAGACATATGGAAAATCGGCATCGACCCTAAAATCGATTTAAAAAGAGTGAATCTACCTCCAATTGATAAAGTTTTCCTCTTCCATCTCGAAAGACGGGACATAACCTTATCCACTACCTATTTCCATCCATGCACCCTGGACATATTCTCTCCAACTTTCGTGCCTAAATATGAGAAATGAGTATTGAGAATTAGAAACCCAAGCTTAGATGCCGCATTTTTAACCTTCCCATCATCCACATGAATTCCCATGATCTTACTCATACGCATGTTTATTCGAAGACCAGAAGCACAGTGAAAACACTCCAACACATGAACAAGGGTGTCAATATTAGTATCGCTCCATTGACCAAGAAAACTCGCGTCATCTACATAGAACAAATGAGAAAGATTTAACATGGAACTAAGTCTGATTCCTGTAAACATACCCGCATCCACCACACGCTGAAATGATAAATGCAAGCTCTCCATTATAAGAATAAATAAGAATGGAGATAACAGATCACCTTGCTTAAGACCTTTGAATAGCTGAAATTCCTCCGTAGGACTACCGTTAATAAGAATGGAACCTCTAGACGATCTAAGACAGCTTTGAATCCATGCACGCCATTTATTACCAAAACCGAATTTATATAAAACATCGTCCAAAAAATCCCACCGAACCGAATCATAGGCTTTCTCAAAATCGATTTTGAAAATAAGAGCTTGTTTTTTCTTCATTCGACACCATTGCATGACCTCATTCAGGATAAGCGGCCCGTCTAAAATTTGTCTTTCCGCAATGGAGGCCGATTGAACCTCATTAACCAATGTCTCCTAACACACCAACGAGACGATTAGTCAAAATTTTAGCAATAATCTTATACATGCTCCCAATCAAACTAATAGGTCGAAAGTCCTTACCCATGTTAGCATCGGGAATTTTTGGGATCAAAGCAATATAAGTCGAATTACATCCATTTGGAATGTCACCATACGTGATGTTGGAATCACTCCTAAACTATATTTCAAGTGTTTGTAATTAACACGTAATAGGTTGCTTAATTAGGCTTTTATGTTAGTATTAAAGGCAAGGCTTATGTAGAAAGCCCATAAGCCTTGGCCCATATCCAATAAGGAAGGAAGGGACTAGAAGTGTTGCCCTAGCTCCCTTCCCCTATAAATACCTTTGTAAACCTTCATTTAAAGGTTGGTTGTTCACTTTTCTATTTTACTCTAAGCATAAACCTTTCATTATTATTCATACGTGTGTTTTGGTTAAGTGTTCATCCGATCTCTTATCTCATTTCTTCATATTGATGCTTGTGTTACAAACATGGTGACCTAACACGTGAAAAAAATACTTAACTGCCTCAAACACGTCATTTTCAATAGCCGACCAAAAATGACGATAGAAATCAAACGTGAAACCATCCGAATCAGGAGATTTATCCGTGCCACAGTCCCAAACAGCCCTTTTAACCTCCTCTTTAGAAACCTTACGCTCCAAATCTTCCTGTTGATCAGTCGATAAGGAATTCGGAAAGCGTATGTCAATACGCGCACGATGATCCGATGGTTTATCGAATCTACTCCTAAAATGATGAAAAAATTCTTGTTTCATACTTCAAATACTTCAAAATCTTAATCATTTGTGAAGTCTTATCCGATGTGGATAAGCAAAGGGTGTATAAAGTCTTGTATCTTGGTGGTAAAGCTTAGATCGGGTGAAGGTCTAGTTAGGGTTTGAAACTTTCGTGAGGACGTTTTTAGTGGTTTTAGTGAAAAGTCGAATGGCAAGATTGTTGTGGGTGGTTCCGAGGGCGGAATACCATTGGGAGTAGCTATTCTTTGTGAGCGCCGATCTTAGTGCATATCGGTAGAGTGAAGTTGTAACGGTTTGTAATCCACCATAAAGATTATACTAGTAGAATAGTATAAGTGTCGCGGATTCGTAACTGAACGTATGAATGGTCCAAAACCCCTTATTCCGAACCAGTATAAATCGTGCTTGTGTTGTGCATATACATTTATACATTCTTTGAGACTTATTAAAGTTTATAAACTTTAGACTAAAATACACCGTTGGTCCCTAAACTTGTACCAAAGCATCACAGTGGGACAAAACTGGGCCTTTTCATCACCACAGGTCCAAAACATGGCCTTTATATGCCAAATTAGTCCTTTGACAAAGTCAATGTCTGATTTTTGTTTTATAGTCGAGGGTATTTTAGTCCATACACATTTATACTTTGATAACACATTTATATTTTAGCCCTTAATCTTTCATCCTTGTCATCATCTCCCCAACATTCATCATGGTCATCATCTCCCCTGCTGGTTCATTGTTGCAATATAGTTCATCACCAAGCACTTTATTTCACAACAATGATTATATCATCAGTGAAGCCAATTTCATCAATAAATGGCATACCTAATCAATAACGTGCAAACCAAAATCTATATATCATATTACCAAGAAATCAAAAGATTACACAAATATACATAGTAACGCACCAAAAAAAATTGACCAATTGACTAAACACTACTTGATATCTGTCATCTTTCATTCAATTGTTTTCACTAAAATCTGCATCAATGACTTCACCGTCTTCACCGACCCGAAGCCTTAGGGCGTCACCGCCCACCACCACCACCGCAAAGAGCTCCACCAACTTGGCTATAGATAGATCGACCCAGTTGCATCATTTCTTGGTTTAATGCGACATTGCATCCTTAATGGTCCGAGTTGATCCACCTGATATGGCATCTTTTAGCTCTTTCAACTTGGACTCTACCTTTTCTTTCACTTCACTAGGTACCTTTTCTCCTACTTTTTTCAACTGTTTTTCACATTGGTATACAGCCGATTCCGCTTGGTTCTTTGTGTCAATGGAATCCCTCTTCTCTTTTTCCTCCTTTGCATACTTCTCTGCTTCCGCCACCATTCTCTCCACCTGCAATAACAATCAATAATTTGTTTCATATGCATGAAAAGAGCACGCCATTTGGTAGTGTTCGAGTTTGTGTTTTGAGACTCATTATGTGATTATAATGGCATAATCAACACTTTTAATAATCAATACTAATAAAACTCGCTGCAGCTAAAACAATTTTTTTACCATGAAACCATTAGATTAAAGGACTATTTAACCACTAACTACTCGTAATCACTTCATATAGCAGATTCAAACACCAATACAAACTGCGGAGAGTATACATATATAACCCGTACCTCATCCGAAGGCAATGTGCTAGCACCGATGATTGTGATGTCCCGCTTCTACATCCCTTTGTCAGCACAGAGACCGAGAGGATACCATTGGCATCAATATCAAATTTAACCTCAATTTGAGGAACCCCACGTGGTGCAGTGTGTAAACAAAATGATTGTTATAAAAAGAAACATGTCAAATGATCAAACATAACATGATTTGTATAAATATCACCCAAAACACTTTATAAGTACATGATGACCCATACCAATTACCCAACCTCGCCCATTTTGGAAGTAAAGATTGGACACAAAAATAGAAACCGGGGGAAGGTTTGGGGGAAAAGAGCTCCCTCAGACCGTTGAAAATCCCTAATCCACGGGGACAAATGCTTAAAAATTTTTTTGGACCCGGGTTTCCATTCAATCCAGGAACTTAACCCCAAAATGCCGGTTCTAAGACGTGGGATCAAGAACCCGAACAGGATTTATTTGTTTAACTGAAAATGTAAGTTTCCTAAAGGACTTTTGATTCCTTGGCCGATTTGGGTTTTGGTTTTTGAGGGATGGGGGTTTTTTTTCAAACCGGGATCCTTAAAAATGTTTTAGGGTTTTAAATGAATGCCTTTTGGGCTTGGGGCAAAATTTAGGACTTTGGGCCATGACTTTTAACTTCAATAGGACAATAAACAAAGGGTTAAACCCAAACCCTTTTGGGAATAAACAATTTCTTTTACCCTTTATTTCATTTCTTTTGATTTTAATTTCTTTCTCCATTTTTTCCCTTTTTAAATATTCCTAAGGATTTAACCAATAATGGATTTTGGGTAGACCCCCTCGGGGTCAAGGGTTTTATTTAAAACCCATAACTCAATAACCTATTTTCCAAAACCCTGAAACAATACTTCAAAGGGGAAAGAAAACTTTTGAACCACGGGAAATAATTTTATTACTTAATTGCTTTAAAATTTTTGGGTTAAACTGGGAAAAAGCTTTTATAAATTTTAAAATAAAAACCAAGTTGGAAAATTTAAAAAAGAATTTGGTTTTAGGTGCAATACCAATAATACTTAAGGGGAAACAAACCCGAAGGTTTAATGAGTTATTCAAAAAAAACAAAAGGCTTAAAAAAATTTTGCCCTTTCTCCTTTAAATAGCTTGAAATTTTCCCTCGAAAACCGGTTAAAGCATTTATTAGAATTTTGGTTGTGTTGGCATTTGATTAACTTTTTTATAAATTTTTAAAAAGGCAATAAAATTGTTTTTTTGGGTTTGAAAAAATTGAATTTTTGAGTGTTGGGGAAACCCTTAAAAAAGGAAAAAGTTTTTTGGGATACCCCCTATTGTGAAAAGGGTTGAGGGTTTTTAAATTTTAAGGGGTACTTTCTTTTGAGCAAAACCTTGAAAATTGAAAGGTTTAAAGGTTTATAAAATAAAGTTTTCCTTTTATAAGGATTTTCCCACCCAGGGTCCTTTCGAATAAAAGGGTTGACCTTTTTTTGGGCCAAATTCCAATTTAAATTACATAAAATTTAAAGGGAAACCATTTCCAACTTTATATTCCCAAAATTGAAACCATGTTTTAGGACCCCCAAAATTATTTTCGGGGAAAAAATTTAAATAAAGGCCTTCCCCTTTTACGGTTCCACGTTGGATTCCCATTTTAAATTTAACCTTTTAATTTTGATCCATTTAACCTTTGGTTAGAATTTGGGACTTAAACCCCATTAAGGGGTTTTTCCCCGGTAAACTCCCAAAGGTTTTGATTAATTGTTTATTTTTCAAGGCAACGGGGGGAAGTTTGTTTATAGACAAATTAATTTACCTTTTTGACAAATGTTAATGAAGTGAAACCTTTAAAACACTTGAACTTAAACTGTTTACGAATCTTTGGGATACATTTTGATTCGTTAACAACTAAATCGCAGAATCCAATTTGTATTTGGTTTGACATAATTTTAAAATTGAGCCAAGATTGAGACAATTTTTTGGGGCCCCTTGAGCAAAATTTTGTTAACTTTTGAAGGCCTGGTAGTTTTTCCCAAAAACCCCAAGATTTGGTATATTTGTGGAAAAAAGGGGTTCCCCCAAAAATAATTGTTTAAAATCCGGGGAAAAAGAAAGTATTATTTTCTGCCATAATGGAGAAAATTTTTTTTAAAAATATAAAAACCTTGGTTTCCTTAATGGTTGGGAGGTTTAGCAATGGTTGAAGGTTGTCCTTTTTGAATAATGTTTGCTTGGATTGACCAATCCATTTGTTCATTGGGGCAGTTTAAGAAACACCTCAGGGCTTTTTGTTTTCCAATTGAAAGGCTTATTTTAGCCAATTTGACAAGGAACTTTTCGGGAAATTTTCAAGTTAAATTAAATTCTTCCTTCAGGGGGGAGTTTGGACAAGTTGGGGAAAAAATCTTTTTATCTACTAGCCTTCCTCAAAGTCTTTTCCTTTTTGGAATTTGTGATAAGGGTTTTGCTTTTGGGGGGGTGGGGTTTTGTTGGGTCAACCTCTTATTCCCACCTTTCAAAGATCACCTTTTATGATGGGGTGGTAACCGGAATCCCCGGGTTTTTTAAACAGAGGGTTTGTTGATGGGGTCCGTTGGGGAAAAAGGGGGAAACGGGCCCGTTGGGGGTCTTTATCCATTTATTTAGTTTTGGGGTTTTTGAAATTCAACTTCTTGAATTGGTGTTAGGGTTGATAGTTTCTTTTATGAGCTTCGGATCGGGCGAAATTTGGTTTTGGTAAATTATTATTCGAGAACCCCGAAGGTCGGTTAATTGAATGAAAAGGGGGTTTTTTTTTGGCGTCCCAGTTTGGAAAAGTTTCATGAATAACCCTTTGGAGGGGAAACAAAGGACTTTTGTGACCGAATTTGTTATTCCTCCCTTTGGTTCATTTCGAAAAATTTCCTTTCCTTTGATTTTTATTCCGTATACCTTTTGAGGACAAGAAAACTTTTTTTTTTCTTTCATTGTTTTACTTTGGTAATCCTTCATAAAACCCCGATTTGGGGTTTTTATTTGGATGTGTTTTATTTGTTGATTTGGGGTATAATAATGAATCGGATGAGGCAGAGGGTTTGCCTTGGATTTTTTTCCCTTTTAAGGTTGGGTTTTAGAAAATTTGTAACCCCTCCTTATTTTCTTTTTTTTTCTAAAAATCTCTAATTTTTTTTGTTTTGTGAAGGGGGAACCCCTTTTAGGGTTGTTAACCCATGGAATGGTTTTGGAACCACAAAAGGGGGGCCCATTTGTCTTTACAAATTGGCCCTTTTGGGGGTATTGTTTTTTTGATTATTTGTCTTTTATCGACTTTCATGGACAAGCGTGTTTTTCCTTTTTTAAAGTTTGGGACGGAGGTTTTTGGGCAGGATTTATCCTTGGTTTGAAATATCTTTTTTATGGATTAATCCTGTAAAGGCTTTTGGGTTATGAAAGGTGGATGGCTTTTAAAGGAACCCTTAAAACCCGGTGGGTTTTCCTTGGAAATTCCAAATTTATCGGGTTAAATTCCCGGTTTTTAGGGTTGGGTTTTTTACGGGTGACCCTTTTGTTTTTATTTTGGGTTTACTTTGAATTTGAAAGAAAACTCAAAAATTTTTTTTGGGGTTTCCGATTTGGATGAAAGGTTCCGTAAATTTTGGTTGGGGCATTACCTCTTGGGGTCGGGATAAGCCAAATGCCTTTTGGATCTTTTTTTGGGGAAATTTTAGCCAAGGGAAATAATTTTACCCAATCGAGCGATAGGATGTTTTTGGAAGGAAAAATTTGGTTTATGATTAATTAAGAAAAAAAGCGACTTTGAATAGAATTTTAGGTTAGGAATATTTAAGCCTACTAAATGTTGTTAAACTTACCCTAAAACCGTTATTAAAATTAGTAGCTTTAGGGGACTATATTTGGTTAATTGAAATTAAAAACCCATTAAGGGTTTTAAAGATTTTTTATTATAAAATTTTTTTATTTATATTTAAATTTAAATTGGGGAAATTTTGAATAACTTTGAATTGGAAGTCCTAATATAATAAATAAATAAACAGAATATTCAAATAAATTATTTTTCCTATTTATTATAATAAAATACCAAAAGGAGAAAATTGGATACTTAAGTTACCATTCATTAAAAATAAATTAAAAGGAACCCATTAAAAAAAGTTATTAAAAGGCTTAGTTATTAAATGGGTTGAATGAATTTTGGGGCCCTTGATTTAAAATTAATATACTGAAAGTTTTAAATTAGAACTTTTTTTAAATTTATGTTAACTTATTTTACATTAATGAATTTTTTTAAAGGACATTTTGGATTTATAATTATTGATTTAAATTTGAAACCTAACAATTCACATGAAAAATCGGGATAAAATTTTTGGCAAATTAGCAGCGGAAGAATATTTGGCGTAAACACCTAAAATTATTTTGCGAAAGGCATGGGAAATGGGTTGCTAAGTTCGGGCTAAATTTTCCTACTGAAATCCGGGTGATTTTAGGGGCCTTGTTAATTCCTTCCGGGATTTAGCCATTGAAACCAAACTAAACTAGGAAACAAGCTTAAAATAAAACCAAGGAACCATTAAAAAAGCCTTGATTAGGAAAATTCTACAAAAAAATAATTAATTTAAACTAACGGTTTATCAAAGTGGCACAAATATGTTAAAATTTGGTGAAGCTGGGTAAAACCAAAACCCGATGGAATCTACCAGGAATAAATTTTAGGGTTTTGTTGTTGAGCAAATAAGGTTTAAAATTAACCATGGTAATCAAAATAAACTTAAAAAACCCAATTTCAAAAATTTAAGGGTTTCTAGTTATAAACAAGGTAAGAAATTAACTAAGAACATAACCCCAAATTTAGACCAAAAATTATTTAAAAAAAAACCAAAACCCTAAGAAAAATAACAATTTAGTTTCGAAATTTAATAAAATTAATTGAGAAACCTTTTGAAACAACTTTTTCCAAAAACAACCCAATATTATTGACAAACCTTAACCAAAAACAAAAAATTTTCCGGGGGTGATTTAAAACCCCAGCAAAATATGGGATTTAAAAATTAAAATTTGAGTAAAACTTTCTTGTAACAGGCGAATGAGTTGGTTTAGAATAAAAAAAATTAGGTGGAATTTTATAAATTAAAAACTTTTGGGTTTTATCCCCCTTGCCTTTTAAACCAAGTTTTAACTTATTTATTACCAAACAAAATTTTTGAGAAAAAAACGACATTACTTAAAAAATAAATTTTTTTCTTTTTAACCAAAATTTCCCTTTGAAAATCCCGGTTGAAACATGAAGTAAAAATTTTTAAACTTTGGTTTTTCATGAGGGACCCAATAATACTTGGTATTTGGTAGGGTCCACCAATTTCCCATGTAAATCGACATCTAATTTCTTGGTATGAGCCATTGGTGTGGCATAAGTATCACGGTATTCATTCCAAATTTGTTTAACGAGTTCAAGGGCATATTTGGGTGACTCAAGAAAATACCACGGGGTGATTGATGAACTTGCGGTCCTAGAAAGAACGTAAGTTCACCCATCATGGACATTTCAAAATTTTTCTTCATGAGTTTTGCAAAGCGATTGAAAACTTTTATGTGTTGACCCAAAATGATGTCATCCACGTAAATTTGAGCAGTTAAGATGTGTGCCCGTGATATTGTATGAAAAGAGTTGGGTCAACCGAGCCTTTGGTGAAATTATTGGCAATGAGGAAAGATGATAGCTTATCGTACCATGCCCGGGGCTTGTTTGAGACCATAAAGAGCTTTGTTCGGTTTGTAGACATGGTTCGGGAACTCGGGATCAATGAATCCATCCGGTTGGGCGACATAGACCGTTTCTTTAAGTTGCCCATTGAAAGCGCCGTTTTGACATCCATCGATAGACCGTCATGTTCATGTGAGCCGCGAACGCAAGAAATATCCGAACGACCTCAAGGCGAGCAACCGGAGCAAAAGATTCTTCAAAGTCTATCCTTCTTCCCGACGATAACCCTTAGCAACTAGGCGTGACTTGTTTGGATGACGTTCCTTCACATCCAATTTGTTTTTCCAAATCTATTTGAGACCAATGACGTAGACCCTGTTGGTCTTTCAACCGCCCCATACTTCAAGACGTTTGAATTGGTTAAGTTCTTCTGCATGGATTCAATCCGGTTGTCTTTTGTCATTGCGTCTTTAATGTTTTTAGGTTCGATTGGCGGTGACGGTGAGTGCATAAATGCAATGTTCACCGTCTGAGTGAAGACGTTGTCTCGTAACGGCCGGTTGATTCGGGTTGCCAATAATGTTAGCCGAGGATGGTCTTTTGTCCATCTATGTGTAGAGGTTGATGTTGATATACATTGTGCGGTTCTGTGGATTCAAATGGTTTGTTGAAGATTCCGCAACATCCGTGCGGCGATCTCATTAGCAAACGGGTTGAAGAACGATTTGGATCAAAATCTGCGGTGGGGTACTTCATTCGAGAATATCATCACCGGTTCATCATTGTTGGAGCGGTGTGTTCAATCTGTTGTGTTGGAGTCAATTGGTGTAGGTGCATCTTCAACGATGGTTGTTGTTGCGGTGTATCGGTATAGGAATATTATCGGGTTGTGCGGTGAGCAGTGGGATACACGAGAGCACGTTCATCAATATCATCACGCAACGAGGAGCAAATAACCTTTCCATTTGTTGACGAGTTAGTGAGGGCTTTCTTCAAATGATGATGGGGTTGAGGAAGTTTAAGCGGTTGTGTCGGGTTCTAAGTCATTATACTCGAAGCCATTTCGGTGAGTTCATCGAAATGATCATGAATCGTTTCCATTACCTCCTTAGTACGACGATTCAGTTTCGAAACCTTTTGAATTGTCACATATCCAATAAAGACTCCAATATCGACTTTTGCTTTGAGCTTTCCAAAATCATCACGATCATTATTCGGATAGCAAAGGGATCCAAATACATGAAAGTGTTTGAGGTTCGGTTTGTAGTTGTGGACAAGCTCAAAGGTGTTTTGTTGTGGCGTTTGTGATCATAGAACGGTTTTGAGTATAGCATGCGATGAATCGACTACGCCCATAAGTAATCTGGAAGGTTAGCATTGATTAACATTGTTCTTGCAGCTTCCACTAACGTTCGGTTTCGTCTTTCAACAACTCCGTTTTGTTCGGTGTCCGTGCAATAGATGTTTGATCTTGAATTCCCACTTTCTCATAAAATTCACGAAGGGTTTTGTTAACAAATTCGGTTCCTTTGTGCGTCCGAATAATTACGGCGGTGTTGAGGTGAACACATATCTTTGTGAGAAGGTGATGATCATTTGTGGAGCTTGGTCTTTGCTACGAAGAAAATAGACCCAAGTCCATCGTGAGTAGTCATCAACAATTACTAAAATGTAGCGTTTGCCGTTGATCGTTTGCACACGCATCGGGCCACAAATCCATGTGAAGAAGATGAAGCACATGCCGAGAGTCGTGTTCCATCTTTGAAGGAAAATGAGCACGAGTGCTTTTCCTTATTCACATCTTGAGCAAAGGTGATCTTTTGAATACCGAATCGTGGGAGTCCTTCAACTAGTTTGTGTCGAGCAAGGTTGGTGATGGTTTGAAAGTTTAGATGTGAGAGGCAGCGGTGCCATAGCCGAGATTTTGTAGATGTTGCCTTTGAAAGTAGCGGATGGGAGAGGAAGCAACCATGTCTTGCATAGAGATAGTGTAGAGGCTGGAATTACGCGAGCGGACATAAGATCGTTTCCTTGTAGATCACGAATGAAACAAGTTTTCTCCTGAAAGCAACCTCCAAATCTCCATCACAAAATTGACCTCTCGAAAGCAGTTGTGACCGAGGCCTTCCACATAGTAAACCCTGCGATTTCGATGTTCCCATTAATATAATCTCCGTAGCCCATGATGGTCTGCAGTGATCGTTCCGAATCGGCGGTGCCAATGAACTTTGCAATAAAGTTTGATAACAGTTTGAGATTGCTCGTCATGTGTCGGGAACATCCGCTATCAACAATCGAGAGAATGATCTCAGATCACTGCATTACACATGCGACACGGATGGAATAGAAGTAGATGTGGAACCCAAATGTGAGAGGGTTCAAGCGTATATGTTAGACATACACACATTTATAATTTTAGGCATCCATTTAAATCCTAGTGTGTTATATATCCATTTCGCCATCTATAACTACTCTTTGCTTTAGTCTTAGTGAAAACACTAGGTGGTACTCTATTCTTAGGAGGTGTGGCGGGAGCTCTTGTGATAGCAATGGTTGCCTTAGAATCTCTGTAGGTGGTTTACCAAGCACGGACTTAGAATGATTAGTGGGCCTAGAGGTATTCCGATTCTTAGGATTCCGTAATTTAGAGATTATGGCTTTAGCAACACATTTGTCATGACAATCGAATTGAGACTCTTTTGACATATATCACAAGGTGCATCGGTGAATATCAAAGGTACTCAACGGTTTAGCATTCGTTACATCACTATTTCTATTACATTTGCCGACGCAACATCTATAGTGGAAGTAACTCGAGTTTTATTGATTCCTAGGGTGTTCTTCTACTTTAGCATTCCTTATTGATCTTTTCTTAGGTCGCAATTTCCTATTCTTCGCTTGAGTGCTCCTAGGTCGTGAAGTGCGGACGTTTGGAAAAGATGCAACTATTCTGTTTGATGAGGAAACACATTAGCAACTTGTGATTTTGCGTGGGAATTCTAGGTTCACGATTCTCGAGTGTTCTTGGTGCTAATCTCTTAATCACATTAGGCGGTAGTAGTTCATACTTTCCTAACATTTCCGTAACATAGAGATGGTGTGAATCGGATCTTGATTTTCGAGCTAAGATTACCGGCCAAAATTCATGACTTCTCTAGTGTGAGCAAGATAGTGATCAAGTTCGTTTGATGCTTCATCTCGAGTCTTTTGAGTAAATCAAATATGACACCATATTCTGTTTAACTTTTGAAAGTTCTTGTTCATATTTTGAGATTTGACTTTTCAAAGACACGTTTTGATCATCTAGTTGCTCAATTTTAGGATCGAAGATTTTGCACTCAATTGAGCGATTTTACATTGAAAACTAAGTTGATGGTTGTGAATATCTTTTCACACCAATGAAGACGACGTTTTGCATTGTTAATTTCGTGTGTAATCGTTTATTTTCGACTTTTAAAGACTCGATCCAAGCACTTTATCGGTGTTCTCATGATTACAAGTTTCAACAATATCGTGAGAGATATGATCGATGCATATGGCAACGAATAGAGTAGCACAACATTATGGATATCGGCCTGACAGATAACATCTTCCAAGAGTCGATCAACATCTTTTCTCAACAGTTTCTTTTTGCGTTTTGTGTTAGTAATAGATGTTTACATTTTCTCGGCGTTTTCATTATCCCAAGTTCCTTATGAAAATCCTTTTCCTGAGCAATTGCACAACTTGTCAAGTTTTTAACATTAGGTAAAAGATTTTTCCGAAAAATGTCTCTTTGTTCGCGGCGAGGCGATTGAAAATGTTCAACATTTATTTCGGATCGATATTCTATCTCATGTTGTAAAATTTTGAGGTCGACCATGAAAATGTCAAAATATCAAGAATTTTTCGATTTTCAGGTTGTGAGTTTACTTCGCTAATGGAAGGTAAAGGACCATAAGTTTGTGCAAAGACTGTTTTGGGATTAACAATAGAAGACTCGAGTGTTTTGATGATAACCCTTGGTGTGTTTGAAGAATCCGTTGGTGTGACGAAAGTGACCGCTTTTTATAATTAAAAGGTTTGTTGTAAACAACGTTTTTAATTTGGATCGACTCTCGTCTTCTGCATCTAATTCCTCTTGACGATGGTATTCAACAACACTCATGACAAGATTATCAATTTTGTATTGTGCAATCGGAAACTTGTGAGTTGGTTTGAATGTTTTAGTGAAAGTTTAGGTTTGTAATCGCCTAGATTTTTCCATATCCATTTGGATTGGGTTTTAAGGTAAACTTTTCAATAGTCATTCTTGATTCACCATGTTTGTAAACAACCGTTTTAAACTCTTTAATTTTGTTTTGCAAACCGAGAATTTCGCAAGAAGGTCATCTACCCGATTCGTTGAATGCTTTTTATATGGAGAACTGTTTTTGACAATTTAACAACTCGACCTTAGCTTTTGATGTTCCAAGGTGAGGCGTTAAGTTGCTTTTTATGTTCATGTTTCAGTTGTTCTATTTGGACAACAAAGCATTCTTCGAGGCGGCTAGATCACGATCTCTCTCTAAATATTTTTCGCTTTGATGAGATTTTGCAAAGCGGCTTCAAAACCTTTTCACGGTTTTCTTGAGTTTTGAAAAAGTTGAGTTGCATTTGTAAACATTCAAATCCTTTGTTAACATGCATTTTACTTTTTAAGGACCGATTTAATGCATAACATTCCTCCATTTTGATTTTATGGTCTTGAATTAACCGAGCAAAATCCGGATGAGGCAACAGATCATCTTGTTCAACGTGAGTCTCAACATGATCATTACGAAGATCCTCAAGTGCGACCACGGAGTCAATTTGATTATCAAGGAAACCATGAGGTCATCTTGATCGTCAAATGTAACTACTGAGGTTAACTTGAAAATCGTCGAGGAAGATGTAGAAGACTCATTTTGAGCGATCGATCCGTGCCGATTCGAGATATTGGCGGAGATATTAGTTCGAGATATGATGATGGTTTGTTCGGTACTGCGAGACAAGCCATCGATGTCATACTACGGGCCTGAATCACTCATGTGCGACTCATGCATATTAGCCATCAACATAACAATTGCATTAGCTTGCAAGTCCTCCATATCATCATCGAGTGCGCATACGCCATAAAGCTCGTTCTTTATCCGTAAGAGATCCACCACTTCATCCTTAAGAGCGAGTAAGGCCTCTTTGAAATAAGCACCGCCCCTAGTCCTTGGCTTTGGGCATGCATTAGCCAGTGTCCTTTTCATTGCGGTTGTAGCATCTAAGACCATTTAACCGATTCGAGCATTTCCTGCTCCACCACTTGAGCTCTGTTGTTGTTCCTTCCCACAAGATTAAACCCTTGACCACCGCTCATCCGTCGACCATAATCACGATTACGAACTTCAACACGTCCATTGTTCACAACACTTGAGTCCGTGTGTTAGATGAGGAACGAATACGATTGTTGGATTTGTTGGTGTAACGCCAAAAGCATTAGCAATCATCACAAATCCTTGTTGCAATGCTTGAATGGATCGATTTCCTCGGTAGCTTCAACGACATATGCTTGAGCATTGTTGCCGTATGGGACCAATTGATTTTGTTGAGGTTGAGGTTGTTCTTTGTGAAGGTGTGTTGGAAGCGGTGGTTGAGTTCTTTGGTTGAGAGGATAATTACATTGAGCATACAAGGCAAGTTGTTGATTGTCCGGTTGTGTTGTTTAGCAATTTGAGCACGGAGAATCCTTTCCCGATCAACTTCCTTTTCATGAGGCTTCAAGTAATCGTACAACAATCCATAAGTAGAATGATGCATGTTCTTCGCTGACGGAGAAAATGACATACTTCTCCCATTCGGGACCAAGACTACTCGGAACTTAGTATTCACCGCAATTCTTGGCATGATGATGTTGTGTTTATCCAAATCATTGATGATATCCGAAAATCGATGATGATAGGATTCTAGTGTCTCTCGTGTTCAATCATGAAGTGTTCATAAGCCAAGTAAATTTTGGATTCCAAATCCTCCCGATTGAGTCTGAGATCCTTCCATAAGAAGACGAATATGATCCCACATTTTTGTGCGGTCTTTTGAGCATCAACACTACGAAGAATTGGGTTTGGTAATCCTAAAAGGATGTATTCCATTGCAAGTTCATCGACTTCATAGTGTAGAAGTTACAGAGGATTTAAATCGCAATGATAGCAATGTTGGTTTGTTCATCTCTTGGTGGAGCAAGTTGGATCTCCGATGCACAATGTGATGAGGCATCTCAAATGGACCTTCCAAGATAACCTTCTTTAAGAACTTTCCATGTGGCTTCTTCAGATCACGAACCTAAAGAACCTAATCACCCATTGATCGTAGTTTCTGGAGTGAGCATTGGAGGTCTATCAAGTGATCCACTTCATGAATTGATTGTTGGTCGCTTAAAGCTTCACACATCTTAGCAAACCAAGTGGGTTCCTTCATAGTGGTCCGTGATGGATGTTGATTGAAATCGAGTTGTGTAGGGTTGAACTTGAATGCTTGGTTGTGGTTGAACCATTTGTGGTTGTGGAATTGCACCAAGTTGTGGAGTATGTTCTTGATTAAATTGTTGTTGATAAATGGCTTGTTGTTGATTCCATTGTTGATGTTGTGGAGTTAATTGTTGTTGTTGTTGATGATTATAAGTGTGGGAAATAGTTAGAGTATGGTGGTTGAGACATGATTATAAACTTGTGTAGTAAGAATGGATCTTTGTAGTCGAATGAACCTTTGTTGATGAAGTATCCTTAGGCGTAGAAATGAGAAGAACCAAGTAGCACTTATGCGTAAAAACACCAAAAGTTACGCGTAACAAGAATAGTTACGCGTAGGATTTAGCTTACGCGTGGCGGTGAAAAAGACTAAAGTTACGCGTAAATGCGATGAAGTTAGGCGTGAAAGTTAGGCGTGGGATTACCTTATCGTGGGACTAAGTCTCGCGTAAGATGAATCTTAAGCGTAAGATTTTCTCGCGTAAGCTTTATGCTTAAGCGTAAGATTAGGGTTTTATCCCAAGTGATCTTTTACACTTCACAAAGGCAAAAGATATCCAAAGTCGACGTATTTTCGGACTTATCCAAGTAAGAAAACACGGAATAAACCGTAAAATTGAAGATCAAACCAAGGATAAAGTTATGCGTAGAATTAGGGTTTTGAAACGCGTAGTTCTACTCGTAACTTTGATTCTATCCAAATGTGTTTCTAAACCGGTTTTGTGTGTTGAAATAGCTTCAAGAACACCAAAATAACACAAAAGTGTGAAATTTGATGATCCAAAGCACTTAAAACAGTTCGCGTGGGATAACACTTGCGTACAAAACAAGCTTAAAAACAAGGAAAACACGTAAAGTTCCAAACTTTTGCCAAAACCAATAGTTTAACACCTAATAACGTTGAAAGTACAAGAATCTTGGATTAAAATTGTAAAAATCGCTTTTAAGCGAACCAAAGATGATGTTATCTTTACGCGTAAGACCCAAACCAAAACTTCAAAACAAACGAGTACACCCAACTATTTGGCGATTGATACCACTGTTAGGTCACAAGTTTTACAACACAAGCTTATAAGAGAAGAGATAAGGCGGATGAACAAGTATCAAACACACACACACACAATATAGTATACGGTTATGCGTAGAGAGCATGTGAAAGAAATAACTTGAACAACCCCCCTTCAAATGAAGGTTATTACAATGTATTTATAGGCAAGGAGCTAGGGCAACACTCCCTCTCCTTCCCTATTCCTTATTGGGCTTGGGCCTCGACATGGGCCTTCTACATAAGCTGGACCTTAAACAAACATAAAGGCCAGAATAAAGCTACCTATTACATATGAAATATAAATACTTGAAATACTGTTTAGGAGTGATTCCAACAAGGTGTCTTTAGCCTATATCAAACAAAGAATTAATTAGAAACTCCGAAATTAAAAGATTTAGAGTCATCAACTAAACAAAAAAGCTGAATATATATAGTTAAAGAGTTTATGTATTGCGTCTGAAAGTCGTTTCACTTTTTGACCAAGAAACTTCTCCTAAGCTCATTGGTTACAACATAAAGCACTCAAATTTAAGACCCGCACCAACCACACAGACGATCAACAATAATAGTGATGGTTATATAATACACAGACAAATTCAAGTTCAAGTCATTGGAACACAATAGTAACAGCATAATAACTATCCGTCTATCCATATTCAACTTCATCACACGTCATTTCAACTAAAATAACTACCCAACCTCATTTTCTAGGATTCTCAATAATCACTCATTAAAGGGAAAGGTCATACCAGTCAAGGAAGTGTTTGGCAATACATTTGAAAGTGACCAATACTGAATAATCACTTAACAAACTATTTAAGTATCTCACAAAATATAATCACTTTAACTATCACACGTAAAAGAGCCTCGACTAATCAGTCAATATTCAACTTGTTGTAGCTCACTTCTAAACTAATCATCCGATACCTAAACAATCACACAGTCATCAATAAATCACTTAGGGGGACGTCTAAGTTCCAACTGACAAAGGGGCGTTTGGCAACGCATTTCAAGATCAACCAACACTCAATAACCACTAATTAGAACCAATTACCTATACACACTCCTATAACATCACAATCAGAAAACCAACCATTTAAGTGTTTCAAAATTATAATCACCATAACTAATCAAACAATCATAATTCGATTCGTCATACCTTACTTCTAAACTAATTAGGGGGTGTTTGTTTCGGCTTATATAGCCGGCATATGACTTTTTTGGTTTTGGGGTGATGTTTCATAAGCTCACTTTTTGTGGCTTATTTGAAACTTTTCGGCTTATATAAACTTATTACTCCGTATAACACAAGAAACTTATATAAGCTGAAAAGATTCAAATAAGCCATAAGCCGACTATATAAGCCGAAACAAACACCCCCTTGCTATTCGATATCGAAAAAGTTACACAAGTCATCAATAAATCATATATAAAATATATATATATATATATATATATATATATATATATATATATATATATTATATAAATTTCATCGTGATTGTTTTAACAGCTTGTTCAGACAAGTTTCGATTCTTATTCTTCTTCTTTTTGGTCCCACCGGCTTTGACATCAAGTGCCTTACCTTTTAATTTCAGTTTCCCAGTTACAACATTCTCGTATCCCGACATTAAACCTGCAATTAATTTGATCCAATGTTAATTTTAAAAAACAAACCCTAGTTATTATATTTAAAAAGTTTTAGTGGGATTAAATAGATGGGTTATGAAGAATGAGATTGTACAGTTGAAGAAAAGGAAAGACTTTGGGTTAATATCCGGTTGATTATGTAAAAGTGAATGGGTTAATGATGTTTTGGCTTCACTGATGATATAATCATTGTTGTGAAATAAAGTGTTTGGTGATATAATCATCATTGTTGTGAAATAAAGTGCTTGGTGATGAACTGTATTGCAACAATGAACCAGCAGGGGAGATGATGACCATGATGAATGTTGGGGAGATGATGATTTGGGGAGATGATGACAATGATGAAAGATTAAGGGCTAAAATATAAATTTGTTATCAAAGTATAAATGTGTATGGACTAAAATACCCTCGACTACAAAACAAAAATCAAACATTGACTTTGTCAAAGGACTAATTTGGCATATAAAGGCCATGTTTTGGACCTGTGACGATGAAAATGCCCAATTTTGTCCCACTGTGATGCTTTGGTACAAGTTTAGGGACCAACGGTGTATTTTAGTATAAACTTTAATTAAGTTGAAAAGACCGAATTCACTCATGTACGATTCTACACATAAGATCTCACAGCATGTGAAGGTATGTTCATCATTAATTCATTATGCTATGATGCTTGTGTGTTATCACATTTATATTTTAGTTATGAGGTCAAAGCTGTAAGCAGAAGGTCATGTTACACTACTTTGTGCACTTCTTTATTATTTTGTTAACGGAAAGAAAATATGAAGGAAAAAATTTATGTGGGTTAAAATTTTCATTCTTACCGCAATAGATAAAGAAATTTATTTGTTATTGTAGTGTTGTGCTAGTTTCACTAACACTTTTTGATAATGTTGATGCCACGACACAATAAAATTTTAATGAATCAGTCACAAGACACGACTTTGTATCTTTAAAGGGAGTAAGATATATGGTAACGTTCGTTTTCAATGCATGTCATGATGGATTCGGATTTCTTAGGTTTAGTTGAAGACCTTTTGTTTTTCATGTTTTTTTATTTTTTATTTTTCTATACTCATCTTATTTTATAGTAGTAATAATTGTTTATCTTTGCATCCTTTTCAAACTAAACATGTACTTTTTGACTTAGCGCTTGAATGTGTGTGAACGTGTAAACGTGTAATTATCAATTACTAAAGAAAAAGGAGGGAGCCATCCAAAGTGTGTGTGAACGTTTAATTATCAATTACTCAAGAAAAAGGAGGGAGCCATCCAAGATTCCAAGTTATAACAAGAGGCCTCACGGTGTAGTGCATCTTTGGCATATCATTGAGCTTTATTGACATCTATGAAACCGTCAAAGTCCATCTCCTACCTATTAGCCGTTTTCGATAATTTTATTTTTTATTTTTTGAGTGAGTGAATTTTTGTTAACGTGCTATAATTTTTTTATTGAGAAAGAGTATTTATATATAAGAGTGTTATATGGTACATGCTAACGTGACGATACTTATAAAATTTAGACTAAAATACACCGTTGGTCTCTAAACTTAGCAAGACGCATCGTTATGGGACAAAACTCGACCTTTTCATCGCAATAGGTCCAAACATTGGCCATTAAATGCCAGAATAGTCCCTTGACCAATAACGCCTATGTCAACGTCTTTTTTCTGTTAGTTATTGGATGGTATTATAGTCCATACACATTTATAACTCAACTTAGTTAATTCTGAGAAACGCTACCGTATACCATCTTGATCGTTTCCCTCCTTCCTCACACAACCCTCACACACACTTTAACAATGGCGGACAAGGAGCTTACTTTTACAGATGTAACTGATGAGATGGTAAAATATGTGAAGGCAAAATATGTGGATACTTGGTTAAAAGAAGATGAAATGTCTGATGAAATGTTTGATGATTTATGCAGATTTGCGAAAGAAGCTCAAGTGATGAAAGGTTAGTCGGGGTTTTTGTATTTGTGTGATTGCCATTTTAAGGGATGAGCATAAATAACTCTAATTTATTTGACAAACCGGCGGTGTCGAAATCATCAAAAGAGGATTATAGCAAGCTAAAGGTATCGGCGATATGGTTGAGTATGCCATGGCTACTTATGGGAATAAGTGGGATATAGGAGATGACATTGCTTATGTGATACTTGAAGACTTGTGGGAAAAATATGGGCATAAGGAGTCTGAGAAAGGTTAGAGTTAATGTTTGCAAGCTAAGAAGGTTGTAATGGGTGAACTCTGATTTCTTTCTGTTTTGTCTATCTTTCCAGATACTAACGTGAAAGGAAATGAAGTTGATGTCATCATTATTTCAGACACATCTGATGATGAGTGTGGGAACATGTCTTCTAAGACCACTACTTTGAAATGTTCTACTTCCCAAGCGTCCAAGGCTTCCGCTCCCAAGGTTGTACTTGGTCTTCTAGCGGCTGTGGGATGCTCCAGCACAAATAGGAATAAGTGGTATGTGCCTCCCCCTAAGGACCTCAAGTCTCCCCTGTAGGATCGTGAATATTTATGTTGTTTGATGATTCGGGTGGTCTAGGACAATGATTAAATAAGAGAGCCATTAGAGAGATGAAGAGAGTAGAGAGGAGGTTCTTGAAAGAGAGTTGCTTTACAAAAATGAAAGGTTAGATTCAAAGAAGCCACACCCCTTCCATGGATGGAAGGGGTATTTATAGTTACAAAGAATACGTCCTTCTATCGGACTGTGGATCAGGCATACAGTGGGTAAAGACCCGTCCTTCCTCCACGGTGTTACTCTAAACTAATCTACGCTACTAACTAACTAATAAACTAATAAATAACGTAAATAATGACAAGTCTACGAGCTAACATATGCTAGACTATAATTGGGGTGACCGACACTTTAACATGGAATTTTCTAATTCCTAACAATCTCCCCCTAAGGGAGGTCACCCCATAAAATACATTTTGCATCCTAGCATTCTATCTTTGACTTTAGTTCTGAGCTCGTAGACTTCAATTCTTCAAGTTTCGCAATCTTTGTGCTTTAGTAGCGATTCTTCAAAGTCCGCATTGATTTGTACTTTTAGTGGAGGCCTTTAACTGATCCACATCTTTGATGATCTTCGAGTTTTCATTGAGATCATCAGCCACAGTAAATCTCTGGATCACCCTTTATTATGTTGCCATCATGTGAAGTTGTGACTTTTGGACCGACATGCTCACACTTTCGGGATCATGACATCTTTCCATCGAGTGGCGGAAGCTTTCTTTGGTTCATGATATTTGCGGCAGTAGCGAAGCATAGTATAAAAATATCGTAACCGGGTTATGTAGATATGCACCATCATGATTTCTTCAATAAGTGTGGATGATGTGAGCATGCGGCTTTGGATTGACTCCTCAATTACGATCACCAGAATCATTCAAATGTACCGCAAACAACAGTTAGCAATAAAACACACGAAAGTGTCTTTGATCACTTTTGTTGAATTGAGGTACACGACCCACGGTTCCCGTTGATCGATTACAAGTCTTGCCTGTGATCAAGTATAATTCAAGAATCTCCTTGACGGGGTTTCGCAATTTGTTCTAGCCGTTCTCTAACCGGAAAGTCTCAAAGAAGACAACACGGAGTGAGTGAACCAAAAATTGAGATTTCTTGATTGATAGAAAATGATTTGAAAACAATCGCGTATTGCTTAAGATAAAGAGTTTTTCAATACGACGAAGGTTTAGAAGAAGAAATCAATTTTCAATCATAAATACCCTTTTATTTTGAAAACATTAATACACAGTCGATGTGCTAAAGAAAAGTGTTTTTAAGCACAACGACTGGTTTTTCAAAGGTATCCGTCAATCCATAACCTGAACCAGGATTGATTCAAAAGATTGAATCGTCCCATTGTTTCTGTTACGTTGTCACATGGTTGATCTATTGGATAGATCTCACATGCCACCCACCAGGAGCTTGTTTGATGTTGGCTCCAGAAGGCTTTCCATCTTCATTGTGAATATTTTTACATATCACTCGGATGTTCTGGCAATACCACAAGGATAATGCGTAGGACTCTTAATATATTCTTACTTTCCACATTGTGTGAAACAGCAAGTCTTCAAGAATAGTGTCCTAGTGAGATATTGTGGATGATCTCTTGGCTCTAGACTCAATTGTGCATTTTTGGTTCCTATGCCGGAGACTAGGGAGAGGGTCTCCTTCTTCAATATCAACAATCTCTAAGAGAAAGTCGATAGATTATGTAGGTTCCCCGTGAGAATGAAACAAGCCATTTTAAGAGGAACTTGAGTAGTTTGGGAAGTTGTAGTGCAGTGCGTCACTGGGTCCATGACGTCTTGTCTTCAATACCGGTGTTACCTTAGTAAACACCAGTAGCATATGTATTGAACCGGTTTACGCCCTAAGGTTGAATTATTGGAGGGCTATTTCTTTTCACCCTTTTTCACATTCATTTCTTTTCATTCTTCAACCCCTTCGATTGCTTCCGAGACTTCATAACTAGAACCTTGTTGGGTTTATTCGGTTCTAGCTCTATCTCGATCCGCACTCTTCCCATATCTCACTTTTCTCCTTTTTTCATCATACCTAAGGACTCTACACTATCTAGTGGATTATCCCTGGGTAGATCCCTCCGGTTCTGGCGGATCGTGGGAACTAATACCTAACCTAACCATCCTTATAACACATGCATAAAGTAAAATGGTCGGTCTTTTGGTACAATTCATTCTTCCTTGAAACCAATTGAAAAATCATTTGGAAAAATCAATCAAGGTACTTGTAATATAAAATCAAAGCATTTTGTACCTTAATTGTTTTGATCATTTAGAAATGCTCCCCCTCAACATGTGCATATGATTTTGAAATTGTTTAGCACATGGAGGCAAGAGTTCTTTGAAATAATTTCTTGATCACAATTTCCATGGAAAAAGCCATTTGATTTTCTTTGGTAAATTATCCCCCTCAATATGTGCATAGGATTTTTGAAATCATTTTTTATCACATAGAGGAAAGAGTTCTTTTGAAGCACATCCACGATCACAATAACCATTAAGAAAACCATTTAAAAACGCAATCAAGGTACTTTATGTTAAAAATAAAAGCTTTTGTACCTCGACATTTTATTTTCTTTTGAAATGCTCCCCCCCCCCCCAATATGTGCTTCAAAATTCGAAAGGTTTTAACACATATGAGAGAGCAGCCTGCACAATTGAATCAAACAATCACCTTTTATCAAATTTCATTATTAAATCACAAATTCTCCCCCGATCAAAAATATCAAAACCTTTGAGATTTTGGATCTCAAGTGATTTAATTAGGTTTAGAAAACATGGGAGAATATGTGTCTGGTTTAAATACTCATCTTGTTTTTGATAAATGCTCCCCTCAACATGTGCATTATGTATATTGAAATCGTTTGGCACATGGAGGCGGGAGTGCCTTTGAAGGACTAAAACCAATTCCATTAAAAGCAGTTTGAGATTTAAATCACGATTTCTCCCACGATCAAAACTTTCGAACCAATTGAGATTTGTAATCCCAATTGATTAAAATCATTTAGAAAAGTTTGAGGAAAGACGTGGCAAGATTTAATTTTGAAAAATGACGAGATAAGGACCAATTTAAGACATTAAAGATTGTTAGTGTCGGTATGATTGTTTTAAGAGATCTTTAAGTAAAATAAAACAATTTCACAATCAAACAAAACGAGTAAAAATTTCATTTTGATGATCTTTGAGTTTTAAAGGAAATCATACCATGACATAACATTAAATCTTTAGATCACCACATTTTAACGTACAAACCGGAACTTTTATGAAGAAATATCGTTTGAAAATATTTTATTTTAAATCACTCTCCCCCTCAATCGATGACCGAAGTCGATAATTGAGTGACATAGGTTTTGATAAAATGAAGTCCATTGATTTTCAAAATTAAGTCCAATTTATTTTCAAAAACAATATTTTTCCATTTTCAAAACAATTTTAAAAAATTGTTTAAAAATGGTATCCTGCACAAAGATACGTTAGGTGGTTGAGCCATACATTGATGTTCTTCTTTGTGGGGCTTGGAAGAAAAACCGTCTGGCGATGCGGTGAGACTTCTTCGTTGCATTTTAATGCCAACTTAGGTCAAATTTAAGCTCCGTTTCTTCAATCACTTAGAAGAAAAACCATCTGCTGATGCAGTGAGACCTCTTACGTTGCATTTATGCCAACTCTTCATAGATGTCCAATTAAGCTCCGTTTCTTCATTTGTCAACCCAAGATATAGTTACCCTTTCCTTTTGGCATCCAATCATCTTAAATTGTGGGATCCGGATCGGGAACATTCTTATATACCAATATACCTGCATACGTTAGTGAACACACATACAGATATATGGTGGTCGACATCACCCAAACAACAATCGACTAATTCAAGTTAATTCAACATATCAATCAGTTCATATAAGGTATGGGAATTATGTGTTAAATCAAACTCTAATCATCTAATCCTAGCAATCATATCCTAGGCACCTAGTCCTTCAACATAGGTTAACATCATTTTTAATTAAGCATATTAGGATAATTAGAAAAGTCCGATAGATGATATAAATTTGAAAACATTCTCCCTCAATCAATGACTCATTTTTAGAAAAGTTTAAAAGCGCTGAAGTCATTGATTGAGTTTGAAAATTTATACGAAAACTCTGAATCTGATTGATTTTTCAAGCAACTCATTTTCCACCATTTTTGAAAAACAACAAATATTTTTCTGAAGAATTATTAGACGGAAAAACATTTGTGTAGGAACAACATCCTTGACATACTTTCTCAAATTGTTTTTAGGATAAGTGCGAAATATTTGAAAATAGGTTTAGCGCGACACTTTCCTTTCTTGAAAAGCGGGTTGCTATCGGAAATAATAGCAAGCCATGGTTTAAGCACGGGTTCTGATCAAGTAACGCAAGCCATATTTTGAGCGCGGTTCTGATCTGAAATAACGTAAGTCGTATTTAGAGACATGTTTTGAAAGAATATTTACACCTCCTGTCGAACTTCATCTATGGTCCCGTGCCATTATTGAATGACATTTTAAGACCGTAGATGTTATCGATACCGAAGACATGTCTTGAGAAAACATATTTTTGGAATTTTAAATTTTTCGATTTTATGGGTTTTGAAGATTTTATAATTTTCTATTTTGATTTTGTTGGTTTTATATTTTTGTATTTTGTTTTTTGAATAAATATGTACAATGGTAGAGTAGATGATATAATTTAAGAAGATGATGATACTGATGCCGAGATAAGGATATCGAGCAACCGTCCTAGAAGATAGAATTCGTCATCTCTTAAACTTCCACCACCAAAGCTTCCGAGGCTCCAGAATATAAGAGAGAACCCGAGCCTTTGAGAAAGAGAGACTTTGGCAGCTTCCCCCCAAACCGAAATTCCATTAGATGAGCAGATTCAAAGCTTTCTCACAAGCTTCCATTAGCAAGGTGCACAAAGAAGCACACCATTATCATCAATCCTGCTGCTCATTTAAGAATAATCACCGTGATTCTTCGTTCGAGGTTATATCATCCAATAGAACAACAGCTACGTATCATCCTACATTTAAATAATCTTCTCAATTTCCATACCCATTGAAGTCTGAAGCGATCCATTCCAAAAGGTGTAATGAGAACAATTCCCCCAAGTAGTTGAATTGATGCAGTCAGCTTCTTTGTATAATGCTCAAGAACTCTCCCGAATACACATCATGAGGGGAATGAAAACACCTTCCCATGTTCACATTTTTCTTCCGGATGATCTTGTATGAAGCTCAAGAACCAAGTACACCAATACCCAAGATCTCTCCCGAATACACATCATGATGGGAATGAAAACACCTCCCCATGTTCACATTTTTCTTCCCTGATGATCGTGTATGAAGCTTAAGTATCCGAAGTATACCACTACACAAGGAAGGAATAACTGATAACATTGAAGAAGCATGCCAAGTCACTGATTATCTCTGCGGATGACAATCTCTGCGGATGTCAACTCCGGAATAAGTGATTATATCTCTGAATCACTGATTAAGCACTCAAGTGAGATAACTGAGCATCCCTAATATACACAATCTCTCTCTCTCTCATGTAATGTCATACTTGTGTACCTCTTTTATCTTCAGAAACTAACTCTTCCATCTCTTCCCCCACATAGTTTGAATAAGAACACTAAACGCCATGAGTCAAACCTTGAGTTTCTCTGCGGTAATGACATTTGTCTTTCCGGGATATCTTCAATCACTTAGAATAGTTAAGTTCATCAAGTTTACTCGCGTTTAGGTACGTGTCTCCTTCCCCCTAGCTGGTTTTGACACTTCAGAATCAGCAATCATATTATAAGCCCAAATACTTGAAATCTTTTGAGAAGAACACTTATAAGCTCAAATGTATCTGTGAGAATCAACTTGCTGGAGAATAACGTGAGCAAATCTAATTGGGGATTATCTTTGGTTTTTCACTCTCCCCCAATTAGTGCTCTCCCCTAAACCGACAATCTGTATGATAAGAGCCCAGATTAAGAAGAAGTCTTTAGATCGTTAAATGCAACTCGTCTTTAGTCTTCTAACATGCAACAGAAAATGTAGAACCGACTGTAGACTCGACCTTCTTCAAGATTGTCCAATTGGGGAATAGAAAGTTAACATCTTCATCTCACCAAATGCGTTCCAATTACCTTATATGTAGCAAATATCCTTAACTAAAATCCCTCCCAATCAAACAAGAACAGAAAGATGTTCATCAAAGAAATCAGCCCAGCAACTAGAAGCACTTCATCATTTAATCATATCAGCCCGTGTGAAGATGTTAACCAACGACTCTTAGTAGAAAACTCCATGTAAAGATTACATGAGTTTGGAGCCGTTTGACCATTTATTCTCAGAAATCAATCAACCATGCAGTAATTTCACACTTCTTCTTCCCCTCAAGAATTGCATACGGAGTTGCTATTCTTGATTAAATAAGTGAAAATCATCCGAATGTTCTATTCACACTTCTCTCCCGCAAAATAAGCACATGATGTCGCCATCTTCATTATAATCGAGCAAATGGAATGAGAAAACAATCAGTGGTAGCTCGGTTCACTTGATGACTAAAGCTCATGGAAAAAGTATGAAGCATGTGGATGAGAATGGTCATAATAAGAAGATTTCTCTTCTTCAGAAGATAAAGCGCACTGAAGCGTACACTTTTCTTTTCTTTAGAGTACGAGGCTTGAACTATTGTGTTCAAACGTCATAAGAAGATTTCTCTTCTTTTGAAGATAAAGCGCACTGAAACGTACACTTTTCTTTTCTTTAGAGTACGAGGCATGAACTGTTGTGTTCATACGTCATTATCTCTCTCTTTTCAACCTCTCTTGGCAAACATATTATCAACTCCATTATCATTCAGTAGGCTCTTTGTAGTGACAGCTGATGGAGAAAACCCATTATTATGAATTTGACCCTGAAGTAAACTAACCCGAACTCGTGACTTAAACTTGCACAAATGTAACAAAGAGCGGTGCCGAGACTTCATCCTCCATTGAATCTCTAAGTACTCTATACTCTTCATCCAACCAACCATAAAGTAATAGACGTACATTACCTCTTGAAAATCCACAATTGAATGTGACACTGAGTACTACAACGTAACTCCTTAAAGTGATAGTTATTTTGTGGTGGTAAGAGCCCAATTCCCCCAAGTGGTAAAAGAAAAGGTAAAAGACACCCAACAATAACTAGATTTCCAAGTCTTTGTTTTTGATAATAAGCTCGAACAAGGATCTTGAAGAATCTTCATCCAACCATCCCCGATACCTTCAGATACTAAGTGCACTCGCCCGTGATATTTCACTTCAACCTCAAATAAATAATAGTGAATTAACTCCGTTGACACATCTTCTTGGTTAAAAGCTCAAATCTAGCTTCCTTTGACGTTTTAAGTGAACTATGATAATGGTTTTCATCCCGACCATGGTTAGTAGCACATAACCCCGTAAAACCAAGTAATAACCAAACTACCATGAAGAAAATCCAAACACACATCCAATGAAGTACACCCTTTATCCTTTCTTCAAAGAAGAAACCGTAGCAGCAGCATCAGATAAGATCCCGAAATACACTTTCCTTTCTCCAAGATGAATCCATCATTACGGGATTTTACAATTCTATAGTTTAAACAGAGAAATAGTTTCTTTCGCGGGATTTCACAAAACCAAGAATAAACCGTAAGATAGATCCGGAAATGCACTTTACAATTACCAGGATGTTTCCATTGTCACGGGATTTTACAAATCTATGATTTAAACCGAGAAATAGGTTCTTTCGCGGGATTTTACAAAATCAAGACAAAACTGTAAACAATATCAGCTTGAATGTTTTATGACAACTTTGGTTTTGGTGAATATCGTTTTTCGAGGAGCATGCAGCGGTTCATTAGTGGTTCATTCTCCAAAATCAACAACATCATCAACAATTCTTTACCCATATGTAGACAACTTCACAAACCATACTAAGTCGAGTAGTATACACTACTTCCCCCCTGAGATTGACCGTAAAACATCAAAGTACACGATTCTCCCCCATGATGGTTTCGAACTTTTGGAAGCATCATTAACATGTACGACCATTTGCACGAAAAGTTCTTGTCATAAGCAAACATCTTGAAAGATCTTGACAGACGTTGAAGATTCTTGAAAGATTTTGCTTAGACTATGAAGTATCATTGACATTAAGTGGCGTCGAATATATCATGAGAATTGTTGATCACATCTCAACCATTCAATCCATTTGTAAACACATCATTGACGTATTCTGACGGCTATTGTAGTGACCACATGGAGAAGTACACCCGATATATCAAACTAGAACATGAAGTAAAATTCCCCAGATTTGTTACTTAAACTTGTACTAATCCTCGTGAAAAAGAAACGTTGTACCCAATGTACCAAACCTCTTGGCCTATCCTCAACTGCGTGAGACACCGAAGTGATAGTTACGTTGTGGGTTAAGCGAGAAAGAATCACAAAAGTAACTAAATAGCCAAGTCTTTATCACACTCAATAAACGCCCAAACAAGTCATCTTCGCGGAAGGGTAGAAAGAAAGAAGACGAAATAGGTAAACGGGCCCGCAAAACCTCACTTCAAATCCAAATAAGAAATACCGTCCAAACAACCCCGTAGTCAACTTTGTTCAAATATCAAGCCGTGACATATTATTCTCCATGAAAATGTATATACCAAAGTATCATGCCTCATAACATGTTAAATCACATCATCGCCTCAAATCTTATCAAATCTCTTCAACCAATGTCATCAGTATATCTCATCAATTCGAAGTCCATATTCAAGAAAAAATAATCAACAAAATCCCTAGATTGAGAAGCCCATCTGTCCAAATCATATATCATCCAATATATATTGATTAAGCCCGGCCCAATGACAAGTATCATAAAGCACCATATGGACCGAATAAAATGCTTATAATACTCCAATGCATACCCACTCTATTCGTTAATAACCACTCGTTAATAACCATGAAATCAAGTACAAAACTATGAGACCCAAAACGCCCTGCCTGAGAAAAACAATATACGGCCCATAATCCATTTATCCGATCAAAATATGCTACACCAATTCGTATATCCGTAT